>JASDDO010000026.1:201549446-202749446 GCA_030015575.1 Agapanthus africanus
TCAATAAACACCAAATAATAGCAATTGCATAGCTAGAATATGTATATTTAATTTTTATAATAAGATATTTGTATTTTGACTTTTTACAGAAAACCTCCTTATTTTACCGATTTTTCGAAATTTCACCGAAAGGATTTTCAAAACGTTACATGGACGAGGAGATCGGAGATCAACGAGATCGGAGCAGCCACAACGGAGCGTGGGATGATGGTTAAAGAACGAAGGACTCGGATCGTTGGGTATAACCTTTCTACTTTCTTTACAGTTTGTTAGTTTAGCAATAATGGCAGATCCGGGTTAAAGTATACCATAGTGCCAGTTAAAAGTTTTTGTTCCGCATTTGGCGTCTGTTAGACGGCCGGGGCGCTACCATAGACTTACAGTGGTATCAGAGCCTCACCATTATTCTATTCTAACTTGTGCTAACGCGTTTAAAACATCGATCGAACCGGATATCGAATACTGCAAAATTGAAGTTCACAGTTTCTGTTGATTTTTAAAGGGTTCCAAAAATTATTTTACATATCACAGATATCTGTGCAGGGTTTTCTAAGCACACCGTACAAATTTGGTCACGTGAATCAACAAGAGCGCCGCGGAATCGTGGTCAAACCTAGGGTTTGACCGTGCATCCGCGGCCGTTATGTTGAATCATTGTCCCAAATTTGTACAGCAGCTTCTCTGTTGGAATTTGAGGTTTTTGGTATATATCTTTTGGGCCCAGATTTTGTTACTGTGTAGCAGATGTTCGTGGGGCCCACTTCATGATATTTAGTCGATCGAAATTTAAACACGTTAGTTTTCAGTACTTACATTATATCTCCGACCGGGAATGTCATTTGATCGGTAAACCGCGTCTGAATTCTATAGTTCTTTTAGACGGGTTTGCGAACGTGACATTCGTGTTGATGTTCTGTGTTGTGCTGTGTTGTTGCGGATTTGTCCTGGTGGATAGCAGTGTGCAATGGTAGTGCAGTTTGGATTTATTTGTACATTTGATATTACGGGGCGAGCGTTCAACATGTGGACTGCCGTCACTGCCTGTTGTATAATATTCTTTTGGGGCACGACCAGGTTGCGGTCGATGTACCTGTTGTACATATTATTTATTTATGTACTTGGTTTACCCCGCGACGGAGTGCACGGATAGCCGGGTTCGGGAGGGCAACGGGTCCGCATCTCATGGCTTTGAGAGGCAGAGGGGCCTCACTCTAGAATTGGCTGACTATTTGCCGCACTCATAGGGGGTTCAGGTTGACCCAAGGAGGGGTGCTCAATTTACCGGATTCCGTGAAGTGCCGGGTGTTCCTTTCACTATGCTGTGGGGGACTACCTCGCTTCAGGTTTTGGCGGGTAACTTGCCGCACCCGTAGGGGTCTAGGTTTCATTGCACAGGCTATCCACACGACCAGGGAAACGTCGGGTTTCAGCAGCGGCTCTGTGAAACCCGGGGATCCCAGATTATCTGTATTATTCTGTGATGCTTATTACTTTTCTGTAATGTTGCATATTATCACGCCTGGAGAGATTATTGTATATTGGTATATATACTATTAGATGTTGTATATGTTTTGCACCCGCGCTAGTCCAGTCCCCGCTCTGTCGTTAGTTATGTCACCTAACGGATGATGATGGGACCCAGTGACGAATGCAGATGGCATATACGTACATTTTATTTTCGTTCTTTTCTGGTGTGATTGATTGATGGGACTGCGTTGATTCTTATCAATGCAAAGATAAAACAAACCTATTTTGAGTTGTTGGAACAATTTTAAAAAGTGTTATTACAAAGACGTTTCCTTTTTTATGCATAGCGGTATTCGGTGTGAATATCCTGCACCTCAATCGACGAGGCAAGGGCCGATATCCCTTCACCGGGAATGACCCCTTGGGCAGAAGTTTACGTCAGGGTAGTAACTTCACTATAGTCGATTACAAGTTGCTTTGCATCGCGGTATTCAGTGGAATATCCTGCACCTTATTCCACGAGGAAAGAGCCGAGATCCCTTCACCGGGAGTGACCTCTTTAGCAAAAGGTTTTTCGCCACTATATATTTATAAAAAGCTATCAGGTTCCTTCAGCGATATCAAGTTCACTACGTTAAAGGTTTTTTGGCCAAAAACCAGTCGTAGCCCTCCGTCATTTCTTTTGGGTATTCAGTAGTATTCAAGCTATGCATTTTAGCCAAAGTTAAGGCATAGTGTTTGGTAGCTGCTGGGTATTCAATTGTTGCATAGATAGATGAGTTGGTTTGGGACAGTCGTTCTGCCGATTGGCCAATGTCAGGGGCATGTGTAGGTGGGTTCAAATTGACAAGATAGTGATGGGTAGAACTTGGCATGTGACTTATGACATTTTGACCAAAACCAAGGTCATAAGAGCATGGGGCAAAAATCTTATTGGGAGTTTCTAAAGAAATTAAAACTTGCCAAGTATGCGCAAACCTTCTGGAGTGTGAGTAACGTGAGTGCATTCCGTCACGTTATCATACGATGAGAGTTGGATCCCGATTCCCACTGATGAGTTGGTTTACTCTTCGGGTTATCCCGATTGATTCTTCTTTTATGTTTGGAGGAGAAATTGACAGGACAGTGGGAGGTTTCCGGATTAGATAAAGTGATAACCATTCTGATCTAGGTTAGAGTGCACGCAGAGTGTTTCTTTTCTCTCTCTCTTTCGCAGCGACCTTCGACCGACCCTAGACTATGACTCAGTGACCTAGTTGACCGAACCTTCTTAAAATACTGGCTTTTGGATTGTTCGAGTTGCATAAGTCATTGCCACTCTTTCTTTTACCCTTTGCATTTCTCAGAACACCCCGTATTACTACGGACATCCAGTTCCATTGGATAGATCCATTGTATGGTTATATACGAACTCGGAGGGATTTCTTCGAGGATGGATCAAGGTTCAAGAGAAATAGAATTGGTTTATTCAGTTGTATTTTATTATCACCTTCTCTCAGGTTGCGAGGGCTCCTTGGATTAGGAGAGTACACCTATTACGCTTATTGGATAGTCTTATTCCAAACCATAGGCAGGTGCCGAAAGGTAGGGAATGAAGAAAACCAATTAGCCTAAGTAGGGTGTGCAGAAGGTAATATGTAAAGACAAAATTAAAGGGATTAGAAAGAGGGCAAAGTAAATTGCGACTGCTATCATTCACGACCAAACCGCGTACTTCATCGCCACTCCTATTTCACCTTTAAAAGAATAAGGTATTATTCAGTTGTCTTTTATCATCACCTTCTCTCAGGTTGCGAGTACTCCTTGGTTTAGGAGAGTACAACATTATGCTTACTGGATAGTCTTCTTCCAAACCATAGGCTGGTACCGAACGGTAGGGAAGGAAGAAAACCATTTAGCCTAACAAAGGTGTACAGAAGGTAACGACTAAAGACAAATAAAGGGATTTGGAGAGAAGGCAAAGAAATATACGGTTAAAGTCATGAATTGGATTATGGAAGAGGCATTACTAGGAATACCAGGATACCCCTACGAAACATTTTCATGTTTCAGTGCATTGTTAAAGGAAAACTGTTTTCCCGATTAGATACTTACTCCAAGGGTATGTATTTACCAGGTTTCATTCTCATATCTGTATGGTTTTACAGATGATGAGTGGGAGTAAGTTATTAGGAATAAGTTGATCATCCTCATTATATCGGAATTCGTTGTAATTGGTGATATTTGAGGAAATCGCCAGGGTACAGTTTTCAACCTACGACGCACAGGTTTTGAGTTATTCAACTCAGCGGACTTATACAGAGTATTGTATGTTGTCCAGTGTCCATCAGGATAAAGGGGTAGGTCCTCGTACTATGTTCTGTTTACTTATGACTTCTCTAGTTTTTAGACAAGTGTTTCGTAGAAATACAAGGTTTGAGTTTTGAGAAGTTGTGGGTATAAGAATAGAGTAGAGAACCAGGTGTCACAAGTATCGGGATTCTTCAATGAGATCGAAGATGTAGATTCTTGTGATTGGTATTCAGATGATAGTAATGGTTTTGAGAAACTTGTTTCTCTTTCAGGTTACTCATAATTGGATGGATTCCTAAGTTGAGTAATGCTGATCAGCCTCTCTCCATTAAGTTGATATGCACTGGAGACAGCTGCATGATTGAATATGGTTCCAATTAAATAAGTGCCAAAGTTTCTATATTGGATATAGAATGGTTCATACCTTAAAAGATGTTAAGGTATGGGGAGTTGTCCAGCTTATGCTTAAAACCAGACTCTGGATAACTCAGGGCACGTTTCTGTAATGGCAGTTTGTGGGTCGACCCTGGCTATGACAAGGGTTGATTTTCTACCATCTGGAAGATTAATAGTGATATTGTTCTTGACTCGCCACAGTTTTAGTAAAATGGATTTTTTCAGAAAACAGTAGTGGGAGTATGGTAGAACTGGAAGTGATTCCAGAACCGCGAACGATTACGGAAAATTTAATAAGACCTATATATTCAATCAGGTTTTGACATTCCATTAGCCACTCCGCAGATATGGTGGGTAACCTCAGACACCCTAGAGGTACTTCGTTAGCCTCAAGGACGGTGACAGGGAGGTTCTTGTTTACCCAGACTTGACACTACTGTTGTTCCAAACTATGAGACCAGGCAGAAGGATAAGTATAGCGTCGTTCTAAATAAGCTTTAGAAATGCACGTATATATTATTCTGCCAGAGGGTTGTGGTTAGTGGTGTTAGTTATATGTATGCCCTAGAGGCCATTGCTATACATAGGATGTATATTATAGTGGATGCTGGGACATATATAGGGAGGACTTTCTTGCTCGACATGATAGTATGCTATCTGGTTACTCTTTACCTTAACGTTTACACTACTTGTCTCTCTGTTACATGTTGGTAAAGCCCTTAGGATGTGTACTTGACTACATGGACTGTGATGCGGATCATACTAGTGGGGACATGGTAGTCCATAAGTACATCCTTCAAGGTCCCTAGTCGTGGGTGTATCGATATGGGGCATCGATATACCAGAGTAGACTAGCGTATACCTTCTCGACCCATACAGATGGGCGATGGATGATCCCATATCCGTTGGTGTTTGACATCAGAGATGATATACGGGTGCTCAGTGGAGACTGGGTACACTGGACGGACTCGCCGAGAACTCCCAGATGGTATTATACCTTACGTCAGATGGCAGTTCTCTGGTGACACTGGTACAGAGTAGTCTGTTGACCCGAGATCGTCATAGAGTCTTGTGTGGTTCCCACTGTGCTTTGATTTCCACCTTACCACGTCCAAGAGGGCGTGCAAAATGGTGGTTTTTGGGTACAGTCCCGAATCACATGGAGGCAATGAGCGATAGGAGGGGATTCGTCTCTCCTGGTATAGGGAGTTGATGTTGCGCTGTGTTCGATTGGCTATAACCGGAAATCCCTGGCCAGGGTTGCTGAGATTTACTGGTAAGTGTTACCAGTAGTTTCTTGAACTGTTATAGACCTCATATCGACTTATCGAGCTATTGGGGTCTGACGTTTACCACCTCTAGGTGAGATATGCGACATATCAGACGACGAGACCGGACTGTACGGTAAGTGTTACTGGTTGGATTCACAGGAGTGTGAGCGGGCTTGCTCGTTGATCTTCTGATCGCTCAATACCCGGATGGCCGTTACGTTTAGCAGACCGCTTGCGGCTTGTGGGTGTTTGATATGATCATCACCTGCTGCCGGCGTATTGACGAGTCTTTAGAGTCCTACACAGAGGTTTCCTGGCTCAAGCGAAACGAAATAGGAGCGCATATGAGATATGTGCGGGACCGAGAATAATGCGTGTATGTGATACCGTATTCTATTCTCGCGATGAATGTATCGATTGGTTGTATGCGATACAACCTTGTTATCGAATCAAGGATTGATTTGATAAGCCGATACATTGAATACTAGTCGGTTGTGTGCGACATGACCGGGTCATTGAATCAAGTGTTGATTTAATGATTTAATGCATAATTATATATTTGATATATTACTTTGCATTAACTAGTATTGGTTCATTTTAAATGGTTTTTCTCACTTGATGTGCACATTGTATATGTGATATATTTTGTACACTTGATTGTATCATGTTTGATGATACATGATTGTTTAAGTGTATATTTAGACTAAACCATGGTTATGTAATGGTTAGGGTTTTGAATTTATTTTCTTATTCATTTATTTATTCATTTTGGCAAAAGGGAAAATGGTGGCTATTTTTGTTTCTAAGTTGAAGCTTCATGAAGCTTTGACTAAGTGACCATTTTGTCTTCATGCTTAACCCTAACCATTCCATCTAACCATGATTTATTCTCTACACTTGACCATGGTTGCCATATGATAAGTATTGTTTTTATTTTCTTTTTGAGGATGAACTTATTATATTCTTTTCATCATCTTCTTCTTCTTCAAAGTTGAAGAAAGCTTGCTCCATCAATGGCAACTTGAGTAAATGAGTGAGAAATCCAATTCTAAAGTGAACCCACCTCCTATTTATTCATCCTCTACCTCTTGCCAAGTAGTATAGGGTGTTTTCTTCACAAGTTTCATGACTTGGTGAAGTGGGAGCTTGATCTTGTGATGCCTCGACGTAGATCATCTTCGGCATCGAAGTCGACGACCTAGCCCGTCCATTTTTCCGATGAAGCCGACGCTAGAGACCGGGATTCGATTTAGACAACGAGGAGACTTCATTGCGGAGTAATGGAGGTGGAGGACCGGATCTACAATGGTTGTATTTCCGTTCTCTTAGTTAAGTTGTTAACAAGTTGCATATTTCGCCTAAAATCTAGTTAACGATCCGTATTAGGGTTTCTCGGCACTTGTAAAATTTTGAAATTGGCATGGTTGATACCTTGTGAGACCTCATTAGTGTGCCTAGGAACCCTACAGTGGTATCAAAGCCTAGCTAGAGCCTTAGGCGATGCGTAGACGGAGTTAGAAGTCCGATCGAACCGAAACCCTAACACAAACATGCTCTCTGGACATTTTTCAAAAACTGGGTTTTTTCCTGATAAAAAATATGCAGAAAAACCAGCAGGAGATTCTAAGAATTACTGAGAAGCCCGAGCACCTAAGTCGATAGAAACGCGGCGGAACCGCGGCAATAGCATGCCTATTGCGGCGGTTCCGCGGCAAGATAGTCCAATCAATCAATTATGTTTTCACAGTAACTCCTACTTTTTAGTGCTGGTTTTCCTGGGAATTTTTTGTTAGTTATGTATATGCCCTAGAGGCCATTGTTTTACATATGATGTATATTATAATGGATGCTTGGTTATATATAGAGATGACTTTCTTGCTCGTCATGATAGTATGCTATTTGGTTTCACTTTATCTTAACATGTTGACTTGTATTGGTTTACTGTTTTTCTCTCACATGTTGATAAAGCCCTTAGGATCTGTACTCGACTACTGGGACTATGATGAGATCATACTAGTGGGGCCGCGGTAGTCGATGAGTACATCCTATAACTGTTCCTAGTCGAGGGTATATCGAGACAGGGCATCGATACACCAGAGTAGACTAGCGTATACGCATCTTAACCCATATGATGGGCGATGGATGATCCCATATCCATCGGTGTTAAACATCAAGGATGGTGTACGGGTGCTCAGTGGAGACTGGGTACACTGGACGGACTCGCCGAGAACTCCCAGATGGTGATATACCACACGTCAGATGGCAGTTCTCCGGTGACACAGGTACAGGGTAGTCTGAAGACCCGAGATCGTCATAGAGTCTTGTGTGATTCCCACTGTGCTTTGATTTCCACCTTACCACGTCCAAGAGGGCGTGCAAAACGGTGGCTTTTGGGTACAGTCCCGAATCACATGGAGGCAATGAGCGATAGGAGGGGATTCGTCTCTCCCGGTATAGGGAGTTGATGTTGTGCTGTGTTCGATTGGCTATAACTGGAAGTCCCTGGCCAGGGCTGATATGGAGATTTACTGGTAAGTGTTACTAGTAGTTTCTCGACCCGTTATGAGCCATACATCGACACGACTTATCGGTTACTGGGGTCTGACGTATACCACCACTAGACTTGATATGCGACATATCAGACGAACAGACCGGACTGTATGGGAGTGTTACTGATCGGATTCACAGGAGAACGCACATGCTAGCTTGTTGATCTTCTGATCGCTCAATGCCTGGGTGGCTGTTACGTTTAGCTGACCGCTTGCAGCTTGTGGGTGTTTGATATGATCATCACCTGCTACCGGCGTATTGACGATTCTTTAGAGTCCTACACAGAGGTTTCTTGGCTCAGGCGAAACGGAGTAGTGGCACATATGTGATATGCGCAGGAACGAGAATAATGCGATATGGGATACCGTATTATATTCTCGCGATATATGGATATGAACCGGGTCATCGGATCAAGTGTTGATTCGATGAATCGGTACATGATATATTAGTCGGTTATATTCGATATAGCCGGATCGTCGGATCAAGTGTTGATTCGATGATTTAATATATAATAATATATATGATATATTATTATATTAACTAATATTGGCTTGCTTTAATATTTCATTTTCTCAGTGGATGATACGTTGATATATATGCGATATATGTTAATTGTATTATTTTCTTTTGTTGCAAATATATAATATATATGTGATATATATTATTGTGACATGATATGATTAATTGTTAAACATGTTTAAGGATGATTAATTGAGGTTAGGGTTTGATTAGGGTTAGTAGCTTCAAGTTCCTTCTAGAAGCTATTTCTTTGGTCAAGGTTAGGATATTTTGTGATGACACATTATTAACTCAACCAAACCCTAACCCTAGTTGTTTCTCTACTTGTTCTCATCCATTCATCCTTGACCATGGTTAAAGATCAATCATATGTTTATATTTCTATTCATCACAAAAGAAAATTTATTATCATTATCTTTTGATTATCCATTATCTTCTTCTTCTTCTCTCTTGAAGAAGCTCTCTTGAAAATTCTTATGTGGTGAAAGATTATGAGAAAATGATATAAAAGGAAAGCTAAATTACTACTCTCTCATCCTCATCTCATCTAGCCCATGGGATTAGTGTGTTCTCTTCTTTAAGAGTGAGAAAGCTTGAGTCGAAGCAACTTCAAGGTAGATCATCGGAGATTTGGAATACGACAAGCTAGAATGGATCGTTCGAGTCGTAGAGCCTCTCATGAGTCCGGGAGATCGTGGATCGCGGCAAAGGGACTTCTACTCGGAGCTTGTGAAGTGAAGGAGCGGACTACAAAGGTTGTAATCCCTCACACTTAGATAAAAGTTATCTTATTGCATGTTAAACCCTAATAATCTAGCAAAGATCCCGGCTTTGGGTTGTTCGGCACGTCTAAAATTTTATCCGGGCATGTATGATGCCTTTAGAACCTTCACAAGAGTGCCTAGGAACCCTACAGTGGTATCAGAGCCTAGCTAGAGCATTAGGCGATGTGTTTACGAAGTTAAAACTCCGATCGAACCCGAAACTTGACCCCTCTCTGGAAATTTTTTAAATTTTGGGATTTTTCTGACTTAAAAATATGTAAAAAAATCAGCAGGGAATTCTAAGACATACCATGAAACCCGAGCCCCTAATTCCACTAAACGGCCGCGGAAGCACCGTGCAAGCCATGCTTGCGTCGCGCTTCCGCCGCGGATTGATGAGATCATGACACGTGGCTTCATGATATGGCCCGTAGGTACTTGCTGACTATTCTGGATATTTTTAATCTGTTCCAGGTGTTTAAAATTCTGGGGTTTGTTTTGTAATAGTAGACTCGATCGGAAATTTTAAATTCGTATTTCTTTCCGGATATTTAGAAACTGTTAAATTATTTGAACGGATATCATTAACTTACTGTTTCCCGGTACGGCAAATTTTCAAGTGTTGAAATTTATTCGGGTTTAAATCTTTCGGAAAAATTGTACAAGTTAAGCGGTGGACCCTCTAGAAGACACAAACCTTAACTCGATTATGTGACCGTCTTGAACTGCCTTTTGAACCTTCGGGTTTGGGGCAGTACGGCATGCCACATGTGAGGCGTTGGCTTGACCCTTCTACGGCTGGATCACCGGTACTGTGACATATTCTGGGATTATTTGAACCCCGCTCAAGTGTTGAGCAGTTTGGGAAATTTTGGGTGTTTGATTATCTGTTCGAAAAGTTTAATACTGTCGATTTATCTGGAATGTGATACAATATGTGGAATTCATAGAGTTAGGCATGAAATGCGGAGTATGTGATATTTCGGATTTACGATGTCTAAAGTGATTGTGGATTCCAAATATTGTAGTTTTACACTTTCTTTTCTGTGACCGTAAGTGTAATATGTGATATCGCCGGTTTCGTTGCTATATGATTCAACGACAATTGGGATGCGCATATTTACTTACGTTGATGATATGAGATATTATGTGTTGCTGTGATATGTTATATTGGATCGTCGCGTTCTGAATAGCCGGGGGTTTTATGTGAGATGAGGGTTTTTATTTTCATTCATGTAAAATTCATTTGTAATGTAATATTCTTTTATTTGGGGCACTTCCTGGTTGCGGTTGATGTCACCAGTGTATATTATTTACTTTTCCGCATTAGGTAGACCCAAGGAGAGGAGCACAAGTAACCGGATTCTAGGGTCCAGTAGGAGGCCATCTCGAGGAGTCGAGACCGGGTCTCCTAACCCTAGAATTGGCAGTGTTACTTGCCGCTCTCGTAGGGGTCTTGGGATGTGGGTTTGGCTATTCGTCGCGACCGTGGAATCCGTGTTTTATACAGGCTCGTATTGAAAACACGGACGTCCTAGTATATCCAATATTTCATATATGTTCTTCTGCTGCAATGTTCTGTGATGAGATCATATTACTGCCTGAGACGAATGCTTATACTATATATATATGCTGATATATAAATATTACTGCTTTCGTTTCTTCTGTGATGCTTAGGAAGCATAAGCTGATGGGATTTTTATTAATGAGATTAATAAAAGAAAAGAAACCTAAAGATGTTGTAGAATCAAAACTTAATAAAAAGGGTAGCTACAGTTTTGCTTTGCACAGTGATATATACGACATATCCTGCACCTTATTCGATGAGGAAAGGACCGAGATCCCTTCACCGGGAGTGACACCTTTAGCAAAACTGGCAGATGCTACAAAACGCGGTTTGTCTTTTGATTGCTTTTAGTGTTTTGCTTTGCACAGCGGTATATATGATATATCATGCACCTTATTCGATAAGGAAAGGGCCGACGATCCCTTCACCGGGAGTGATCCCTTTAGCGAAACTAAGAAAAGCCTCAAAACACTCCTTTTCAAAAACTACACGATTCTACGACGACATCAAGTTCATTACGCTCAGGGTTTTCTGAAAAACCTGCGTAGCCCTCCGACATTTCAGATAGGTAATACTTAGTATTCGTGCTGCGTTTGTTGGCTTTCGTCAAGGCGTAGTGTGCGGTAGCTAATTATTACTTATCTGTTACATATGATGAGATTGGGTTAGGGTAGTCGTGCGGCTTTGTTGGCTTTCGTCAAGGGACGTACGGCTGGGTTTAATTCAATCAAGAAATGTTCGGGTTGAACTTGACTAACGGACTATGGTTTGTTGGCTTTCGTCAAGGTCATAGAACGTTAGGGGCAAAACATTATCGGGAATTTCAAGTGTTGAAATTTGCAATGAGATTGCATACCTCCTATGAGATAGTTGGATCCCGATACCCACTGCGAGTAAGTGTTACTCCTGGGAGAGTTTTACACAGGACAATTAGTCATTCAAGTAGGTGTCTAGAAAAGTGTTAACGAGGTTACGCCTCTGGGAAAACGAGGTTTACATTAATTAGGTCCGTGCGAGAGCACGGGGAACCTCCCTCAAAGTACCGACACTGATCTGGCTGAAAGATTGACGAAGTTGTAGGGTGTAATTAATCCCGTCTAATCTTACCTTTTAGGGTTTTAAGGTAGATTTGATAAAAACAGTGGGAGACATCCTGATTAGATAAGATAATAACCAATCTAATCTTGCAAGAGCATACGCTAAAGTGTTTTCTTCTCTCTCTCTCTCCAGGTAGCGACCATTTCAGGCCATAATCAAGATAATAATATGGATGTATTGACTAAACCTGATTATTGTACTGAGCTAGGGAATGTTGGACCCGTTCTTTCTTAAAAGAGTTATAAGACTGAACAGGAAACAGAAGAATATCTAGATTCTCACACCGCCCAAAAGAACATACATGTTGATGCATCTTCTTCGGGTGTGTTAGTTATTGAGAACTGTTTCTCAGTTCACCCTACGTCCTGGGTATTGGATACCGGATCAGGATCCCACATATGTAAACAGTTACATGGGCTACGTAAAGGTAGAGAACTGGGAAAATGTGATCATTCCGTTCAAGTAGGGAACGGTGCAAGTATTGTAGCCAAAGCAGTTGGCGAATATCACCTTGTATTGACAAGTCGTAATACACTGATTCTAAATGAGTGCTATTATATACCGAACATGATGTGCAACATTATATCAGTTTCTTTATTGAGTAAAGAGGGATATAATTTTGTAGTACAGGATAATGTTATGAACATATTCCTAAATCAAAAGTTGATTGCATCAGGCTCGTTATATAATGGCATATTCATTCTAAATCAGAATACAGTCCTGAATATACAAAACACACACAAGAGGAAAAGTTCGGATATGAACGAATCCTACTTGTGGCATTGTAGACTTGGTCATATCAATGCGACACGACTGGCTAAGTTACATAAAGATGGTTATTTGAATCCGTTCGAATTATCATCTTATGATACTTGCCATTCATGTCTCAAAGGAAAAATGACCAAAGCTCCGTTTAGTGGACACGCAGAAAGAGTTACCGAACTCTTAGGACTGGTACATAGTGATTTATGCGGTCCCATGTCTACGCATGCCAGGAACGGTTCTTCCTACTTCATCACATTCACTGACGATCTCTCTAGATACGGACATGTGTTCCTATTAAAACACAAGTCTGAAGCTTTTGAGAAATTCAGAGAATATAAGCACGAAGTAGAGAACCAAACGGGCAAAAGTATTAAGATTCTTCGATCTGATCGAGGAGGTGAATACTTAAGTAATGAGTTTCGGGATTATCTAAAAGAGAATGGGATTCTCTCTCAGCTTACTCCTCCTTATACACCACAGCACAACGGTGTATCGGAGCGGAGGAATCGCACCCTATTAAATATGGTGCGCTCTATGATGAGTACAGCTGAGTTACCTATTTCCTTTTGGGGGTATGCGCTTGAGACAGCCATACACTTATTGAATATGGTTCCTACCAAATCAATGCCTACCACTCCGTATGAGATATGGAAAGGGAAGAGACCATCTCTTAAGTATGTTAAGATATGGGGTTGTCCAGCCTATGTCAAAAGACAAAATCCGGACAAACTCGAGGCAAGATCTGTCTTATGTAAGTTTGTAGGATATCCCAAGAACTCACAAGGGTATATCTTCTACCACATTGAGGAACAAAAGGTGTTTGTTTCTAAACATGCCATCTTTTTGGAAAAGGAATTTCTTGCAAAAGAAATTAATGGCAATGAGGTAGAACTGGAAGAGGTTCCAGCAGAACAAACTACAACAGATAATTTAATAGAACCAGAGGATTCAGTAGTACCCGACGAACCCCAGCCTCTCCGCCGATCTAGTAGGGTTTCTCGTCCACCTGAGAGATACTACGGTTTTCTCATTGATGGTGGAAGCGAGGATTGCATCATGGATGATGATGAACCAACTAGTTTCGAGCAGGCCATCACGAATGGTGACTCTGTGAAATGGCTGGATGCAATGCGATCTGAGATGGAATCCATGTACACCAACAAAGTATGGACTTTGGAAAATGCTCCTGAAGGGGTAAAACCCATTGGGAGCAAGTGGATCTTTAAAAAGAAATTTGGTGTAGATGGAAAGGTTGAGACTTTCAAAGCTAGACTTGTAGCAAAGGGATTTCGTCAAAGACCAGGTGTGGACTATGACGAAACCTTTTCTCCAGTAGCTATGCTTAAGTCCATCCGGATCTTACTTGCCATTGCTGCATACCATCACTACGAAATCTGGCAAATGGATGTTAAGACCGCCTTTGTACACGGTGATTTAGAAGAGAGCGTGTACATGACTCAGCCAGAGGGCTTCGTAGATAGTGGGAGCAGCGGAAAGGTGTGCAAGCTGCTTAAATCCATTTATGGGTTAAAGCAAGCATCGCGGAGTTGGAACATCTGTTTTGATGTTGTAGTCAAAGAGTTTGACTTCATCAAAAATATAGATGAACCTTGTATCTATAAGAAGGTAGCAGAGGGTAAGGTTATCTTCCTCGTATTGTACGTGGATGACATACTCTTGATAGGAAATGATATTCCTATGCTGCAATCAGTCAAGCTCTTCTTATCACAGAGATTCTCAACGAAATATCTAGGTGATGCCTCCTGCATATTGGGAATCATGATCTATAGAGATAGATCTAAACGGATACTGGGATTGTCCCAATCCAGGTACATTGACACCATACTAAAGAGGTTTAGTATGGAAGAATCCAAACGTGGGAATCAGCCCACGATCTCTGGACTCACTCTCTCCAAAGAGATGTCTCCCAAGACTGATTTGGAGAGAGCTCGCATGCAAGGGATACCCTATGCTTCGGCAGTAGGCTCTATCATGTATGCGATGCTATGTACCAGACCCGATGTAGCATACTCACTAAGTGTAGTGAGTCGGTATCAAGCAGATCCTGGAGAGAGTCATTGGACAGCTGTGAAGAACATTCTCAAGTACTTACGAAGGACTAAGGAGATGTTCTTGGTGTATGGTAACGGAGAACTCCAGGTGGAGTCCTTTACCGATTCCAGCTTCCAAAGTGATAAGGACGACTCTAAGTCGCATTCGGGTTTTGTCTTTACCCTCAATGGAGGGGCGGTATGTTGGAAGAGTTCCAAACAGGATACCATTGCAGACTCAACGATGGAGGCTGAATACATCGCTGCCAACGATGCTGCCAAAGAGGCTGTCTGGATCAAGAAGTTCATTAGTGAACTTGGTGTGGTTCCATCCATTGAGCATCCAATACCTCTGTATTGCGATAACAATGGAGCTGTGGCTTTAGCCAAGGAACCCAGGTCCCATCAGAAGTCCAGACATATTCTGAGGCGGTATCACCTGATCAGGGAGATAGTTGATCGCCGGGAGATCGAGGTCAGGAGAGTAGATACGAAGGATAACACTGCGGATCCATTCACGAAGGCTATTCCCCAGATACAGTTTGAGAGATTATTCGGGATGCTAGGTATGAGATACTACAGCAGCTGGCCTTAGTGCAAGTGGGAGATTGTTAGTTATGTATATGCCCTAGAGGCCATTGTTGTACATATGATGTATATTATAATGGATGCTTGGTTATATATAGAGATGACTTTCTTGCTCGTCATGATAGTATGCTATTTGGTTTCACTTTATCTTAACATGTTGACTTGTATTGGTTTACTGTTTTTCTCTCACATGTTGATAAAGCCCTTAGGATCTGTACTCGACTACTGGGACTATGATGAGATCATACTAGTGGGGTCGCGGTAGTCGATGAGTACATCCTATAACTGTTCCTAGTCGAGGGTATATCGAGACAGGGCATCGATACACCAGAGTAGACTAGCGTATACGCATCTTGACCCATATGATGGGCGATGGATGATCCCATATCCATCGGTGTTAGACATCAAGGATGGTGTACGGGTGCTCAGTGGAGACTGGGTACACTGGACGGACTCGCCGAGAACTCCCAGATGGTGATATACCACACGTCAGATGGCAGTTCTCCGGTGACACAGGTACAGGGTAGTCTGAAGACCCGAGATCGTCATAGAGTCTTGTGTGATTCCCACTGTGCTTTGATTTCCACCTTACCACGTCCAAGAGGGCGTGCAAAACGGTGGCTTTTGGGTACAGTCCCGAATCACATGGAGGCAATGAGCGATAGGAGGGGATTCGTCTCTCCCGGTATAGGGAGTTGATGTTGTGCTGTGTTCGATTGGCTATAACTGGAAGTCCCTGGCCAGGGCTGATATGGAGATTTACTGGTAAGTGTTACTAGTAGTTTCTCGACCCGTTATGAGCCATACATCGACACGACTTATCGGTTACTGGGGTCTGACGTATACCACCCCTAGACTTGATATGCGACATATCAGACGAACATACCGGACTGTACGGGAGTGTTACTGATCGGATTCACAGGAGAACGCACAGGCTAGCTTGTTGATCTTCTGATCGCTCAATGCCTGGGTGGCTGTTACGTTTAGCTGACCGCTTGCAGCTTGTGGGTGTTTGATATGATCATCACCTGCTACCGGCGTATTGACGATTCTTTAGAGTCCTACACAGAGGTTTCTTGGCTCAGGCGAAACGGAGTAGTGGCACATATGTGATATGCGCAGGAACGAGAATAATGCGATATGGGATACCGTATTATATTCTCACGATATATGGATATGAACCGGGTCATCGGATCAAGTGTTGATTCGATGAATCGGTACATGATATATTAGTCGGTTATATTCGATATAGCCGGATCGTCGGATCAAGTGTTGATTCGATGATTTAATATATAATAATATATATGATATATTATTATATTAACTAATATTGGCTTGCTTTAATATTTCATTTTCTCAGTGGATGATACGTTGATATATATGCGATATATGTTAATTGTATTATTTTCTTTTGTTGCAAATATATAATATATATGTGATATATATTATTGTGACATGATATGATTAATTGTTAAACATGTTTAAGGATGATTAATTGAGGTTAGGGTTTGATTAGGGTTAGTAGCTTCAAGTTCCTTCTAGAAGCTATTTCTTTTGTCAAGGTTAGGATATTTTGTGATGACACATTATTAACTCAACCAAACCCTAACCCTAGTTGTTTCTCTACTTGTTCTCATCCATTCATCCTTGACCATGGTTAAAGATCAATCATATGTTTATATTTCTATTCATCAAAAAAGAAAATTTATTATCATTATCTTTTGATTATCCATTATCTTCTTCTTCTTCTCTCTTGAAGAAGCTCTCTTGAAAATTCTTATGTGATGAAAGATTATGAGAAAATGATATAAAAGGAAAGCTAAATTACTACTCTCTCATCCTCATCTCATCTAGCCCATGGGATTAGTGTGTTCTCTTCTTTAAGAGTGAGAAAGCTTGAGTCGAAGCAACTTCAAGGTAGATCATCGGAGATTTAGAATACGACAAGCTAGAATGGATCGTTCGAGTCGTGGAGCCTCTCATGAGTCCGGGAGATCGTTGATCGCGGCAAAGGGACTTCTACTCGGAGCTTGTGAAGTGAAGGAGCGGACTACAAAGGTTGTAATCCCTCACACTTAGATAAAAGTTATCTTATTGCATGTTAAACCCTAATAATCTAGCAAAGATCCCGGCTTTGGGTTGTTCGGCACGTCTAAAATTTTATCCGGGCATGTATGATGCCTTTAGAACCTTCACAAGAGTGCCTAGGAACCCTACATTTTTAATTTGAATTCAATAGTTGAATTTTCTGGGTTGTATTGGGGATTCGCAGATTCGATCGGATCGTCTAATTTTGTCTGTGTGCTTTTCCAGATAATTTTAGAATATGTTAAAAAGTTCGACCGGATATAAATACCCAATTTTTGCCTTGTTGGGAAATTTCCAAGTGTTGGACTTTTCCGTAGTTTAATGACGTTCTAAGTAGTGCAAGTAATGCGATGGTCCCTCTAGAAGACAACAAACCTTAACTCGATTATGTGACCGTCTTGAACTGCCCTTTGAACCTTCGGGTTTGGGGCAGTACGGCGTGCCACATGTGAGGCGTTGGCTTGACCCTTCTACGGCTGGACCGTTGGTACTGAGGCATGAACTGGATGTTTTTAAACTTGTTTCATGTGTTGATCTGTTTCGGGAAAACTTGGGTGTTTGACTGTTCGATCGGAAAGTTTAACATTTTCTGTTTATCTGGAATGTGATACAATACTTGGAATCCACAAGTAGTTATGAAATAACTGAATGAATGTTATAAACATAGCACTTTAGTCTCACTTGATCGGTTGCCACGGAATTTTGATGTGATCAAAAGTCCGTCGCAATCACGTAGCGTACGCGGATACTCGCCGGGTAAACTTAATAGACAGCCTCACTCCATAGCCCCGACCAAGTGACTGAAGGAGAACCCCGTCGCCGAAAGCATCCGTTCGGGTGCTCGCGGCAGCGGTGTTCCGCCTTGGTGCACTTCGTCGACGGCATCGGGGGTACGGCCATCTACTGAAGTTTGCGACGAGCATTCGATCAGGATGTCGGGAATCTTATTGAATTGCCCGACTTGATATTGAAAAGTGTTTTCGATAATGAGACTAAAATGCGGGGTTTATAATTGTTAGGCATGCGATGTCTAAGTAATTCATTTGATTAGGCATGCGATGTCTATGGAGGTTGCGGATTCCAACTGTTGTAGTTTTACACTTTCTTTTCTGTGACCGTAAGTGTAATATGTGATATCGCCGGTTTCGTTGCTATATGTCAACGACAATTGGGATACGCATGTTTACTTACGTTGATGACATGTGATGTTATGTGTTGCTGGATATGTTATATTGGATCGTCGTGTTTGAATAGTCGGGTTTTTTTTTATGTGAGATGAGTGTTTTCATTTTCATTCATGTAAAAACTTGTATGTAATATTCTTTTATTGGGGCACTTCCAGGTTGCGGAAGATGTCACCCTTTATATATTATTTACTTTTCCACACTAGGATAGACCCAAGGAGGGGAGCACAAGTAACCGGGTTCTGGAGTCCAGTGGGAGACCAACTCGAGAAGTCGAGTCCGGGTCTCCTAACTCTAGAATTGGTAGGGTTGCTTGCCGCTCTCGTAGGGGTCTAGGGGTGTGGCTTTGGCTATTCATCGCGACCGTGGAATCCGTGTTTTATACTGGCTCGTATTGAAAACACGGACGTCCTAGTATATCCAATATTTCATATGTTTCTTCTGCTGCGATATCTGTGATGTGCTCATATGATGTTCTGTGATAGATACTTTATATAGTATATATGATATATTATATAGGCGTTACTTATGTTTTACACCCGCGCTAGCCCTGCCCCGCTCTCCCGTTAGTTACCTAACCTAACGGTGCACGAGGGGACATCGAGGTGAATGCGGATGGCATAAGTGTACGTCGTATTTATCTGTGATGTTTAGGTACTTAAATGATGGGACTTCATTAATGAGATTAATGAAATAAAAGAAACCTAAAGATGTTGTAGAATCGAATTTCAAAAATAAAACGGGTAGCTACAGTTCTTGCTTTGCACAGAGGTATATGTGATATATCCTGCACCTTATTCGATGAGGAAAGGACCGAGATCCCTTCACCGGGAGTGACTCCTTTAGCAATAACTGGCAGATGCTACACACTCGGTTTGTCTTTTGATTTCTTTTAAGAGTTTTTGCTTTGCACAGTGATATATATGATATATCACGCACCTCATTCGACGAGGAAAGGACCGACGATCCCTTCACCGGGAGTGACTCCTTTAGCAAAACTAGAAAAGCCTCAAAAACACTCCATTTTAAAATCATTTGATTCTACAACGATATCAAGTTCATTACGCAATAGGTTTTCAGAAAAACCTGTCGTAGCCCTCCGTCATTTCAGATAAGTACTAGTTAGTATTCGTGCTGCGGTAGTTTGGCATGCGTCAAGGCGTAGTGTACGGTAGCTAACTAGTGCTTATCTGCTAGCATACGATGCGATTGGATTAGGGTATTCGTACGGCGTTGTTTGGCATGCGTCAAGGGTCGTGCGGGTGGGTTTAATTCAATCAAGAAATGTACGGGTTGAACTTGACTAGCGGACTATGGGTTGTTTGGCATGCGTCAATGTCATAGCACGCTAGGGGCAAAATTATCGGGAATTTCAAGTGTTGAAATTTGTAATGAGATTGCATACCTTCTATGAGATAGTTGGATCCCGATACCCACTGCGAGTAAGAGTTACTCCTGGGAGAGTTTTACACATTATAATTAGCCGATCAAGTAGGTGTCTCGAAAGGTGTTAACGAGGTTACGCCTCTGGGAAAATGAGGTTTACATTAATTAGGTTCGTGCGAAAGCACGGGGAACCTCCCTCAAAGTACCGACACTGGTCTGGCTGAAAGATTGGCGAACTTATAGTGTGTAATTAATCCCGGCTAGTCTTTCCTTTTAGGGTTTGAAGGAAGATTTGATAAAAACAGTGGGAGCCATCCTGATTAGATAAAATAATAACCAATCTATTCTTGCAAGAGCGCACGCAGAGTGTTTTCTTCTCTCTCTCTCCTGGTAGAGACCATATCACGCCTTAATCAAGATAATAATACGGATTATTGACCGAACCCGCTTTTTATTCTGAGCTGGGGAACGTTGGTCCCGCTCCATCTTATAATTGTTATAAGACAGAGCAGGAAATTGGGGATTACCAGAATTCCCGTGCCGCCCATACGAAGAGAGTGCATGCTGATGCATCATCTTCGGGTGTGTTCATTACAAAGAACTGTTTCTCAGTATCCTCCGCATCCTGGGTATATGATACCGGATCAGGATCCCAGATATGTAATCTGTTACATAGGGCTGCAAAAAGGTAGAAAAACTGAGAACGGGTGATAAGTTTCATGAGACAGAAAACGGGGCAAGTGTTGCAGCCAAGTCTGTTGGTCACTGTCACCCTGTATTCCCAATACATTGATTCTGAATGAATGTTATTAGATATCGAACCTGATATACAAAATGATATCAGTCTCTTTATTAGTAAAGAAATGATAAAATTTTGTATTGCTGGATAATGTTTTGAACATTTCCTATATCAAAAGTTGATCGGTTCAGGCACGTTATCTAAAAGCATTGATGTTCTAAATCAAACTACAGTTCTTAGTATACAGAACACACACAAGAGGAAGAGTTCAGAAATGAACAGATCCTTCTTGAGGTATTGTAGACTAGGTCAGATCAATGTGACCCGACTAGCTAGAGTTACATAAAGATGCATACTTAAATTAGTTTGAATTTGCATCTTGTGAAACTCGCCAGTCATGTCACAAAGATAAGATGACCATAGCTCTGTTTATTGGAAATAGAGAAAGAGTTAGTGAACTCTTGGGATGATACATGTTGATGTATAAAGGTCCCCTGTCTACACATGCCAAGACCGGTTCTTTGTACTTCATTACATTCTCTGATGATCTCTTTAGATTCAGACATATGTTCTTGTTGAAACACAAGTCCGAACCTTTTGAGATATTCACAGTATATAAGTTAGAAGTAGAGAACCAAGAGGGTATAAATATTATATCCCTTGATGAGATCGAGGAGGAAAATACTTGAGCACGGAAATCCTGGACTATTCTAAAGGAGAATGAGATTCTCTCTCAGGATTACTCCTCCGTATACACTATAGCACGATGGTATATCGGGGTGGAGCAATCACACCCTATATGATAAGGTGTGCTCTATGATGAGTACTACTGAGTTACCTATTTTCTTTTGGGGAGTTATGCACTTAAGAAGCTGCATACCTATTGAATAGGGTTCAAATCAAATCAGTTTCCTACCACTTCATATGTGATATGGAAAGGGATGAGCCCATATATTAAGTTAGTTAAGATTTGGGGTTGTCTGGCCTATGTCTAAAAGCAAAATCCGGACAAGCTCGAGGCAAGATCTGTTATGTAGAACTGAAAAGGTTCCAGCTATACAAACTACAGCAGATGATTTGATAAAACCAAAGGATTCAATTTTTTCCAACGAACCTCAGCCTCTCTGCCGATCTAGCAGGGTTCCTCACACACCTGAGAGATACTTCGGTTTCTCTATGACAGTGGGAGCGAGGATTGCATCATGAGATGATGACCCAACTAGTTTCGAGCTGGCCATCAGGAGTAGGACTCTGTAAGAATGGCTGGATGCTTAGTGATCTGAGATGGAATCCTTATACACCAACAAAGTATGGACTTTGGTTGCTTTATCTGAAGGGTTAAATCCCCATCAGGAGCAAGTATATCTTGAGAAGATTACTTGGTGTAGATGGAAAAGTTGAGACTTTCAAACCTAGACTTGTTAAAGCTTTTCGTCATTGACCAGGCGTGGATAATGATGAAACCTTTTTCCAGTGGCTATGCTTAAGTCCATCCAGATCCTACTTGCCATGGCTACATACCATAACTACGATATCTGGCGGTTGGGTGTCATGACTGCTTTTCTAAATGATGTTTTAGAAGAGAGAGTCTATAAGTACACAGTCAGAGGGCTTCGTAGACAGTGGGAGCAGCGGAAACGTATGCAGGATGTTTTATGTGATAAAGCAGGCATCGCGGAGTTGGAACATCTGTTTTGATGTGGTAGTCAAAGAGTTTGACTTCATCAAAATGGTAGATGAACCTTGTATATACGAAAAGGTAGTAGGGAGTATGGTGGTGATCCTCGTAGAGTACGTGGATGACATACTCATGATAAGGAAAGAGTTTCCTATGCTACGCTCGATCAATCACCGCTTATCACAATGATTCTCCATAAAGGATCAAAGTGATACCTCCTAAATCCTGGGTTTTGGATCTATGAGATAGATCTAATTGGATGTTAGGATACTTACTAGCAGTAGTGAGATGGTATTAATCGATCCTGGGGAGAATCACTGGAAGTGTTCCAGGGTGATGAGGACGACTGAATGTCAGTCACAGGCATTGTCTTTACCCTCAGTAAAGGGACGGTATGTTGGAAGAGTTCCAAGCTAGATACCGTGGCTAACTAGACGATAAAGGCAGGATACATCGCTACTTAACATGCTATCAAAGAGGCTGTTTGGGTGTATATTGGTTCATGAGATGAACTACGTTCCTACCATTGTGAGACAATGGAGTTGTGGCTTATGCCAAGGAACGCCGGTCCCATCAGTGATCCAGACATATTCTAAGGCAGTGTCACCTGATCATGGAGATGGTTGATCTCCAGGGTGATCGAGGTTAGGAGAGCAGACTCAGAGGATAACACGGCGGATCCACTCACGAAGGCCTATTCCTAGAGAGAGACTTTTATGGGATGGTTGAGTATGAGATACTACAACCACTGCTACAGATGGCCCTAGTGCAAGTGGGAGATTGTTAGTTATATGTATGCCCTAGAGGCCATTGCTATACATAGGATGTATATTGTAGTGGATACTGGGACATATATAGGGAGGACTTTCTTGCTCGACATGATAGTATGCTATCTAGTTACTCTTTACCTTAACGTGTACACTACTTGTCTCTCTGTTACATGTTGGTAAAGCCCTTAGGATGTGTACTTGACTACCTGGACTGTGATGCGGATCATACTAGTGGGGACATAGTAGTCCATAAGTACATCCTTCAAGGTCCCTAGTCATGGGTGTATCGAGATGGGGCATCGATATACCAGAGTAGACTAGCGTATACCTTCTCGACCCATACAGATGGGCGATGGATGATCCCATATCCATTGGTGTTTGACATCAGAGATGATATACGGGTGCTCAGTGGAGACTGGGTACACAGGACGGACTCGCCGAGAACTCCCAGATGGTATTATACCTTACGTCAGATGGCAGTTCTCTGGTGACACTGGTACAGAGTAGTCTGTTGACCCTAGATCGTCATAGAGTCTTGTGTAGTTCCCACTGTGCTTTGATTTCCACCTTAGCACGTCCAAGAGGGCGTGCAAAATGGTGGTTTTTGGGTACAGTCCCGAATCACATGGAGGCAATGAGCGATAGGAGGGGATTCATCTCTCCCGGTATAGGGAGTTGATGTTGCGCTGTGTTCGATTGGCTATTACCGGAAATCCCTGGCCAGGGTTGCTGAGATTTACTGGTAAGTGTTACCAGTAGTTTCTCGAACTGTTATAGACCTCATATCGACACGACTTATCGAGCTATTGGGGTCTGACGTTTACCACCCCTAGGCGAGATATGCGACATACCAGACGACGAGACCGGACTGTACGGTAAGTGTTACTGGTTGGATTCACAGGAGTGTGAGCGGGCTTGCTCGTTGATCTTCTGATCGCTCAATACCCGGGTGGCCGTTACGTTTAGCAGACCGCTTGCGGCTTGTGGGTGTTTGATATGATCATCACCTGCTGCCGGCGTATTGACGAGTCTTTAGAGTCCTACACAGAGGTTTCCTGGCTCAAGCGAAACGAAATAGGAGCGCTTATGAGATATGTGCGGGACCGAGAATAATGCGTGTATGTGATACCGTGTTCTATTCTCACGATGAATGTATCGATTGGTTGTATGCGATACAACCTAGTTATTGAATCAAGGATTGATTTGATAAGCCGATACATTGAATACTAATCGGTTGTGTGCGACATGACCGGGTCATTGAATCAAGTGTTGATTTAATGATTTAATGCATAATTATATATTTGATATATTACTTTGCATTAACTAGTATTGGTTCTTTTTAAATGGTTTTTCTCACTTGATGTGCACATTGTATATGTGATATATTTTGTATACTTGATTGTATCATGTTTGATGATACATGATTGTTTAAGTGTATATTTAGACTAAACCATGGTTATGTAATGGTTAGGGTTTTGAATTTATTTTCTCATTCATTTATTTATTCATTTTGGTAAAAGGGAAAATGGTGGCTATTTTTGTTTCTAAGTTGAAGCTTCATGAAGCTTTGACTAAGTGACCATTTTGTCTTCATGCTTAACCCTAACCATTCTATCTAACCATGATTTATTCTCTACACTTGACCATGGTTGCCATATGATAAGTATTGTTTTTATTTTCTTTTTGAGGATGAACTTATTATATTCTTTTCATCATCTTCTTCTTCTTCAAAGATGAAGAAAGCTTGCTCCATCAATGGCAACTTGAGCAAATGAGTGAGAAATCCAATTCTAAAGTGAACCCACCTCCTATTTCATCATCCTCTACCTCTTGCCAAGTAGTATAGGGTGTTTTCTTCACAAGTTTCATGACTTGGTGAAGTGGGAGCTTGATCTTGTGATGCCTCGACGTAGATCATCTTCGGTATCGAAGTCGACGACCTAGCCCGCCCATTTTTCCGATGAAGCCGACGCTAGAGCCCGGGATTCAATTTGGACAGTGAGGAGACTTCATTGAGGAGCTATGGAGGTGGAGGACCGGATCTACAAAGGTTGTATTTCCGTTCTCTTAGTTAAGTTGTTAACTAGTTGCATATTTCGCCTAAAATCTAGTTAACGATCCGTATTAGGGTTTCTCGGCACTTGTAAAATTTTGAAATTGGCATGGTTGATACCTTGTGAGACCTCATTAGTGTGCCTAGGAACCATACAAGTGGGCGCAGCGGAAGTATAGTGGGCAAGTAGCTTATGTCTATTTATAGACTTGAGCAGATATAGCGGAGATAGATCATATATTTTTGATATGACAGTCATAGGTTTGACTTCATCAGAATAGGGGATGGATCTGTTAAGAAGGTAGTAGGGTGTGATGTCATGGTATCTGGATGACATACACAGTGTAGGAAGTAAAATTCCTATACTATGATCAGTTATACTGTGGTCGTCACACAGTTGTTTCTCCAGACAGGATATGGATATAATATCAGACATTCTGGTTTCTGGATCTATGGATTTAGATCTGGATTTGGGTAGTTTCCCAATGTGGGTACTTAGACAGTATTCTAATGGTTTTAGAATAGATGACTCCTGGCATGGTGGTGTACCTGCAGGTGATGGAGTCACCCTCTCTAAAGGTGTCTTACAGACTAACGGGGAGAGGGATGTGCATGATTGGCAGATCACTTGCTTAGGCAATTGAGTCAATCATGAGATGTCAAGTACCACACCAAATGTTGTTTTTGCACTAGATGCGATAAGTTTTTATTAATCCAATCCCGGAGAAACATAAGGAAGCAGTTTTAGAACATAAGTACATGTTCTACGGATTTGATGACGGCAGCTTCCTTCGGGAGACGATTATCATTCCATGCTTCAAAGGTGACATGGTTGACAGAGTGATTGTCAGAGTTATAGTTTTCCCTCTGACGAGGGACAGTATTATGGACAGGTGGTCCAAGAGGATACTGTTGGAGGCCTGGTGCAGGATGCTGATTAGGTTCAGTGATCGATACAGTCTAAGAAGTTTGGATTTGGAGTTCATTTATGAACTAGGTCCCATCAGATATCCAGACATATTCTAAGACAGGTATTACTCAATTCTGGAGATGGCTTTCTCTACGAACTTGAGATTAAGAGAGATATAGAAAGATACATCAGGGCGGATCCACTCACTGAGGCTATTTCTCGAACACAATAGTTTTACAAACGGGCTTTGCGAAACTGATTAGTAGAGGAGTTGGATGTTCGGTTTCACACGGGCTGTGAGTAGTCGACATCGCAATAATTAGCCTTAAGTGCAAGTGGGAGATTGTTAGAGATAGTGCCTCAGAGTCAATTATTGGATCGCAGGTACGTGATTGCAGTGATTGCGGAGGACCTATACCGGTAGGACAGTCTTACTCGAGATGATAGTATGCTATTTGGTTTGCCTCTATCAGTCGTGTATAGGTTCAGGTGACTGATCACTGTTACACTTTGATAGAGCCCTTAGGATCTTGCTTTACTACCAACAGTATGATGGCGATCATATAAGTGAGAGTTGGGTGGTTTATATGCATATCCTTAATTGTGGTCCCTAGTCGTGGGAGTTTCGAGACAGGGCATCGATACTTCGGAGTAAACTAGTGTATACAGTCAAGACCCCGACGAGGGGCGGTGGCCGGTCTCACAAGCCACTGGTGTCAGTTAGATCACCTAAGATGTATACAGGTGCTCATTAGGTTATGAGTACACCGGACAGGACTCGCCGGGAACCTGCTAGTTGGTATTATACATATCGTCAGATAGCAGTTCCCTGGTGACATGTGTACAGGTTAGTTCATCGAACTGAGGTCGTCATTTGTCTCGTGTGTGTTCCCACTGTGCTTTGATTTCTACCCTACCATGGCTCAAAGGAATCGTGCAAACAGGTAGTTTTTGGGTACACTCCCGAGCCACATGGAGGCACGTGAGCGGATCGGCAGGGGATTCGTCTCTCCCGGTATTGGGGGTGAGATCGTGCTGTGTCTAGGAGAGCCATTACATAAAGCCCACGGCCGTGGCAGGAGATTTACTGGTAGGTACTCCAGTAGTATCTCAGGGTGTTATTGGGCTACACTCCAACACGACTTATACTGCTATTGGGGGTCTGACGTTACCAGCCCCCTAGGCAGATATGCGATACTCATAGAAGAACGGACCGGACTGTATATACATTATCACTGTTAGGCACAGTAGGGTTTCCGGATGAGTTCGCTCATCGGCTTCCCTTGAGATCAGTCCATGGGAAGCCGTTACGCACAGCTAGTGCCGCTGACGGCTTGTGGTTAAAACCTACTGTCAGGGTACTGACGAGTCATTAGAGTCCCACACAGACAGTTTCCTAAGTTCAGACAAAACGTTGTAGAGACCGTATGGTTTTATGGCAGGGTTCGGAAAATGCACGTGTGTTTACGCACGTGTCATATTTCGGGCAGTTGATACTGGTCGGCTTTGGTTTAAGCCGGATCTGAGTATTATATTGAGTAGATATAATATCTTTGTCTCAGTTGCATTTGTATTCGGTCGTAATACAAATGCGGGTATGTTTATACTGTTACGGGGTTGTCCTGAAATTCGTTTCAGGATCGCTTTTGGAAGTTGCCAGTTTCCAGTTTTCTATCAGCCGTATTTAACATTTGGTTAAATACAGATTTATCTTTTCTTGGATGAGTGTGGATGTTTCTAGAAGCATCTAGAAAGTTCCAGATGAGGTGATTAGGCTTGTGACTCACTTGTTCATTAATGGTGCTTTAATGGTGCATTTATTGGGTTCATACTTTGTGTTCACACTAAGATATTTCTCTTGTTGTCACCTCCCCCTCTCCTACACTCACCCCCCACTCTTATAAGTGTGGCCGGCCCCCTCCTCTCTCTCACACATGATTGATTCATTTTGGTTAAAAGATTATGATAGTTTTGGGGTATATGGAAATTTCATAGCTTCTTTCATTCCATCACTCGATTCGAGTGGCAACTTCATTAACCGATCGTCCACGTCTTTGGATGAAGTGAGACAAAGTATTCTACTCATTCTCTACATCATTCTCTACATCATTCTTGGTCGTTTCTTTTAGCAAACTTGACGACCGAGTTGCCTCAAGTCAGAGGCGGGAGCCCTTTTAAAGAATCGTTGACGTGGTGCCACCTGGACGAGAAGATCGGAGATCGACGAGATCGGAGCAGCCGCAACGGAGCGTGGGATGATGGTTAAAGAACGAAGGACTCGGATCGTTCGGTATAACCTTTCTACTCTCTTTACAGTTTGTTAGTTTAGCAATAATGGCAGATCCGGGTTAAAGTATACGATAGCGCCAGTTAAAAGTTTTTGTTCCGCATTTGGCGTCTGTTAGATGGCCTGGGCTCTACCGTAGACTTACAGAGAGTTTTCCTACTCCAGGCAAAACGATATAGAGGTCGTATGGTTTTACGACAAGGGTTCGGACGCATACGTGTGTTTACGCACGTACGACGTTCGGAGAGTTTTTACTAGCCGGCTTTGGTTTAAGCCAGATTCTAGTATCGGGATATTGGATTTATACAGTCTAAAGTTTTTTCGTGTTTTCAAGGATTGTAGGGACGTTCTCGTAATTTGTCGGGAAGCTTCTAGAAGGATGATGACATGGAGGGTAAGGTGGCATTAGCATTTAATGAATTTGTGACTCACTTAGATGAATCATTCAAGTGAGTTAATGAAGCATTTATTGCTTAATGACTCACTTGATGATTCATTGTATCTATTTAATGATGCATGATGATAATGCATTTTGATTTATTCATATTGATTTTCTTATGCTTCATTATATATTAGAAGTGAGAAGCTTTTTCATTCATTCTTATGCTCACCTTCTCTCTCCTCAAGCTCTCTCTTGAAACCCTAATCCTCCCCTCTCATGTGTTGAGATCAAGAATTAGATAGACTAATACATCTATAACCTCACTCTATATCCCCTAGATAGCTTAGATTAGCACTTTGAGCAACCTAGTTATCTCAAGTTAGAGATCAAGTTTGGCGTAGGAGCTCTCGGGTGGATCGTCTTTGACTCGAGGAGGCCGTTGAGGTGCCGATGTTCCAAGGAGCCTACGAGGAGTGGAGGACAGCGATGAAGACCCGAAGGACATGTAACGTGAGGTATAACTTCGAATCCGAGTAGTAACCTCAAGTAGTTAGTTAGTAATGGTTTAGATACGATTCATGCGCTTAAGTCCGTGTTACGAAGCTTTGATAATCATTTTTCATATATTCCGCCTCCCCGCAAGTTCGTAGGGTGCGTGACATTGACTTACAGAGACCCGATCTCGACTCCTCGAGATGGTCTCCCACTGGACCCTAGAACCCGGTTATTTGTGCCCTCCGCCTTGGGTCTACCTAGTGCGGAAAAGTAAATAATATACAATGGAGACATCATCCTCATCCCGGAAGTGCCCCAATAAAAGAATATTACATAAAAATGAATTTTACATGAATGAAAATAAAAACCCTCATCTCACATAAAACCCCCGGCTATTCAAAACATGACGATCCAATATAACATATCACAGCAACACATAATATCTCATATCATCAACGTAAGCAAGTATGCGTATCCCGATTGTCATTGATGTATAGCAACGAAGCCGATGATACACTACATACTACGCTTACGGTCACAGAAAAGAAATTGAAAAACTACAACAGTTGGAATCCGCAACCTCCTTAGACATCGCATGCCTAACCAAATGAATTCCTTAGACATCGCATGCGTAACAATTATAAACCCCGCATTTTAGTCTCATTAACGAAAACTCTTTTCAATATCAAGTCGAGCAATTCAACAAGATTCCCGATATCCTGATCGAATGCTCGTCGCAAAGTTTAGTAGACGGCCGCACCCCGGATGCCGTCGACGAAGTGCACTAAGGCGGAACACCGCTGTCACGAGCACCCGAACGGATGCTTTTGGCGACGGGGTTCTCCTACAGTCACTTGGTCGGGGCTATGGGGCATGGCTGTCTATTAAGTTTACCCGGCGAGTATCCGCGTACGCTACGTGATTGCGACGGACTTTTGATCACATCAAAATTCCGTGGCAACCGATCATCTGAGACTGAACTGCTAGATTTATAACATTCAAATTAGTTATCTCATAACTACTTGTGGATTCTGATCAGTCGAAAATTCTGCATTTTTAACACAGCAATTTCGCTATCATTTGCACTCATATAGAAGTGTTCGGTATTTATATTGCACATATTAGCAAAACATCTCTGAAATACCTGATTGCATGTGTTAGACCTTAAAACCGGCACTTTTAGGGAAATTGTGTGTTTATCATGGCATCGCACCATTCTTGTATAGCGCAACTCTAGTCTTGAAATTATGCAGGAAATTGCAGAAACAAAGCCAAAAGAGCTGATAAAAGATACGCCAACTCAAAGATGTAAGATCTGGTAGTGATACAGAAAGCCAAATACAATTTAACATATCATACAAAGGCCCAATTGTCAGCCCAAGACCACAGTAGAAAATTCAATCCACAACGCCCAAAAGGCGCCGCGGTTTCGCGGCGGGAGCCCGCTTGCGCCGCGGAACCGCGGAGGCTTGACGTCTTCAGTGGCTCAATTTTCTACACGTGGCTGCCTCTAACGGTACAAGCTTCCAGAAGACTCCCGATTCTCCACGTGGCTCATCTAGAAGGCTCTCCCTAACAAACTTTTGGAGGGAAATTCAAATCTTTCTTAAGAAACTTTTGGAGGGAAAATTCAAAATTCAAATCCTAGATCTAGGGTTTTGGAGTTCTATAAAAAGGAGCCTAGATCTATGGTTGAAGTTGTTCAAGAAATTAGGGTTCAAGAATCACCCATCATCTTCTACCCACAAGTCGAGTGACACGACTTGTGCCTCAAAACCCTAACCCTAATTCAAATTCAAAATCAAGATCAAGATCCCGAGTACCATTCAAGCAAGAGAGCCTTCAACCTTTAGGAAGCGACGCCGGATTCCATCGGAGCAAGAGATCCAAGCCGATCCGCGACTCAAGGAGCCGAGCGAAGCAGAAATCGACGATCTAGTTCCTTCCTTTTGTAAATTCAAGAGAGTAGTAACGAAATTTGTCAATAAATAAGGGTGAAATTTCAATATCTTGCTTATATTTTGATTCAACATTATGATTCGATCTTAATTTGTGATTGCGTTTGTTATTATGATGTTTGAGTAAACTCCGCTCGTATAGGAGTTGTGACGATCAATAGAATGATGATGATTTAGATCTTTTCACAATTCTTAAATCCTATAAAAATTGTAAATTCTTGTGAATCAAATGATCGATGACCTAGTTTCGGGATGATCCTTTCTTGATTGTGTTCACTCAAAACTAGGGAACAACAATTGATCATTTGATTAACTAGAAGCTAGAATTTGAATGAGATTCATTGAAAGGATAAAAGATAAGACGAGGAAACCCTAGCTTCTTCGCAAGATCCTTAACCTCGATGAATTATCATCGATCTAGTCTCAATTCGTTAAAGGATAAGAACATGAAATCATTAGATCTCATCACATCTATAGATCCGATCTACTCCTACAAGCTACACTTCGAATCTTGATTGTTGGTTGGAAATCATCCCAAATTATCACTTCTTGATTTTTAATGCTTTCTTAGATCTAGATATTTTCTCTTTCTTGAAATGCAATTTTATAAATCAAGATTGTTTTCTTTTCTTTTCCCTAAAGTTTCGACTCATCTAATCCGAAACACGAACGATTACACTTTCCCTGTGGACGATCCGCACTTACTAACGCGCTACATTCGACACCGTTATTGATTGCGATCAAATAATTTTTTGTTGTGATTTCTATATACAATTTTCTCAAAACATACACACAATCCGAAATCGTTTTTTCAATTAAATGGCGCCGTTGCCGGGGATAGTGCGCTAATTGTTCGTATTTTGAAATTCGAGTTGAAAAGTTTATTCCATCTATATTTTTTAGATCTAAACTCGCACAAACCCTAATACGAGTTGTTGTGAGATAATCTGGAAATTTTGGAGCTTGAGAAATTTTTTTCAGAGAAGTCCAGAGAGCTCTTGAGGTGACGTCATCACTGCGCCAAAACTCCTCTGTAACTTCCTAACTTTCTTATCTCTCTCCAAATCTGCACCAATTAACATTTTGTGCAGGTTTCTTTGCAAATAAATCGCAGCGCCTCAAAAGCAAAAATAAATTGTGCGTGTTTCTGATTTTTGGTTGTTTACATATTAATACGGAAATTAAGGGGCACGACCAAATCCAGATTAGGTGGGGAGTTCATTACCCTTCCTAAGCCCCAAAAATCACAAACTTGCATCCGCATTGACCCTCATTAACTAAAAAATATCTAGAGATGACTCTAAGGACCGTCGCGCTCAGTTAGGACAAGAGAAGGTCGTGGGTAATTCATTGCTTATCCGCGTTTTCTTGTGGTGTCTAAGGCAAGTGTGTCGAAGGCTAGTAGTTATTAATTAGGCCCACTACTTACGTAGTGGAGTACCTTCCCACTTACCTGGCACTTACCTGGCTACAGGGGGACAAAGAGGCAGAGAGGATTTTATCCTGCGACTTGTCTTTTGGCAGTTAGGAGCGGTCTAGAGCCTGACCTAGGTGACCACTAGATTTTAGGGTTTTGCTTGTTGCATTTGTTGTGATTAGCATCATTTTTTCAAAAATCCGTAAAATTTTCAAAACAAACACCAACACATTCATTCATTCCCCTAATTATAAGTCACGATGCCACTTGTACTAACCTTTTTTAGTGCAAGATAGGCTGGACACGGGATTCTAGTGCCCGTCTTGTCCGCGTTCCTTTTATCAACCCAAAAGTCGGTATTTCTACATTTACCTTTTCTTTACCCACCACTACACCCACACTGATGGATCCTACTCCATCAAATTTCTTTACCACTAATCTGCCGCCGTCCGTTGGTGCGCAGAATCCACCTCGCATCTCTCTCCAAGAGAGGTGCTATCCCACACGAGGTCCTCTTTCCACCTGTCTTTCCATTCCACCAGCCAACGGGGACAATTTTCAGATTAAACCCCAATACATCAACCTTCTACCAAAATTTCACGGCCTCGAGTCTGAAGACGCATATGTCTTTATTACCAAATTTGAAAATGTATGCGCAATGATGGGTACCTCACAGGTTTCTGTGGATGCTATGCGTCTACGTCTTCTCCCCTTCACCTTGTACGATATAGCTGAGAAGTGGCTTTATAACACTACCGCACACTCCATTTCCAATTGGGAAGACTTCGTCAAAGCATTTCTTAAGAAATTCTATCCACATCATAAGACAGCTCGAGTCCGTAGCGAAATAAATCAATTCACCCAGCTTCCAAATGAAACATTCTCGAAATGTCTTGAACGCTTCAAGGATCTGTTAGTTCAATGTCCTTATCACGGAATCCCCAGATGGGATCTGTGCCGAATCATTTATGAGGGCATTAATTTTAACCCAAGACAGACCCTTGAATCCATGTGTCAAGGTAACTTCATGACTAAATATGATGGGGAAGCCGGGAAATTTTTAGAAGATTTCGCTGAAAAATCTTTACAGTGGGAGGGTGTGAGTCAATCGTCTAGAGATGGCAATAATATTTCCATAGGAGTTAGAGCTGACATTTCAGCTATGCAAAAGAAACTCGAGACTATGGAAAACAAATTTTTAGCCGCCCTAAGTCAAATGTCACTCTCCAAAACTGTATGTGGATGCTGTTCTGATCCATCACATCTCACGGAAGAATGTCCACTAAATTCTCCGTTTCTAGGTCACGAGCATACCGATTCTGCTTTCCAACAAAGACCTAGAAACGATCCATCTTCTTCCACATATAATCAGGGTTGGAGGAATCACCCTAACTTTGCTTGGAACCAATCACAATCTCAAAATACGGTTCCAAACCAACACAATTTCAAAGGGTCCCTCCACCACAACAGCAACCACCACCACAATTGAGTCAGCACCCCTTCCAAGCACATAACTTCCAAAATCCGGCCAACACTTTTGCACCACATGAAAACTCTTTGCAATTGAGCGGTACAGATAATACCTCTAAACTAGCACAAACCTTGGATACTTTCATGAAACAATCCATCCAAGAGACGGAAAGTTTGCAATCTTCCGTCGAGAATGTAATGAAGATCATTGTCTCTCAAAATGAGAATATCAAATCGATGGAAGCACAAATTGCACAACTAAAAGCCGAAATGAGTGCAAGAGAGAAAGGGAAACTTCCAGCTCAACCCTTACCCAATCCTGGCTATTCATATCATGTGGATGCAATCACGTTGAGATCTGGAAGAGTGCTTGACAATCACGTTGGGGAAGAGATTGATGACACTGAAAAATCTATCGATAATACCCCGGCTGAGACCTTTCCTTCCAATTCTACTTCTAATTCTGACCCCAGTTCTTCTACCCCACCACCTTTCTGCGAGCCTATTCTTCATTTCCCACAAAGCTCGCCACCTCAGCCCACCTCTTCTACTCTTCCACAGACGATCCCCACTTCTATTCTGGGATCGGGTCGACACACACTTCCTTCTCCTATGATGGACCCAGCGCTTATTGCTAAAGCACCTTATCCTAATCGGTTAAGGGCTAACACATCGAGTCCACATATGGAGAAGATTATGGACATTTTTAAGCAAGTTAACATCAACATCCCTCTCCTAGATGCTATCCAACAAGTTCCGTCCTATGCGAAAACTCTTAAGAACTTGTGCACTAGGAAGAGGAAGACTCAAGTGCCCAAGAAGATATTCATGGCAAAGACTGTAGATATGGCTTTCCCCCAACAAGTACCACGGAAACGTAAGGACCCTGGCTGTCCTACTATTTCTATTTCTATTGGGGAAAAACACATCAACTGTGCTCTACTAGACCTTGGCACTAGTGTTAACTTGCTTCCATATTCGGTTTACGAGCAACTAGGTATCGGAGTGTTAAAGCCCTCGAGCATAACTCTCCAAATGGCTGACCGATCAATCACCAAACCTAGGGGTGAACTGGAGGATGTGTTAATAAAAATCGGGGAATTCGTATTCCCTGTGGATTTTATTGTACTTGATACACAGCCTGTAGCGAACCCACGGAATCAAATTCCGGTGATTTTAGGTCGCCCCTTTCTGGCCACTTACAACGCTATCATCAACTGTCGTAATGGTTCTATGACCTTATCCTTCAGGAATAGGTCAATTGAGCTGAACATTTACAAGTTGGGAAGTGTACCCTCCGAACCTACTGCTCAGGTCTGTTCTGTCGACTTAATGGATGTCGACAGCAGCGAATTTGATGATCCTCTTGATACTGATCTTGACTCTTTTAATACGTTGTTGTTTGACCCAACTATGTATCATACACATACGGACTCTTCCACCGAGATGTCCGGGTCAACAACCAATACTGATTATGAACCGTTTTTAGAGTCTGAAGATCACCCCGCACTTTGTGATGACATTATTCATCGGGGTATTGATGGAACTTTTTAGGAGATCTTCGCTGATGAACTCGCATTTTTGAATGACACGGGTGTTGAGATGAATCATCTCCAAATCAATGAAATTGAACCTCCACCCCTTCTTCTGAACTGTAAAAAGAATGCGAGTAATCCATCACATTTACTGCATCGTCTCTCCAAAATGAGACGCACACGCATTCTATTCCACCCCTTACCCTTTCCCCACTTCTTCTTCCACCAACCAGAGCACTGCATTGATAAAATTTTCGAATGGTTGGTGTTAACTTTCGGTCTTTGCAAAGCTTGGCATCGACCAATGATTTTTGACCCCCTCATGTGATTTTAACATTGCATAACTCAAGTTTGGGGAGGTATAATCTGGCTCTTGAAAAGAAAATTTTTACAAAATTTTGAGCCAAAAATAAGTTTGGGGGAATGTCTTCACTTATATATTTTGCCCCCACTAATAAATTCCTCCCAAGCTTACAGGTTTTTCGAGATTTAACAGATGGCAACAGTGAGGACACTGTTGAAAACAAGTTTGGGGGAGGTTTGTGCTTATTTTCGCATCATTTGCATCATACTTGCATAAGCACAAAACATTTTTTAAAAAAAACCTATAAAAATTTTTAAAAAAAATTTCAAAAAGATAAAAATAATTTTTTTACATAAATAAGATAATAAAAGATTAGATAGTGAAAAATTACATCCATGAGATTAGAAAAATTTAAGAAAATTAGAAGTTTTCTTATACGGACTAGTAATAAGTAGTTATGAGCCGTTGTCCCAAGGGTTAGTAATATGAAGGAAGTCACTAATCTGGGGATAAAAATAAGTCTGAAAAATAGTTCCTATTCTAGATGCCAAACATTTTGAACGTGGATACCATGCTATTCGCACTTACACACGTCTTGAAGCCCGAGATATAGAGGATACCTTGAAATGCTCTTGTCTAAAAGCCAAAAGTATGAAGGAAATAAAAAAATGAATAAAATATAAAATGGTGAGAAAAATGAACACTGGTTTTGTTATCGCCAAGGCAGCAATAAAAAATATATAGCGAGGGTACCTCTTCACCTAGTGCCCTAAGGTCAACTGGTCTGGGAGTCGCTGCTATGCCTGAGGTGGTGCAAGACGAGGAAAAACACCAAATAAGCAAGCACATGAGTAATCGGTCGGTTAGTATATCAAGAAGTATTAACGGTCGCATGAAAGTGTGTGAGCAAATTCATCTAAATATTCATTAATTAAAAAGTACTGAGGCTGATGGGGAAGAGTATGATAGCTTGAATTGAATTCTCCGGGTGTAGGGATGTCCTTTACACACACGCAGGGTGATATGATCAATGTTTGGAAGAAAGATAGGAATGAAGAATAAGACGATGTTTTATTGAGGGAGGACGTGATTTCTGACATTTTTTCATGACTATTAAGATAGGGCACATGACAACCGAAAAGCTAGCTTAGTTGGAAACCCTAATTTTGAAGGGTTTTCTTTTACAATTCTTTTCTTTAAATATAATATTCACGGTCTTCCATTTATTATTGGATTTTGTGGACGCAATCCGCTAAAAACCCTCAGGAGACAACACTCCTCCTACTAGGGACACCTAGAGGTTTAAAGGCTTGTTGCACGTGCTCAGTGCAATCGTGTTGCCTACGAAAGTGTGCTAGTTAGCTTTTATTTTTCTTTATTTTCTTCTTCTCTTTTTAATAAAAACAGTTCGATCGAGACGATCGAAAATAAGTTTGGGGGAATTTGATCAGTCGAAAATTCTGCATTTTTAACACGGCAATTTCCCTATCATTTGCATTCATATAGAAGTGTTCGGTATTTATATTGCACATATTAGCAAAACATCTCTGAAATACCAGTTTGCATGTGTTAGACTTTAAAACCGGCACTTTTAGGGAAATTGTGTGTTTATCATGGCATCGCACCATTCTTGTATAGCGCAACTCTTGTCTTGAAATTATGCAGGAAATTGCAGAAACAAAGCCAAAAGAGCTGATAAAAGATATGCCAACTCAAAGATGTAAGATCTGGTAGTGATACAGAAAGCCAAATACAATTTAACATATCATACAAAGGCCCAATTGTCAGCCCAAGACCAGAGTAGAAAATTCAAGCCACAAGGCCCATAAGGCGCCGTGGTTCCGCGGAGGGAGCCCGCTTCCGCCGCGGAACCGCGGCGGCTTGACGTCTTCAGTGGCTCAATTTTCTACACGTGGCTGCCTCTAATGGTACAAGCTCCCAGAAGACTCCCGAGTCTCCACGTGGCTCATCTAGAAGGCTCTTCCTAACAAACTTTTGTAGGGAAATTCAAATCTCTCTTAACAAACTTTTGGAAGGAAAATTCAAAATTCAAATCCTAGATCTAGGGTTTTGGAGTTCTATAAAAAGGAGCCTAGATCTAGAGTTGAAGTTGTTCAAGAAATTAGGGTTCAAGAATCACCCATCATCTTCTACCCATAAGTCGAGTGACACGACTTGTGCCTCAAAACCCTAACCCTAATTCCAATTCAAAATCAAGATCAAGATCCCGAGTACCATTCAAGCAAGAGAGCCTTCAACCTTTAGGAAGCGATGCCGGATTCCATCGGAGCAAGTGATCCAAGCCGATCCGCGACTCAAGGAGCCGAGCGAAGCCGAAATCGACGATCTAGTTCCTTCCTTTTGTAAATTCAAGAGAGTTGTAACGAAATTTGTCGATAAATAAAGGTGAAATTTCTATATCTTGCTTATCTTTTGATTCAACATTATGATTCGATCTCAATTTGTGATTGCGTTTGTTATTATGATGTTTCAGTAAACTCCGCTCGTATAGGAGTTGTGACGATCAATAGAATGATGATGATTTAGATCTTTTTACAATTCTTAAATCCTATAACGATTGTAAATTCTTGTGAATCAAATGAACGATGACCTAGTTTCGGGATGACCCTTTCTTGATTGTGTTCACTCAAAACTAGGGAACAACAATTGATCATTTGATTAACTAGAAGCTAGAATTTGAATGAGATTCATTGAAAGGATAAAGGATAAGACGAGGAAACCCTAGCTTCTTCGCAAGATCCTTAACCTCGATGAATTATCATCGTTCTAGTCTCAATTCGTTAAAGGATAAGAACAAGAAATCATTAGATCTCATCACATCTATGGATCCGATCTACTCCTGCGAGCAACACTTCGAATCTTGATTGTTGGTTGGAAATCATCCCAAATTATCACTTCTTGATTTTTAATGCTTTCTTAGATCTAGATATTTTCTCTTTCTTGAAATGCAATTTTATAAATCATGAATGTTTTCTTTTCTTTTCCCTAAAGTTTCGACTCATCTAATTCGAAAAACGAACGATTACACTTTCCCTGTGTACGATCCGCACTTACTAACGCGTTACATTCGACACCGTTATTGATTGCGGTCAAATAATTTTTAGTTGTGATTTCTATATACAATTTGTAGGATTCCTAAGCACTCTCAAGAGGTCTCACAAGGCATCAACCATGCCAATTTCAAAAATACGGTGCCGAGAAACCCTAGACTACGGATCGTTGGCTAGATTTCTAGGCGAAAAAGAAACTAGTTAACAACTTAACTAAAGTTTAAACGGAAATACAACCTTTGTAGATCCGGTGCTCCACCTCCAAAGCTCCGCAACGAAGTCCCCTCGCTGTCCAAATGAATTCCCGGGCTCTAGCGTCGGCTTCGTCGGAGAAATGGCGAGCTAGGTCGTCGATGTCCAAGCCGAAGATGATCTACGTCGAGGCATCGCTAGATCAAGCTCCAACTTCACCAAATCAAGAAACTTGTGAAGAAAACACACTCTACTACTTGGCAAGAGGTAGAGGATGAAGAAATAGGAAGTGGGTAGACTTTAGAATTGGATTTCTCACTCATTCTCATCAATCACCATTGATTGAGCATAGCTTTCTTCACTTCAAGAATGGAAGAAGAAGAAGAATATTATGATAAGATTATTAAAATGAAAAGTAAAAAGAATACTTATCATAATGTAACCATGGTATAGTGTAGAGAATTGATTAGGGTTAAGTGGAATGGTTAGGGTTAAGCATGAGACAAAATGGTTACAAAGTCAAAGTGTTCATGAAACTTCATGAACAAAACAAAACAAGCCACCATTTTCTCATTTGCTTTTCTTTTTCCAAAAGAATAAATAAATGAATAAAATGAATAAGGAAATAGTAAACCCTAACCATTTCATTAACCAAGGTTTAATTCTTTACACCTAACCAAAAGGCATGTATCATCAAACATGATACATGCAAGTGCACAAAATCATATCGCATATGCAATGCGCACACCCGAGTGAGAAAATCCATTTTAAATGAACCAATACTAGTTAATGCAAAGTAATATATCAAATATATAATTATGCATTAAATCATTAAATCAACACTTGATTTAACGATCCGGTCATATCGCATATAACCGGCTAGTATCCAATGTATCGGCTTATCGAATCAATCCTTGATTCGATAACTAGGTTATATCGCATATAACCAATCGATACATCCATCGCGAGAATAGAATACGGTATCACATACTCGCATTATTCTCGGTCCCGCACATATCTCATATGCGCTCCTATTTCGTTTCGCTTGAGCCAGGAAACCTCTGTGTAGGACTCTAAAGACTCGTCAATACGCCGGCAGCAGATGATGATCATATCAAGCATCCACAAGCCGCAAGCGGTCTGCTAAACGTAACGGCCACCCGGGTATTGAGAGATCAGAAGATCGACGAGCAAGCCCGCTCACACTCCGGTGAATCCAACCAGTAACACTACCGTACAGTCCGGTCTGATCGTCTGATATGTCGTATATCTCGTCTAGGGGTGGTAAACGTCAGACCCCAATAACTTGATAAGTCGTGTCGATATGAGGTCTATAACAATTCGAGAAACTACTGGTAACACTTACCAGTAAATCTCTGCAACCCTGGCCAGGGATTTCCTGTTATAGCCAATCGAACACAGCGCAACATCAACCCCCTATACCGGGAGAGACGAATCCCCTCCTATCGCTCATTGCCTCCATGTGACTCGGGACTGTACCCAAAAACCACCATTTTGCACGCCCTCTTGGACGTGGTAAGATGGAAATCAAAGCACAGTGGGAACCACACAAGACTCTATGACGATCTCGGGTCAACAGACTACTCTGTACCAGTGTCACCAGAGAACTGCCATCTGACGTAAGGTATAATACCATTTAGGAGTTCTCGGCGAGTCCGTCCAGTGTACCCAGTCTCCACTGAGCACCCGTATATCATCTCTGATGTCAAACACCAATGGATATGGGATCATCCATCGCCCATCTGTATGGGTCGAGAAGGTATACGCTAGTCTACTCTGGTATATCGATGCCCCGTCTCGATACACCCACGACTAGGGACCTTGAAGGATGTACTTATGGACTACCATGTCCCCACTAGTATGATCCGCATCATAGTCCAGGTAGTCAAGTACACATCCTAAGGGCTTTACCAACATGTAACAGAGAGACAATCAGTGTACACGTTAAGGTAAAAATCAACCAGATAGCATACTATCATGTCGAGCAAGAAAGTCCTCCCTATATATGTCCAAGCATCCACTACAATATACATCCTATGTATAGTAATGGCCTCTAGGGCATACATATAACTAACAATCTCCCACTTGCACTAGGGCCATCTGTAGCAGTGGTTGCAGTATCTCATACTCAACCATCCCATAAAAATCTCTCTCTAGGAAAAGGCCTTTGTGAGTGGATCCGCCGTGTTGTCCTCTGAGTCTACTCTCCTAACCTCGATCCCCTGGAGATCATCCATCTCCACGATCAGGTGACACTGCCTTAGAATATGTCTGGATAACTGATGGGACCGGCGTTCCTTGGCATAAGCCACAACTCCATTGTCACACAATGGGAGGAACATAGTTCATCTCATGAACCAATATACACCCAAACAGCCTCGAGGGTAGCATCTTAAGTAGCGATGTATCCAGCCTTTATCGTCTAGTATGCCACGGTATCTAGCTTGGAACCCTTCCAACATACCGTCCCTTTACCGAGGGTAAAGACAATGCCTGCGACTAACATTCAGTCGTCTTCATCACCCTGGAACCCTTCCAGTGATTCTCCCCAGAATCAATTGATACCATCTCACTACAACTAGTGAGAATCCTAACATCCAATTAGATCTATCTCATAGATCCAAAATCCAGGATTTAGTAGGTATCATTATGATCCTATATGGAGAATCATTGTGATAAGCGGAGATTGATCGAGCGTAGCTTAGGAAACTCCTTTCCTTATCAAGAGTATGTCATCCACGTACTCTACGAGGATCGTCACCATACTCCCTACTACCTTTTTGTTTATACAAGGTTCATCTACCATTTTGCTGATGTCAAACTGTTTGACTAACACATCAAAACAGATGTTCCAACTCCGCGATACCTGCTTTATTTTATAAAGTATCTTGTACACGTTTCCGCTGCTCCCACTGTTTACGAAGCCCTCTGGCTGTGTACTTATAGACGTCCTCTTCTAAAACATCATTTAGAAAAGCAGTCATGGCACCCAACCGCCAGATATCGCAGTCATGGTATGTAGCCGTGGCAAGTAGGATCCGGATGGACTTAAGCACAGACACTTGAAAAGGTTTCATCATTGTCCACGCCTGGTCGATGACGAAAACCTTTAACAAGTCTAGCTTTGAATGTCTCAACTTTTCCATCTACACCAAGTAATCTTCTCAAGATATACTTGCTCCTGATGGGTATTTAACCCTTCAGATATAGCAACCAAAGTCCATACTTTGTTGGTGTATAAGGATTCCATCTCAGATCGATAAACATCCAGCTATTCTTACAGAGTCTTACTCCTGATGGCCAGCCCGAAACTAGTTGGGTCATCATCTCATGATGCAATCCTCGCTCCCACTGTCATAGAGAAACAGAAGCATCTCTCAGGTGGGTGAGGAACCCTACTAGATCGGCGGAGAGGCTGAGGTTCGTTGGTTACTATTGAATCCACTGGTTCTACCAAATCTTCAGCTGCAGTTTGTATAGCTGGAACCTTTCCAGTTCTACATTATAGACTTTGCCTCGAGCTTGTCCGGATTTTGCTTTCAGACATAGGCCGGAAAACCCCAAATCTTAACTAGCTTAAGACATGGGCTCTTCCCTTTCCATATCACATATGAAGTGGTAGGCAAGTGATTTGATTCGAACCCTATTCAATAGGTATGCAGCTTCTCAAGTGCATAACTCCCAAAAGGAAACAGGTAACTCAGTAGTACTCATCATAGAGCACACCTTATCATATAGGGTGAGATTGCTCCGCCCCGATATACCATCGTGCTATGGTGTATACGGAGGAGTAATGCTGAGAGAGAATCTCATTCTCCTTTAGAAAAGTCCAGGAATTCCATGCACTAGTATTCTCCCCCTGATCACATCAAAGGACATAATACTTATACCCGTATTAGTTCTCTACTTCTAACTTATATTCTGTGAATATCTCAAAAGGTTCGGACTCATGTTTCAACAGGAACATAGGTCTGAATCTCGAAAGATCATCAGAGAATGTAATGAAGTACAAAGAACCAGTCTTGGCATGTATAGACAGGGGACCTACATACATCAACATGTATCATCCCAAGAGTTTACATAACTCTTTCTCTGTTTCCAATAAACGGAGCTATGGTCATTTTATCTTTGTGACATGACTAGCAAGTTTCACAAGATGTAAGTTCAAACTGATTTAAATATGCATCTTTATGTAACTTCAGCTAGTCGGGTCGCATTGATATGACCTAGTCTACAATGCCTCAAGAAGGATTCGTTCATTTCTGAACTCTTCCTCTTTTGTATGTTCCACATACTAAGAACTGTAGTTTGATTTAGAACATCAATGCTTTTAGATAACGTGCCTGAACCGATCAACCTTTGATATAGGAAATGTTCAAAACATTATCCAACAATACAAAATTTTATCATTTCTTTACTAATAAAGAGACTGATATGATTTTGTATATCAGGTTCGGTATCTAATAACATTCGTTCAGAATCAATGTATTGTAATACAGGGTGACAGTGACCGACAGACTTGGCTGCAACTCTTGCCCCGTTTTCTGCCTCATGAAACTTATCACCCGTTCTCAGTTCTCTACCTATCTGTAGCCCTATGTAACAGATTACATATCTGGGATCCTGATCTGGTATCACATACCCAGGACGTAGAGGATACAGAGAAACAGTTCTTTGTAATGAACACACCTGAAGATGATGCATCAGCATGCACTCTCTTCGTTTGGGCTGCACGGGAATTCTGGTAATCCCCAATTTCCTGCTCTGTCTTATAACAATTATAAGTTGGAGCGGGACCGACGTTCCCCAGCTCAGTATAACAAGCGGGTTCGGTCAATATTCCGTATTATTATCTTGATTAAGGCGTGATATGGTCGCTACCCGGAGAGAGAGAAAACACTCAGCGTGCGCTCTTTCAAGAATAGATTGGTTATTATTTTATCTAATCAGGATGGCTCCCACTGCTTTTTATCAAATCTTCCTTCAAACCCTAAAAGGAAAGACAAGCCGGGATTAATTACACACTACAAGTTCGCCAATCTTTCAGCCAGGCCAGTGTCGGTACTTTGAGGGAGGTCCCCCGTGCTTTCGCACGAACCTAATTAATGTAAACCTCGTTTTCCTAGAGGCGTAACCCCGTTGACACCATTCTAGACACCTACTTGATCGACTAATTGTAATATATAAAACTCTCCTAGGAGTAACACTTACTCGCAGCGGGTATCGGGATCCAACTATCTCATAGAAGGTATGCAATCTCATTGCAAATTTCAACACTTGAAATTCCCGATAATATTTTGCCCCTAACGTGCTATGACCTTGACGAAAGCCAACAAACCATAGCCCGTTAGTCAAGTTCAACCCGTACATTTCTTGATTGAATTAAACCCACCCGCACGACCCTTGACGAAAGCCAACAAAGCCGCACGACTACCCTAATCCAATCGCATCGTATGCTAGCAGATAAGCAGCATATAGCTACCGCACACTGCACCTTGACGAAAGCCAACAAATGCAGCACGAATACTATATACAACTTATCTGAAATGACGGAGGGCTACGACAGGTTTTTCTGAAAACCTATTGCGTAATGAACTTGATATCGTTGTAGGATCGAATGAATTTAAAATGGAGTGTTTTTGAGGCCTTTCTAGTTTTGCTAAAGGAGTCACTCCCGGTGAAGGGATCGTCGGTCCTTTCCTCGTCGAATGAGGTGCGGGATATATCATATATATCACTGTGCAAAGCAAAAACTCTTAAAAGCAATCAAAAGACAAACCGAGTGTGTAGCATCTGCCAGTTATTGCTAAAGGAGTCACTCCCGGTGAAGGGATCTCGGTCCTTTCCTCATCGAATAAGGTGCAGGATATATCACATATACCTCTGTGCAAAACAAGAACTGTAGCTACCTGTTTTATTTTGAAATTTTCTTCTACAACATCTTAGGTTTCTTTTATTTTCATTAATCACATTAATGAAGTCCCATCAATTATGTACATAAACATCACAGATAAATACGACGTACACTTATGCCATCCGCATTCACTTCGATGTCCCCTCATGCACCGTTAGGTTAGGTAACTAACGGCAGAGCGGGACAGGGCTAGCGCGGGTGTAAAACATAAGTAACATCTATATAATATATCATATATACTATATACTGTATCTATCACAGAACATCACATGATCACATCACAGATATCGCAGCAGAAGAATCATACGAAATATTAGATATACTAGGACGTCCGTGTTTTCAATACGAGCCAGTATAAAACACGGATTCCACGGTCGCGATGAATAGCCAAACCCACACCCCTAGACCCCTACGAGAGCGGCAAGCAACCCTACCAATTCTAGAGTTAGGAGACCCGGACTCGACTCCTCGAGTTGGTTTCCCACTGGACTCCAGAACCCGGTTACTTGTGCTCCCCTCCTTCGGTCTATCCTAGTGCGGAAAAGTAAATAATATACAAACGGTGACATCTTCCGCAACCTGGAAGTGCCCCAATAAAAGAATATTACATACAAGTTTTTACATGAATGAAAATGAAAAACACTCATCTCACATAAAAAACCCCGGCTATTCAAACACGAAGATCCAATATAACATATCCAGCAACATATAACATCACATGTCATCAGCGTAAGTAAATATGCGCATCCCAATTGTCGTTGACATATAGCAACAAAACCGGCGATATCACATATTACACTTACGGTCACAGAAAAGAGAGTGTAAAACTACAACAGTTGGAATCTGCAACCTCCTCAGACATCGCATGCCTGACCAAATGAATTACTTAGACATCGCATGCCTAACAATAATAAACCCCGCATTTTAGTCTCATCATTGAAAACACTTTTCAATATTAAGTCGGGTAATTCAACAAGATTCCCGACATCCTGATCGAATGCTCGTCGCAAACTTCAATAGACGGCTGCACCCCCGATACCGTCGACGAAGTGCACCAAGGCGGAACACCGCTACCGCGAGCACCCGAACGGATGCTTTCGGCGACGGGGTTCTCCTACAGTCACTTGGTCGGGGCTATGGAGTGAGGCTGTCTATTAAGTTTACCCGGCGAGTATCCGCGTACACTACGTGATTGCGACGGACTTTTGATCACATCAAAATTCCGTGGCAACCGATCAAGTGAGACTAAACTGCTATGTTTATAACATTCATTCAGTTATCTCATAACTGTTTGTGAATTCCAATTATTGTATCCCATTCCGGATAAATAGAAAATGTTAAACTTTTCGATCGAACAGTCAAACACCCAAGTTTTCCCGATACAGATCAACCCATGAAACATGTCTAACAACATTCAGTTCGTGCCTCAGTACCAACGGTCCAGCCGTAGAAGGGTCAAGCCAATGCCTCACATGTGGCACGCCGTACTGCCCCAAACCCGAAGGTTCAAAGGGCAGTTCAAGACGGTCACATAATCGAGTTAAGGTTTGTTGTCTTCTAGAGGGACCATCGCGTTACCTGCACTACTTAGAACGTCGTTAAACTATGGAAAATCCAACACTTGGAAATTTCCCGACAGGGGAAAAATTGGGTATTTATATCCGGTCGAACTTTTTAACATATTCAAAAAATTATCCGGAAAGCCACATAGACAAAATATGATACTCCGATCGAAACACCGAATCCCCAAATCAAACCCAGAATGCTCAACTGTGGAGTAAATTTTAAAATATCCCAGAAAATACAACACTAAGAATTAGGAATTACTGTGCAGATTACACAAGATGACGTAACTACTTAGCCGCGGAACCGCCGCATGAGCACTGCTCTTGCCGCGGTTCCGCCGCACTTTAAACGATTTAGCCGATCGAATTGCACAGTAATTCTTAAAAACACCTGCTGATTTTTCTGCATATTTTTAATATTGAAAAAACCCATTTTTTAAAAAATGTACAGAGAGCATCTATGGAGTTAGGGTTTCGGTTCGTTCGGATTCCAAATTTCGTCTAGACTTCGCCTAAGGCTCTAGCTAGGCTCTGATACCACTGTAGGGTTCCTAGGCACTCTCAAGAGGTCTCACAAGGTATCAACCATGCCAATTTCAAAAATACGGTGCCGAGAAACCCTAGACTACGGATCGTTGGCTAGATTCCTAGGCGAAAAAGAAACTAGTTAACAACTTAACTAAAGTTTAAACGGAAATACAACCTTTGTAGATCCGGTGCTCCACCTCCAAAGCTCCGCAATGAAGTCCCCTCGCTGTCCAAATGAATTCCCGGGCTCTAGCGTCGGCTTCGTCGGAGAAATGGCGAGCTAGGTCGTCGATGTCCATGCCGAAGATGATCTACGTCGAGACATCGCTAGATCAAGCTCCAACTTCACCAAGTCAAGAAACTTGTGAAGAAAACACACTCTACTACTTGGCAAGAGGTAGAGGATGAAGAAATAGGAAGTGGGTAGACTTTAGAATTGGATTTCTCACTCATTCTCATCAATCACCATTGATGGAGCATAGCTTTCTTCACTTCAAGAATGGAAGAAGAAGAAGAATATTATGATAAGATTATTAAAATGAAAAGTAAAAAGAATACTTATCATAATGTAACCATGGTATAGTGTAGAGAATTGATTAGGGTTAAGTGGAATGGTTAGGGTTAAGCATGAGACAAAATGGTTACAAAGTCAAAGTGTTCATGAAACTTCATGAACAAAACAAAACAAGCCACCATTTTCTCATTTGCTTTTCTTTTTCCAAAAGAATAAATAAATGAATAAAATGAATAAGGAAATAGTAAACCATAACCATTTCATTAACCAAGGTTTAATTCTTTACACTTAACCAAAAGGCATGTATCATCAAACATGATACAAGCAAGTGCACAAAATCATATCGCATATGCAATGCGCACACCCGAGTAAGAAAATCCATTTTAAATGAACCAATACTAGTTAATGCAAAGTAATATATCAAATATATAATTATGCATTAAATCATTAAATCAACACTTGATTTAACGATCCGGTCATATCGCATATAACCGGCTAGTATCCTATGTATCGGCTTATCGAATCAATCCTTGATTCGATAACTAGGTTATATCGCATATAACCAATCGATACATCCATCGCGAGAATAGAATACGGTATCACATACTCGCATTATTCTCGGTCCCGCACATATCTCATATGCGCTCCTATTTCGTTTCGCTTGAGCCAGGAAACCTCTGTGTAGGACTCTAAAGACTCGTCAATACGCCGGCAGCAGATGATGATCATATCAAGCATCCACAAGCCGCAAGCGGTCTGCTAAACGTAACGGCCACCCAGGTATTGAGCGATCAGAAGATCGACGAGCAAGCCCGCTCACACTCCGGTGAATCCAACCAGTAACACTACCGTACAGTCCGGTCTGATCGTCTGATATGTCGCATATCTCGCCTAGGGGTGGTAAACGTCAGACCCCAATAACTTGATAAGTCATGTCGATATGAGGTCTATAACAATTCGAGAAACTACTGGTAACACTTACCAGTAAATCTCAGCAACCCTGGCCAGGGATTTTCTGTTATAGCCAATCGAACACAGCGCAACATCAAGCCCCTATACCGGGAGAGACGAATCCCCTCCTATAGCTCATTGCCTCCATGTGACTCGGGACTGTACCCAAAAACCACCGTTTTACACGCCCTCTTGGACGTGGTAAGATGTAAATCAAAGCACAGTGGGAACCACACAAGACTCTATGACGATCTCGGGTCAACAGACTACTCTGTACCAGTGTCACCAGAGAACTGCCATCTGACGTAAGGTATAATACTATCTGGGAGTTCTCGGCGAGTCCGTCCAGTGTACCCAGTCTCCACTGAGCACCCGTATATCATCTCTGATGTCAAACACCAATGGATATGGGATCATCCATCGCCCATCTGTATGGGTCGAGAAGGTATACGCTAGTCTACTCTGGTATATCGATGCCCCGTCTCGATACACCCACGACTAGGGACCTTGAAGGATGTACTTATGGACTACCATGTCCCCACTAGTATGATCCGCATCATCGTCCAGGTAGTCAAGTACACATCCTAAGGGCTTTACCAACATGTAACAGAGAGACAATCAGTGTACACGTTAAGGTAAAAATCAACCAGATAGCATACTATCATGTCGAGCAAGAAAGTCCTCCCTATATATGTCCAAGCATCCACTACAATATACATCCTATGTATAGTAATGGCCTCTAGGGCATACATATAACTAACACAATTTTCTCAAAACATACACACAATCCGAAATCATTTTTTCAATCAGATTCCAAATATTGTATCACATTCCAGATAAATAGACAATGTTAAACTTTCTGATCGAATAATCAAACACCCAAGTTTTCCCAAATAGTTCTCAACACATGAAATTAGATTAAAAACATCCATCACATGCCACAGTACCAATGGTCCAGCCATAGAAGGGTTAAGCCAACGCCTCACATGTGGCACGTCGTACTGCCCCAAACCCTAAGGTTTAGAGGCAGTTCAAGACGGTCACATAATCGAGTTAAGCTTTGTTGTCTTCTAGAGGGTCCACCGCGTTACTTGCGTGACTTAGAACCTTCTTAAACTACGGAAAAATCCAACGCTTGGAAATTTTCCGGCAGGGGAAAAAGTGAGTTATTGATATCCATTCGAACTTTTTAACACGTTCTAAAAATTACCCGGACAAACTAAACGAAGTTATACTTTCCGATCGAATCAACGAGCTCCCATTACAACCCTGAAAACTCAACACATGAGTATAATTAAAAATACCTAGAAATATAAGGAAACATCTACGGACATTACTGTAGAAAAAGCAAACAATAATTAGCCCGTACGGCCGCGGAACCGCCGTGCGACCCATGGTCCTGCCGCGGTTCCGCGGCGCTTTGTGCGTATTACTGTGTAATTTTTTTATAGTATTCCATATAATTCTCTGCTGATATTTTTGTGCATTTTTAATATGAAAAAATCAATATTTTTAGAAAATTTCCAGAGAAGGGTATGTATCGGGTTTTCCGGGTTCGATCGGACTTTAAACTTCACCTAGACTTCGCCTAAAGCTCTAGCTTAGCTCTGATACCACTGTAGGGTTACTAGGCACTCTAATAAGGTTCTATAAGGCATTAACCATGCCCAATTTAAAATTTAGTCGTGCCGAACAACCCTTACCAAGATCTTTAAACTAGAGATTAGGCGAAAACAAGCATGTTAAACACTTTAACACTAAGTGATGGGGATTACAATCTTTATAGATCCGGTCCTTCAGTTCTTAAGCTCCGTGTTGAGGACCCTTCGCTGCGATCATCAAGTTCCGGACTCTCGAGAGGCTCCACGAAGAGAAAAATGAAAGCTTGCTTCCGATCTTCGATGACAAAGATGATCTACCTTGAAGTTTCATTAACACAAGCTCTCACTCACTAAATGAAGTGAACATCCTCATCTAAATAGGAAGGATAGATGAGGATGATGAAGTAGGATTTTTGCTCTCATTTGTTTTCTTATTCTCACTCACTTTCATCACAAAAATCAAAGCAAGAAAGCTTTGCAAGCAAAAAAGAAGAAGGAAGAAGATGAACTGATCCTTTTGTGATGAATAATGAAAGTTATGATAAGATTAGAAATGCAACCATGGTCAATGTAACCTTTGTAGAGATTTAACTAGGGCTAACCTTTGTAGAGATTTAACTAGGGCTAGGGTTTGGGTTGAGTTAAAGATGAGCCACTTAAAAATATCAACACAAATATCTTTGCACAAAACAAAACAAAACCTTCTACAAACTTCTAGAAAGAACTAACCTAAATCAAACCCTAACCTTGTTTAATCTCCACTAAACATATTGTATTAGTAATCATATCATGTTACAATATTATATATCACATATACAATATTTATTGTAACAAAATAAAATAATACAATTAACATATATCGCATATATATCAATATATTACCCGAGTGAGAAAAAGAATCTTTTAGTGAGCTTATATCAGTTAATGTAATTTAATATATCAAATATATAATTATACATTAAATTATCGAATCAACACTTGATCCGATAATCCGGCTATATCGCATATAACCGACTAATATATCATTTACCGATTCATCGAATCAACACTTGATCCGATGACCCGACTGATATCAAATATCGCGAGAAGATAATACGATATTACATATCGCATTATCCTTGGTCCTGCACATATCACATATGTGCCCCTACTCCGTTTTGCCTGAGTCAAGAAACCTCTGTATAGGACTATAAACAATCGTCAATACGCCGGCAGTAGGTGATGATCATATCAAACACCCACAAGCTGCAAGCGGTCAGCTAAACGTAACAGCCACCCAGGTATTGAGCGATCAGAAGATCAACAAACAAGCCTGTACATTCTCCTGCGAATCCAATCAGTAACACTCCCGTACAGTCCGGTCTCGTCGTCTGATATGTCGCATATCTCGCCTAGGGGTGGTAAACGTCAGACCCCAGTAGCTTGATAAGTCGTGTCGATATGAGGTATATAATAGTTCGAGAAACTACTGATAACACTTACCCGTAAATCTCAGCAACCCTGGCCTGGGATTTCCAGTTATAACCAATCGAACACAGCACAACATCAACTCCCTATACCGGGAGAGACGAATCCCCTCCTATCGCTCATTGCCTCCATGTGATTCGGGACTGTAACCAAAAGCCACCTTTTTGCACGCCCTCTTGGACGTGGTATGATGGAAATCAAAGCACAGTGGGAATCACACAAGACTCTATGACGATCTCGGGTCAACAGACTACTTTGTACCAGTTTCACCGGAGGACTGCCATCTGACGTGAGGTATAATACCATCTGGGAGTTCTCGGCGAGTCCGTCCAGTGTACCCAGTCTCCACTGAGCACCCGTACACCATCCTTGATGTCAAACACCGATGGATATGGGATCATCCATCGCCCATCATATGGGTCAAGATGCGTATACGCTAGTCTACTCTGGTGCATCGATGCCCTGTCTCGATACACTCTCGACTAGGAACAGTTATAGGATGTACTCATCGACTACCGTGGCCCCACTAGTATGATCTCATCATAGTCCCAGTAGTCGAGTACATATCCTAAGGGCTTTATCAACATGTAACATAGAGACAATTAGAGTACATGTTAAGATAAAGTACAACCAGATAGTGTACTATCATGTCGAGCAAGAAAGTCCTCCTTATATATGTCCAAGCATCCATTACGATATACATCGTATGTACAGTAATGGCCTCTACGGCATACATATAACTGACACCTAGTCGTGGGTGTATCGAGACGGGGCATCGATATACCAGAGTAGGCTTGTGCATAGCTTCTCGACCCATGTAGATGGGCGATGGATGATCCCATATCCATTGGTGTTTGACATCAGAGATGATATACGGGTGCTCAGTGGAGACATGGTACACTGGACGGACTCGCCGAGAACTTCTAGAATGTATTATACCTCACGTCAGATGGCAGTTCTCTGGTGACACTGGTACAGGTTAGTCTGTCGACCCGAGATCGTCATAGAGTCTTGTGTGATTCCCACTGTGCTTTGATTTCCACCTTACCACGTTCAAGATGACATGAAAAACGGTGGTTTTTGGGTACAGTCCCGAGTCACATGGAGGCAATGAGCGATAGGAGGAGATTTCGTCTCTCCCTGTATTGGGGGTTGATGTTGTGCTGTGCTCGATTGGCTATAACAGGAAAGTCCCTGGTTAGGGCTGTTTATGAGATTTCCTGGTAAGTGTTATCAGTAGTTTCTCGACCCGTTATGAGCCTCACATCGGCACGACTTATCGAGTTATTGGGGTCTGACGTTTACCACCCCCAGACGAGATATGCGACATATTAGACGAAGAGACTGGATTGTACGGTAGTGTTACTGATTGGATTCCCAGGAGTATGAGCAGGCATGCTTTTTGATCTTATGATTGCTCAATACCCGGGTGGCCGTTACGTTTAGCAGACCGCTTGCAGCTTGTCGGTGTTTGATATGATCATCACCTACTGCAGGCGTATTAACGAGTCTTTAAAGTCCTACACAGAGGCTTCCTGGTTCCTGCGAAATGAAGGAGAAGCACATATGTGATATGTGCGGGACCGAGATTAATGCGCATATGTGATACCGCATTCTATTCTCGTGATTTGTGACATCGGTCAGTTATATGTGATATAGCCGGGTTATCGGATCAAGTGTTGATTCGATAAGTTGTTGCGTTTGATATTAGTCGGTTATATGTGATATAGCCGGATTATTAAATCAAGTGTTGATTTAATAATTTAATGTATAATTGTATATTTGATATACTAGATTACATTAACTAATATTAGCTAACTTAAACTTTTCTTTTTCTCACAAGTGTGCATTAGTATATATGTGATATATATTAATGTACATCTTTTGTGTCATGCTAGATGCCACATGCTACATGGGTGTATGAGACTTACACAGTGCTTATAATAATGGAATGGTTTTATTTATTTAAAGTTAATCAAAATTAATGGTAATTAGTCACATGCTTGGAAGCTTGGAGAAGCTTGTAGCATTTTTGACTTAGTCCACTAATTTTGTTTTACTTGTAGATATTTATTAACCAAACCATTATTGTTAGCCATGGTTTATTCTCTACATGGGTTAGTGTATGACACTAACTCACCCTTGGTTGCTATTCTCACCTCATTAGTTCATTCTCATCTCTTCTCTTCATCTTCTTCATACTTGAGAAAAAGCTTTCTAGCTTTTGGAAAAGTGAGAAAATATTATGAGAAAAACAAAAATAAAGTGATCCCATTTCCTACTTCATCATCCTCTACTACTTGCCATTTAGTATAAGGTGTTTGCTTCACTAATTTCACAATTAGTGAAGAGATAGCATGAGCTTGAGTTTCCTTGACGTAGATCATCTTCGGCCTCGAAGACTTTGAGTAAGCTTGTTCATTTCTCTGGGAGAACCCTTTCTAGAGTTCGGGTGTTCATGACTTGCAGCGAAGGGACTACTACACGGAGCATTTGAAGTGAAGAAACGGTCTATAAAGGTTTTATTCCTCATTCACTTAGTTGTAAAGTAGTTTACATATTGTATCGTCGCATTTTCTAGTAAAGATTCTATGGTTTGGGTTAGCTAGAATGGCAAATTCTTGAAATTGGCATGGAAGATGCCTCCCGAAACCTCACTGCCATGCTAGGTAACCCTGCAGCGATAGCGGTCCATGAAATCCGTTGCCAATAATGAAAAGACGGATGGATATGTTATCCATATGGTCTATATGGTGGGCACACGGCCCAGCGATAACTTGCGCAGCAAAAGCAGGGATCGGGCCACCACATCTCAAGCCCAATCTGGCTTGAATATGGTTGCCATTTCCCAAGATCAGCCGCTTACGTTGAACGATGAAAACCCTCTCCATGAGACTGATAGGCAGAAGGAGCCCTCAGTCCATGTGGAATCAAGCTCGGACAGCAAAGAAGAGCCGACTTTCCATCCCAGGACCGCAGCGCAAGAGCTGCTTCAAGAGCTCTGAAAACAGCTCAGGAGCAAAGATAAAGAAATAGCCAAGCTTTACTCCAAAATCGACGACTTGACGAATGTTGTGATGTAGCTCACGGCTAAATTTGCTCGAACGCCTTCCAATCAGGCACATGTCTCTACTCATGAGCAGGGTGATGACAACCCGAAGCAACCGATGCATGTCCCTTTGGGTCCAAGATTGGGTGAGCCGCACGAAAGCCGGCCACATTCCTCTTTTGGGGACGCCTTGGCACCAAATAGCACTATCCCTATAACATAAGATTGGATAAAGGATTTGGTCACCACCAAGGTTTAAACATTGGTGGTCGAAGCCGAAGCTCATAAAGAAATTGGCATTAGTAGGCGACTATATCCTGCACAGTACGATCTGATCGAGTTCCCAAGAGGCTACGTCATTCCTAAGTTCGGAGGATTTGATGGGATGGGAAACGCAAATCAGTATGTCGCCCACTTTAAAGCGTCGTGAGGGAATAAGGGGGCAATGATGCGCTCCTTCTTCGTCGGCGGTAGTGAGCCATGCGATCGAGAATTGCTATATTTTCAAAGACTGGGTTGAGAAATAGTACAAGACTGGGGAGATCAAGCTGTCCAAGAGTGTGTTGGTGAACAATTAAGCTGCAACCACAAACTTCATACAGACACAAGCTGAAGCCCTTTAAGAGCAGACAGCTGAACCCGCTGCCTTGAAGAATGAAACCGACTAGCCGCAACCTCCATGGAGCAAGCACATGTCTAAAAAGATGAAAAAGATGCTAAAGCTACTTCAGAAAGAGCCCAGAACGGAATGGGAAGGGCAGAAGGAGTCCACCGTTCCAGCTACCAATTTGGCTCAATCAGGCTCAAAATCCAAAATGTTCAAGAAGAAGAAAAGTGAAGCTCGACGCGAAAAAGAGTCTGCAAAGAGATCGACTATTCAAAAATATATCTATTCTCTCGAAGATCATGAACAAAAGGAATGAACTTTTATTCAATTGAAGGAGTTCTTCCCTGTAGAAACAGCTGAGATTCTGGAGGAGCTAGAAGAAGACTCCAATGAAGAGATCTCTATAGTGACCTGCTACGTCATCCATCTGGGCAGCGACTCTGAGGAGAAGCTCTGTTTTCCCGAAGAGGACGAGGAGCTCGCCACAAAGGCCAACCAAATCCAGCTCAGAAGCGGCAGGGCTCTACTACCAAATCAAGGCGACGTTCCAAAAGGGAAGGAAAAACAAATCTCTAATGAAGAAGATGGCGGAGAGCCGGCTCATGAAAATTTGAGTCCTTCCTCGGTGGACTATAATGTCTTGCCTCACCTCCGAAAGATTCCGTCTCTTCTGAGCATCTCTATCTAAGGAGCTTAGAGATATTCTCATTCATACTCTACAAAACCCCGAGCGGTACCAGGCCCGCTTTTCGGAAATTGATATGAAAGAAGCCCAGTACACTCTACATACAGTCGCGGTCATATTTAAAGATGAAGACCTGTTACTAGGAACAGCTGAGAACAACCGACCGCTTTACGTGACAGGGTACAGCGATGGAGACCGGATTAATTGCATATTGATTGATCCAGGGTCCTCAGTGAACATCATGAACTTGCGGACTTTGAAGAGTCTGTCAATGGACGTCCGACACCTATCAAGGGAAAGGATTGTCATTCAAGGCTTCAATCAAAATTTCCAGCAAGTTCTGGGATCCATAGCTCTGCCAATCGAATTTGGGGATCTGCAAACTGAAGCTAAGATATACGTGATCGACGCTGACACGTCTTATAAAATTCTCTTGGGATGACCATGGCTCCATGATTACAGCATTGTTCCGTCAACTCTCCATCAATGAATGAAGTATACTAAAAATGGCGAAGAAAGACGCATTGACGGAGAAATCCAGCTGTTCGGTGTGCATAAAGTCCGATATGAAGATTCTTGGTACTTTGTGAACCCACAAAGTGCTAAGCCACAACTGACCGAGGATGGAGCGGCCATGAAACTCAAAAGCAAATCTGAGCCGGTTGTCACGTTCAAAAACAGAAACCCCCAAGTGCGCCCGCGTTTCGGCAGTGACACTGATGAGTCAGACGCTGGAAGTCCGTCTTTCCATAAAACCCACCCTCGTTTCAGTAGCGATATGGACGAGTCTGATACTGAAGACTCATCTAGCAGCAAAGTCCGCCCTCATCTTGGCAGCGACACGGAAGAGTCGGAGGAAGAGGACCCGCCTCGCAACAGCTATATGGATTGGGCCCTCATGAAAAAAGCGAAGCTAAGAGAAACCTTCGAGATTATAGAAGGATACCTAGCTATCACAAGGGTGCCGGAACAAATGTGCAAGGAGTTAGATGCTTTGTCGGTATCTACCGTGAACCAACTGCAAACTTTCTACGTTGCCGGAAGGAAAAGTTGCCAGAAGGGCATTCTGTTTTATGGGCCAAATCCTATCGTGCACTCGGACGATTTGTCTGTCACGTGCCTTACCTATGAGAGAGGCATAAGGACTATCCTCAATCCCAGATATTATGCGCCCGAGATGCGGGAATATTATAAAAAGTGCGGATGTCGGTTATATCAAACGGAATCCGAAGCGAAGTTATATGAGGGGCTATGGAATCCACCTCAGATCGGAGCACTCATCGATGGACGAATTCCAGATAGACGGGGCATAGGTTTTAGTCAACCTGATTCCAAATCATGCTACATGATCCTTGTTGGTGAAGCTAGCTAAAGGTCAAATAATAACGACGAGATAGCCGAGCCAGAAGAAGCTCCTCGAGAGCTCGAAGATGGCGGACAAGCAACCTTCGACGAGCTAACCGAGGTTGATTTGGGAATGCCCGATAATCCAAGGCCGACCTATATCAGCCCGCTCTTGTTAGAGAAAATGAAAGAGCGGATAGTTTCCCTGCTTCATGAGTTCGCCGACTGCTTTGCATGGACGTACAAAGAAATGCCTGGCCTTTCCCTGAAGTGGCCTTATATAAGCTGGCTATATCTCCTGATGCTAAGCCAGTCAAACAAGCTCTTCGAAGAATGAGAAGGGAACTAGAAGAAAAGGTCATCGAGGAAACCAAGAAACTCATCGATGCCGGCTTCATCAGGGAAGAGAAATACGCGGACATGATCGCGTGCATCGTCCCAGTGAAAAAGAAGAACGGGCAGATATGAGTTTGCGTAGATTTCAGGGATCTCAATAAGGCATGTCCTAAAGACAATTTTTCGCTTCAGGACATGGAAATGATGGTCGACGATACCTCAAATTACAAGCTGTTCACTTTCATGGATGGCTCGTTTGGATATAATCAGATGAAGATGTCGCCCGAGGACGAGAAACACACAGCATTCCGAACCCCGATCGGAATATACTGCTACAAGATGATGCCGTTCGGACTAAAGAATGCAGGCGCCACATATCAAAGGGCAATGACCAAAATCTTTGATGATTTAATCCATAAAGCTGTCGAATGTTATGTTGATGATTTGGTCGTTAAGACCGAAGCCAAGGCCGATCACATCCGAGATCTCAGAACCGTTTTCACCCGACTAAGGAAATATGATCTAAAGATAAATCCTCTGAAGTGCGCTTTGGCCTGTCATGAGGAAAATTCTTGGGCTTCTTAGTTCAACATCGGGGGATCGAAATTGACCCATCAAAGATAAAAGCCATCATAGTGATGCCTTCTCCAAAGGATCTGACACAGTTAAGATCCTTTCAAGGAAAACTCGCTTACTTATGAAGGTTCATCTCGAACCTATCGGGGAGATGTCGGCCTTTCTCAAAGCTCATGAAGAAGGGAGCTACTTTTGTCTGGGACGTCGAATGTCAAGAAGCGTTCAAAAATATACCTGTTGCACCCTCCGGTGCTTGCTGTTCCAAATAAACCGTTGATTCATTATACTGCCGTGCTAGATGAGTCACTCAGTGCGCTCCTTGCCCAGAACAACGAGGAGGGAAAAGAGAATTCCCTCTACTACCTCAGTCGAACATTAGCCGGGGAGGAACATAACTATTCCCCGATCAAAAAGCAGTGCCTGGCCCTGATATTTGCTGTGAAAAAAACTAACACACTATCATCTCGTTCATCAGGTTATGCCAACCTCTAAGGTCGACCCGCTAAAACACTTAATGACTAAAACAAGCCTAACCGGTAGAATGGCAATATGGGCTATCATGCTGCTTGAATTTGACATAATCTATACTCCTCAAAAAGTAGTAAAAGGGCAAGCCCTTGCCGACTTCCTTACTGCTCATCCCGTACCAGAAGGGTCACCGCTCAATTGCGATTTAACCGACAAACAAGTGCTGCACTTCGAGGATGACGAGCCTTGTTGGGAGCTCTACTTCAACCGAGCCTCAACAATTAGGACATCCAGCAAATCAAGCATCCCACAGATAAAAGCAGGGATAGGATTGGTGTTCATCACGCCATCAATGGGAACCCTATGACGTTCTTTTGCTCTCAACGAGCCTCACACAAACAACGAGGCTGAGTACGAGGCTCTGATAGCTGATCTGGAGCTCTCCATAGAAATGGAAATCCTTCGGTTACGAGTCTACGGTGATTCCCAGCTTGTCGTCAACCAAGTAAGCGGCGACTACAAGATATATAAGCCCAATTTAGCTCGATATAGAGGCTGGGTGGTGGAACTCATGAAAATGTTCACTCACATTGAACTAATGAGAGTCCTTAGGGTATTGAACGGAAAAGTCAACGTACTCGCTCGCCTAGCTAATGAGCTGGCTTATCCCGACATGGATGAAATTATGATCACAGTTAGGAGCCGGCAAATTCTTTCCCCAGTTTCTTTATAAGAAGAGGGAAGCACAGAACAAAAGAGCAATCCTGCTGAAGAGGTTCTGATCATTCAAGAGGAGCCTGATTGGAGAGAGCCCTTCATAGAGTACCTCTGATACGACAAGTTGCCTGAAGGAAAATCTATGAGGATTCAGCTGAAGAAGAGAGCTCTTCGATACGTGTTTGTAAATAATACGCTATACCGCTGATCATATGACCAACTCTGGCTTAGATGTCTGTCATCGGCCGAAGCATAAAAAGTCATGAAAGAAGTTCACTCAGGCGTCTGTGGAGCTCACCGATGTGGCCCTAAAATGTGGCTTCAAATTAGACGGCTTGGGTATTGCTGGCCTACCATGATAAGGGATTGCGAAGAGCATGCGAAGAGGGGTCATCTCTGCCAAATTCACGCTGCCTTCATTCATAAGCATCCCAATCCGCTGCATTCTACAGTGGCTGTTCCCCGCCGAAACACGGAGACTCGACCGCGCAGGTCCGTCTTGCCTGAATTTCGGGGCAGATGCTCATTGGTGCTATCCGTCCACCTCTCCGAAAATGCCAAGTTGATTTATGATATCATGTATCGAAGGTTTAAACGGATGCAGCCGATGTAGCAGACTTCGTCAGATTCCGCCTCGTTGAGGGGTTTTTGATTATGGGGACGCTCTTCCCAGCAGGCGCAAGCCCCTGCAGTTAATTACGCTACCGTGTCGCGGTAACCACTTTCTCCTTCTCCAGATGGTCACTTCGTGTCGTGTGTGTGTTTGTTATGTTGTCTCCCGTAGGGTGTGGATTAGTCCAAATCCGTATTTTCTTAAATTTGGGTTTGGAGGTTGGGTTTAAGGATACGTTAGTCTCATTTGAGACTAAGATCAACTTAAACTTTTGTTAAGGATAAGTTAGTCTAATTATAGACTAAGATCAACTTAACGGGATCATTTAGATCCAACAAGAGAGCATTTGGGCTCTGTTGTTTAGCTTAGGGACATTGCGGTCGATTATCAGTTTATGGGCATGGTGGTCTGATGTTAGTTTAAGGACATCTCGGTCCATGGGTTTAAAGGGACCCCACAGTCTGAGGTTAAGGACATCATAGTCCATGAGTTTAAGGACCCCACAGTTCATGGAATGATTGGTTATCGGGACCCGTCACCTCTCTGAAGACGTTGAAGGATTACAACGACAAATATCAAAGGAGTGGAGAGATGTAACCTTGAACCAAAGTTGATTGAGAGATCTGTAGTCCAATTTGGAACTAAGATCAATTAATCAGATTACGAGAACATTGGTTCAGTTGAGTCTGAATTGAGGACTTATGGCCAATTTGGGCTAAGTCTAATTAAGTTTGAAATGTTGGCCCTTTACTGGACTATTGAACATTTGTCTGGGTTCAACCTCCCTATTATTTAGCAATGCTAAGCAAGGGTTTGGGGATCTGACAACACTTAGTCTTTTATTTGGCATTGACCATTCATCATGGCTCTGGAGTTTTCTTTGAATGCCATATGAAATGATCAAGTTTGAAAAAATGTAGTCGGGGTTTAATCAAAGGGGAGTCTTGACTCAGAAAGACTTAGCAAATTTGGGCTAAGACCGGTTTGAGAATAGTGTTAAACACTAACATATATTTGGCGATCACGTGTTCCCACGTAACACGCTTTAAAACAGTGTAAAACACCGGTGACAAAATGCTCAAAATAGTGTTAAACACTAAAAGTGGGGTAGTAACGTGGGGTCACGTGGAGAATTGGGCCAAACCTCCTTTGTTTTACTCTCAAAATCAGCAAATAAGTGTTAAACACTTCTCCTTCAGGCCATCACGTGTTGGCACGTGATGGGTATCCATGTATTGATTATTAAAGTGTTTATTAAGGGGTCACGTGGGGACACGTGAGGGCGCCCAAGATTGATTCTGCCTTTGGCTTTATTCCATTTATTTTGAGGGTCACGTGGGAGCACGTGAGGTATTGCCTCCAAGTTTTTCTTTCTCATTTTGAGGGAGTCTGTTTAAGGGTCACGTGGAGGCATGTAACCTAGTCTTGTTCTTTTTTTTTCTACTCATTGAGGATGGGGGTCACGTGTTACCACGTGACCAAGTCCTTTACGTGCATGGAGAGCTTTAAGTATCTTGTTTTAAGAATTAGATTCTCTGTAGGGTTAAAACCTAATTCTGTTTTAGAGGAATTAAATTCTTATGTATGTGGAAGAATTAAATTCTTATGTAGGGTTAAATCCTAATTTCATTTGGAGGAATTAAATACCTATGAGTTTGGGAGAATTAAATTCTCATATAGGGTTAAACCCTAGTTTCATTTGGAGAAATTAAATTCCTATGAATTTGGGGGAATTAAATTCCTTAAACTCAATTCTCCCTTTAAGTTTTGGATCTGCATGGTAGAATCTCCCCGATGAGAATTAAATTCTCAACTTGTGGTGAGATCTGCTTCTGCAGATCTTCAACCAAAGGAAGAACTAAGTTCTTATTCAGAAGAGTTAAACTCTTAAATTGAGAATTAAGTTCTCTTTTTGTTTTATGGAGCTTAGATCTCTTTCCTCTTTCTCACCTAGGGTTTCTTTTCTCTAAAAGGAACTTCTTTTCTCTCTTTTTTCTCTTTGTTGTTTTTTTTCCTCCAAAAATCCAAGATCCTCCTCTTCTCTTCTCGGCTCCTATTTATAGGAGAAAGAAAAGAATCAATTTGTTTAGTCAATCTTTCATTGAAAGATTTTGGTTGTTTTTGTAACCAACATGATCTTTTAGATCACTCATTGAATTTTATTCACCATTGGATTTTTAATCCAAAACATATTCTGTTTGTTATTCTTGGTGAATTTTCAGGGAAATCTTTCCTTGTATAAAATCTTTCCATAAATTGGTGATTTTTTAATCACCATTGGATTTCTAATCCAACGGTGCTCCATTTTATAGAGTACAATCATTCTTTTGTTTGGAAAGATTTAAAGAAATATTTTTCCATTTAGGGTCTTTGATTTCCCTTAATTAGGATTTAATTCTATTAGTTCAGAAGGCTTAAGAGTCTATCACGTGTTAGCACGTGATCCCACTATTTGATCATTTCTGTAGAATTTAAGGAACTTAGGACCCATCACGTGTTGACATGTGACCCCTTTGATTGACATTTTAACCAGAATTTAATTCTGTTGTTTTAAAAGGCTCAGGAATCATCCCGTGTCAATACGTGACCCTTAGTCACGTGTGGACACATGTAAGTGTACGGCGGCGCCCCCGCCTTCTGAACGAGGCCAAAATTCGGAAACGATACTTTTTCTTTAACTTGTAAACCGGCACCACCGTGCACTTTAAACCCGGATCGGGCCATTAACCTATTCCTAGCTAACTAGAGAAGGGGTAGAGAGATATACCGAGCGATCCGTGTCCTTCGGTCTTCTCGTCGTCGTCCCGATCTCCCCGCGGAATCTCCGGTATTCATCACCTCGTCGGAAGGGCACCACATCGCCGGGTTCTTTTACGGGCTCCCAATTCTGGACCGAGGCAACTCGGGCACGAATTTGGCGAGTCGACGTGTCCAAGAATGTTGTAGGATAGTGGAGAACTCTTTTATCTCGATGGGGTTACTAGAAGTTGCCTTTTGGAAGTGTAGAAGGAGATTTGCTTTGAAATGGTGCTATATCATTTTTGTGTGAGCAAATGAGATGATAAAGCCTCCACACAAAAATTGGACAGCCCCCTTAGAAGTGGCCAGTCCCTTAGACAAAGAGAGGAGAGAGAGGTCCAATAATGCAAGGAAGAAGAATGATGATCATCATGAAGAAAGTCATATCATATCCCATCACAACAAAGTCTCCTCCTCATGAATCATCACATCTCAAAAGTCAAGTCATGATGAATAAAAACAAGTCAAAGGATGGTAGAACAACCATGGAACAACTACTTGCAAATAACACCCTCCACTAATCAAATTTGCACATTTGCAAATAAGCCCTCCTCCACCAATTTTCAGCCAAGGAAAGAAACAAAGGAAAATGGCCGAAACGGAAAGCAAACTGGCAACTTCAGAAAACTGATCCCGTAATAAATTACAGGAAAACCCCGCGACTGTATATACATACCCGTATTTGTATTCCGACCGAATACAAATGCAATAAGACAAAATCAACACTGTACAATACTAGGATCCGGCTTAAACCAAAGCCCGCTAGTATTATCCGTCCGATCATGATCCGTGCAATACCCCACGTATATGATCGAACCCTGCCATATCTCCATACGGCCTCTACATAGTTTCGCCCGAAACTTGAGAAACTGTCTGTGGGGGACTCTAAAGACTTGTCAATACTTTGGCTCCACTAGCACGTCAGAGGTATTGTTAGTGTATATGCCCTAGAGGCCATTACTGTATCATACTAGTATGTATATTACTTGATGGAAGCTTAGGATATTCACAGTTGTACAGACAATCTTGCTCAATATAGTAGTATGCTACTTGGTTTGTCTCTGCTTTAATGTGTACATGTGTGTTTATTTATTATATCACCTATACGCATTAGTAGAGCCCTTAGGATCTTTGCTTGATTACCGGCGTTGTGATGGCGATCACACTCGTGGGGGCTGGGTAATCTACAAGCACATCCTTATACACGTCCCTAGTCATGGGAGTATCGAGATAGGGCATCGATACTCCGGAGTAGACTAGCGTATGCGCTTCTCATCCCAGCACGGGAGACGGTCTGTCCCACAGCCGTCGGTACGTCGTACTTGAGATAGTATGCGGGTGCTCGTTAGGTTACGAGTACACTGGACATGACTCGTCGGGAACTGATGGTTGGTATTATACCTATCGTCAGTTATCAGTTCCCAGGTGACATGAGTACAGCTTAGTCCGCTGACTTGACACTGTCACTTCGCCTCGAGTGTGTTCCCACTGTTCTTTGATTAACTACCCTACCACGGCTCTACTGAGTCGTGCAAACAGGTAGTAGTTGGGAGCAGTCCCGAAGCACTTGGAGGCAATGACAGTTAGACAGGATTCGTCTCTCCCGGTATTGGGGGTTGACATCGCGCTGTGTCTAGGAGAGCCATTACACGAGTAGTCCCTGGCCAGGGCAAGCGAGATATACTGGTAGGTTCCAGTGTTATCTCAGGGTGTTCTGGGCTTCACTCCGACACGACTTGTACCGCTATTAGGGGTCTGACGATTGCCGCCGCCCTAGGCCCGACATGCGATGTATCAGACGAACAGACCGGACTGTACGGAGAATGTCACATTCAGACTCAGTAGGAGTTCAGATGGGGTTCACCTCGTCAGCCTTCTTGTCGGCATCTACCTGGGGACCGTTACGCACAGCTAGTGCCGCTTGCGGTCTGTGGTTAAACCCACTGCCAGCGTAGTGTCGAGTCTTTAGAGTCCCACACAGAGGGCATTCGCCTCTGGGCAAAACAGAGTAGAGGTCGCATGGTTTTGCGACAGGGTTCGTTCTCATCCGCGCACTTGTGCACGTTTGGAGTCCGGACGGATATTGCCAGCGGGCTCTGGTTTGAGCCGGATACTGGTATATGTTTTGGGGTTGCTTTTATCTCTCGGTATTCTTGTTCCTCGGAACGAGAATGCAGGTGTGTATGCATAGTTGTTTGAGGCAGAGGAAGAGGTTTTTCATTAGGGTTTCGGAACGGGTGCGTATGCACAGTTGACAGTCGTCTTTTTCCAAACCCTAATGAATTAGTGAGATATCTATTAATAATAGTAATTAAATGAAATTATGTTATGGTAGGTTTTGTTGACTTGTTGACCATGGTTGACTTGTTGACCATGGTTGAATGTTTGACCATCATCATTACTTTGTAAGGATGCTCCTTGATTCTTGCTTACATTTCATTTAATGAAGTATGATAGTGGTCATTCCAAAACTACCATCAACTATTCTCATTTGAATTATTATTATTTAGATAATTCTTTTTCTTTTTGATATGGTTGCAAAAAGAAAAAGATAGCTCATTCTATCATAATAATTCTCTCTCCTCACTTCATCTTCTTCTTCCTCTAGCTCAAGGTGATTCCTTCTCATGTGTTGAGAATCCCTCACCTTGAAAAGAAAACAACCCCTAGACACTCTCTATTCTTTCTAGGGTTCAAGGTTTAGCAAGCCGGAAATCCTAGTTCACTCAAAGATCGAGGAAGAGCCCAAAGGTTGAACCCTCAGGTGGATCTATCTTCGGCTAAGAGGAGGCGAGGAGGGGAAGCCATTCAAGCTACTACAAACAACAAGAAGAGAAGAACATCAAAGAAGAACAACAACAAGAAGAGAAGGAGTTCAGGTTTAGGTATAACCCCTAACCGAGTAGATACAACTCATGTTAGGATGCTAGTATATTGTTTAGCTAAGATCCGGCTTTTACGGTCCATGTTACAAAGTTTAGAAAAATTTTGATTTACCGTTTCCGCAACCCCGAAAGTACCAGGAGAGGTAACGTGGACCTAACAGTGGTATCAGAGCCTAACTAAACTTAAACTAGCTTGGTAGCGAAGTGTATGGAAGTTCGAAACCGAAAAATCGCAAAACCGGAAAAACTAAAACCCTAAGTTTCTGTTGAAATTTTTTCTGCTCTAAATGAAAAACTTTATACTTCTAAATTCGGCTCAGGGTTTTGTGTGAACACCCATGAAAAACGATCCATTGATTCATCTAAACCGCCGCGGTTCCGCGGCATGAGGTAGGAATTTGCCGCGGAACCGCCGCCGTTTGTTGTCCTCTCTGCATCGTTTTTCGTGCAGTGTGTCTCTGTGTTGGTTTTGGGTTTTTTAAGATATATTATATGTGCCCAGATTTTCCAGAACAGAAATTTACTTTTGGGGTCCTATAATTCCGTATTTTTTTTCGAACTTCGCTACACTTTGGCTATGTTGGTTATATCTGTGATGTTTGCATGTATTGAACGTCGGCTAATCGCTATAAGCCGATTGGTCGGGGTTATACATGATCTGTGTTTGATATTGGAATGTGTATATGAATGTGTTGGACTGTGGCGGGTGAATAGCCGGGGTGGATGTGAGATGAGCTTTTGTTTTTCTTTCATTCATTGTAAATGTAAATTGATGTAATAATATTATTTGTTTGGCCGCACAACCGGGTCGGGGTTGTAGCCGTCATTGTATAATTCTTTTTACTGTTTTTGCTCCTAGGATAGACCCATGGAAGGGGTGCACAAACTGCCGAGTACTTAGCGGGTAGTTTGCCGCACCCGTAGGGGTCTTGGGTGGGGTATTTGGCTATTCACCGCGACCGTGTAATCCGCTTTTCGTTCCAGGCTCGAAAGGATTGCGGATTGCTAGTATATCCAATGTATTCATCTGTGATCTGTAATGTCTATCATTGCTTTCTATTTAGGCGTTGCTTATGTTTTACAGCCGCGCTAGCCCAGCCCCCGCTCTGTCGTTAGTTAAGTAACCTAACGGGTGATGACGGGACCCCGTGGCGAATGCGAATGGCATAAGCGTACGCCATATTTTTGTTGTTTTCTGCAATGGTAGGATTAAATGATGGGACGCATTAAAAGAACTAATGCAAGAAAATAAACCTTAAAGACGTTGTTGGAACAATTTTTCAAAAAGCTGTTATTGCAAAGGACGTTCATTTTTGTTTTGCATCGCGGTATTCGATTGTGAATGCCCAGCACCTCAGTCGACGAGGCAAGGGCCGAGATCCCTTCACCGGGAGTGACCCCTTGGACAAAAGTTTGCGTCAGGGTAATAACTTCACTATAGTCGATTATTCTTGCTTTGCATCGAGGTATTCATTTGGAATATCCTGCACCTCATTTGACGAGGAAAGAGCCGAGATCCCTTCACAGGGAGTGACCTCTTTAGCAAAAGTTTTCGCCACTATATTTTCAAAAAGGGTGCAATCATGTTCCTTCAACGATATCAAGTTCATTACGTTAACGGGTTTTTCGCCAAAAACCCAGCCGTAGCCCTCCGTCATTTCGGATTAATATTATTCAGTATTCGTGCTGCGTTTGTTGACCTAGTCAAGGCGTAGTGAACGGTAGCTAAATAGTATTTTTCTGTAGATTGCAAATGTGATTGGTTAGGACAGTCGTGCGGCCTTGTTGACCTAGTCAAGGGCACGTACGGGTGGGTCTAATGCAATCAGGATTATGACGGGTAGAACTTGTCTAACAGTTTATGGCTTGTTGACCTAGTCAAGGTCATGAACCGTTAGGGGCAAAAACCACATCGGGAGTTTCAAAAGAACTGAAACTTGCAGATTTAGCATACCTTCTGGAGTGTGGTGACTAGAGTGGATTCCATCTAGGTTATCACACAATGACAGTTGGATCCCGATCCCACTGATGAGTTGGTTTACTCTCGGGAGATTATTTCACTTAACGATCAATGCTATAAACCTAGTAGGCGTCTAGAAAGGTGTTAGCGGGGTTACGCCCCCAGGGAAAAGAGGTTCTTTAATTAAGGAACTTCGCGAAAGCGTTGGAAAACCTCCCTCGAAGTACCGACACTAGCCTGGCTGAAAGGTTAAGCAAGTATTGTGACGTGAATTAAAACCCGGCTAGTTCTTCTTTTAAAAAGGTTTTAAGAAGAATTTGAGGAAACAGTGGGAGACATCCTGGTTAGATAAATTAATAAACCAATCTAATCTTGCAAGAGCATACGCTGAGTGTTTCTTTTCTCTCTCTCCAGGCAGCAACCTTTTCACGCCCTAATCAAGATAATAAAATGTATCGCTTGACCAATCCGAATTCTTATTCGGGACTGGGGAAAGTTGGTTCAGCTCTAACTTGTGACAACAGTCATGAGTATGAGAATGCGAAAGGGGATTGTATGGATTTCCAGGATACCCAGTCGAAGAAGAAGCATGGTTTTGCATCTACTTCAGGTGTTCTTGTAATTGAGAACTGTTTTACGGTCAGCCCTACCTCCTGGGTACTTGATACCGGACCAGGATCTCATATCTGTAATTTATTGCAGGGACTGAGAAAAAGTAGGAAAGTTGCACCGGGTGATATGTCGCTCAGAGTAGCGAACGGAGCACAAGTTAATGCGGCAGCCGTCGGTGAATATCACCTAGTATTGCTAAATGGCAAGACTATGATTTTGAACGATTGCTACTATGTACCCTCCATGGTTTGCAACATCATATCAGTTTCTTTACTCGATAAAGATGGATATAACTTTGTTCTTGAAAAGAATATCATGAACATTTACCTTCATAAGGTACTGGTTGCAGAGGGTACACTGTGTAATGGTATCTACGTTCTAAATCAGAATACAGTTCTCAATATACAAAACACACGCAAGAGGAAGAATTCAGATATGAATGAATCCTACTTGTGGCATTGTAGACTTGGTCATATCGGAGAGAAAAGACTGAGTAAGTTGCATAAAGATGGACTCTTGAATACGTTCGAGTTTTCATCTTATGGAACTTGTCAGTCTTGTCTCAAAGGGAAGATGACCAAATCTCCGTTCACCGGACATGGAGAAAGAGCAACCGAGCTCTTGGGACTCGTACATAGTGATGTATGCGGTCCGATGTCTATACATGCAAGGGGTGGGTTCTCGTACTTCATCACATTCACTGACGATCTCTCTAGGTTCGGATATGTGTATCTGATGAAACACAAATCTGAAGCTTTTGAGAAATTCAAGGAATTCAGAAACGAAGTAGAGAACCAGACAGGCAAAAGTATCAAGATCCTCCGGTCTGACAGGGGAGGGGAGTACTTAAGCACGGAATTCCTAGATTACTTAAAAGAGAATGGTATTCTCTCTCAGCTTACTCCTCCTTATACACCACAGCACAACGGTGTTTCGGAGCGGAGGAATCATACCCTACTGGATATGGTTCGCTCCATGATGAGTAATGCCGAGTTGCCTCTTTCATTTTGGGGACATGCGCTATTGACAGCAGCATACCTATTGAATGATGTTCCGTCTAAATCAGTGCCTAAGACTCCGTTCGAGATATGGAATGGAAAGAGGCCATATCTTAAAAGATCTAAGATATGGGGTTGTCCGGCTTATGTCAAAACGCATAAACCGGATAAACTAGAGGCACGGTCAGTTTTATGTAAGTTTGTGGGATATCCAAAGAATGGTTATGGATATCTATTCTACCACACCGAGGAACAGAAGGTGTTTGTTGCTCAGCATGCCGCTTTCTTAGAAATGGAGTTTCTTGCAAAAGAAATTAGTGGGAGCACGGTAGAATTGGAAGAAATTCAGCGACCACAAACTGAAACTGAAAATTTGACAGAACCTCAGAATTCAATAACCCCAGAAGAACCTCAGCCACTCCGCAGATCTGGTAGGATTTCTCATCCGCCCGAGAGATACTACGGTTTTCTCATTGACGGGGATTGAGAGGATTGCATCTTGGAAGAAGATGACCCTACCAGTTTCAGGCAGGCCATTATCAGTAGGGACTCTGATAAGTGGCAGGAAGCAATGCAATCCGAAATGGAGTCCATGTACGCCAATAAAGTGTGGACCTTGGATATTGCTCCACCTGGGGTAAAACCCGTTGGATGCAAATGGATCTATAAAAGGAAACTTGGTGTAGATAGGCAGGTGGAAACTTATAAAGCTAGACTCGTTGCAAAAGGTTTTCTTCAAAGACCTGGTTTGGACTATGATGAGACTTTTTCTCCGGTGGCTATGCTCAAATCCATTCGGATCTTACTTGCCATTGCTGCCTTCCATGACTATGAAATCTGGCAGATGGATGTTAAGACGGCTTTCCTAAACGGTTGTTTGGAAGAGTACGTTTACATGGATCAACCAGAAGGTTTCGTAGACAGTGGGAGCAGCGGAAGGGTGTGCAAGTTGCTTAAATCCATTTATGGATTAAAGCAGGCATCGCGGAGCTGGAACATCTGTTTTGATGAGGCAATCAAGGAATTTGATTTTATCAAGAACGAAGATGAACCCTGTGTATATAAGAAGATTGTAAGACGAACTGTCGTATTCCTAGTCTTGTACATGGACGACATTCTTTTGATAGGAAATGATATTCCTATGCTACAATCGGTCAAGCTATTTTTGTCACAAAGGTTCTCCATGAAGGACCTGGGTGATGCCTCGTACATTCTGGGGATCAAGATCTATAGAGATAGATCCAAGAAACTATTGGGACTTTCGCAGTCCAGGTACATAGAGACCGTACTAAAGAGATTTAGTATGGAGGGTTCCAAGCGCGGTAACATACCCGCATTGCACGGAATTACCCTCTCCAAGAAGATGTCTCCTAAGACTGACGAGGAGAGAGTTCGCATGAGCACTATACCCTACGCTTCGGCGGTAGGATCTATAATGTATGCGATGCTATGTACAAGACCAGATGTAGCTTACGCGTTGAGCGCGGTAAGCCGGTATCAGTCAGACCCAGGGGAGGACCACTGGACAGCAGTGAAGAACATTCTCAAGTACCTAAGAAGGACTAAGGAGATGTTCCTGGTTTACGGTAATGGAAACCTCAGGGTCGAGTCCTTTACCGATTCAAGCTTCCAGAGTGACAAAGATGACAGCAAGCCCGTCTCGGGTTTTGTGTTTACCCTCAACGGAGGGGCAGTATGTTGGAGGAGTTCCAAGCAGGATACCGTCGCAGACTCGACGATGGAGGCTGAATACATTGCTGCAAGCGATGCCGCAAAAGAGGCGGTCTGGATAAAGAAGTTCATTAGTGAACTTCAGGTGGTTCCGTCCATTGTTGACCCAATACCTTTGTATTGCGATAACAATAGGGCTATAGCTTTAGCGAAGGAACCAAGGTCCCATCAGAAATCCAGGCACATCTTAAGGCGGTATCACCTGATCAGGGAGATCATTGATCGACAGGAGATCGAGGTGCGGAGAGTGGACACAAAAGACAACACTGCGGACCCATTCACGACGGCTTTACCCCAGACTCAGTTCGAGCGGCTGATCGAGATGATAGGTCTTCGATACGCCAGTACATGGCCTTAGTGCAAGTGGGAGATTGTTAGTGTATATGCCCTAGAGGCCATTACTGTATCATACTAGTATGTATATTACTTGATGGAAGCTTGGGATATTCATAGTTGTACAGACAATCTTGCTCAATATAGTAGTATGCTACTTGGTTTGTCTCTGCTTTAATGTGTACATGTGTGTTTATTTATTATATCACCTATACGCATTAGTAGAGCCCTTAGGATCTTTGCTTGATTACCGGCGTTGTGATGGCGATCACACTCGTGGGGGCTGGGTAATCTACAAGCACATCCTTATACACGTCCCTGGTCGTGGGAGTATCGAGATAGGGCATCGATACTCCGGAGTAGACTAGCGTATGCGCTTCTCATCCCAGCACGGGAGACGGTCTATCCCACAGCCGTCGGTACGTCGTACTTGAGATAGTATGCGGGTGCTCGTTAGGTTACGAGTACACTGGACAGGACTCGTCGGGAACTGATGGTTGGTATTATACCTATCGTCAGTTATCAGTTCCCAGGTGACATGAGTACAGCTTAGTCCGCTGACTTGACACTGTCACTTCGCCTCGAGTGTGTTCCCACTGTTCTTTGATTAACTACCCTACCACGGCTCTACTGAGTCGTGCAAACAGGTAGTAGTTGGGAGCAGTCACGAAGCACTTGGAGGCAGTGACAGTTAGACAGGATTCGTCTCTCCCGGTATTGGGGGTTGACATCGCGCTGTGTCTAGGAGAGCCATTACACGAGTAGTCCCTGGCCAGGGCAAGCGAGATATACTGGTAGGTTCCAGTGTTATCTCAGGGTGTTCTGGGCTTCACTCCGACACGACTTGTACCGCTATTAGGGGTCTGACGCTTGCCGCCCCCTAGGCCCGACATGCGATGTATCAGACGAACAGACCTGACTGTACGGAGAATGTCACATTCAGACTCAGTAGGAGTTCAGATGGGGTTCACCTCGTCAGCCTTCTTGTCGGCATCTACCTGGGGACCGTTACGCACAGCTAGTACCGCTTGCGGTCTGTGGTTAAACCCACTGCCAGCGTAGTGTCGAGTTTTTAGAGTCCCACACAGAGGGCATTCGCCTCTGGGCAAAACAGAGTAGAGGTCGCATGGTTTTGCGACAGGGTTCGTTCTCATCCGCGCACTTGTGCACGTTTGGAGTCCGGACGGATATTGCCAGCGGGCTCTGGTTTGAGCCGGATACTGGTATATGTTTTGGGGTTGCTTTTATCTCTCGGTATTCTTGTTCCTCGGAACGAGAATGCAGGTGTGTATGCACAGTTGTTTGAGGCAGAGGAAGAGGTTTTCATTAGGGTTTCGGAACGGGTGCGTATGCACAGTTGACAGTCGTCTTTTTCCAAACCCTAATGAATTAGTGAGATATCTATTAATAATAGTAATTAAATGAAATTATGTTATGGTAGGTTTTGTTGACTTGTTGACCATGGTTGACTTGTTGACCATGGTTGAATGTTTGACCATCATCATTACTTTGTAAGGATGCTCCTTGATTCTTGCTTACATTTCATTTAATGAAGAATGATAGTGGTCATTCCAAAACTACCATCAACTATTCTCATTTGAATTATTATTATTTAGATAATTCTTTTTCTTTTTGATATGGTTGCAAAAAGAAAAAGATAGCTCATTCTTTCATAATAATTCTCTCTCCTCACTTCATCTTCTTCTTCCTCTAGCTCAAGGTGATTCCTTCTCATGTGTTGAGAATCCCTCACCTTGAAAAGAAAACAACCCCTAGACACTCTCTATTCTTTCTAGGGTTCAAGGTTTAGCAAGCCGGAAATCCTAGTTCACTCAAAGATCGAGGAAGAGCCTAAAAGTTGAACCCTCAGGTGGATCTATCTTCGGCTAAGAGGAGGCGAGGAGGGGAAGCCATTCAAGCTACTACAAACAACAAGAAGAGAAGAACATCAAAGAAGAACAACAACAAGAAGAGAAGGAGTTCAAGTTTAGGTATAACCCCTAACCGAGTAGATACAACTCATGTTAGGATGCTAGTATATTGTTTAACTAAGATCCGGCTTTTACGGTCCTTGTTACAAAGTTTAGAAAAATTTTGATTTACCGTTTCCGCAACCCCGAAAGTACCGGGAGAGGTAACGTGGACCTAACAGGTATTAGCCATACGTAACGGGCTACCATGTATTGACCAAATGGGACGTCGATGAGCGAACTCATCCTGACACCCTACTGAGTCTGTCAGTGACAATATCCGTACAGTCCGGTCCGTTTGTCTATGAGCATCGCATGGCGGGCCTAGGGGGTTGGTAAAATTCAGATCCCCAAAAGCGGTACAAGTCGTGTCGGAGTGTAGCTCAGAACACCCTGAGCTACTACTGGAATACCTACCAGTAAATCTCCTGCCGTGTCCAAGGACTTCGTGTAATGGCTCTCCTAGACACAGCGCGACCCCACCCCCAATACCGGGAGAGACGAACCCCTGCAGATCCGCTCACTGCCTCCATGTGGCTCAGGACTGAACCCAACTAAAGCCTATTTGCACGTCTCCTTTGAGCGTGGTAGGGTAGTAATCAAAGTACAGTGGAACTCACACGAGACAAATAACGATCTCCGGTCGATGAACTAACCTGTACATATGTCACCAGGGAACTGCTATCTGATGTCAGGTATAAGACCAACTAGCATGTTCCCGGCGAGTCCTGTCCGGTGTACTCATAACCCAATAAGCACCTGTATACATCTTAGGTGAACCAACTGACACCAGTGGCTTGTGAGACCGGCCACCGCCCCTCATCGGGGTCTCGACTGTATACACTAGTCTACTCTGGAGTATCGATGCCCTGTCTCGAAACTCCCACGACTAGGGACCTTTTAATAATGTGCTTATGGACCCCAGCTCCCACATATATGATCGCCATCATACTGCTGGACGTCAACCAAGAATCCTAACGGCTCGATCAACGCGCAATAGTGACCTGTAAGGTCACCTAAAGCAGTACACGATGATAAAGATAAACCAGATAGCATACTATCATCTTGAGTAAGACTGTCCTATCGGCATAAGTCCTCCCTCAATCATTGCAATCACGTGCTTGTGATCCAATAATTGACTCTGAGGGCACTATCTCCAACAATCTCCCACTTGCACTCAAGGCTAATTATTGCGATGTCGCATACTCACAGCCGTGTGATACCTAGCACCCAACTCCTCTACTAGTCAGTCTCACAAAACCCGTTTGTGAACCTATTGCGTTCGAGAAATAGCCTCAGCGAGTGGATCCGCTTTGATGTTTCTTTCTATGTCTCTCTATATCTCAAGTTCGCGAAGAAAACCCATCTCCCGAAATGAGCAATACCTGTCTTAGAATGTGTCTGGATGTCTGATGGGACCTAACACATAAATGAATTCCAAATCCAAATTTCTTAGACTGTATCGTCAACTGAACTTAATCAGTATCCTGCGCCATGCCTCCCTCATTATCTGCTTGGACCACCTGTCCAAAATACTTCCCCTCGTTAGAGGGAAAACTATAACTCTGACGGCCACCCTGTCGTCCAGGTCACCTTGGAAGCCTGGAATGATAACTGTCTCCTGAATGAGGCTGTTGTTATCATATCCCTAGAACATCCGGTTATGTTCTAAAACTGCTTCCTAATGTTTCTCCAGGATTGGATCAATATCAACTTATTGCATTTTGTGCAAAAACAACATCTGGTATGGTACTTGACATCTCATGATTGACTCAATTGCCTAAGCAAGTGATCTGTCAATCATGCACATCCCTCTCCCCTTTAGTCTGTAAGACACCTTTAGAGAGGGTGACTCCACCACCTGCAGGTACACTACCGTGCCAGGAGTCGTCCATTCTAAATACCTTTAGAATACTGTCTAAGTACCCAGGTTGGGACACTTCCCAAATCTAGATCTAAAACAATAGATCAAGTAACCAGAATGACTGATATAATATCCAAGTCCCATGTGGATAAACTACTGTGTGACAACCAAAGTATAACCGATCGTAGTATAGGAATTTCACTTCCTACACCGTGTATGTCATCCTAATACCAGGACATCACACCCTGCTACCTTCTTAACAGATCCATCTCCTATTCTGATGAAGTCAAACCTATGACTGTCACATCAGAAATAGATGATCTATCTCCGCTACATCTGTTTTAGTCTCTTAATAGACATAAGCCACTTTTCCACCAATGCTTCCGCTGCTCCCACTGACTACGACAACCCTCTGACAGAATCATATACACATGCACTTCTAAAACTTGTTTAGAACGACACTATACTCATCCTCCTTCCGGGTCTCACAGACTAGAACAACAGCAATGGCAAGTGTTGGGTGAAAAAAAACCTCCCTGTCATCGTCTTTGAGCATACCGGAGTACCTCTCGGGTGGCTGAGGTTACCCACCTTATCTGCGGAGTGGCCAATGGAATGTCAATCCAGATTGAATCTTTAGGTTCTTATCAAATTTTCAGTAATCGTTTGCAGTTATGGAATCACTTCCAATTCTACCATACTCCCACTTCTGTTTTCTGAAAAAAATCCATTTTACTTAAAACTGTGGCGAGTCTAGGACAATATCACTATTGATCTTCCAGATGGTAGAAAGTCAACCCTCGTCATAGCCTGGGTCAACCCACAAACAGCCATTACAGAAACGTGCCTTGAGTTATCCAGAGTCTGGTTTTAAGCATAAGCTGGACAACTCCCCATACCTTAACATCGTTAAGATATGAACTGTTCTATATCCAATACAGAAACAGAGTCACTGATTTAATTGAACCAGATTCAAATCATGCAGCCGTCTCCAGTGCATGTCAACTAAATGGAGAGAGGCCGATCAACATTACTCAACTTAGGAGTGCTTCCAATTATGAGTAACCTGAAAGAGAAGCAAGTTCTCTTAATATCCATTTCTATCAACTGAATACCATACGCAAGTATCTACATCTTCGATCACCTTGAAGAATTCTGATACTTGCAACATCTGGTTCTCTACTTTACTCTTATACCTATAACTTCTCAAAACTCAGACCTTGTGTTTCTACGAAACACTTGTCTAAAAACTAGAGAAGTCATAAGTAAACTGAATATAGTATGATGGACCATCCCCTCTGTCCTAATGGACACTGGACAACGTACAATACTCTGTACAAGTCCCTTGAGTCTAATAACTCACTTCCTGTGTGTCGTAGGTTGAAAACTGTACTTATGGTTAAGAAGAATTACACCGATGTTTAATGCTCCTTACCTAACCATCAACTGATATAGGTAAATGTCATCGACATAATTTCAAAAAGGTATATCTCACTCTATAAAAATAGACGTATAGATATATCAATTTGAAATTGGTGCATAACAACGGATATTCAAAACCAAATATTTGCCGTCCGGCAAACAGCCCAGGCGATTTTCTCAAATATCACCAATTACAACGAATTCCGATATAATGAGGATAATCCCCTAATTCCCAATAGCTTATGCCCACTCATCATCTCTAAAACCATACAGATGTGAGAATCACACCTGGTAAATACATACCCTGGAGCAAGGGTCTAATTCGGAAATCAGTTTTCCTTTAACAGTACACAGTGAAACTGAAACATTGAAATGTTTCGTAGGGGTATCCGGGTATTCCTAGTAATGCCTCTTCCATTATCCAGATTCACAACTGTAACCGTATATTTCTTTGCCATCTCTCCAAATCCCTTCATATGTCTTTAGTCATTACCTTCTGTACACCCTCTTAGGCTAAATGATTTTCTTCCTTCCCTACCGTTCGGCACCAGCCTATGGTTTCGAAGAAGACTATCCAATAAGCGTAATGGGTGTACTGTCCTAATCCTAGGAGCACTCGCATCCCGAGAGTAGGTAAAGATAAAAGACACCTGAATAAACCTTATTCCTACTTCTCCTGAACCAGAATCCATCCCCGAACTGAAACAAGTTCCTTTCGAGTTCGTATATAACCATACGATGGAGTATCCAATAAACTGTGGATCTTCGTAATGATACGGAGTGTTCTGGAGAAATACAAAGGTGAAGTGGGAGTGGTAATGAAATACTTGGTTTGGTCATGAATAGCAGTCGCAATTTACTTTGCCCTCCTTTTAATCCCTTTATTTGTCTTAACTTAATACCTTCTGTACACCATCGTTAGGCTAATAGGTTTTCTTCATTCCATACCGTTCAGCACCTGCCTATGGTTTGGAAGAAGACTATCCAATTTGCATAATAGGTGTACTGTCCTAATCCAAGGAGCACTCGCAACCTGAGAGAAGGTAAAAGGAAAAGACAACTGAATAGTCCTATTCGTTTTCTCAAGAACCAGAAACCATCCTCGAATCTGGAACAAGTTCCTTCGAGTTCATATATAACCATACGATGGTTTTATCCAATGGAAGTGGACGTTTGTAGTAATACGGGGTGTTCTGGAGAAAAGGGTAAAAGTAGGAGTGGCAATGAGGTTTTCAACTCTGACAATCCAAAGCCAGTGTTTAAGAAGGTTCGGTTAATTTTGGTCACTGAGTCATAGTCAAGGGTCGGGCCATGGTCGCTGCCAAAGAGAGAGATAAAAGAAACACTCAGCGTGCACTCTAACCTAGATCAGAATGGTTACCACTTTATCTAATCAGGAAACCTCCCACTGTAACCTGAAATTCTCTTCCAAACCTGAAAGAAGAATTAGTCGGGATCACCCGAGGAGTAAACCAACTCATCAGTGGGAATCGGGATCCAACTATCATCGCATGATAATGTGATGGAATCCACTCACGCTATCATACTCCAGAAGGTATGCGCATACCTGGCAAGTTTCAGTTTCTTTAGAAACTCCCGATGTGATTTTTACCCCATGCTCTTATGACCTTGACTTTGGCCAACAAATCATAAGTCACATGTCAAGTTCTACCCGTCATTCTCCAGGTTAATTTGAACCCACCCGTACCTACCCTTGACTTTGGCCAACAAGGCAGTACGACTGTCCAAAACCAACGCATCTATCTATGCTGCATATGAATATCCAATAGCTACCAATCACTGTGCCTTGACTTTGGCCAACAAACACAGCTTGAATACTATTGACTATTCATATGAAATGACGAAGGGCTACGAATGGTTTTTGGCGAAAAATCTTTAACGTAATGAACTTGATATCGTTGAAGGAACCGGATAGCTTTTTATAAAAATATAGTGACGAAAACCTTTGCTAAAGAGGTCATTCTCGGTGAAGGGATCTCGGCTCTTTCCCCGTAGAATGAGGTGCAGGATATTCAAACTGAATACCACGATGCAAAGCAAAAGGCAATCGGCTATAGTGAAGTTATTACCTTGACGCAAACTTCTGTCCAAGGGGTCACTCCCGGTGAAGGGATCTCGGCCCTTGCCTCGTCGACTGAGGTGCTGGATATTCATAACCGAATACCACTGTGCAAAACAAAAGAGAACGTCTTTGCAATAACAGATTTTTGAAAAATTGTTCCAACAACATCAGAATAGGTTTTTTTAGCTTGCATTGATCCGAATCAATGCAGTCCCATCAATTGATCACACCAATAAAGAACGAAAATAATGATGTATGTATATACCATCCGCATTCGCCACTGGGTCCCGTCATCACCCGTTAGGTTACTTAACTAACGACAGAGCGGGGATTGGACTAGCGCGGATGCAAAACATATACAACATCTACTAGTATATATCAATATATAATATTCGTTGAAGGCGTGATAAAATGCAACATCACAGAAATGTAATAAGCATCACAGAACAATACAGATATCTGGGATCCCCGGATTTCATAGAGCCGCTACTGAAACCCGACGTTCCCCTAGTCGTGTGGATAGCCTGTGCAATGAAATCCTAGACCCCTACGGGCGCGGCAAGTTACCCGCCAAAACCTGAAGCGAGACAGCCCCCTTCAGCAATGTGAATGGACAACCCAGCACTTCACGGAATCCGTTAACTTGTGCACCCCTCCTTGGGTCAACCTGTACCCCCTACGAGTGCGGCAAATAGCCTGCCAATTCTAGAGTGAAGCCCCTCCGTCTCAACGCCATGAGATGCGGGCCCGTTGCCCTCTAGAACCCGGCTATCCGTGCACCCCTCCTTGGGGTAATCCTAGTACAGAAAGTAAAAATATACATACAACGGGTACATCGACCTCAGCCTGGTCGTGCCCCAAAAGAATAATATACAAACAGGCAGTGACGGCAGTTCACATGTCGGATGCTCGCCCCGCAATATCAAATGTACATAATAAACCAAACTGTACTAACATTGCATCCAGGATATCCCCCACGACCAATCCGCAACATCACAGCACAACACAGAACATCAACGTGAATGTCACATTCGCAAATCCATCTAAAAGGGCTATAGCAGTTAAACAGGATTTACCGATCAAGTGACATTCACGGTCGCAGATATAATGTAAATACTGTGAACTAACATGTTTAAAATTTTCGATCGACTAAATTTACCGAATTAGGCCCCAAGCACAACTGTAGCACTCAAAATAATTCTGGGCCCAAACAGAATATACCAATAACCCCAATTCCAAATTTAAAGAGCTCTGTACAAAATTGGTACAATGAAGACACTGTTTCGCGTCGGAACCACGGCCGGAACAAGGGTGTGGCCGCGGTTCCGCGGTCTTGCTACAGTATCACCTTACTAATTTTTTACAGAATTCTTATAATTGCCTGCACTAATTTCTTCAACACTCAAAAAAAAATTTCGAGCACAAATAAAATCGACAGAAACTGATGCTCTTGAAATCGCGGTTTTTTGGAATTTTTGTTCGATCGAAAATGTAAACACGTTAGAGCAAGCTAGACTAGGTTAATGGCGTACCTCTGATACCGGTGTAAGTGCACGGCGGCGCCCCGGCCGTCCAAACGAAGCCAAAATGCAGAAACGATACTTTTTCTTTAACTTGTAAACCGGCACCACTGCGCACTTTAAACCCGGATCGGGCCATTAACCTACTCCTAGGTAACTAGAGAAGGGGTAGAGAGATATACCGAGCGATCCGTGTCCTTCGGTCTTCTCGTCGTCGTCCCGATCTCCCCGTGGAATCTCCGGTCTTCATCTCCTCGTCGGAAGGGCACCACATCGCCGGGTTCTTTTACGGGCTCCCACCTCTCGACCGAGGAAACTCGGGCACGAAGTTGGCGAGTCGACGTGTCCAAGAATGTTGTAGGATAGTGTAGAACTCTTTTGTCTCGATGGGGTTACTAGAAGTTGCCTTTTGGAAGTGTAGAAGGAGATGTTCTTTGAAATGGTGCTATATCATTTTTGTGTGAGCAATTGAGATGATGAAGCCTCCACACAAAAATTGGACTGCCCCCTTAGAAGTGGCCGGCCCCTTAGACCAAGAGAGGAGAGAGAGGTCCAATAATGCAAGGAAGAAGAATGATGATCATCATGAAGAAAGTCATATCATATCCCATCATAACAAAGTTTCCTCCTCATCAATCATCACATCTCAAAAGTCAAGTCATGGTGAATAAAAATAAGTCAAAGGATGGTAGAACAATGATCAGTCGAAAATATTGCATATTTTAACCGGCAATTTCCATATCATCTGCATACAATTAGAAGTGTTCGACATTCATATTCTACATATTAGCAAATCGGTCGCAAAATATCAGATTACATGTATTCGACCTTAAAACCGGCATTTCTAAGGAAATTGACTGCATTTCATCACATGGCATATTTTCTATATATCGCAACCCATGTTTCGAAGTCTGTGCAGGAAAAGAGAAGCTTGCTTGACCATTACACCGCTCGTAAACTCACTAAATTCAAATCTGGTACCAATACAAAGGAGTAATTGCAATTCAGCATATCAGATGAAGACCCACACTACAGTACAAGACAGCACCTGAAAGATCAAAGGCCAAACCCCTCAAGGAGCCGCGGATGCGCGGCATGGGGGCTCATTGATGACATCACCTCTTCATTTTTAGTGCACAACTCCTGTTTCATCTGCTAAAGTTCAGAAAGACACTCCAAGTTCCAGAAGACTCCAGAGACTTCTACTAGATCAGCAAACACCTTAAGTTTCACTTAATTAGCCTATTATTCTAGAACTTTCCCAAAACCCTAGCTTAAACCCTAAGCTAAAGTCTAACAAACTCCTTCTAGAAACTCCTCAACAAACTTTTGGAGGGAAAGGGAAATTCAAACTTAAACCTAGGGTTTGGGAGCTCTATAAATAAGACCCTCGGCTCATTATTCCAAAAAATAATTCAACCTTGGGAATTATTCATCCAATTAGTGAATCTATCCCCAATCTATCTCCTCTCTTCATCTTCTTCCTCCTCAAGTTTAGTGAGAGAGCTTGTAGGAAACCCTAACCCTAATTCCAAGCCAACATCAAGAATCCCGAGTACCCATTAAGCAAGAAGCATTACAACCTTTAGGAGCGGAGCCGATTTCAACGGAGCAAGCGATCCGAAGCCGATCCACGACTCACGAAGCCGAGCGACGCCCGATCAACAATCTAGATTCTTCTTCTTGTAGTTCTTGAAGCAAATGTAATCAAAATTGTTGAGATCAATAAAGGTGATATTCTTTTATCTTGTTTTGTTTAAATTCCGCATCATGTTATCTTTACAAATCTTTAATATTGTCATTGTGGTGATGTGTGAATAAAACTCCGCTTGTTAAGGAGTCGAAACGATCTTTAGTATGATGATGTAACAAATTTGCAATCGATTCTTGAATCCCACGAGTTTGTAAACCCTAGCAAGTTCAAGAATCGACGACCCATTTCGTCTCGATGCTTTCTTGATTGACATCGATCGAAATTGGGGAGTTACGATCGTTTCTTGAAATTGCTAGAGGCTAGAATATAAATGGTATCCTCGAAAGAACAAGGGTTAAGAGATGAAACCCTAATTTCATCAAGAAAACCCTAACTCTCGTCGATAACCATTGATCTAGTATCAATTCATCGAAGGACAAGAACACGAAACCTTTTAGATTACATCACATCTAAAGATCCGATCGATTCCTACGAGCCTTTCTTATATTCTTGATTGTTGATTGGAAATATTATCGAAACACTGATTCTTGATTGTTTATAGTTTCTTGATTCTTGAATAGAGAATAGTGACACTCGAATACAAATCATTCTTGAATCATGTTTTCTTTCATTGTTGCTTAACTTTTCATTTCAAACGTATCAAAATACAAGTGAATCGTGCAATCCCTGTGGACGATCCGCACTCATTCATGAACTACAATTGACACCGTAGTTTGATTGCGGTCAAAATAATTTTTGGTTGTGATTTCTTTACCATTCTTTACAAACACAACGGAAAATCGATCAATCAAAATGGCGCCGTTGCCGGGGACATTTTGATTAGATACTCTTTTAAATAATAACCAAGAAATTGTTTCAATCAAAATGGCGCCGTTGCCGGGGATCGCGCTAATTCATTTGCATTTTTAGTTTGAAGTGAAATAATTATTACATTCTACTTCTTGAAATCAAAATTCGTACAAACTCTTATACGTGTGTTGTGAATTGATTGCAAGGTGATCTGGAGCTTACTGGGAGTCTGGAAAATTATTTGTGATATACCAGAGAGCTGGAGATAGAAACAGAAAGCAGCTGAAGAAGTTGGATCCAGTGAACCCACAACCTGAGCGCGGAAGCGCGGCATAAACATGCTCACTGCGGCGAAAACGCGGCAGCAGTGAGGGTTCTCTGAAAAATTTTCAGTGCAGGTACTTTCTTGCTCTCTCCCCTCTCCTCTTTTAGCTCCAATTAACCCTTTTCTGCAGGATTCTTTGCAAATAATCGCAGCGCGCAAAAGCAAAATTAAAATTGTGTGTGATTTTTGATTTCTTGGTTGTTTGCATTCTAATACGGAAATTTAAGGGGCACGGCCAAATCCAAATTAGGTGGGGATTTCATTACCCTTCCTAGGCCCCGAAAATCGCAAAACTTGCATCCGCATTATCCTCATTAATTAAAAGAAATCTAGAGAAGACTCTAAGGACTGTCGCGCTCAATTAGGACAAGAGAAGGCCGTGGGTAATTCATTGCTTATCCGTGTTTTCTTGTGGTGCCTAAGGCGAGTGTGTCTAAGGCTAGTGGTTTTTAATTAAGCCCACTACTAACGTAGTGGAGTACCTTCCCACTTACCTGGCACTCATCCGGCCACAGGGGGACAAAGAGGCAGTGGAGGATTCTATCCTGCGACTTGTCTTTTGGCAGTTAGGAGCAGTCTAGAGCCGGACCTAGGTGACCATTAGATTCTAGGGTTGTGTGCTGCATTTGTTTTGTCGCATCATTTTTTCAAAAATCCGTCCCTTTTTCAAAAGCAAGCACCGCATTCATTCATTACCCCTAATTATAAGTCAACGCTGCCACTTGTACTAACCCATTTTAGTGTAAGATAGGCTGGACACGGGATTCTAGTGCCCGTTTAGTCCGCGTACCTTTTATCGACTCCGAAGTCGATAATTCTCCATTTACCTTTTCTTTACCCACTACCACATCCACACCGATGGATCCGAATCAATCAAACTTCTTTAACCCTAATCTGCTACCGTCCGTTGGTGCGCAGAATCCACCCCACATTTCTCTCCAGGAAAGATGCTATCCACACAGAGGTCCTCTTTCGACCTGCTTATCCACACCACCAGCCAATGGGGATAACTTTGAGATTAAGCCCCAGTATATCAATCTTTTACCCAAATACTGCGGACTCGAGACCGAGGACGCTTACGTTTTCATTACCAAATTTGAAAACGTATGCGCAATGATGGGTACGTCACAACTTTTAGTGGATGCGATGCGTCTACGACTTCTTCCATTTACTTTGTGCGATATAGCCGAGAAGTGGCTATATAACACCACCGCACACTCTATTACGAATTGGGAAGAATTCGTCGCTGCATTCCTTAAGAAATTTTACCCAATCCAAAAGACGGCTTGAATCCGTAGCGAACTGAACCAATTTGCCCAGCTCCCTGCTGAACCATTCTCTAAATACTTTGAACGTTTCAAGGATCTATTGGTTCAATGTCCTCATCACGGCATCCCTAGATGGGAGCTTTGCCGAATTATATATGAGGGCAGTAACCCTAGCACTAAACAAAACCTTGAAAACATGTGTCAAGGTACCTTCATGACCAAAGATGATGGGGAAGCTTGGCGATACTTAGAAGAGTTCGCTGAAAAATCACTAATTTGGGAGAGTGGAACCCAACCATTGAATAGGGGTGGCGTACACCAAATAGATGTGTCCATAGGTGTTCGAGCTGAAATGGCAGCAATGCAAAAGAAGCTCGACGCTATGGAACACAAATTTGCAGCAGCCTCCCTAAACCCAATGTCACTCCCCAAAACTGTTTGTGGGTGCTATTCTGATCCGTCACATTTAACGGAAGAATGTCCATTAAACTCTGTGTTTTAAGGTCACGAGCATTCTAATGCCGCATTTTAAAGACCTCGAAACGATCCATATTCTTCCACGTACAATCAGGGTTGGAGGAACCACCCGAATTTTGCTTGGAACCAAAACCAATCTCAAAACACGGTTCCAAACACGAATCAATTTCAAAGGGCTCTTCCTCCACCACAACAGCAACCCCTTCAACTCACTCAGCACCCCTATCAGTCACAAAATTTCCAAAACCAGGGCAACACTCCTGCACAGTGTAATCCTATGCAGCCCTGTGCTGACGATTTCTCTCAATTCACTCAAACCATGAAATCACTTTTATCAAATTTCATGGATGTTTCGACTGAGGTTAGATCTTCCGTCAATGAGATAAAGAAAAACTCAGCGTCCCAAGCTGAGAGTATCAAATCGATGGAAGCTGAAATCGCACGCTTAAAAGCCGAAATGAGTGCGAGAGAAAAAGGGAAACTTCCCTCTCAACCCCTACAGAATCCTGGGCATTACAATGTAAATGCCATTACAACGTTGAGATCGGGAAGAGTGCTGAACAATCATGTCGGGGAAGATAATGATAATACTGAAAATCATATCAACACCCCGGCTGAGTCTTTTCCACACACACACACTTCACCTTCTGATCCTTCTTCTTCTACCAAACCACCTTCGCACGAGCCTATTCTCCATTTCCCTCTAGGCTCAACACCTTCACCCAACCCTTATAGTTCTCCACAGACGGTCCCCACACCTCCTTTGGGACCTCGTCTACCCCCCTTTCCTTCTCTTATGATGGACCCTGCGCTTATTGCGAAAGCTGAAAGTCCACGTTGCGACCCCCGGTTCTTACGGGGAGGCGGAAACGGTATAAAAAACAAATTATTAGCGCAAGGGGCAACATGGACTAAGCAAAGTCGGGATCTTTGACTAAACTAAAACTAGCATACTTAGATAAAGAGAGTTAGCTACTCGGATGGAGATGGTTATACCTTGCTTGTCTTGAACTCCTTCGTCTTCAAAGCTCCGATGGTGGTCCAATGGCTTCTTCTCGTCGTCTCCGTACGCCGAAGATAGATCCACCTGAAAGCTCCAACCTTTAGCTCCTTCTTCGTTCTTTGAAGAAACTAGTTCACTTGGTTTGCTAAACCTAGTGAACTAGAATGAGTAGAGAGGAAATAGAATGGGATTTTATCTATGGTTCTTGATTCTCAACTCATGAGACAAGAGAACCATAGATCAAGAGAGGGAGCAAGAGGTTGAGGGTGAGAGCAAGAGGAGAGCTCAAGAACAAGAGAGAGAATGAGCAAGAAAGAATGAGGCTCTCTTTTGTCTCTCACCCTCTCATAATCCAATGTAATCATAACTCATCATATCAATAAAAGTCTTATGTGATGGTTGAAGCAACCATAACCTTATCATGTCATGCACTTATTTTACTCAAATGAACAAGCAAGTAAAAGTCTTTGGCATGAAATGATAACCATGGTTATCATGATGGTCAACTAGTCAAGCCTAGTCAACCGGTCAACAAAGTCAACAAGTCAACAAAAGTCAACAAGTCAACAAAGTCAACAAAAGTCAACAACCAAGTCACCATAATACTTAATTAATATAATAGTTAATCGCATATCATATTCTCATTAGGGTTGAGCAAAAAGTCAAAAAGTCAACGGTCAACTGTCAACAACCCTAATGAGAATCCGCTGTCTGTGCCTCCCTATCAACTGTGCATACACACCCGCATCCGCGTTCCGAGGAACACGAATGCAAACTGGATAAATCCAATCCCATAAGATACACTAGGATCTGGCTTAAACCAAAGCCCGCTAGTGTAAACTGTCCGGACACTGTACGTGCACAAGTGCACGGATGTGACCGAACCCTGTCGCAAAACCATGCGACCTGTCGCAATACCATGCGACCTCTACTCTTTTGCCTAAAGGCGAAAAGCTTTCTGTGTGGGGCTCTAAAGACTCGACACTACGCTGGCAGTGGGTTTAACCACAGACCGCAAGCGGCACTAGCTGTGCGTAACGGTCCCCAGGTAATGCCGACAAGAAGACCGACGAGGCGAAACCCATCTGAACTCCTACTGAGCCTGAGTGTGACATTCTCCGTACAGTCCGGTCTGTTCGTCTGATACATCGCATGGCGGGCCTAGGGGGCGGTAAACGTCAGTCCCCCAATAGCGGTACAAGTCGTGCCGGAGCGAAGCCCAAAACACCCTGAGATAACACTGGAAACCTACCAGTATATCTTGTTTGCCCTGGCCAGGGACTACTCGTGTAATGGCTCTCCTAGACACAGCGCGATGTCAACCCCCAATACCGGGAGAGACGAATCCTGTCTAACCGTCACTGCCTCCAAGTGCTTCGGGACTGCACCCAACCACTACCTGTTTGCACGACTCCTTTGAGCCGTGGTAGGGTAGTGATCAAAGTACAGTGGGAACACACTCGAGGCGGAGTGACAGTGTCAAGTCAGCGGACTAAGCTGTACTCATGTCACCTGGGAACTGATAACTGACGATAGGTATAATACCAACTAGTCAGTTCCCGACGAGTCCTGTCCAGTGTACCCGTAACCTAACGAGCACCCGCATACTATCTCAAGTACGACGTACTGACGGCTGTGGGACAAACCGTCTCCCACACTGGGATGAGAAGCGCATGCGCTGGTCTACTCCGGAGTATCGATGCCCTGTCTCGATAGTCCTGCGACCAGGGACCTGCATAAGGATGTGCTTATAGATTACCCAGCCCCACTAGTGTGACGGCCATCACATCGCTGGTAATCAAGCAAAGATCCTAAGGGCTCTACTAATGTGTATAGGCGATATACAAAAATAAACACATGTACACATTGAAGTAGAAACAAACCAAGTAGCATACTACTATTTTGAGCAAGATTGTATATACAAGGTGAATATCCCAAGCATCCATTAAGTAATATACAAACTAGTATGATACAGTAATGGCCTCTAGGGCATATACACTAACAATCTCCCACTTGCACTAAGGCCATGTACTGGCGTATCGAAGACCTATCATCTCGATCAGCCGCTCGAACTGAGTCTGGGGCAGGGCCTTGGTGAATAGATCTGCAGTGTTATCTTCTGAAGCGACTCTCCGAACCTCGATCTCCTGGCGATCTACGATCTCCCTGATCAGGTGATACCGTCTTAAGATGTGCCTGGATCTCTGATGGGACCTGGGTTCCTTCGCTAAAGCTATAGCCCCGTTGTTGTCGCAATACAGAGGTATTGGATCAACAATGGACGGAACCACCTGAAGTTCTTTCAAGAACTTCCTCATCCAGACAGCTTCTTTTGTGGCATCAGATGCAGCGATGTATTCCGCTTCCATCGTCGAGTCTGCAACGGTTTCCTGTTTGGAACTCTTCCAACACACCGCCCCTCCATTGAGGGTAAAGACAAAACCCGACATGGACTTGGAATCATCCTTGTCACTCTGGAAGCTGGAGTCAGCAAAGGCCTCGATCTGGAGGTCTTTTCCGCCATACACCAAGAACATCTCCTTAGTCCTTCTCAGGTACTTGAGAATGTTCTTTATCGCTATCCAGTGTTTCTCCCCAGGGTTTGACTGATACCGGCTTACCACACTCAGTGCATAAGCTACATTCGGTCTGGTACACAACATCGCATACATTATAGAGCCTACCGCAGAAGCGTAGGGTATAATAGACATGCGATCCCTCTCCAAATCAGTCTTGGGAGACATCTCTTTAGAGAGGGTGATCCCGTGACAAGCCGGTAGGTTACCGCGCTTTGAATCTTCCATACTGAATCTCTTCAGTATGGTGTCGATGTACCTGGACTGTGAAAGTCCTAATATCCTCTTGGATCTGTCACGGTAGATCCGGATACCCAGAATGTATGAGGCATCACCCAGGTCTTTCATGGAGAACCTGTGTGACAAGAACCCCTTGACAGATTGTAGCATAGGAATATCATTTCCTATTAAGAGAATGTCATCCACGTATAAAACGAGGAATACTACAGTTCTCGCTACAAATCTACTATAGATGCATGGTTCATCTGGATTTTTGATAAAGCCAAATTCTTTGACCGTCTCATCAAAGCAGATGTTCCAACTCCGCGATGCCTGCTTTAGTCCATAGATGGACTTAAGCAACTTGCACACCTTCCCGCTGCTCCCACTCTGAATGAAACCCTCTGGCTGGTCCATATAGACACACTCCTCTAAATTTCTATTTAGAAAAGCTGTTTTTACGTCCATTTGCCAGATCTCATAATCGTGGAAGGCAGCAATGGCAAGAAGGATCCGAATGGATTTCAGCATGGCTACTGGAGAAAAGGTTTCGTCATAGTCCAAGCCAGGTCTTTGACGAAAACCCTTTGCTACCAGCCTAGCTTTATAGGTCTCAACCTGTCCATCTACACCAATCTTCCTTTTGAAGATCCACTTGCATCCTACGGGTTTTACCCCGTCTGGAGCAATGTCCAACGTCCATACCTTGTTGGTGTACATGGACTCCATTTCGGTCCGCATTGCATCCAGCCATTTCACTGAGTCAACGCTCTGAACGGCCTGCTGGAAGCTAGTAGGCTCATCATAATCTATGATGCAATCCTCTCTATCCCCGTCTATGAGAAAACCATAGTATCTCTCGGGCGGATGAGACTGCCTACTACTCCTACGGAGTGGCGCAGGAATGTCCTGTTCTGTTGAACCCTCTGGTTCCACTAAGCTTTCAGTAACAGTCTGTGGTTCTGGAACTTCTTCCAGTTCTATTGTGTTCCCACTTATCTGGGTTTCCAAAAACTCAGTTTCCAAGAAGCGGGCATGCTGAGAAACAAAGACCTTTTGTTCCTCAGCTGAATAGAAAAGATACCCCCTGGAGTTCCTTGGGTATCCCACAAACTTACACTGTACTGAACGTGCCTCAAGCTTGTCTGCATGCTGCTTTTTTACAAAAGCTGGACATCCCCATACCTTAAGATACTTAAGACAGGGTTTCTTCCCAGTCCACATCTCATATGGGGTGGTAGGCACAGTCTTGGTGGGAGCCTTGTTCAAGAGATACGCAGCTGCTTCTAGTGCATATCCCCAGAATGATCGCGGTAACTCAGCGTTACTCATCATGGACCGAACCATATCCAATAGGGTTCGGTTCCGTCTCTCCGATACACCATTATGTTGCGGAGTGTATGGAGGAGTAAGCTGAGAGAGAATACCATTCACTTTTAAGTAATTCAGGAATTCGGCACTTAAGTATTCTCCACCTCGATCCGATCTTAGAATCTTAATACTTTTGCCGGTCTGTTTCTCTACTTCATTCTTATACTCCTGGAATTTTCCAAAGGCCTCGGACTTATGTTTCATTAAGAAGACATAGCCGTACCTTGAGAAGTCATCCGTAAAAGTAATGAAGTAAGAATGTCCGCTTCGGGCATGTGTAGACATTGGACCGCACACGTCACTGTGTACGAGTCCCAAGAGCTCGCTCGCTCTTACTCCTTGTCCAGTAAACGGAGTCTTTGTCATCTTTCCTTTGAGACAAGATTGACAAGTGGCATACGATTGATATTCGAACGCATTCAAATATCCTTCTGTATGTAACTTAGTCAACCTTCTCTCATTGATGTGACCCAATCTACAATGCCATAAGAAAGTCTGATTCATTTCCGGAGACTTTCTTTTGTGTGTATTCTGGACGTTGAAAATCTGTGGTTGGTTTAACACGTATATACCATTACTCAATGTACCTGACCCAATCAAAACTTGATTAAGGTGAATGTTTACAACATTACTTACAAACGCAAATTCATAACCTTCTTTAGAAACTAAAGATACAGAAATGATATTACAAGTTGCGTTGGGTACAAAAAAGCAATTACGCAAAACCAAAACATGTCCATCTGACATTCCCAGGTGATAGTCCCCCACGGCTTTAGAATCCATGCTAGCTCCGTTCGCAACTCTGAGGGTCATGTCACCTGCCTTCAAAACCCTACGGTTTCTCAACGCCTGCAAAGAATTACAGATATGAGATCCTGATCCGGTATCCAATACCCAGGAAGTAGAGTTTATTGAAAGACAGTTTTCAACAACATACACACCTGAAGCTGAAGCTGCAACCTGCTTCAATTCCTGTGTTCTGGCCTTCCAGGCCCTGCAATCATTCTTCCAGTGTCCTCTCTTATGACAATAGAAGCATTCTTCCTTATCCACAAGCTTCCCCGCTATCTTTGTTGCTTTACCTTTTCCCTTCGTATCCACTTTACTAACACCGCCCCTTGGTTTGGCGGGGGCCTTCTTCTTCTTTCCCTTGGCTTTCGCCTTGGACCTAGAAGAAGATGATCCTCCTACAAACAAAGTGGATGTTTCCCTACCTTTCTGTAGGGTGCCCTCTGCGCTCCTCAGCATGTTGAGGAGCTCTGAAAGTTCAACCTCTTTTTCTTGTAGGTTGAAGTTCAGTATGAACTGGGCGTAAGTGGAAGGAAGGGACTGGAGAACTATATCCGTATATAGCTCACTCTCCAATGTGATCCCTAGGTCAGCGAGCTCCTCAATGAAGCCGATCATCTTTAGCACGTTCTCGGCTACTGATGATCCGACGGCCATTCTTGTCGAAAATAACTTTTTCGACGCTTCGTATCTTGCGATACGTGATTGCTCTCCATACAGTTCTTTTGTATGGAGCAATATGGACTCCATGTCCATATTCTCATGCCTCCTCTGATGTTCGTTGTCCATCGAGGCAAGCAGGAGGCATTTGGCCTTCGCGCTATCAATCTCCCAAGTCTTACGGATTTCCTTATCCGCGACGCTGGAAGTTGGACCAGAGACAGGGGGAGCTTTGGTGGTAAGAAGATACCCCAGCTTGTCATAAGTGATTGCTATCTTGACATTCCTGAGCCAATCTTTGTAGTTTGGCCCTGTCAATTTGTTTTTATCTAGGAGTAACTTAAGTCCAGTCATGTTGATTGGTCGCTGCAATTAGGAGAGAGAAGAAGAAACACTCAGCATGATGCTCTTGCAAGTTTAGAGTGGTTTTTAGTTTGTCTAAACAGGATGGCTCCCACTGTTTCTCGAATCCCTCCTCAAACCATAAAGGAAGAATTAGTCAGGATCAATCCCACCGTACAATACTTGCTTAACCGTTCAGCCAGGCCGGTGTCGGTACTTCGAGGGAGGTTTTCCAACGCTTTCGCGAAGTTCCTTAATTAGAGAACCTCTTTTCCCTGGGGGCGTAGCCCCGCTAACACCTTTCTAGGCACCTACTAGGTTTATAGCATTGATCGTTAAGTGAGAAATTTCCCGAGGAGTAGCATATACTCACAGTAGGATCGGGATCCAAATATCATCGCTTGACGAAACTGAAGGAATCCTACCAGAATCATCACACTCCAAATGGTATGCAAATCTAGCAAGTTTCAGTACTTATGAAACTCCCGATGTGGATTTTTGCCCCATGCTCTTATGACCTTGACGAAGGTCAACAAATCATAAGTCACATGTCAAGTTCTGCCCATCATTATCCAGGTTAATTTGAATCCACCCGTATATACCCTTGACGAAGGTCAACAAGGTAATGCGAATGTCCCAAACCAACGCATCTATCTATGCTACATATGAATACCCAATAGCTACCAATCACTATGCCTTGACGAAGGTCAACAAACACAGCTTGAATACTATTGAATATTCATACGAAACGACGGAGGGCTACGAATGGTTTTGGCAAAACCGTGAACGTAGTGAACTTGATTTGGTCGATGGAACGAGATAGCTTTTAAAAGGAGTGGCTCAAGCTCCGCATTTAAAAGTTGGTTTTGAAAAGAACCGAGTGGTTTTTCGAAAGTGTTCCAACGACTTTAACTTGGTTTATTATCTTGCATTAGTTCTTTTAATGCGCGATATTCTTGCATTAGTTCTTTTAATGCGTCCCATCATTTAAACCTACCATTGCAGAAAACAACCAAAATATGACGTACGCTTATGCCATTCGCATTCGCCACTGGGCCCCGTCATTACCCGTTAGGTTACTTAACTAACGACAGAGTGGGGGCTGGGCTAGCGCGTCTGTAAAACATAAGCAACGCCTAAATAATATCATATATAGATATACTGCAATGATAAACATTTCAGATCACAGATAAATACATTGGATATACTAGGAATCTGTAATTTGTACGAGCCTGTAACAAAAACAGATTACACGGTCGCGGTGAATAGCAAATACCCCACCCAAGACCCCTACGGGTGCGGCAAACTACCCGCCAAGTACCCGAAGCGTAGCAACCTCCCTCATCTCCATGAGTAGGCCACTCGACACTTCGGCATACCCGGTAGTTTGTGCACCCCTCCATGGGTCTATCCTAGGAGCAAAAACAGTAAAAAGAAATTATACAATGACGGCTACAACCCCGACCCGGTTGTGCGGCCATACAAATAATTATTACATCAATTTACAAATTTACATGAATTGCAAGAAAAGAAAACTCTCGTCTCACAACCCCCGGCTATTCACCCGCGACAATCCAACATATTTATATACACATTCCAATATCAAACACAGATCATGTATAACCCCGACCAATCGACTTATAGCGATTAGCCGACGTTCAATACATGCAAGCATCACAGATATAACCATCATAGTCAAAGTGCAGTGAAGTTCGGAAAAATACGGAATTATAGGACCCCAAAAGGAAATTTCTTTTCTGAAAAATCTGGGCACATATAATATATTTCAAAAATCCCAAAACCAACACAGACACACACTGCACGAAAAACGATGCAGAGAAGACGACAAACTGCGGCGCTTCCGCGGCACATGCCTACCTCATGCGGCGGAAGCGCGGCGGTTTGAATGAATTAGGGCAACGTTTTTCTTGGGTGTTCACACAAAACCCTGAGCCGAATTTAGGTATATAAAGTTTTTCATTTTGACCAGAAAAAAATTCAACAGAAACTCAGGTTTTGTAAAAGTTAGGTTTTTGGATTTTTTTCGGTTCCGAACTTCGTTACACTTTACTACCAAGCTAGTTTAAGTTTAGTTAGGCTCTGATACCACTGTAAGTCCACGTTGCGACCCCCGGTTCTTATAGGGAGGCGGAAACGGTATAAAAAACAAATTATTAGCGCAAGGGGCAACATGGACTAAGCAAAGTCGGGATCTTTGACTAAACTAAAACTAGCATACTTAGCTAAAGAGAGTTAGCTACTCGGATGGAGATGGTTATACCTTGCTTGTCTTGAACTCCTTCGTCTTCAAAGCTCCGATGGTGGTCCAATGGCTTCTTCTCGTCGTCTCCGTACGCCGAAGATAGATCCACCTGAAAGCTCCAACCTTTAGCTCCTTCTTCGTTCTTTGAAGAAACTAGTTCACTTGGTTTGCCAAACCTAGTGAACTAGAATGAGTAGAGAGGAAATAGAATGGGATTTTATCTATGGTTCTTGATTCTCAACTCATGAGACAAGAGAACCATAGATCAAGAGAGGGAGCAAGAGGTTGAGGGTGAGAGCAAGAGGAGAGCTCAAGAACAAGAGAGAGAATGAGCAAGAAAGAATGAGGCTCTCTTTTGTCTCTCACCCTCTCATAATCCAATGTAATCATAACTCATCATATCAATAAAAGTCTTATGTGATGGTTGAAGCAACCATAACCTTATCATGTCATGCACTTATTTTACTCAAATGAACAAGCAAGTAAAAGTCTTTGGCATGAAATGATAACCATGGTTATCATGATGGTCAACTAGTCAAGCCTAGTCAACCGGTCAACAAAGTCAACAAGTCAACAAAAGTCAACAAGTCAACAAAGTCAACAAAAGTCAACAACCAAGTCACCATAATACTTAATTAATATAATAGTTAATCGCATATCATATTCTCATTAGGGTTGAGCAAAAAGTCAAAAAGTCAACGGTCAACTGTCAACAACCCTAATGAGAATCCGCTGTCTGTGCCTCCTTGTCAACTGTGCATACACACCCGCATCCGCGTTCCGAGGAACACGAATGCAAACTGGATAAATCCAATCCCATAAGATACACTAGGATCTGGCTTAAACCAAAGCCCGCTAGTGTAAACTGTCCGGACACTGTACGTGCACAAGTGCACGGATGTGACCGAACCCTGTCGCAAAACCATGCGACCTGTCGCAATACCATGCGACCTCTACTCTTTTGCCTAAAGGCGAAAAGCTTTCTGTGTGGGACTCTAAAGACTCGACACTACGCTGGCAGTGGGTTTAACCACAGACCGCAAGCGGCACTAGCTGTGCGTAACGGTCCCCAGGTAATGCCGACAAGAAGACCGACGAGGCGAAACCCATCTGAACTCCTACTGAGCCTGAGTGTGACATTCTCCGTACAGTCCGGTCTGTTCGTCTGATACATCGCATGGCGGGCCTAGGGGGCGGTAAACGTCAGTCCCCCAATAGCGGTACAAGTCGTGCCGGAGCGAAGCCCAAAACACCCTGAGATAACACTGGAAACCTACCAGTATATCTCGTTTGCCCTGGCCAGGGACTACTCGTGTAATGGCTCTCCTAGACACAGCGCGATGTCAACCCCCAATACCGGGAGAGACGAATCCTGTCTAACCGTCACTGCCTCCAAGTGCTTCGGGACTGCACCCAACCACTACCTGTTTGCACGACTCCTTTGAGCCGTGGTAGGGTAGTGATCAAAGTACAGTGGGAACACACTCGAGGCGGAGTGACAGTGTCAAGTCAGCGGACTAAGCTGTACTCATGTCACCTGGGAACTGATAACTGACGATAGGTATAATACCAACTAGTCAGTTCCCGACGAGTCCTGTCCAGTGTACCCGTAACCTAACGAGCACCCGCATACTATCTCAAGTACGACGTACTGACGGCTGTGGGACAGACCGTCTCCCACACTGGGATGAGAAGCGCATGCGCTGGTCTACTCCGGAGTATCGATGCCCTGTCTCGATAGTCCTGCGACCAGGGACCTGCATAAGGATGTGCTTATAGATTACCCAGCCCCACTAGTGTGACGGCCATCACATCGCTGGTAATCAAGCAAAGATCCTAAGGGCTCTACTAATGTGTATAGGCGATATACAAAAATAAACACATGTACACATTGAAGTAGAAACAAACCAAGTAGCATACTACTATTTTGAGCAAGATTGTATATACAAGGTGAATATCCCAAGCATCCATTAAGTAATATACAAACTAGTATGATACAGTAATGGCCTCTAGGGCATATACACTAACAAAAGCACCTTACCCGAACCGGCTAAGGGCTAACAGAACGAGTCCTCATATGGAGAAAATTATAGAGATGTTCAAACAGGTTAACATCAATATCCCTCTCCTAGATGCAATTCAGCAAGTCCCCGCTTATGCGAAAATTCTTAAGGACTTGTGCACTAGGAAGAGGAAGACCCAAGTACCGAAGAAGGTCTTTATGTCTAATAACATCAGCACTGCTTTTATACCCCAGCTTCTAAAGAAAAGAAAGGACCCAGGTTGTCCTACAATATCGATTTCGATTGGGGGTAAAAACATAAATCGTGCTCTTTTAGACCTTGGCGCAAGTGTTAACCTGTTACCTTATTCTGTCTATGAGCAATTAGGGATTGGAGAGCTGAAACCTGCTCATTGCACTCTCCAGATGGCAGACTGCTCTATCACCAAACCAATGGGTGAATTAGAGGATGTGTTAATAAAGGTCGGGGAATTTGTTTTCCCTGTAGACTTCATTGTGCTCGACACACATCCTGTAGCAAACCCCCGGGGCCAAATTCCGGTGATTCTAGGTCGTCCTTTCCTTGCCACTTCCAACGCTGTTATAAACTGTAGAAATGGTTCAATGAACTTATCATTTGGAAATATGACCATTGAACTAAATATCTATAAAGTTGGAAGTCAGCCATCAGAACCCTCTGCTTATATTTTAGATGTGTGCTCTGTCCATGAGATCGCTCCCGATAGTTGTGGAGCTGAGGATCTTTGCTTTACCGATCTCGATGACATTAGCACATCTCTGTTTGACTTTACACAAGATCTTAGTGAGGACACTTTAGCTACACATGAGTCCTGCACTTCTGACTTTTCTCCACCCGAGTCTGTATCTTTCACAGGCTCTGAGCTTCTTTGTAGATCCAAAAATCAATCTATGATCCTTCCTTCTATCATTTCTCCGCCTGAGTTAGATCTCAAAATTTTACCTTCTCACCTGAAATATGCATATCTTGGTGAGAACGAGTCATTACCGGTTATCATATCCGCTTCTCTTGCATCAGAGCAAGAAAATGCACTTTTATCGGTATTGAGATCTAACAAAGAGGCGTTTGGTTGGAGTATGGCGGACATCAAAGGGATTAGTCCCTTGATAGTTGAACATCATATACATGTGATGGATGATGCCAGACCGACCCGAGAACCACAGAGACGGTTGAATCCCGTCATGAAGGAAGCTGTCATGAAAGAGATCGTCAAATGCTTAGATAGTGGTATTATATACCCCATCTCCGATAGCCAGTGGGTGAGTCCTATACATGTCGTTCCTAAGAAATCCGGCATCACAGTTATCACAAATGAAGCGAATGAGTTGATTCAGACACGCGCCCAAACTGGGTGGCGTGTATGCATCGATTATAGAAAACTCAACGCTGCTACGAGGAAAGACCATTTTCCTCTACCATTTATTGATCAAATGCTGGAACGCTTAGCGGGACGACAATATTATTGTTTTATGGACGGATACTCAGGCTATAATCAGGTCCCCATCGCCAAAAAGGATCAAGATAAAACCACTTTTACTTGTCCTTTTGGTACCTTTGCTTACAGTCGCATGCCCTTCGGGTTATGCAATGCTCCCGCTACCTTTCAGCGGTGTATGATGGGGATATTCTCTGATATGGTAGAGAATTTTTTGGAGATCTTTATGGACGACTTCTCGATTTTTGGAGACTCTTTTTCTGATTGCCTAGCGAATCTGGACGCTGTTCTTACTCGTTGCAAAGAGAAGAACTTGACATTAAACTGGGAAAAATGCCATTTTATGGTCCAAGAAAGAATAGTCCTTGGACATGTCATTTCACAGAAAGGCATTGAGGTTGACAGAGCTAAAGTAGATGTCATTCAAAACCTGCCTCATCCCAAAAGCGTCAAAGATATTCGCTCTTTGCTTGGCCATGCGGGCTTTTATAGGAGATTCATTAAGGACTTTAGCAAAATTGCTAGACCTTTAACACTACTCCTGGCCAAGGATACGACCTTCCATTTTGACTCGGATTGCGAGACAGCTTTCGACTCACTTAAACACTCACTCACTTCAGCCCCCATTTTATCATCACCAAATTGGGACTACCCCTTCGAGCTGATGTGTGACGCATCTGATTTTGCAGTAGGTGCAGTCTTAGGACAGCACATTGATAAGATGCCACACGTGATTTACTATGCTAGTAAGACCCTGAATGATGCGCAAATCAATTATACAACCACCGAGAAAGAGCTTTTAGCGGTTGTATTTGCTTTAGAAAAATTCAGGCCTTACTTAATCGGCTCACCTATAGTTGTGTATACTGACCATTCCGCTTTAAAACATCTTCTGGCGAAGAAAGATGCAAAAGGTCGACTAATACGTTGGATCCTTCTTTTACAAGAATTCGATCTTGTTATCAAAGATAAGAAAGGATGTGAAAACGTAGTAGCTGACCACCTTTCACGCATCGTTTCTTCCCCTGTGACCCTGCCGATCAATGATTCATTCCCTGATGAACAACTCTTGAGCGTATCCGCTGAACCATGGTTCAGGGATATTGTGAACTATCATGCCACGGGACTTATACCGAGCGATTGGTCAAAACAGGACAAATACCGTTTTCTATCGTAAAACACTTTTACTGGGATGAACCCTATTTGTTTAAATATTGTCCTGATCAGATCATTCGCCGGTGCGTCCCAAATGAAGAGTTCAAGAGTGTTCTTTCATTCTGTCATGATCAGGCTTGTGGGGGTCACTTTGGTCCTAGAAAGACAGCGGAAAAGGTTTTGCAATGTGGATTTTATTGGCCGACCTTATTCAAGGATGCATTTGAGTATTGCAAAACCTGTACACAATGTCAGTATACGGGTAGAATATCCCAGAGGAATGAAATGCCTCAGCAACCCATCTTGGTTGTTGAAATGTTTGATGTTTGGGGCATAGATTTTATGGGTCCTTTTCCCAACTCCTTTGGGAATTTGTACATATTGCTGGCGGTTGATTATGTCTCAAAGTGGGTAGAAGCCATTCCATGTCGCACTAATGACAGGAAAGTTGTCATTAAGTTCTTGAAAGAGAATATCTTTTCGCGATTTGGACACCCACGCGCTATCATTAGCGATAATGGGACACATTTCTGCAACAGATCTTTCGAGACTCTGATGCGAAAATACTCAATCAACCACCGACTTTCTACACCCTATCACCCCCAAACAAGCGGGCAGGCTGAAATCTCAAACAGACAAATCAAACTTATCCTGGAGAAAACTGTTGCTAAAAATAGAAAAGACTGGTCGACCAAATTGACGGATGCTCTTTGGGCATTCAGGACTGCATATAAGACCGACCTAGGAATGTCTCCATATAGGATAGTGTTTGGAAAAGCATGTCATTTACCTGTCGAGATAGAGCATAAAGCATTGTGGGCTATAAAAGAAATAAATCTTGATTTAAACCTTGCTTGCAACTTTCGGAAACTGCAACTTAACGAGCTAAGCGAACTCCGCGATGAAGCTTATGATAACGCTGTAATCACAAAGAATAGGACTAAGGTTTTTCACGATAAAAGCATTTTAAGGAAAACATTTTTACCTGGTCAACAAGTCCTTCTTTATGATTCACGATTACACCTTCACGCGGGTAAGCTCCGATCTCGTTGGAAGGGACCTTTTGTTGTGCGGTCTGTATACCCGCACGGGGCAGTAGAAGTAGAAAATGTAAAAAACGGCATTGTTTTCAAAGTAAATGGACATAGACTAAAGCCGTATTTTTCCACTGACCCCACGGAGGAGCTCTTGTTCTTACAAGAGCCAGTTTATTTGGATTAAAATTCCTCCGTCTCACCTTCATATCCTGTATATCATTGCATCATCTTTTGAATGAAGGTGAGTGAAAGATAAGTTTGGGGGAAGTTCTTCACTTATATATTTTGCCCCCACTAATAATTCCCCCCAGATTTACAGGTTTTATAGATATAGCTGTCGGCAACAGTGAGGACACTGTTGAAAACAAGTTTGGGGGAGGTTTGTGCTTATTTTTGCATCATTTGCATATCATCTGCATAAGCACAAAACATTTCTTTTAAAAATCTATAAAAATTGAAAAATTTTCAAAACCCATAAAAAATTAAAAATTTTCAAATATAAAAATAATTTTAATATTTACACTTTTTTGTACATAAATAAGATAATGAAAGTTTAGATAGTGAAAAATTACATCTATGAGATTAGAAAAATCTAAGAAAACTAAGAAAATTAGAAGTTTTCTTGTACGAACTAGTAATAAGTAGTTATGAGCCGTTGTCCCAAGGGTTAGTAAAATGAAAGACGTCACTAATCTGAGGATAAAAATAAGTCTGAAAAATAGTTTCTATTCTGGAAGCCAAACATTTTGAACGTTGCTACCCTGCTATTCGCACTTACACACGTCTTGAAGCCTGGGATAGTAGAGGATACCTTGAAATGCTCTTGTTTTAAAGCCAAAAGTATGAAGGAAATAAAAAGAAAAAAAATGAATAAAGAAAATATAAAGTGGTGAGAAAAATGAACACTGGTTTTGTTATCACCAAAGGCAAGAAAAATGTATAGCGAGAGTGCTTCTTCACCTAGTGCCCTAAGACCAACTGGTCTGGGAGTCACTGCTATGCCTGAGGTGGTGCAAGACGAGGAAATACACCAAGTAAGCAAGCACAGGAGTAATCGGTCGGTTAGTACCTCAAGAAGTATTAACGGTCGCATGAAAGTGTGTGAGCAATCTCATCTAAATATTCATTAATTAAAAAGTACTGAGGCTGATGGGCAAGAGTATGATAGCTTGAATTGAATTCTCCGGGTGTAGGGATGTCTTTACACACACGCAGGGTTATATGATCGATGTTTGGAAGAAAGATAGGAATGAAGAATAAGACGATGTTTTATTGAGGGAGGACGTGATTTCTGACATCTTTTCATGACCATTAAGATAGGGCTCATGACAACCGAAAAGCTAGCTTAGTTGGAAACCCTAATTTTCAAGGTCTTTCTTTTACAATTCTTTTCTTTAAATGTAATATTCATGATCTTGCTTTTATTATTGGATTTTGTGGGTGCAATCCGCTGAAAACCCTCAGGAGACAACACTCCTCCTACTAGGGACACCTAGAGGTTTAAAGGCTTGTTGCACGTGCTCAGTGCAATCGTGTTGCCTACGAAAGTGTGCTAGTTAGTTTTTCTCTTTCTTTATTTTCTCCTTCTCTTTTTAATAAAACATTCGCTCGAGACGATCGAAATTAAGTTTGGGGGTATTTGATCAGTCGAAAATATTGCATATTTTAACCGGCAATTTCCATATCATCTGCATACAATTAGAAGTGTTCGACATTCATATTCTACATATTAGCAAATCGGTCGCAAAATATCAGATTACATGTATTCGACCTTAAAACCGGCATTTCTAAGGAAATTGACTGCATTTCATCACATGGCATATTTTCTATATATCGCAACCCGTGTTTCGAAGTCTGTGCAGGAAAAGAGAAGCTTGCTCGACCATTACACCGCTCGTAAACTCACTAAATTCAAATCTGGTACCAATACAAAGGAGTAATTGCAATTCAGCATATCAGATGAAGACCCACACTACAGTACAAGACAGCACCTGAAAGATCAAAGGCCAAACCCCTCAAGGAGCCGCGGATGCGCGGCATGGGCTTGCTTAGGCCGCGGATCCGCGGCTCATTGATGACATCACCTGTTCATTTTTAGTGCACAACTCCTGTTTCATCTGCTAAAGTTCAGAAAGACACTCCAAGTTCCAGAAGACTCCAGAGACTTCTACCAGATCAGCAAACACCTTAAGTTTCACTTAATTAGCCTATTATTCTAGAACTTTCCCAAAACCCTAGCTTAAACCCTAAGCTAAAGTCTAACAAACTCCTTCTAGAAACTCCTCAACAAACTTTTGGAGGGAAAGGGAAATTCAAACTTAAACCTAGGGTTTGGGAGCTCTATAAATAAGACCCTAGGCTCATTATTCCAAAAAATAATTCAACCTTGGGAATTATTCATCCAATTAGTGAATCTATCCCCAATCTATCTCCTCTCTTCATCTTCTTCCTCCTCAAGTTTAGTGAGAGAGCTTGTAGGAAACCCTAACCCTAATTCCAAGCCAACATCAAGAATCCCGAGTACCCATTAAGCAAGAAGCATTACAACCTTTAGGAGCGGAGCCGATTTCAACGGAGCAAGCGATCCGAAGCCGATCCACGACTCACGAAGCCGAGCGACGCCCGATCAACAATCTAGATTCTTCTTCTTGTAGTTCTTGAAGCAAATGTAATCAAAATTGTTGAGATCAATAAAGGTGATATTCTTTTATCTTGTTTTCTTTAAATTCCGCATCATGTTATCTTTACAAATCTTTAATATTGTCATTGTGGTGATGTGTGAATAAAACTCCGCTTGTTAAGGAGTCGAAACGATCTTTAGTATGATGATGTAACAAATTTGCAATCGATTCTTGAATCCCACGAGTTTGTAAACCCTAGCAAGTTGAAGAATCAACGACCCATTTCGTCTTGATGCTTTCTTGATTGACATCGATCGAAATTGGGGAGTTACGATCGTTTCTTGAAATTGCTAGAGGCTAGAATATAAATGGTATCCTCGAAAGAACAAGGGTTAAGAGATGAAACCCTAATTTCATCAAGAAAACCCTAACTCTCGTCGATAACCATTGATCTAGTATCAATTCTTCGAAGGACAAGAACACGAAACCTTTTAGATTACATCACATCTAAAGATCCGATTGATTCCTACGAGCCTTTCTTATATTCTTGATTGTTGATTGGAAATATTATCGAAACACTGATTCTTGATTGTTTATAGTTTCTTGATTCTTGAATAGAGAATAGTGACACTCGAATACAAATCATTCTTGAATCATGTTTTCTTTCATTGTTGCTTAACTTTTCATTTCAAACGTATCAAAATACAAGTGAATCGTGCAATCCCTGTGGACGATCCGCACTCATTCATGAACTACAATTGACACCGTAGTTTGATTGCGGTCAAAATAATTTTTGGTTGTGATTTCTTTACCATTCTTTACAAACACAACGGAAAATCGATCAATCAAAATGGCGCCGTTGCCGGGGACATTTTGATTAGATACTCTTTTAAATAATAACCAAGAAATTGTTTCAATCAAACAACCATGGAACAACTACTTGCAAATAACACCCTCCACTAATCAAATTTGCACATTTGCAAATAAGCCCTCCTCCACCAATTTTCAGCCAAGGAAAGAAACAAAGGAAAATGGCCGAAACGGAAAGCAAACTGGCAACTTCAGAAAACTGATCCCATAATAAATTACAGGAAAACCCCGCGACTGTATATACATACCCGTATTTGTATTCCGACCGAATACAAATGCAATAAGACAAAATCTGCACTGTACAATACTAGGATCCGGCTTAAACCAAAGCCCGCTAGTATTATCCGTCCGATCATGATCCGTGCAATACCACACGTGTACGATCGAACCCTGCCATATCTCCATACGGCCTCTACAGCGTTTCGCCCGAAACTTGAGAATCTGTCTGTGGGGGACTCTAAAGACTCGTCAATACTTTGGCTGTGGATTTAACCACTAGCACGTCAGAGGTATTAGCCATACGTAACGGACTACCAGGTATTGACCAAATGGGACGTCGATGAGCGAACTCATCCTGACACCCTACTGAGCTTGTCAGTGACAATATCCGTACCGTCCAGTCCGTTTGTCTATGAGCATCGCATGGCGGGCCTAGGGGGTTGGTAAAAGTCAGACCCCCAAAAGCGGTACAAGTCGTGTCGGAGTGTAGCCCAGAACACCCTGAGATTCTACTGAAATACCTACCAGTAAATCTCCTGCCTTGGCCAAGAACTTCGTGTAATGGCTCTCCTAGACACAGCGCGACCTCACCCCCAATACCGGGAGATACGAACCCCTGCAGATCCGCTCATTGCCTCCATATGGCTCGGGACTGAACCCAACTAAAACCTGTTTGCACGTCTCCTTTAAGCGTGGTAGGGTAGTAATCAAAGTACAGTGGGAACTCACACTAGACAAATGACGATCTCAGGTCGATGAACTAACCTGTACACATGTCACCCGGGAACAGCTATCTGACGTCAGGTATAAGACCAACTAGCATGTTCTCGGCGAGTCCTTTCCGGTGTACTTATAACCCAATGAGCACCTGTATACATCTTAGGTGAACCAACTGACACCAGTGGCTTGTGAGACCGGCCACCGCCCCTCGTCGGGGTCTCGACTGTATACACTAGTCTACTCTAGAGTATCGATGCCCTGTCTCGAAACTCCCACGACTAGGGACCTTTTAAGGATGTGCTTATAGACCCCAGCTCCCACGTATATGATCGCCATCATACTGCTGGCCGTCAAGCAAGAATCCTAAGGGCTCTATCAATGCGCAATAGTGACCTGTAAGGTCACCAAAAGCAGTACACGATGATAAAGATAAACCAGATAGCATACTATCATCTTGAGTAAGACTGTCCTATCGGCATAGGTCCTCTCTCAATCATTGCAATCACATGCCTGTGATCCAATAATTGACTCTGAGGGCACTATCTCCAACAACACACACTCCACAACACTGGCCCATTCGAAAAAAAATTCTAATGGGGCGCTGTCCTGCACCCCGCAAGGGGCTGCTAGCCCTCTTGACTCCCAGCCCACTATCCAGGCAGCGGGACCTCCGTAAACTTTGCGAGGCCCCCGATATATCCATGAACCTTCAAAACACAACACACATATACTGTACATTGAGTTTGAATGACCAGTTTGACCCGTCAATCGGAGGTTCTCTCGCTCCAAAGGCAAGGGGTAATTAACTGAAGCTTAGTCCACGGCTGCTGGAGATTCGGATCCCCACAATCAACAAACCCCCGTCTATCCTAGGCAGGGGTAATCTGTAGTACGCCTGACGAGCGACGCGTATTCCCATCTCAATGGGGTGATAAAAAACACCCTACATAACTATCTCCCGAAATGAGTGATACCTTCCTCAGAATTTGTCTGGATACCTGATGGGAACAAGTGCATAGATGAACGCATTTATCCAGCAAACTTCTTAGGCTGTATCCTCCGCTGATTATAATCAGTATCCTGCACTATGCCCTTCTCAGTATCCGCTTGGTAACCTTTCCAACATACTGCCTCTCAAAAGATGGTAAACCAATAATTCTGACAGTCACTCTGTCATCAAGGTCATCTTGGAAGGCAGAACCAGTAACTGCCTTGGCAGGAGACTGCCATTACTATATTCCATGAACATCCACTTATGTTCTTTACTGCTTCCCTTTGTTTCTCTAAGATTGATTAATATCTTCTTATTATAGTAAGTGCAAAAGCCACATCTGATCTGGTACATGACATCGCATGATTGACGCCACTTTCGAAACATTTCGAATATCATTCATGCGAGTCCTACCCCACATCAGAAGACATCTCTTTAGAGAGGGTGACTCCTTCACCTGCGGGTATACTATCGCTCCAGAAGTCGTCCATTCTAAACCCCTTTAGAATGGTGTCCAAGTACCCTGATTGGGATACTTCCCAAATCTAGATCTATTACCATAGATCTAGTTACCAGAATACTTGATATATTATCCATATCTTATATGGAGAAACACCTGTGACAACCATAATTTGATCGATTATAGTATAGGAACATCACTCCCTATCTGGAGTATGCCATCTAAATACTAAGACAGTACTCCCTACATCCTTCTTACCAAGCTCATCTGTTGTTTTGATGAAGTCAAACACCATGATTCTCTCATCAAAGCAGATGATCTGTCTCCTCTATGCTTGTTTTAGTCTACAAATAGATATAAGAACCTTGCACACCTTACACTGCTCCCACACCTTCCGTTTGTGGTTCTGGAATCACTTCCAGTTCTACCATACTCCCACTTGTTTCTTTTGCAAAAAGATTCATTTTATAAAAAGACGACAAGTCAAAAACAAACCAATCTTTTTAATCTTGAAAATGGTAGAAGCAAAACCCTAGCAAATGCTTGGGATAATCTACAAACCGCCATTATCGAAGTGTGCCATGAGTTTGTTTTGATTCTTCTTTTAAACAGAAACTTGATGACTTCATATCTTAAAAACCTCAAGATATGCAACTATTCTATATCCATATATAATTTAAGGCACTAATTTAGATGGAACCATATTCAATTGGCATATAGTTATTTCCAGTGCATATCAGCTTAATGGAAAAAGGCTATATAGTTTACTCATCAAGGAGCGCATCCACTGATGAGTAACCTGTGAGAGAATCAAATTCTCAATATTACTACGACGGAATACCTATCATAAGTATCTATATCTACGATTACTTTGAAGAGTCTTGATACTTCCAATGTGTGGCTTTCTATTTTATTCTTATATCTATTAACTTCTTGTTCCCACCAAAAATTTTGGCTTGAATTATGAAAACCCCAAAGCATAATAAAATGGAGTTCTAAGCTTAAGCTTTGAAAATCCCAAAATGGATGAATAAAATAAAAAGAACTCAGGTTCAAAGCCCACATGATGAAATGAATTAGGCGCTGCCTCACGTGATATCTGTTAGTTATATGTATGCCCTAGAGGCCATTATTGTACATATGATGTATATTATAGTGGATACTTGGACATATATAGGGAGGACTTTCTTGCTCGACATAATAGTATGCTATCTGGTTGCTCTTTATCTTAACATGTACACTAATTGTCTCTCTGTTACATGTTGATAAAGCCCTTAGGATGAGTACTAGACAACCAGGATTATGATGTAGATCATACTAGTGGGGCCAGGGTAGTCGGTAAGTATATCATTCAATTGTTCCTAGTCATGTGAGTATCGAGACCGGGCATCGATATTCCAGAGTAGACTAGCGTATACGTTTCTCAACCCATGTGATGGGCGATGGATGATCCCATATCCATTGGTGTTTGACATTAGAGATGTGGTATACGGGTGCTCAGTGGAGATTGGGTACACTGAACAGGACTCACAGAGAACTCCTAGATGGTATTATACCTTATGTCATGTAGCAGTTCTCTGGTGACACTGGTATAGGTTAGTCTGTAGACCCGAGATCGTCATAGAGTCTTCTGTGATTCCCACTGTACTTTGATTTCCACCTTACCACGTTCAAGAGAACGTGCAAAACGGTAGTTTTTATGTACATTCCCGAGTCACATGGAGGCAATGAGCGATAGGAGGGGATTTTTTCTCTCCCGGTCTTGGGGGTTGATGTTGCGCTATGGTCGATTGGCCATAACCGGAAATCCCTGGCCAGGGTTGCTGAGATTTATTGGTAAGTGTTATCAATAGTTTCTCGAATCTTTATGGGCTTCACATCGGCATAACTTATCAGGCTATTGGGGTCTGACGTTTACCATCCCCAAGCTGGATATGCGACATATCAGACGAAGAGACCGGACTGTACGGTAGTGTTACTTATTGGATTCGCAGGAGTATGAGCAGGCTTGCTTGTTGATCTTCTGATCGGTCAATACCTGGATAGCCGTTACGTCCAGCTAGTACTACTGACGGCTTGTGGATGACTAATATGATCATCACCTACTGCCGGCGTATTGACGAGTCTTTAGATTCCTTCATAGAGGTTTCCTGGCTCAGGAGAAACGAAGTAGGAGCACATATATGATATGTACGGGACCGAGATTAATACGAGTATGTGATACCGTATTCTAATCTCGCGATATGTGATATCAGTCGGTTACATGTGATATAGCCGAGTTATCGAATCAAGTGTTGATTCGATAAGTTGATACAAATGATATTAGTCGGTTATATGTGATGCATTAAATTATTAAATCAAGTTGTTCCCTAGCAATATCCACGTGAGCGCCAATGCCATCTTTTTGGAAGCGCCTCACGTGATATCCACGTGACATTTGTGCCATCTCTTTGGTAGCCTCCACGTGCAGGGCATGTGGAGCATATGCCAACCCCTTGGGCAGCGCCTCATGTACATAGCACACGGCGCCACCATCAACGGTTGTGAAGCGCTTGCTTCAGATATAATTAAATTTTATATGGGAAATATTTCCCCAATCTTTCTAAACAAGAAAAATTCACTCAGTTAAACAGAGGACCTTTGGATTAAAGATCCAACGGTGATTAAAAATCACCATTTAATCATAATATAGAATCAAATTCTATGTATGGAAGATATCTCCTCAATCTTGTTAAACAAACAAGAGAGATATGTTCTGTTAAACAGAAAGCCTTTGGATCAAAGATCTAACGGTGAATAAAATTCACCGGTTGATCTTTAAGATCAATTTGATTGATTATGAAATCAATAATGAGTTCTCAAATGAGAGATTCCATCAACAAATTGATCCTTTTAGTCTCCTATAGATATGAGCAAGGAGATTAAAATCTCAGAGAGGAGAGACCTCCCATAAGCTTCCACAAAAACCAAGAATTTAATTCTCTTTGAAGATCATCATCCTTTCAAAAACCCTAGGTAAAAACAATGGAGAAATACATTTCCTTTTCACCTATCATACATATAAAAACAGGGTTTAACCCTTCATAAGAACTTAGTTCTTTCTCTGCATGTAAAATCTGTAAGACAAGTCTCTTACAAAAAGAAAATTTAATTCTCATAGAGAGATCTTGATCTTAAACTCAAAATCCAAAGAAGAACTTTAGTGTTATGCCCACCATCATAAGAGAAAGTAGAAGGAAAGATGGAGTTTTATCTCCAGGAACTTAAATCCTTTACATTATGTCAAGAACATAGATCTTATAGGAATAAGATCTTCATGTTCTTAAAGAATATGACTTTCCTTGATCTCAGATTATTAAATGTTGATCTTGATGATCTTTAATGGCCAAAATACCATTAACAGAAGCTTAAGATTTTCTAAAACTTAAGTTTCAAAAAATAAAAAGAGATTAATCTTTAAGAATGAACCGCCTCACGTGATATCCACATGAGCACTAAGGGGAAAATCGAACAGAATCGCCTCACGTGATATCCACGTGAGCACTTGAAGCTAAAAGAAAGAAGATGCACCTTACGTGATATCCACGTGCATGCCCAAAAGAAGCAGGAGACAAGAGTCTCACGTGACATGCACGTGAGCAACCGAGACTCAGAGTCTCATGTGATGTGCATATGAGCGCCCATGAAGACGGCTGCTCACGTGACATGCACGTGAGTAACCGAGGCTCAGCGACTCAATTAGTGCACACGTGAGCACCCATGAAGATAGCAGCTCATGTCATATCCATGTAAGCACTTGAAGTAAAAGGAGCATGCGGCTCATGTGATCCACACGTGAGTGCCCATGAAGACAGCGGCTTATGTGATATACATGTTAGTGCTATATGTTTGAGTGCTTAGCATTATTGGGCAACATAAAAGCCCATCATTTAGCCCATATGCTCACTATATTTAAGTTGATCTTAGTCTCATATACGACCAACCGTCCTTAAAATAAAATATTTAAGTTGATTTTAATCTAAAACAAGTTTAATGATCCTTAATCATATTTTAAAGCTAATCTTAGTCCCATATACGACTAATAATCTTATACACTATACCATATAAGTTGATCTTAGTCTCATATACGACGAACGATCCTTAACCATTTCATCTAAGCTGATCTTAGTTCCATATACAACTAATGATCTTTAGCCCATTATACCTAAATCGATCTTAGTCCCATATATGACTAATGATCCTTCAAAAGCATGCTCATGATATCTTAGTTGATGTCAGTCACATATAGGACTAATGATCTTTAACTCATATTTCCTAAGTTGATCTCAGTCTCATATAAGGCTAACGATCTTTAGTCCAACATGTTCTCTTCCCTCATATACGTGATTTGGTTCAAGGGTACATCCTTTCACACCTCTGATATATGACATTGTAATTCTTCAAGGTTTTCAGAGAGTCGTTGGGTCCCAATAACCAAAGAGTCCTTCCTCGCTCCAACTTGATGAAAGATATGAAATTTTATCAAGACAATGAATATCTTAATCCCATATAGATGTACATCCCATACAGACATGCATCCCGTACAGATGTACACCCCATATTGATACCCAACCTCATATTGATGCATACCTCATACTGAGGCACACCTCATACAGACGTGCACACCATCAAGACAAAGAACAAAAGATCCTTGGTTCTATGAAAGTATACATATATGTTTATGTATATATCTTTAGAGGAAATATAAATGCCTTCAAATTGGATTGCACCCTAATATCGGGTGCATTCTTATGTTACCATATTTCATTTATCCAGGTAATATATACACATGCACAAAAGCTGGAATGATGGACCGCAATGTCCCTAAACTAACATGTGGCCCTGCGGACTGTCGCTATGTTGACTTCCGTAAACTATACACAGGCTACCCATGGTATAAAAGCCCATGCTTAATATTTACCGCCGAAGACTGGATTGAGACGTTGGGACGTCTAGCCTGAATTTAGGGGCAGATGCTATTTGGACATATCCACCCACTTCTTTGAAGATATCAAGTTGATTTATGGCACCGTATATTGGAGGTTTGGACAGATGCGACACTTGTAGCCTGACTTCATCAGATTCCCCATCATTTGTGAGCGGTTTTTGATTGTGTGGACGCTATTCCCTACAGGTGCAAGCCCTTGCCCCTGCAGTTAATTACGTTATCGCATTGCGATAAAAATTTTCTCCTGCTCTGATAGGTCATTTCGTGTCGTGTTGTATTTTTGTTTATTTTGGTTGCCCATGGATTGTAGATGGAGTCTAGTTTATGTCGTCGCCCGTAGGGCGCGGATTAATCCAAATCCGTACATATATTTTCATGATTTGGGTCAAGTATTTGCTTGACGGGGTCCAAGTTGGTAGCTTGGTTTGCCAACGGGAATGAACTTATGACGCATTTCTCACATTTGTGAGGTCCATCAGTTCATATGAAACTTGGGCTTTATCTAAGGGTCTTTAGTTTTATTTGAGACTAAGATCAACTTAGATGTTTGGGGTCAAGCATTTACTTGATAGGGTCCGCGTTGGTAACTTGGTTTGCCAACAAGAATGAACTTAAGACGCATTTCTTACATTTGTGAGGTCCATCCATTCATGAGAAACTTGAATTTGATCTAAGGATCGTTAGTCATGTATGAGACTAAGATCGACTTAAGAACAAATGAGCATATGGGCTTAGCTGATCACTGGATCATATATGAATAGCCCATGGAAAGTATACGGTAGTTAGTATGGAGACAGTCTGCAGAGCAAAACATATTAGTTTAAGGACATCGCGATCCATTATCGCCATGTTTGAGAAGAATATTAGTTTAAGGACATTTCGGTCCAACATTCCCATGTTTGGGACGAATATTAGTTTAGGGACATTTCGGTCCAACATTCATCTTGCACGCACGTGTATTTGTTATGTGGTGAAGTGAATGATGATGACATAGGTTGCATTCAATTTAGGGTGCGATCCAATTCTAAGGCATTTATGTTTCCTTTAAAGATATACACATATGTATATGTATATAGCTGATGCTCAATATGAGACTTGCATCTATATGGGATGTATATCAATATGAGGTGTACACATCAATATAGAAGTGCACAAATATGTGATGTATCATTCCCTGTCTTGATCAAATTTCATATCTTTCATCAAGTTGGGACGAGGAGTTGCTTTTGGGTGTCGGGACCCACCACCTCTCTGAAGACGTTGAGAAATTACAACGATATATATCAGAGTTGTGAAGAGATGTACCCTTGAACCAAATCCCGTATTTGAGAGAAAAGATCATAGTGGACCTAAGAATAGTTAGTCTTATATAAGACTAAGATTAACTTAGAAGATATGAGATGGTTATCATTTTGGATATCATCGATGAGAGATCATTAGTCGTATATGGGACTAAGATCAACGAAGAAGGTTAAGCTTCACAGACTTAGCCAATTTGGGTTAAGACTGGGTTTTTATACTACCCAGCAGTGCTAAGCACTCAGATATATAGCGCTCATATATGTTTCACTTGAGAAACTCAGCTTTTGGTGCTCACGTTTGTTTCACATGAGGCACTGGGTTTAGGCGCTCATGTATATTTCACATGAGGCGCTGAGTTTTGGTGCTTTCGTGTGTTTCACGTAAGGCGCTGAGTTTTGGCACTCATGTGTGTTTCACGTGAGGCGCTGTCTTCTTAAAGATTTAATCTCTGTTGATATTTTCAAAAATTTTAAACCTTTGTTCATGGTAATTTGACCATTAACGACATCAAGATCATCATTTTGAGGATCTGGAATCGGGTTATTTAAGAACTAAGTTTTTTATTATGAAAGAATTATGTTCCTGGAGTATTATGGACTCCATCTTGTTCATGTTCATTTTTTCATGTCCTCTTCAACCTTGCTCTTTCCTGAATCTTTGATTTTTAAGAACAAGATCTTTCAGATGAGAATTAAATTCTCAACTTGTAGGAGACTTGTCTTGTGGATCTCAGATCCAGAGAAAAAACTAAATTCTTTAAAAGGGTTAAACCTTTAGATGCGATATGATATGTAAAGAAGATATTTTGATCTCTTCGTTTTTCTTTACCTAGGGTTTTGAGGAGGAAGATCTTTTTCGAAGAGAAATAAATTATCTGTTGCCGAAACTTTTGGAGAGCCTTCTATATTTTTTTAAAGAAGCTTATGAAGGGTTTCCTCCTCTCTTAGATTTAATCTCCTTACTCCTATTTATAGGAGATGGGAAAGATCAATTTTTTGGAGGAAATATCTCATTAAGATATCATGATTGATTTCATAATCAATCGAAATGATCTTAAAGATCAACCGGTGAATTTTATTCACCGTTGGATTTTAATCTAAGGGCTCTCTATTTTACATAGAAGATCATTCTTGTTTATTTAACAAGATTAAGAAAATATTTTCCTAAGATAGAATTTAATTCTATCAGATGGTGATTTCATAATCACCGTTGGATCATTGATCCAAGGGTCCTCTATTTACAGAGAAGATAGATTTTTTATTTTATTATATGAATATCTTATTAGTTTAACAAGATTAAAAAGATATTTTCCTAACATAAAATTTTATTTTATCACATAGAATTTAATTCTATCAGATGGTTTAATTGGTGATATTTTATCACCAATGGATTTTAAATCCAAAGATTCTCTGTTAAAGGATCAAGGAAAATATTTCCCAAATAGAATTTTGGATTTTAAATCCAAACATTCACTGTTAGAGAAAGATCTTTTCATATTAGAAATATCAAGAAAAATATTTTCCAAATAGAATTTAATTCTATCATATAGAATTTAATTCTATCAGATGAAAGTATTTTAAATTGGGGCGCTCACGTGCAAAATTCTATCAGATGAAAGCATTTTAAATTGGGGCACTCACGTGCTTTCCACGTGAGCGCTGCCATATACATATATGGCGGTGGTGCTTACGTGCTTTACATGTGAGCGCTGACAAAAGAATGCGGCAAGTGAACTCACGTGTTTAATACGTGGAGGTTATCATAGGATTTAATCCTTTCTGAAGCCGGTACTCACATGCTTTGCATGTGAGTGCCCACGTGTTTAACACGTGGGCGCTACTATATGATTTAATCCTAACTGCAGTAGGTACCCACATGCTTTGCATGTAAGTACTCACATGCTTTGCACGTGGGGCGCTGCCCTCTATTTTTATAAAAGGAAAAGTAATCTTTGGCCAAAATTTTTGCGAGAACAAATGCCCTCACTACTTTTCCCACATAGTTATGTATGTGGGTTAAGTAGTGCAGAGTCATGCATCGCCATAGAATTAATGTCCCAGGAGACAGGTTTAGGTCTTTGTCGCCTAAGGCTTTGTCCATCTTCTTGAGCCATAAAGGTCTCAAAAAGGTTTTTTTCCTTATGAGTCGTGAGGATCTCATTGGTGTATATTCTCCCTAGAAATCGTGAGGATTCATAAGTGTCCATCGCCTCCGTGGGTCGTAAGGATCTCACTTGGGCATTTTTTCCTTACGAGTCGTGAGGATCCGTAAGTGGCTTCTTTTCCTTATTGGATGCAACTTTGTCGAATGTGGCCCATGGATAGTATACAAGAGTTGGTCTTGAAATTCTTATAAGGCAGCGATGGCTTAGGAAACTTGTTTAGATCTGTCGCCTAAGGCTTTTCAACTTTATGAGCCGTGGGGGTCTTATAAAGATATTTCTCCCTATAAGTCGAGAGGATCTCATAGGTGTATTTTCTCCTTAGAAGTCGTGAGGACTCTTAAAGTGTGTTTTCTATTGGGAGTCGTAAGGATCTCAGAAGAGTATTTTCCCCTTACAAGTCGAGAGGACCCGTAAGTGGCTTCTCCTCCTTATTGAATACAACTTTTGAGAATGTGGCCCGTTGATAGTATACAATATTCGATATTGAACTACTTGTAAGGCAACAGTGCTTAGGAAACGGGTTGGTATCCCCATCGCCTAAGGCTTTTCACCTTTATGAGCCTTGAGGGTCTCATAAAGATGTTTCTCCCTACGAGTCGAGACGAGTTGAGAGGATCTCGCAGGTGTATCCTAACGTGAAATATAGATAACCCTTTTTTTGATAGAGTTCCATTAGGTTTGTGGTACTAGGTTTAAGTCCATCGTACCGTCGCATTGGCTGATGTATTTCTCGATATACAGTCCCGTATGTTGCTGCTCGAGTAGCCCTACGCCTGTCGTGTCTCTGATCCCTTCTGAGGGAGACAAGACGTCTTCAAGCAATCTTCTTAGGTTGGAATATCTATATTACCGTCGGAAGATCAAGTGTTAGGTAGTGCCGTGGCGATTTTTACCTGAGGTTAAGTTTAATTTGAAGCCCCGATGAGTCATAAGAGCACCCTTTTGGGGTGGGATACTCTCCAATGGTCTTTAGGCTTTGTATGTATTGCCATCGAGACCTGAAGCTGGGAATATGTCATCACTTCTTTTTTATTTTGATGATATCGTTCCAATTCTTCGCTGAAGAGAGGTAGACATCCATAAGACCTCTGTGTTGTATGTATTGCAATCAAGATCTGGAGCTAGGATTTTGCTATCACTCCTTTTTTTATTCAACCCTTGGGTCCTTGTTGACGTCGCGTCTGCACCATGTCGGAATGAGAAGGACGTAGAGATGATCTTCAGGCTGTAGATGTTCCCATTAAGATCTAGAGCGAGGATTTTGTCATTGCTCCACTTTTATTTGACCCTTGGGTCCTTTGTTGACGTCGCGTCTACACCATGCTGGAGTAAGAGAGATATCGAATTAAGCTAGGGTTTTACCATTACTCTACTTTGATTTGTCTCCTTAGAGCTTTGTTGACACCATGTCTACACTCTGCTGGAGTAAGAGGGATGTCGACTTAGTCTTTAGGCCGCATATATTGCCATCAAGACTTGGAGTTAGGAATATGCCGTCACTCCACTTTTTTTGACCCTTGGGTCATTGTTAATGCCGCGTCTGCATCTTGCTGGAATGAGAAGGACGTCAAGTTGATATCTAGGTTGTAGATGTTGCCTTCACGATTTAGAGCTAGGAATATGCCATTGCTCCACTTTTATTTGACTCTTGGGTCCTTGTTTATGTCGTGTCTGCACTGAGAAGGAACGTCAAGCTAGAGTTAGGATTTTTCCATTACTCCATTTTAATTTGGCTCCTTAGAGCCTTGTCGACACCAAGTCTGTACTCTACTGGGGTAAGAGAGATGTCGAATTAGTCTCTAGGCTGTAGAAGTTCTGTCAAGACTCGGTTCTTCTTTTGACGAAACATGGTGGGAAAATATGGTTCCCCTTTCTTTCATTTGTACCCATGGATTGTATACTAGGGTCGGTGTGGACTTATCTGCAGGGCAGGAAAATTTTATTTTATTAATTTTTTAAATATTTCCGTGATGTTATCTTTTCAGCTTCTTTTTTATTTTATCGCGAAAGTCACGACTGCCCAATAATTTCGGCTATTTATCGCGGTGCCCAATAATTTTGGCTATGTCATTTTTTATTTTTGCTCACTATTTTTTATTGTGAGTTGCCCAAACATTTCGGCTATTTCATATGCATATATTTTTTGTTCGCTGATTTTTATTGCGAGTTGCCCCATCATTTCGGCTATTTCATATGCATTTTGTTATGCTCGCTGATTTTTATTGCGTGTCGGGGACTTAAGTTCTGATACTAATCTTCGCATCAGTATCGCTACAACTGGAATATTGTTATGAGCGAATCATCATTTGTTTTGAGAGGACTTGGAGTTTGACACCTGTTTAGGCATCGGTATTGCTACAACTAGGATAATGCCATGAGTGTATCATCTTTTGCCTTTGTCAATTTGAACAAAAGTGGCTTAGAAAACAAGGTTAGGATCCTGTCGACTAAGACTTTTTGACTTTATGAGCCGTAAGGGTCTCATAACGGTATTTCTCCCTATGATTCGAGAGGATCTTGTAGGTATATTTTCTCCTTAGGAATCGTGGGGATTCCTAAACTTGTTTTCTCCTGTAAGTCGGAAGGATCTTACAACAGTATTTTCTCCTTGTAAGTCGAGAGGAGTTACAACTGTCGTTCACCATATAGGGATATTTCTTGCCAATGGTGGAACTCGGTTGGAACATATTTTTTTCTTACCCGTGGATTGTATACAAGAGTCGATATCGAACTATTTATAAGGAAACTTGGGGGATATGATGGCTTAAGAACAGGTTTGGATTCCTGTAACTTAAGGCTTTTGAACCCTATGAGCCGTAAGGGTCTCGTAGGGGTGAATTCTCCTTACGAGTCGTGAGGATCTCGTAAGTGTACTTTCTCTTTAAGAATCATATGGATTCCTAAGTGTGTTACTCCTTCATGGGTCGTAAGGATCTCACGCAGGTATTTTCTCCTCACAATGTCGAGGGGACCCTGTAAACGTACACCCTTTTTTTTACGAGATTGCGCCCTTTCGGGTTTTCACAAACTCACCGTCAGTCCTGCTATTTTTACTCACGGCGCCCTTTCGGGTTTTCATTCATGCCTATTTCACTTATGGACATACCTTATTTTTGGCGAACGGTGGAACTCTCGAAAGTAGTTTCGTCGCAGGTGACCCATCTGTTTGTCTGTGAGACTTAGGGGTGGCTTCATCGCTGGAGTAGCTGTGTAGTCAATGGGACTTGAGTTGCAATTTTCGCTGGTAGGACTTTGATTGCAATATAGATCTCAAGGCACATATTAGTTTTAGCGATGTTGTGGTCCATTATCACCGTGTTTGGGAAGAAATGCTGGTTTAGGGACGTTCTGGTCCATCATCGTCGTGTTTGAGGCAAAATACTAGTTTAGAGACGTTTTGGTCCACTATCGCCGTGTTTGGGACGACCCGATAGTTTATGGACATTTCAGTCCACTATTGCTATGTTTAGGACGACGCGATAGTCTAAGGAAATTTCGGTCCACTATTGCCGTGTTTGGGGCGATGCACTAGTTTACAGACATTTCGGTCGATGGTTTATCATTTGGTTAGAGGAGTTGCATAACTCATTCCTTCCAATGCTTGCTTACTGAGGCGCTGCTTCCTGTACATTGTTTGCATGGACACTTCATGCCTTAAACTAACTTCTCCCTCTTAGACTGCTTCTTTTACCACTGCAGCAATCGGGTTGTCCTGTGGGAAATACCGGGCATTTTACATGGCACATGCCCCCTACTCATCAATATCGCTTTCTGACACTGACGGAGTATCATCTTCATATACGAAGGAATGAGATATCATGTCACTCTTTCCGCTGAGTCTTCTTCTTCCTTGACTTGGGGGATTTTCCCCTCATCATCCATTTTATGAGTGGGACAAGGATTCTACGTCCCTTCCATGATTTCTGGTTCAAATGGGCTATTTCACTTGATTGTAGGTCCCTTAATATCCTTTTTATTCTTTGAAGACAGGACTATCTCTCATAGAGATTCCTCTGCTAACGAGCAAGATGCCCTTTGCGTATATTTCAGGGGAGTGAGTATTTGTGTCTCTAATCTTTCAAACGGTAGAACTTGTGCTACCGCTATTTTGGCGATAGGTTGCTTCAGAGCCCCTCATTTTTTGTTGAGCGTTGGCGACAAACGCCGCCCTGCCTCTGTTTTTCATATATCCTCATCTGAAGAGGATGCGTTTTGACCCATCTGATCCAATCGAGCTATTTTATCTATGAGCTCTTGGAAGGTCGTCAGCTTGAAGAGGGCTATATATGCGAACACCTTTGAATTTGGGTCAAGGGTGACTATAAACATTCCCACGGCTAGAGCTTCATCGATTCGCTGCTCGCATTTAAACCAGGGATTTCACCATTGGGTAACATATTGAACCCAGGTCTCATTCGGTCGAATCCTTTCGTTGATCAATGCCTCCACGGTAGCACGTTTATTCGTACTAGTGAATCTTTGATAGAAGAGCATTTACATCTCGTCGAAGGTCTTCACGGAATCATCTGGGAGTTCCGCATATCATTCGAAGGAGATACCTTCCAGACTGCTGATGAACTATCATAGGAGCAGCATATGATTTCCTCCAGTATTGCAGCATATGGATTTAAAATGCGCGATGTGCTAGCGAGGATTCCTGGTTCCTTTGTACACGTGGAATGTCGAGAGTATGTATTCTGGCGGGTATTATACTTGATCATAGCAAGCCAGATCCGGTCGATCAGTCTTGATCGATTTATTTGCTGCTTCACTGGCGTAGTGAGCTTTGACATGCTGAGCGATATATGTTTCAGCTTTTCTTTTGGGATTATTTCCTCCTTAATCGTTGATGAGACATGCAGAGGGTTTGAAATGTCACTCTTATCTTTAAGAGCGACTACCGGTGGTTCATCTTCCTGCGGTTCCGAATGGACCGTTATTCCAACCATATTCTGGATCAGTGGGGCCATCTGGTTCATTTTAGCGGTCATCTCTGCCACTTCTTCATCTCTATTTTTGAGAGCGCGCTTCAGGAAATCAATATCCGACTCCTGCCCTACTCTTTCTTCGGGTGCATCCTTGGGATTTTCCTTAGACAGCGGATTAGTGAATGCTGCGCCTGATTAAGTATCTTCTGCAACTTTTCACGTTGCAATTAAGCTTTTGTCGGAGACCGAGTATGCGGTCCGTGACTAGCAGAAGCAGTACTTTCTTCTATAGAATTCACTACTGAAAGTGTTTACTAGCACCGCGACGTGGTTAAAACGGGCATCACACATGCAATTTTCAAAAATTCCGGGTGCTAATGAACACTAACCTAGATCTAAGTAGAATATTAGGGTTTTACTATGATAATATGATAAAACTACAAGAAGGGAAGGAAGCTACAACCTTTGATGACCGTGTCCTTATCTTCTTATGCTCCAGATAATAGTCCCTATGACTCCTCGTAGCTACACTTGAAGAATGATCGAGCTAGCTCCTTGATCCCCCAAATCGAAGATGATCCACCCGATGCTTTTATAGCTCAAGCTACCTCTTCACTTATATCCAATAAATGAAGGAAACACCCTAAACCAAAGTGCTAATCTAGTTTAGGATGGTGAAGTAGGGGTTTTAAGCTCACTAGGGTTTGTTCAAAGCCATATGTTTCACATCACATGTGAGGGTTTATGGCTTTGAGATGGAGGAAGAAGAAGATAGTGAGAATGGAGAGAGCAAGAGCTCAAGTGAGGAAAAATGAACTCAAGTAAAAACACAAGTCTAGATTGGCTTTCTTCATTTTCCTTCACTTATTGAAGCATGCATTTTCTCACAATAAAAAAAGCTCCCATGCTTCAATAGTAAAGGCAAATGAATTAACAAATGCCAAAGCCATGCTATACCCCATTCCTCAACTTTCCACCTCATTATTCTATTTTCAATAAAATAGAAAATCAAACATGCTTCATATAATATGTATGTGTGTGTGTTTATTATGAAGAAAATAATTAGTGAGCTAATAATATTAGTTAATATATAATTATATCAAATATAAATATATATCATATTATTAAATACACACTTGATTTAACAATCCGGTTATATCACATATAACCGACTAATATCATTTATCTGTATATCACATTATCAAATCAACACTTAATTCAATAATCCGGTTATATCACATATAACCTAACCGATATCAAATAACTGCCAGATTACAATACGGTATCACATACTCGTATTTAATCAGGCCCCCGCACATATCAGCATATGTACCCTATTTTATTTCACCTAAACTATGAAACATCTGTGTGGGACTCTAAAGACTCGTCAATATGCCAGCAACAAGTGATGATCACATCAGTCACCTATAAGCCGTCAGAGGTACTAGCTGGACGTAATGGCTATCCTGGTATTGAGCGAATAGAAAATCAACTAGAAAGCTTGTCCAAACTCCCGTGAAGCCTATAGGTGACACTTACCATACATTCGGGTCTCTTCGTCTGATATGTCGCATATCGAGTCTAGGGGTGGTAACGTCAGACCCCAGTAACTTGATAAGTAATGCCGATGTATGGCATATAACGGTTCGAGAAACTACTGATAACACTTACCAGTAAATCTCATCCACAGCCCAGGCCAGGGAATTGCCTTCTACGAATATTTCTCATCCAAGGCATAGAAGGTTTTTCCCCTGACGCCTATCGTATTATTGCTAACACGGGAACTCCAATCGAACTCCAATCGATTGGTCAAAGTCGCAGAGAACTCCAATTGAGTATAGCGCAACATCAACTCCCAATACCGGGAGAGACGAAACCTCTCCTATCGCACATTGCCTCCATGTGACTCGGGACTGTACCCAAAATTCACCTGTTTGCACGACTCCTTTGAGCCCTGGTAGGGAGGAAATCAAAGCACAATGGGAGCCACACAAGACTCTATGACGATCTCGGGTCTACAAACTAATCTGTACCAGTGTCACCAAAGAACTGCTATCTAACGATATGTATAGTACCAACTAGGAGTTCTCGGCGAGTCCTATTCGGTGTACCCATTCTCTAATGAGCACCTGTGTACAATCTTTGATGTCAAACACCAATGGCTATGGAATCAACCATCGCCCCATACAGGGTCAAGAAACGTACACACTATTCTACTCTGGAATATCGATGCCTTGTCTCGATATACCCTCGACTAGGAACAATTAAAGGATATACTTGTAGACTACCCAGGTCCCAGTAGTATGATCCGCATCATAGTCCTGGTAGTCAAACCTACACCCTAAGAGCTTTATCAACTTGTATATGAGAGACACTATAATAATACCAGTGAACATGTTAAGATAAAGACAACCAGATAGCATTCTATCATGTCGAGCAAGAAATTCCTCTATATATATGTCCAAGCATCCACTATAATAAACATCAATATACAATAATGGCCTCTAAGGCATACATATTCCTAACAATCTCCCACTTGCAATAAGCCCAGTTGTTGTAGTATCTCATACCTAACATCTTAAATAGTCTCTCGAATTGCATCTGGGGGACCTTCGTGAGTGGATCCGCTACGTTGTCCTTTGTGTAAACTCTCCTGACCTCGATCTCCTGGCGATCAACTATCTCCCGGATCAGGTGATACCGCCTAAGAATATGTCTGGATCTCTGATGGGACCGGGGTTCCTTCGCCAAATCCACAGCTCCATATTTATCACAATACACAGGTATTGGATGCTCAATGGATGGAACCACACCAAGTTCCGCTATGAACTTCTTCATCCAGACAGCCTCTTCGGCAGCATCGTTGGCAGCGATGTATTCAGACTCCATCGTCGAGTCTACTACGGTATCTTGCTTGGAACTCTTCCAACATACCGCCTCTCTATTTAGGGTAAAGACAAAACCCGAGACCGACTTACTGTCATCTTTATCACTCTGGAAGCTCGAATTAGTAAAGGACTCCACCTGGAGTTCACCGTTACCATACAACAAGAACATTTCTTTAGTCCTTCTCAAGTACTTAAGAATGTTCTTCACAGCTGTCTAATGGTTTTCCCCAGGATTTGATTGATACCTACTCACTACACCTAGTAAGTAACCTACATCCGGTCTGGTACATAACATCGCATACATGATTGACCCGACTGCCGAAGCATAGGGTATCCCTTGTATGCGAGCTCCCTCCAAATCAGTCTTGGAAGACATCTCTTTGGAGAGAGTGATTCCTGAGCAAGCGGGTAAATTACCGTGCTTAGAATCTTCCATACTAAACCTTTTTAGTATGGTGTCTATGTACCTGGATTAGGATAATCCCAACGTCCGTTTAGATCTATCTCTATAGATCTTAATCCCCTGGATGTAGGAGGCATCACAAAGTTCTTTAATGGAGAACTTGTGTGATAAGAAGAGCTTGATCGAGTGTAGTATAGGATCATCGTTTCCTATCAAGAGTATGTCATCCACGTACAATACGAGGAAGAAAACCTTACTCTCTATAACCTTCTTGTATCTATAAGGCTCATCTACGTTTTTGATGAAGTCAAACTCTTTGAAAGTTTCATCGAAATAGATGTTCCAGCTTCGCGATACCTGCTTTAATTCGTAGATTGATTTAAGCAGCTTACACACGCTTCCGTTGCTCCCACTGTCTATGAAGCCCTTTGGCTGAGTCATGTACACGCTCTCTTCTAAATCACCATTTATAAAGGCGGTTTTGACGTCCATCTGCCATATTTCATAGTCATGGTATGCAGCAATGGCAAGTAAGATCCTGATGGATTTAAACATAGCTACTGGAGAAAAGGTTTCATCATAATCGACACCAGGTCATTGACGAAAACCTTTTGCAACAAGTCTATCTTTGAAAGTCTCAACTTTTCCATCTACACCAATTTTCTTCTTAAAGATCCACTTGCTCCCGATGGGTTTTACCCCTTCAGGAGCAACTTCCAAAGTCCATACTTTGTTGGTGTACATGGATTCTATCTCGGATCGCATAGCATACAGCCATTTCACAGAGTCCCCACTTGTGATGGCCTGCTCGAAACTAGTTGGGTCATCATCTTCCATGATGCAATCCTCACTCCTACCGTCAATGAGAAAACCGTAGTATCTCTCAGGTGAATGAGGAACCCTACTAGATCTGCGGAGTGGCTGGGCTTCGTCGAGGATTATTGAATCCTCCGGTTCTACCAAATTGCCAGTTATAGTTTGTGTAGCTGGAACTTCTTCCAATTCTACCTCATCACCACTAATTTCTTTTACAAGAAATTCCTTTTCTAAAATGGTGGCATATTAAGAAACAAACATCTTTTGTTCCTCAGTGTGGTAGAAGATATATCCTTATGATTTCTTTGGATATCTTACAAACTTACATAGAACCGACCTTGCCTCGAGTTTGTCCGGATTTTTCTTTTTGACATAGGCAGGACAACCCCATATCTTAACTCGTTTAAGATATGGTCTCTTTCCACTCCATATCTCATATGGTATTTTAGGCACAGACTTTGATGGAACTTGATTCAATAGATATGTGGCTGTCTCAAGCGCATAACCCCAAAGAGAAATAGGTAACTCAGCAGTACTCATCATAGAGTGCACCATATCTAATAGGGTGCGATTCCTCCGCTCCGATACTCTATTGTGTTGTGGTGTATATGGAGGAGTAAGCTGAAAGAGAATCACATTCTCTTTTAAATAACCTAGGAACTCTATGCTCAAGTATTCTCCTCCCCGATCAGATCGAAGGATTTTAATACTTTTACCCATTTGGTTCTCCACTTCGCATTTATATTCCTTGAATTTCTCAAAAGCTTCAGACTTATGTTTCAACAGGAACACATGTTCGTATCTTGAGAGATCATCAGTGAATGTAATAAAGTACAAGAAACCATTCCTGGCATGAGTAGACACAGTACTGCATACATTACTATGTATGAGTCCCAAGAGTTCAGTAGCTCTTTCTCCGTGTCCTGTAAACGGAGTTTTGGTTATTTTACCTTTGAGACATGATTGGCAAGTTTCATAAGATGTAAATTCGAATGGATTCAAATATCCATGTTTATGTAACTTAGCTAGTCTTGTCGTATTGATATGACCTAGTCTATAATGCCACAAGTAGGCTTCGTTCATATCTGAACTCTTCCTCTTGTGTGTGTTCTGTATATTTAGAACTGTTGTTTGATTTAGAACGTATATACCATTATATAACGTACCAAACCCAATCAACACTTGATTTAGAAAAATGTTCATAACATTATCCTCTAATGTGAAATTATATCATTCTTTAGTTGGCAAAAAAACCGAAATAATATTGCACATCATCTTTGGTACGTAGTAACAATCATTCAGAATCAATGCATTACCAGTTAGTAACACTAGGTGATATTCGCCAACTGCTTTGGCTGCAACAATTGCTCCATTCCCTACTGTTAGAGATTTATGACCTTTTCCCAGTTCTCTACCCCTCTTTAGCCCATATAACAAATTACATACGTGGGTTCGTGATCCGGTATCCAATACCCAGGACGTAGAGCAAACTGAGATATAGTTCTCGGTTACTAACACACCTGAAGACGATGCATCAACATGCTTATTGTTCGTTCGGGTGGCGTGGGAACCTGGGTATTCCCCTATTCTTTGCTCAGACTTATGACAGTCATAAGATAGAGCCGAACCTAGCCTAGTATAATAAGCAGGTTCGATCAATATATCCATATTTTTATCTTAATTAAAGAGTGTCATTGGTTGCTACCTGGAGAGAGAGAGAAGGAAATGCATTAGCGTGCGCTCTTTTCAAGATTAGATTGGTTATTGTCTTATCTAATAAGGATAGCTCCCACTGTTTTTATCAAATCTTCCTTCAAATCGTAAAAGGTAAGATTAGTCGGGATTAATTACACCCTGCAAGTTCGCTAACCGGTCAGTCAGGCCAGTGTCGGTACTCCAAGGGAGGTTCTCTGTGCTTTCGCATGGACCTAATTAAAATAAACCTCATTTTCTTAGAGGCATAACCCCGTTGACACCTTTCTAGACACCTACTGGATCAGCTAATAATAAAGTGCAAAACTCTCTCAGGAGTAACTCTTACTTGAAGTGGGTACCGAATCCAACTATCATATAGAATTTATGCAATCTTATTGCAAATTTCAACACTTGAAATTCCAAATAATTGTTTTTACCCCTAACCAATTATGACCTTAATAAGGTCAACAAATCATAAGCGCTAGTCAAGTTCAACCTGTCATTTCGTGAATGGATTAAACCAACCCGTACGACCCTTAACATAGTCAACAAAGTCGCACGACTACCCTAATCCAATCACATCATATAGTTACAGACTACGCCTTAACATAGTCAACAAAGTTGCATGAATTAGCTACCGCAGACTACGCGTTAACATAGTCAACACATGTAGCACGAATACTAAATAGCACTTATCTGAAATGACGGGGGGCTATGGCTGGTTTTGAATAAAAATTTTAATGTAATGAACTTGATATCGTTGTAGAATCTAGTGTTTTGAAAAGGAGTATTTTTGTACCTTTTGCTAGTTTCGCTAAAGAGGTCACTCCCGGTGAAGGGATCTCGGCTCTTTTCTCATCGAATGAGGTGCTGGATATTCATCAAAGAATACCACTATGCAAAAAAAGAACTAGAGAAGCTATAAAAACAAAACTGAGTGGGTTGTAGCATTTTCTAGTTTTACTAAAAAGTTCACTCCTCGTAAAGGGATCTTGGCTCTTTCCTCATCGAATAAGGTGCTGGATATTCATCAAGGAATACCACTATGCAAAGCAAAAAACTAGAGCTACCCTTTTTAAAATTTTGATTCTACAACATCTTTAGGTCTCTTTTCTTTTCATTAATCTCATTAATGAAGTCACATCATTTAATGTTCTAGCTTGGCTCTGATACCATGAAAGTGTTTACTAGTACCGTGAAGTGGTTAAAATGGGCATCACACTTGCGATTTTCAAAAATTCCGGGTGTTGATGAACACTAACCTAGATTTAATTAGAATATTAGGGTTTTATTATGATGATATGATAAAACTACAAGAAGGGAAGGAAGCTACAACCTTTGTTGACCGTGTCCTTCTCTTCTTATGCCCCGGGTAGTAGTCCTTACGACTCCTCGTAGCTCCACTTGAAGAATAATCGAGCTAGCTCCTTGATCCCCCAAGTCGAAGATGATCCACTCGATGTTTCTATAGCTCAAGCTACTTCTTCACTTATATCTAATAAGTGAAGGAAACACCCTAAACCAAAGTGCTAATCTAGTTTAGGATGGTGAAGTAGGGGTTTTAAGATCACTAGGGTTTCTTCAAAGCCTTATGTTTCACATCACATGTGAGGGTTTATGGCTTTGAGGTGGAGGAAGAAGAAGATAGTGAGAATAGAGAGAGCAAGAGCTCAAGTGAGGAAAAATGAACTCAAGAAAAAACACAAGTCTAGAATGGCTTTCTTCATTTGCCTTCACTTATTGAAGCATGCATTTTCTCACAATAAAAAATTCTCCCATGCTTCAATAGTAAAGGAAAATGAATAAAAAAATGCCAAAGGCATGTTATACCCCATTCCTCAACTTTCCACCTCATTTTTCTATTTTCCATAAAATAGAAAATCAACCATTCTTCATATAATATGTATATGTATATGTATGTATGAATGTATGTATGTGTATATATATATACATACATACATATATATATATATATATATATATATATATATTATGAAGAAAATAATTAGTGAGCTAATAATATTAGTTAATATATAATTATATCAAATATAAATATATATCATATTATTAAATCAACACTTGATTTAATAATCCGATTATATCACATATAACCGACTAATATCATTTATCTGTATATCGCATTATCGAATCAACACTTGATTCAATAATCCGGTTATATCACATATAACTTAACCGATATCAAATAACTGCCAGATTACAATACGGTATCACATACTCGTATTTAATCAGGCCTCCCGCAAATATCACCATATGTGCCCTACTTCGTTTCGCCTGAACTATGAAACATCTGTGTAGGACTCTAAAGAATCGTCAATACGCCAGCAACAGGTGATGATCACAACAGTCACTTGCAAGCCGTCAGCAGTACTAGCTGGACGTAACGGCTACCTAGGTATTGAGCGAATAAAAGATCAACAAGCAATTTTGTCCAAACTCCTGTGAAGCCTATCAGTAACACTTACCGTACAGTCCGGTCTTTTCGTCTGATATGTCTTATATCGAGTCTAGGGGTGGTAACGTCAGACCCCAGTAACTTGATAAGTCATGCCAATGTATGATTCATAACGGTTCAAGAAACTACTGATAACACTTACCAGTAAATCTCATCAACAGTCTTAGCCAGGGACTTACTGTTATAGGCAATCGAGTATAGCGCAACATCAACTCCCAATACCGGGAGAGGTGAAACCCCTCCTATCGCTCATTGCCTCCATGTGACTCAGGACTGTATCCAAAATCCACTAGTTTGCACGACTCCTTTGTGTTGGTTATATGTATGCCTTAGAAGCCATTTTTTGTTAGTGGATGTTTGGACATGTATATATACAAAGGAATTTCTTGCTCGACATGATAGTATGCTGTCACGACCCGAAATTGGCATGTGACGGCCCTAATACTACGCAACGTGTACAGGCGTAACGCAGTAAAAGAAAGCCAAAACCCAGAAATCTAAACCATTAAAAGACAAGAAAAGATAAGAAACATTGTTTAAACCTTTAAAAAAAATCTCAAGTATAAATTCTTTAAGTCCAATTTTCTTTCTTGAAAATTCGGCAGCACCTCCTTTATAAAAAACAACCCCAAAAATGGGTACAACATAAATATAAAGTAAAGCATCTCCAACGGGAGCAAATCTACGCCCAAAGGCAGAAAACAACCACCACAACAAATATACGACGTCGTAGCGAAGAAATGGAAGACGATAGAAAGGAAACTGTATAAAATACAACAAGTCATAACATAAAATACAACACCGTCCTCACCAAGTCTCTAACTCAACATGAAATTAGTTGATGGAGAGTACAGGATACAACGAATATACAATACAACGAATAACCACAAAACCCACCTAAGCAAACTGCACACTGTGAGCTGATGCAGTATCCATAGCAAAAGATGATAAGATGTGTGATAATAGCCTGCCTCTGACTATCCTGAGGAACACCTGCAAACACTGTGGCACAACGGGGGTGAGTTGCCAACTCGTGAATAGTGAATAACATATGAAGGTAATCGCGAGTATGCACGTACAGCGCGAATCTAACATAAGCATCTAAGCAATGAATGGTCATATGTAATGCAATAATCATGAAAAAGTACACTAGCAGGTATAATTTATACATGAAGCAATAATAATATGACAATCTGTATGTACAATCATGTAAGGTACTATATCGGTACTACTAATACATGAAGAAATGATATGAATAAAGGTATGTAAATGCAACAGTCATGGAAGGTACTCTAACAGGTACACTAATGCATGAAGCAGTGCATAAATAGTAAATGTAGAGCATGGAATGAAACATGTCATTTCCACGGAATCATGACATCGTGGTAGGATCAAAATCCATCAAGACAATCCTAATCCCAATTTCCTCAAATCAGCCCCAAATTTGGCTATCATATCAAGTAAGTCTCACATATCATAAATGTACAACATCAAGTAGATCTCACATATCCCGAGTGTGCAAAATCAGCAATCTCATATATATATCCTGTAATCAATATCAAATGAATTCTCAAATGTCCTAAATCCAATATCAATGAGTCCTTTACATTCTAGGTATATTTGCATGAATAAATATGATGATGTATACAAATTAATGTTAATACACATATATTAGCGTCCCATTCCACTAATATTGGTGTAAGGGCATATATAACAGCGGCCTAATCCTCTGTTATATATACAAAGGAGTAAAAAAAAATATCATGAAACCAATGTGTTAAGCATCAACACAGAAATGCTGATCTATCAGGTGCTGTCACCATGACTGGCCCCCTGATAGGTACGTATCATACGCTATCCCGAAAGCACTAGTGCCTAGCTCTGATCCTCGCCTCTCGACGTATCTATACGTACATGACTCCCGTCGGTATCTACATGATAACCGCCGAGTCATTGGTAATGTCACCGGTAGGTACTTGCCCACCTTCTAGGCTCAATCGGCATGGACCGTCGATCATCTTGCCGAGGGGAACCGTACCGGGCCCACCATGTACCCTCATACGGCACCACTCCTCGTATGGAGTATATAATCAGAACCGATAAATCTCATGGTGGATGCTGAAATGTCATATCAAGGGAAACCGGATTTTTCAAATAATGCATAATTTCATGAACTCCTACGGTCCCCAAATCCAGAAAACATCATGAAAAATCCATATCTCAATGCGAAAATCCATGAATATAATATACGCATCATAAATCTGAATACGAGCATATAAAGGAAAAGCAGTAATTAACTGTAACAAGTTAATATAATATCATGCGGTTCCTAATCTCTCCAATTCTAAAATAACATCAAGTAAAGGTAAACATGTAGCTATAACCAGATATGTGTGCAACATAAAGGTATAGCAAGATATATGTATATACCTATAAGTAATGATGTAGTATACCCCCTGGGTATAAGTGAAGTATGTGTTCAAAGTATACCTGTAGCTATGACATAAAGTGTGTATGTACCTATCACTAATGGTACGATACTCTATAGGTATACAGGTATCTAACACGTAAGTATGTGAAGGTATATGTGTAAGCATGTGGATATACTGGTATGCTAAATGTCATATGCGATAAGAAATATGAATCATTGTCTCAATATTCCTAACCAACAATAGCATTTCTATATATGGGTTGTGCGTGACATGGCAATTATTGACGGTGTGTGTAGCATACAATCAGTGCTCGTGCAACATGAATCGTCAATAATATGTGCAGTGTCCTAAGGATACTAGTCTAAGCACAACAATAACTAAGCAGTAGGGTGAATGCGCAAATCCTAAATTTGACATAGAATATGCGACAAAAGTAACATCTCTATCCCAGACGCATAACGCCATGCGGGCTATTCCCCTGTAGATGTTAAATCTACTCACCAACGCTCCTGGCTAAGTGAAGCTTACCACCTGTTTTCCCTTTGTCGTAGTGTCCGAAGTCCCCGCTTGCGAACCTAAAATTTCACAAACACATCACATAAGCTAAATATTCTATATCGACGAAAAGACAACGAAACGAAATGAAAACGGCCAGAAAATTACACTGTGCACTTAGCGCATCTAACGCGCACGACATCGGTCAAAATCCATAACTGGGGTCTTTAAACTATGAAACACCAAGTCTAGACTCCGATCGTCATGATCGCACAACACAACATAAACAATTACGAGAAATAAAATAGATATAACCTCACAACGACCAATCGAACCCACGTCGGAAAAACCACGAAACCTAGTAAACAACCTACGGCAATATTTCGCACTAGTTTCAAGCTAACGCATATCTAGCGATTACAAACATCTAATAATAGCTTAACTAAGCTATCTAAACCATTTCTAAATTTTTAACACTTGCTAATTAAATTTTAGCAAAACCTAGTAAGAAAAATTGCATAATTAAACAAAGTATTCATTAGCAATAATTATCATTTTCTACTAGGTCAAGCTTTTCCTAATCATAAATTAACACTTCAATAAAACATTAAACACATAAATCAAGTTTTACCCTAACTAGATTATCATAAAAATCAAGTCTTGAATTTCAAACATGAAATTAAAAGCTTAAATAAACAATTAATTTGCTAATTAGAAATTTAGAAACAACAAAAAGGATTAGGGTTAGGGTTTTATACCTCCACAAAAGATCAAAACCAAGAAACCAAACTCATCATCTTTTCCTCCAAAATGATGTTTTGAATGAAGATCCAAGCTACTTTTGTGAAGAATAATTAAGGTTTTGGATTTTATTTGAATTTCTATGAATTTATTTGGATTTTTCATGATTTATTTGATGCAAAATGAGTTGAAAAGGGGTGGAAATGATGGAGAGCAGCAAGGGGAAGGGAAGGGCTGGCCAAGGAGGTGAGGGGGTATTTTTGTGAATTTTTTGTGAAGAAATTGCTAGGAAAAAGAGTAATAAATACTAATAAATACTATATGCCTCCATTACACCTTTTCTTTTCTTTTTAAAAATAAATCCTTTTGCACCCCAAAAATATCTAGATATTTAAAAAGAAGTTTCCAAAATATTCTAGTGACAAAAATAAATTTATTCTCAACAGAAAAAATTTCTCAATTTACGTGCACAAAATACCGCTTAAAATAATATTTTATTTGGGAAAAATTCTATCTGAACCGAAACCTCCCAAATACCCCTAAAGTTCGCGTACAAGCTTTATTTTAGTTAAAAAAGGTGCCGGCAAGTTTATACGGACGTTTGATCGAAATCGGGTTAAAACAGAAAATACCGACAATTTTGCCCTAAAACGGAAAAATTCGCAAAACGATTTCTGAAATGTTACATATGCTATCTGGTTACTCTTTATCTTAACATGTTCACTTGATTCTGTACTGTTCATTTGATACATGTTGATAAAGCCCTTAGGATATCAGCTTGACATCCATGATTATGATGCAGATCATACCAGTGGGGCATGTATAGTCTATAAGTATATCCTTAAATGTTCCTAGTCATGGGTGTATCGAGACGGGGCATCGATATTTCAGAGTAGACTAGCGAATACGTTCCTTGACCCAGTATGACAGGGAGATGGATGATCCCATATCCATTGGTGTTTGACACCGAAGATTGTATACGGGTGCTCATTGGAGACTTAGTACACTGAGCGGACTCGCCGAGAACTCTTATATGGTATTATATCTATCGTCGGATAGCAGTTCTCAGGTGACACTTGTGCAGGTTAGTATCTGGACCCGAGATCATCATAGAGTCTTGTGTGTTCTCCCACTGTGCTTTGATTTCCAGCCTACCACGGCTCTACCGAGTCGTGCAAACATGTGGCTTTTGGGTACAGCCCCGAGACACATGGAGGCAATGAGCGATAGGAGAGGTTTCGTCTCTCCCGGTACTAGGAGTTGATGTTTTACTATGCACGATCGGCTATAACTCGAAGTCCCTGGCCAGGGCTAATGAGATTTACTGATGAGTGTTATCAGTAGTTTCTTGATCTGTCATAGGCCACACATCGGTATGACTTATTGAGTCATTAGGGTCGACGATACCATCCCTAGACTTAATATGCAACATATCAGATGAAGAGACCGGACTGTACGGTAAGTGTTGTTGGTTAGTTCTTCGGGAGTTTGGACAAGTTCGCTTGTTCTTCTTCTGTTCGCTCAATACCGAAAGCCGTTACGTGCAGCTAGTACCGCTGAAGGTTTGTGCGTATCTGATATGATCACTACCTACTGCAAGTGTATTGACGAGTCTTAAAGTCCTACATAGGGGTTTCCGAGCTCAGACGAAACGAAGTGGGGCATATATGGTGATATGTGCGGGAGCTTGATTAAATACAAGTATATGATATCGTATTTTAACTTGGCGTTTTCTATTGGTCGGGTTGTATGTGATATGAACAGATTATTAAATCAAGTGTTGATTTAATATATAAAATGACTAATTACTCATTACTAATTCCTTTCTTTATGTGTGCATGTATGTATGTATGTATGTGTGTATGTATGTATGTATATATAGATTTATATACATATACACATGTGTGCATGTATCATGGTGGATGATACATTGGACAGGGCTATGCTAGACTCACATGGAAAGATATTAGGTATTTATTGATTTTGAGTTAATGGAAATTAAATAATGAAGCCATGGTTCTACACACTTCTTAAAATATCCCAATAACCATGGTTCATTATTTAATCACTCCACTAACTCACTCTCAAAATATCTAAGATATTTTCATGGTTGATATTTATTCTTGTGAGTGTGACTCTCTCACATGATTATTATTTTTCCCATTCTCTCAAGCTTAGCCATTTTTCCTCATCTTCTTCTTCCAAGCTTTCTACCTTTTTCTAGTGGGTGAAAGAGAAAGAAAAAGAAAGGTTTATTAGTGAGAAAAATGCCCACTTCATCAATCTATATAAGTCTAGCCCACTTGTATAGGTTGTTTGCCTCACTTCTACTTATTTCAAGTGAAGCAAGAGTTTGAGTTAAGGAACTCCGGGTGGATCATCGTGGACAACGAAGGCTACAAGAGAAAGTGTTCAAGTTTCGAGTGGAACCAAGGAGTCCAAGGACATTTACATGGAGCTATAGAAAAGAATAAGAGGACTACAAAGGTTGTATTTCTTTTTCTCTTAGTGTTAGACACGATTAGTATATGATACTTGCATAGTTAAACCCTAATCCTCTTGTTCGATTCTAGATTTGAGTTACTTAGCACTCTATATTTTTAAAATTGCATACTTGATACTTGTTAAAACATAGTGAGGGTGCTAAGAAACTCCAACAGCGGTATCAGAGCCAATGTAGACTATTAGACGATGCTACCTGTATTACGAAAACGAAATAACTCCGAAACCGTTAACTTGAAACCCTAGTTTCTGTAAATTTTTAAAAGTCCTATGAAATTTTTTTAAGCAAGTGCAGAATGTTACATTAGATGTAATAAGAACACTGGAGAAAAATGCGCCCAATCCACCAGACTTTAGCCGGCGAGACTTTGCAAAAACCCGGCGACGCCGGTCCCACTTTCTTGTTCTTAGCTCGTATTTCTTTGGTGTTCTGGTATATTTGTTTTAGGGTTTCAGGTTATGTTTGTTTAGCCCAGATTACAAGTGATGTTATCTTTTCTATTAGGGATATTTAGAATATTTCGTAGTCGCTATTTTGACATCGTTTCGGGTTTGAGTTTCGTGTGTGATACAATATTTGGAATCAACACAAATTAGTTTTGAGAAAATTAATTGGTTGTTTGTAAATCTAACATTTCAGTCTCGTCAGATATCGGGAATCTTGTTGAATTACCCGACTTCTTTTGTAAATGTGTTTTCATTTTGAGACTTAACTGTAAGATCTACATGGTTAGGCATGAAATCTGGAATATGAGATATTCCGGGTTTGCGATGTCTAAGAAGAGTGCGGATTCCAAATCTTGTAGTTTTACATTTCTTTCCTGCGACCGTAAGTGTAATATGCGTATCCCTAATTTCGTTGCTATACGTCGACGACGTTGGGAATACGCATGTTTACTTACGTTGATGATCTGTGATGATTATTCTGTTGCGGTTATGATATGATGTATAGGATCGTCGTGATTGAATAGCCGGGGGTTTTATGTGAGATGAGAGTTTTTCTTTTCATTCATGTAAAATTCATTGTATATAATATTCTTTTATTGGGACACTTCCGGGTTGAGGATGATGTTGCCATTGATATATATTATTTACTTTTCCGCATTAGGATAGACCAAAGGAGGGGAGCACATGCGACCGGGTTCTATAGTCCAGTGGGAGGCCATCTCGAGGAGTCGGGACCGGGTCTCCTAATTCTAGAATTGGCAAGGTTGCTTACCGCTCTAGTAAGGGTCTAGGGGTGTGGGCTTGGCTATTCATCATGACCGTGGAATTCGTATTTTCTATCGTTGGCTAAATTTAAAATACAGACCTTCTAGTATATCATATATTTTCATATATGTGTTTCTGCTGATGTTACTCTGTGATGTGATCATTTTATATGCTGAGACGAATGGTGTATTATATATATGATATATAATAAACGTTGCTCATGTTTTGCATCCATGCTAGTCCTGCCCCCACTCTGTCGTTAGTTAAGTAACCTAACGATGCATGACGGTACCCATGGTGAATGCGGATGGCATAAGCATACATTCTATTTTCGTTTTGTTTCTGTGATGCTTAGGAACTTAAATGATGGGACTACATTAATGAGATTAATGTAAAGAAAAAGAAACCTAAAGATGTTATAGAATCGAATTTAAACCCACTCGGCCATTTTATGAAAAAGCAAGTTTCAAAATGCGAAGCTTAAGCCACTCTTTTTAAAACTATTTGGTTCTATAACGAGATCAAGTTCAAAGCATTATAGGTTTTATAAAAACCATCTGCAACCCTCCGTCATTTTAGGAAGTAGAGTACTTAGTTTTCGTGCTACGTTTGTTGACCATAATTAAGGCGTAGTGTACGGTAGCTAAGTGATGTCTTCCTACACAACATATGATGTGATTAATTAGGACATTTATATGACTTTATTGACCATAGTTAAGGGTCATATGAGTGGGTCTAATTAATCACGAAATGACGGGTAGAACTTGACTAGTGCTTTTGATTTGTTGATCATAGTTAAGGTCATAAGCTGCTATGGGTAAAACCATATCGGGAATTTCAAGAATTGAAATTTGCAATGAGATTGCATACCTTCTATGTTTATAGTTGGATCCCGATCCCATTGTGGGTAAGAGTTACTCCCAGGAGATTTTTGCAATTTACAATTAGCTAATCCAGTAGGTGTCTAGAAAGGTGTCAACGGGATTATGCCTCTGGGAAAACGGGGTTTACTTTAATTAGGTCCGTGCAAAAGCACGGGGAACCTCCCTCAAAGTACCGAAACTGGCCTGGCTAACCGGTTAGCGAACTTGTAGATTGTAATTAATCCCGGCTAATTTTCTTTTTAAGGTTTGAAGGAAAATTTGATAAAAGCAGTGGGAGATATCGATTAGATAAGATAGTAACCAATCTAATCTTTGCAAGAACATTTCGCTGAGTGTATACTTTTCTCTCTCCTAATGGCAGATACCCATGACTGGACTTAAGCTTCTATTAGAGAAAAATAAACTGACGGGACCCAATTATAAAGACTGGCTGAGGAACATAAACATTGCCCTTACATATGATAAGGTTGCATATGTCCTCACTGCTCCAGCCCCTCGCGTCCCTGGCCCTGAATCCTCTATTGCGGATAAGGAGATCCGCAAGACATGTGATATTGATTGTGCCATAGCTAAATGCCTCACATTAGCTTCGATGGATAATGTACATCAGAAGTAGCATAAGAAGATGGATGTTCAATCCATCTTTCTCCATACAAAGGAGTTGTATGGGGAGCAATATCGTACCCTTCACTACGAGGCATCTAGAAAGTTGTTTCATATGAGAATGATTGCTGGCACGTCGGTAGGTTATCATGTCTTGAAGATGATAGCTCTTATTGAAGAACTTTAGGGCCTTGGATGGACCATGGAGAACGAACAATATGTTAATATTGTTCTACAGTCTCTCCCCCCTGTCTTTGCTCAGTTTATTATGAACTTCAATATAGATAGCATGGAAAAGACACTTCCTGAACTTCTCAATATATTGAGAAGTGCAGAGAGCACGCTCAAGTCAGCGAAAACTCCTTCTCTGCTTACTGGGCCATCTTCCTTTTCCGTCCCAAAAGCTAAGGTTAAGGGAAAGAAGAAAAAGAAACCCACTAAACCGAGAGGTAGAGTTAAAAAGGCAAAAAGGAAAGACAAATCCAGGGCTGAGGAATCGGGAAAGGGAGAATATTTATACTGCCACAAGTCGGGACATTGGAAGCGAAATTGTATTGAGTACCTCACTGATCTCATGAAGAAGAAGAAGCATGGTGATGCTTCCGCTTCAGGTGTGTTCATGACTGAAAACTGTTTTTCTATAAACTCTACTTCCTGGGTATTAAATACCGTTTCGGGTTCTCACATCTGCAATTGTATCCAGGGATCTAGAAATAGCAAAGTTTTGAAGACCGGTGATCACACTCTTCGGGTTGGAAATGGTTCCAATGTACATGCTATATCAATAGGAGAGTATCACCTCGGGTTGCCTTCGGGATGCATATTGGTTTTGAACCCGTGTTATTATGTACCAAGCATGCTATGTAATATAATATCCATTTCTTTGTTAGACAATGAAGGATATAATTTTGTGTTGCAAAATAATATTATGAACATTAAACTGAATCAACAGTTGATTGGGTATTGTACACTAAATAACGGGATATACGTCCTAAATCAACACACAGTTTTCAACATACAACACACAAATAAAAGAAAATTTTCAGATATAAATGAAGCTTTTCGTTGGTTTTGTAGACTTGGCCATATTAATGAAACAAGACTAAACAATCTACATAAAGATGGATATTTAAATCCTTTTGAATATAAATCTTATGCGACTTATCAGTCTTGTATCAAGGTTAAAATGACCAAAACTCCGTTTGTTGGACACGGAGAAAGAGCTACTGAACTCTTAGGCCTCATACATAGTGATGTATGCGGGCCAATGTCTACACATGCTAGAGTCGTTTTTTCATACTTCATAATTTTTACTGATGATTTCTCAAGATTCGGACACGTGTTCTTATTGAAGCATAAGTCTGAAACTTTCGAGAAATTCAAGGAGTATAAACTTGAAGTAGAAAAAAAAATACCAGTTTGAGCATCAAGAAACTTCGATCGGATCGAGGAGGAGAGTAATTAAGTACATAGTTTTCAGACTTCCTAAAAGAGAATAGGATTCTCTCTCAGCTCACTCCCCCTTACACACCACAGCACAACGGTGTGTCAAAACGGCGGAATCGTACCCTATTAGATATGGTACGTTCCATGATGAGTGATGTTGAGTTACCACTTTCCTTTTGGGGGAATGCATTAGAGACTGCAGCATATCTATTGAACAGGGTTCGTACCAAAACCGTGTCTACCACTCCATATGAGATATGGCATTGGAAGAGACCATCTCTTAAACGAGTTAGGATATGGGGTTGTTCTGCTTTTGTTAAAAAGAAGAATCCAGACAAACTCGAGACACGATCGATTCTTTGTATATTTGTGGGTTATCCAAAACACTCATATGGATATCTCTTCTACCACAAGGAGGAAAAAAAGGTGTTTGTTTCTCATTATGCCATATTTTTAGAAAATGAATTTTTTACAAATAATACTGATGTTAATACGGCGGAACTAGAAAAGGTTCTAGAGACACAAATTACTAATGACGATTTGGTTGAACCTGATGTTGCACTAGAATCTTATGAATCTCAGCCACACCATAGATCTGGTAGGACTTCTCGCCCACTGGAGAGATGCTATGGTTTTCTCCTTGATGGTGATAGAGAAGATTGCATCATGGACGATGATGACCCTACTAGTTTTCAGCAAGGTATCACGAGTGGTGACTCAGTAAAGTGGTTGAATGCCATGAGATCTGAAATGGAGTCTATGTACACCAACAAAGTATGGAATTTGGAAGTTGCACCATATGGGGTAAAACCCGTAGGGTGCAAATGGATCTTTAAGAGAAAGATCGGTGTAGATGGATAGGTAGAGACCTATAAGGCAAGGCTTATAGCGAAAGGATTCCGTCAAAGACCGGGACTGGACTATGAAGAAACTTTCTCTCCAGTAGCAATGCTTAAATCCATTCAGATCCTACTTGCTATTGCTGCTCACTACGACTATGAAATCTAACAGATGGACGTTAAAACAGTCTTTCTAAATGGTGATTTAGAAGAGTGCGTTTTTATGGATCAGCCGGAATGCTTTGTTGATAGTGGCAGCAGCGAGAAAGCATATAGGTTGCTTAAATCCATTTATGGATTAAAGCAGGCATCACGGAGTTGGAACATCTGCTTTGATGATGTAATCAAAGAGTTTGATTTTGTCAAAAATCCAGATGAATCTTGTATTTATAAGAAGATTGTAGGGAGTACTGTCACATTCCTCGTATTGTACATGGATGACATCCTCTTAATAGAAAACGATGTTCCTATGCTACAATCAGTCAAACTGTTCTTATCACAAAGGTTCTCCATGAAAGACCTAGCTGATGCATCATATATTTTGGGCATTAAGATCTATAGAGATAGATCTAAGAGGTTGTTGGGATTGTCCCAATCAAGGTACATTAACACCATCCTAAAGAGCTTTAGTATAGAAGATTCCAAGCGAGGTGCTTTACCCGCTTGTCACGGAATCACTCTTTCCAAGGACTTTAGTCCAAAATATAATGAAGAGAGAGCTCGCATGAGCATTATACCCTACGCTTCTTGCCGTAGGATCTATAATGTATGCGATGTTATGTACTCGCCCTGATGTAGCTTATGCACTGGGTGTAGTAAGCAGGTATCAATCCAATCCAGGGGAGAAGCACTGGACGGCTATGAAGAACATTCTTAAGTACTTACGGAGGACTAAAGAAATGTTCTTGGTGTATGGTAATGGGGATCTCCAGATGGAGGCCTTTACCGATTCGAGCTTCCAGAGTGAAAGGATGATAGCAAATCTATCTCAGGGTTTGTATTTACCCTCAATAGAGAGGCGGTCTGTTGGAAGAGTTCCAAACATGGCACTATTGCAGACTCAACGATAGAAGCTGAGTATATTGTTGCAAATGATGCTGCCAAGAAAGCCGTCTGGATGCGGAAGCTCATCTCGGAGCTAGGAGTAGTTCCCACCATTATTGATCCAATACCATTGTATTGTGATAATAATGGGGCTATGGCATTGACCAAAGAGCCCAGGTCCTATCAACGATCCAGACACATCCTAAGGAGATATCATTTGATCCAGGAGATAGTTGATCGCTGCGAGATCGTGATTCGGAGAGTAGATACAAAGAATAAAGCTATGGATCCACTCACCAAGGCCCTCCCACAGTCGCAACATGAGCGATTATTTGAGATGTTGGGTATGAGATACGCTAAAAATTGGCCTTAGTGCAAGTGGGAGATTGTTGGACATATGTATGTCCTAGAGGACATTATTTGATAGTGGTTGTTTGGACATGTATATATACATAGGACTTTCTTAATCGACATGATAGTATGCTATCTGGTTACTCTTTATCTTAACATATTCACTTGATTGTGTATACTGTTTATTTGATACATGTTGATAAAGCCCTTAGGATATTAGCTTGACTTCCATGATTATGATGCAGATCATACTAGTGGGGCATCTGTAGTCTATAAGCATATCCTTAAATGTTCCTAATCGTGGGTGTATTGAGACGGGACATCGATATTCCAGAGTAGCTCCTATATGGTATTATATCTATCGTCGGATAGCAGTTCTCAGGTGACACTTGTACAGGTTATTCTGTAGACCCGAGATCGTCATAGAGTCTGGTGTGTTCTCCTACTGTTCTTTGATTTCCACCCTACCACGGATCTACCGAGTCGTGCAAACAGGTAGCATTTGGGTACAGTCCCGAGACATATGGAGGTAATGAGCGATAGGAGGGGTTTCGCCTCTCCCGGTATTGGGAGTTGATGTTGTACTAAGAACGATCGGCTATAACTCGAAGTCCCTGGCCAGGGCTGATGAGATTTACTGATAAGTTTCTCGACCTGTTATAGGCCACACATCGACATGACTTATTAAGTCATTAGGGTCGACGATACCATCCCTAGGCTCAATATGCAACATATCAGACGAAGAGACCGGACTGTATGGTAAGTGTTGTTCGTTGGCTCTACGGGAGTTTGGAAAAGTTCTCGCTCAATACCTTGGAGTCGTTACGTGCAGCTAGTACTGCTGACGGTTTGTGGGTATCTGATATGATCACTACTTACTGCTAGCGTATTGGCTAGTCTTAGAGTCCCACATAGGGGTTTCCGAGCTCAGGAGAAATGAAGTGGGGCACATATGGAGATATGTGCGGGAGCTTGATTAAATACGAGTATATGATACCGTATTTTAATCTGGCATTTTCTATTGGTCGGGTTGTATGTGATATGACCGAATTATTAAATCAAGTGTTGATTTAATATATAAAATGATTAATTACTCATTACTAATTCCTTTCTTTATGTATGCATGCATGTATGTATATTTATATGGATTTATATACATATACACAAGTGTACATGTATCATGGTGGATGATACATTGGACATGGATATGCTAGACTCACATGGAAAGATATTAGATATTTTTTGATTTTGAGTTAATGGAAATTAAATAATGAAGCCATGAATCTACACACTACTTAAAATATCCCACTAACCATGGTTCATTTTTTAATCACTCTACTAACTCACTCTCAAAATATTTAAGATATTTTCATGGTTGATATTTATTCTTGTGAGTGTGACTCTCTCTCATGATTATTATTTTTCTCATTCACTCTAGTTTAGCCATTTTTCCTCATCTTCTTCTTCCAAGATATCTACCTTTTTCTAGTGAGTGAAAGAGAAAGAAAAAGACAGGTTTATTAGTGAGAAAAATACCCACTTCATCAATCTATATATGTCTAGCATACTTGTATAGGTTGTTTGCCTCATTTCTACTTAGTTCAAGTGAAGCAAGAGTTTGAGTTAAATAACTCCAGGTGGATCATTGTGGACAACGAAGGCTACAAGAGAAAGTGTTCAAGCTTCGAGTGGAACCAAAGAGTCCAAGGACATCTACACGGAGCTATAGAAGAAAAAGAGAGGTCTACAAAAGTTGTATTTCTTTTTCTCTTAGTGTTAGACACCATTAGTATATGATACATGCTTCGTTAAACCTTAATCGTCTAGTTCGATTTTAGGTTTGAGTTACTTAGCACTCTAGATTTTTAAAATTCCGTACTTGATGCTTGTTAAAACATAGTGAGGGTGCTAAAAAACTCCAACACTTTGAGCCGTGGTAGGGAGGAAATCAAAGCACAGTAGAAGCCATATAAGAATCTATGACGATCTCGGGTCTACAGACTAACATGTACCAGTGTCACCAGAGAATTGCTATCTGACAATAGGTACAGTACCAACTAGGAGTTCTCAGCGAGTCCTGTTCGGTGTACCCATTCTCTAATGAGCACATGTGTACAATTTTTGATGTCAAACACCAATGGTTATGGGATCAACCATTGCCCCCATACAGGGTCAAGAAACTTACACAATAGTCTACTCTGAAAATCGATGCCTTGTCTCGATATACCCTCGACTAGGAACAATTAAAGGATGTGCTTGTGGACTACCCAAGTCCCAGTAGTATGATCCGCATCATAGTCCAGGTAGTCAAGCCTACACCCTAAGGGCTTTATCAACATGTATATGAGAGACTATATAATAATACCAGTGAACATGTTAAGATAAAGACAACCTAATAGCATACTATCATGTCGAGCATGAAATTCCTCTATATATATATCCAAGCATCTACTATAATATACATCAATGTACAGTAATGGCCTCTAGGGAATACATATCCCTAACAACCACATGGACTGTGTGAACTATCATGCCTCCAAGCTTGGTGTATTTGGAACAATAACCCTCGGGCACTTGGGCTTTATCGGGCCTCTCTTTTTTGTGAGAATCCTCTTTGTGAGGAGCCATCGTATCAGGACCCACCTTGGGATAAGTCCCCTTGTATTTGAAAGGGGATTTAGCATAATTTAGCTTACGTTTAGGAGAAGATCCGTAGACAATGGCTGAGTTCTTCACCTACTTCCACACCTTATATATGGATGAGGAAAGTTCGTATGAGGAGTGAACTGTTTCCTGCTCTTGTTGGATCTCCACGGGCTGCGGAGATTTCTTCAATACTGCGGTGGGCGAATTTTTTTTTACCCTTCGCAGTAGTTCGAAGCTGTTCCCGGTTGGAACATCAGCATTCATCATCAGCGTTGAAGTAGGTGGAGTCAATGCTGATGGAGAACAGCCCCCAGCTTGTCTTATATGATGCCGATATCGACGTCGATCATGTCTTACGCCCGAAATTTGATTAGCCTCATGATTTTTCTGAGCATTCCCCTGTTTTCTTTGAGAGGTTGAATAATCTGTCCCCTGTGCTGACCTTGTTCTTCGGCATGTACTAGTTGTTTGGGGACTGATTCCGTCGGCAAAACTGAAGTTTGAGGATCCGGTTCATAGATGACAGAATTTTTCTGAGGTTCCCCCTTCGGCGTTAAGGCACCGAGGGTAAGAGATAGGAGTATATATGTAAGTCGACGGTAGCACCCCGGCTGTCTACAGACGCCAAATGCGGAGCAAAAACTTTTTAACTGGCACTATCGTATACTTTAACCCGGATCTGCCATTATTGCTAAACTAACAAACTGTAAAGAGAGTAGAAAGGTTATACCGAACGATCCGAGTCCTTCGTTCTTTGCGGCTGCTCCGATCTCGTCGATCTCCGATCTGCTCGTCTAGGTGGCACCACGTCAACGATTCTTTAAACGGGCTCCCGCCACTGACTCAAGGCAACTCGGTCGTCAAGTTTGCTAAAAGAGACGACCAAGATTGATGTAGAGAATGAGTAGAAGACTTTGTCTCGTTTCGTCCAAAACCGTGGACGATCGGTTAATGAAGTTGCCACTCGAATCGGGTGATGGAATGAAAAAGACTATGAAATTTCCATGCACCCTAAAAATATAGTCTTTTCTACCAAAAAATGAAATCAATCTCTCTCACTCTCTCACAATGGTGGCCGGCCACTTTAAAAGGAAGTGGAGGGTGAGTGTAGGAGAGGGGGGGTGACCATAAGAAAAAATCATGCGTGAACACAAACAAATATCTCTAGTGTGAACACACCAAAAGCAACCAATGAAAACACAACACCATTCAACCTAGTCACCTCATCTAGATGCTTCTAGAAACTTCCACACTCATCTCAAGAAAAGATAAATCCGTCTTTAACCGAATGTTACAAGACGGCTGATAGAAAACTGGAAACTGGCAACTTCCAAAAGTTATCCCGAAACGAATTTCAGGATAACCCCGTAACTGTATAAATATACCCGTATTTGTCTTACAACCGAATACAAATGCAACTGAGACAAAGATATTATATCTACTCAATATAATACTCGGATCCGGCTTAAACCAAAGCCGACCAGTATCATCTGCCCGAAAAATAACACGTGCGTAAACGCACGTGCATTTTCCGAACCCTGCCATAAAACCATACGGCCTCTACAACGTTTCGCCCGAACTTGGGAAACTGTTTGTGGGGGACTCTAATGACTCGTCAGTACCCTGGCAGTGGGTTTAACAACAAACCGTCAGCGGCACTAGCTATGCATAACGGCTGCCCATAGACTGACCTCAAGGGAGGCCGATGAGCGAACTCACCCGGAAACCCTACTGAGCCTAACAGTGACAATGTATATACAGTCTGGTCCGTTCGTCTATGAGTATCGCATATCTGCCTAGGGGGCTAGTAACGTCAGACCCCCAATAGCAGTATAAGTCGTGTCGGAGTGTAGCCCAATAACATCCTGAGATACTACTGGAGTACCTACCAGTAAATCTCCTGCCACGGCCGTGGGCTTTGTGTAATGGCTCTCCTAGACACAGCACGATCTCGCCCCCAATACCGGGAGAGACGAATCCCCTGCCGATCCGCTCACGTGCCTCCATGTGCATCGGGACTGTACCCAAAAACTACCTGTTTGCACGACTCCTTTGAGCCGTGGTAGGGTAGAAATCAAAGCACAGTGGAACTCGCACGAGACAAATGACGACCTCAGGTCGATGAACTAACATGTACACATGTCACCAGGGAACTGCTATCTGACGATATGTATAATACCAACTAGCAGGTTCCCGGCGAGTCCTGTCCAGTGTATTCATAACCCAATGAGCACCTGTATGCATCTTAGGTGATCCAACTGAGACCAGTGGCTTGTGAGACCGGCCACCGCCCCTCGTCGGGGTCTCGACTGTATACACTAGTCTACTCCGGAGTATCGATGCCCTGTCTCGAAACTCCCACGACTAGGGACCACAATTACGGATATGCGTATAAACTACCCAACTCTCACGTATATGATCGCCATCATACTGTTGGTAGTAAAGCAAGATCCTAAGGGCTCTATCAAAGTGTAACATGTAATCAGTCACCTGAACATATACACGACTGATAAAGGAAAACCAGATAGCATACTATCATCTCGAGTAAGACTGTCCTACTGGTATAGGTCCTCCGCAATCATTGCAATCACGTACCTGCGATCCAATAATTGACTATGAGGGCACTATCTCCAACAATCTCCCACTTGCACTCAAGGATAATTATTGCGATGTCGACTACTCACAGCCCGTGTGAAACCGAGCATCCAACTCCTCTACTAATCAGTTTCACAAAGCCCATTTGTAAAACTATTGTGTTCGAGAAATTGCCTCAGTGAGTGGATCCGCCTAGATGTTTCTTTCTATATCTCTCTTAATCTCAAGTTCGCGGAGAAAGCCATCTCCCGAATTGAGTAATACCTGTCTTAGAATATGTCTGGATGTCTGATGGGACCTAGTTCATAAATGAACTCCAAATCCAAACTTCTTAGACTGTATCGATTACTAAACCTAATCAGTATCCGGCACCATGCCACCCACAGTATCCTTTTGGACTACCTGTCCATAATACTGTCCCTCGTCAGAGGGAAAACTGTAACTCTGAAAATCACTCTGTCATCCATGTCACCTTTGAAGCCTGGAATGATAATCGTCTCCCGAAGGAGGCTACCGTCATCAAATCCGTAGAACATGTACTTATGTTCTAAAACTGCTTCCTTATGTTTCTCCAGGATTGGATTAATACAAACTTATTGCATCTAGTGCAAAAACAACATCTGGTGTGGTATTTGACATCTCATGATTGACTCAGTTGCCTAAGCAAGTGATCTGTCAATCATGCCCATCCCTCTCCCCTTTAGTCTGTAAGACACCTTTAGAGAGGGTGACTCCATCACCTGCAGGTACACCACCATGCCAGGAGTCATCTATTCTAAAAACCATTAGAATACTGTCAAAGTACCCATATTGGGAAACTACCCAAATCCATATCTAAAACCATAGATCTAGAAAGAAGAATGTCAAATATTATATCCATATCCTGTCTGGAGAAACAACTGTGTGACGACCACAGTACAACCGATCGTAGTATAGGAATTTTACTTCCTACTCTGTGTATGTCATCCAAATACCATGACATCACACCCTACTACCTTCCTAACAGATCCATCCCCTATTCTGATTGAAGTCAAACCCATGACTGTCACATCAAAATTAGATGATCTATCTCTGCTATAACTGCTCAAGTCTATAAATAGACATAAGCTACTTGCCCACTATGCTTCCGATGCTCCCACTGACTACGACAACCCTCCTACCGGGTCTCATAGCCTGGAACAACAGTTGTGTCAAGTCTGGATAGAGAAGAACCTCCCTGTCACCGTCCTTGAGGCTACCGGAGTACCTCTCGGGTGTCTGAGGTTACCTACCATATCTGCGGAGTGGCTAATGGAATGTCAAACCTGATTGAATATATAGGTCCTATTAAATTTTCCGTAATCGTTTGCGGTTCTGGAATCACTTCCAGTTCTACCATACTCCCACTACTATTTTCTGAAAAAATCCATTTTACTAAAACTGTGGCGAGTCAAGAACAATATCACTATTGATCTTCCAAATGGTAGAATATCAACCCTCGTCATAGCCAGGGTCAACCCACAAACAGCCATTACAGAAACGTGCCCTGAGTTATCCAGAGTCTGGTTTTAAGCATAAGCTGGACAACTCCCAGTACCTTAACATCTTTTAAGGTATGAACCATTCTATATCCAATATAGAAACTTTGGCACTTATTTAATTGGAACCAGATTCAAATCATGCAACTGTCTTCAGTGCATATCAACTTAATGGAGAGAGGCTAATCAGCATTACTCTTCTTAGGAATCCATCCAATTATGAGCAACCTGAAAGAGAAACAAGTTTCTCAAAACCATTACTATCATCTGAATACCAATCACAAGAATCTATATTTTTGATCTCTTTGAAGAATCCCGATACTTTTGACACCTAGTTCTCTACTTTATTCTTATATCCACAACTTCTCAAAACTTAGACCTTGTATTTCTACGAAACACTTGTCTAAATAGAGAAGTCATAAGTAAACAGAACATAGTACGAGGACCTACCCCTTTGTCCTGATGGACACTTAGACAACAAACAATACTCTGTATAAATCCGCTGAGTTGAACAACTCAAAACCTGTGCGTCGTAGGTTGAAAACTGTACCCTGGCGATTTCCTCAAATATCACCTATTACAACGAATTCTGATATAATGAGGATAATCACCTAATTCCCAATAACTTACTCCCACTCATCATCTGTAAAACCATACAGATATGAGAATGAAACCTGGTAAATACATACCCTTGGAGTAAGTATCTAATCGGGAAAACAGTTTTCCTTTAACAATGCACTGAAACATGAAAATGTTTCGTAGGGGTATCCTGGTATTCATAGCAATGCCTCTTCCATAATCCAATTCATGACTATAACCGTATATTTCTTTGCTATCTCTCCAAATCCCTTTATTTGTCTTTAGTCATTACCTTCTGTACACCATCGTTAGGCTAAATGGTTTTCTTCGTTCCCTACCGTTCGGCACCAGCCTATGGTTTGGAAGAAGACTATCCAGTAAGCATAATAGGTGTACCATCCTAAACCAAGGAGTACTCGTATCTTGAGAGAAGGTGATGATAAAAGACAACTGAATAATACCTTTATTCTTTTAAAGGTGAAATAGGAGTGGCGATGAAGTACGCGGTTTTGGTCGTGAATGATAATAGTCGCAATTTACTTTGCCCTCTTTCTAATCCCTTTATTTTGTCTTTACATATTACCTTCTGCACACCTTACTTAGGCTAATTGGTTTTCTTCATTCCCTACCTTTCGGCACCTGCCTATGGTTTGGAATAAGACTATCCAATAAGCGTAATAGGTGTACTCTCCTAAACCTAGGAGCCCTCGCAACCTGAGAGAAGGTGATAATAAAAGAAAACTGAATAAACCAATTATATTTCTCCTGAACCTGGATCCATCCTCGAAGAAGTCCCTTCGAGTTCGTATATAACCATACGATGGATCTATCCAATGGAAGTGGATGTCCGTAGTAATACGGGGTGTTCTGAGAAATACAAAGGGTAAAAGAAGGAGTGGCAATGACTTATGCAACTCAGACAATCCAAAAGCCAGTATTTTAAGAAGGTTCGGTCAACTTGGTCACTGAGTCATAGTCTAGGGTCGGTCAAAGGTCGCTACCAAAGAGAGAGAGAAAAGAAACACTCTGCGTGGACTCTAACCTAGATCAGAATGGTTATCACTTTATCTAATCCGGAAACCTCCCACTGTCCTGTCAAATTCTCCTCCAAACCTGAAAGAAGAATCAATCGGGATCACCCAAAGAGTAAACCAACTCATCAGTGGGAATCGGGATCCAACTCTCATCGCATGATAACGTGATGGAATGCATCCACGTTACTCATACTCCAGAAGGTATGCGCATACTTGGCAAGTTTCAGTTTCTTTAGAAACTCCCGATATGATTTTTGCCCCATGCTCTTATAACCTTGGCGTTAGGTCAAAATGTCATAAGTCACATGCCAAGTTCTACCCGTCACTATCTTGTTAATTTGAACCCACCCGTACATGCCCTTGGCGTTAGATCAAAATGGCAGAACGGCTGTCCCAAACCAACTCATCTATCTATACAACAATTGAATACCCAGCAGCTACCAAACACTATGCCTTGGCGTTAGGTCAAAATACATAGCTTGAATACTACTGAATACCCAAAAGAAGTGACGGAGGGCTACGGCTGGTTTTTGGCGAAAAACCTTTAACATAGTGAACTTGATATCGCTGAAGGAACCTGATAGCTTTTTTAAATATAGTGGCGAAAACCTTTTGCTAAAGAGGTCACTCCCGGTGAAGAGATCTCAGCTCTTTCCCCGTGGAATGAGGTGCAGGATATTCCACTGAATACCGCGATGCAAAGCAACTTGTAATCGACTATAGTGAAGTTATTACCCTGACGCAAACTTCTGCCCAAGGGGTCAGTCCCGGTGAAGGGATATCGGCCCTTGCCCCGTTGAATGAGGTGCAGGATATTCCACTGAATACCACTATGCAAAACAAAAGGAAACGTCTTTGTAATAACACTTTTTAAATTTGTTCCAACAACTTCAAACAGGTTTGTTTTACTTTGCATTGATCAGAATCAACGCAGTCCCATCAATCAATCACACCAGAAAAGAATGAAAATAAAATGTACGTATATGCCATCCGCATTCGTCACTGGGTCCCGTCATCACCCGTTAGGTTACTTAACTAACGACAGAGCGGGAACTGGACTAGCGCGGGTGTAAAACATATACATCATCTAATAGTATATAAACCAATATACAATAATCGCTCCAGGCGTGATAATATGCAACATTACAGAAAAGTAATAAGCATCATAAAACAATACAGATAATCTAGGATCCCCGGGTTTCACAGAGCCGCTGCTGAAACCCGACGTTCCCTTGTCGTGTGGATAGCCTGTGCAATGAAACCTAGACCCCTACGGGTGCGGCAAGTTACCCACCAAAACCTGAAGCGAGGCATCCCCCTACAGCAAAGTGAATGGACCACCCAACACTTCACGGAATCCGGTAATCTTGGGCACCCCTCCTTGGGTCAACCTGTACCCCCTACGAGTGCGACGAATAGTCTGCCAATTCTAGAGTGAGGCCCCTCTGCCTCTCAAAGCCATGAGATGCGGACCCGTTGCCCCCCAGAACCCGGCTATCCGTGCACTCCGTCGCGGGGTAAAACATAGTACAGTAATGAAAAATAGTACAACAGGTACATCGACCGCAACCTGGTCGTGCCCCAAAAGAATATTATACAACAGGCAGTGACGGCAGTCCACATGTTGGACGCTCGCCCCCCAATATCAAATGTACAAATAAATCCAAACTGCATTACCATTGCACACTGCTATCCACCACGACAAATCCGCAACATCACAGCACAACACAGAACATCAACGCGAATGTCACGTTCGCAAACCCTTCTAAAAGAACTATAGCAATGAGATGTGGTTTACCGATCAAATGACATTCCTGGTCGGAGATATAATGTAAGCACCGTAAACTAACATGTTTAAATTTCGATCGACAAAATATCACTAAGTAGGCCCTACGAACATCTGTTGAACAGTAACAAAATCTGGGCCCAAAAGAAATGTACCAAAAACCCCAATTTCCATAGAAGAATACACTATGCAAGTTTGGGGGCATGATCACACCAGATGGCCACGGATGCGCGGCCAAACCAAGGGTTTGGCCGCGATTCCGCGGCAGTATTGTCTATTCATGAGCCCAAATTTGTACGGTGTTCTTATACAACCCTGCACAGTTTTCTGAGATATGTAGAATAATTTTAGAACATCATTTAAAATCGACAGAAACTGTGAAGCTTGAAAATTGTGTTTTCGATATCCGGTTCGATCGATATTTTAAACACGTTAGCACAACTTAGTATAGCATAATGGTGAGGCTCTGATACCACTGTAAGTCTACGGTAGCGCCCCGGCAGTCTACAGACGCCAAATGCGGAACAAAAACTTTTTAACTGGCGCTATCGTATACTTTAACCCGGATCTGCCATTATTGCTAAACTAACAAACTGTAAAGAGAGTAGAAAGGTTATACCGAACGATCCGAGTCCTTCGTTCTTTAACCATCATCCCACGCTCCGTTGCGGCTGCTCCGATCTTGTCGATCTCCGATCTGCTCGTCTAGGTGGCACCATGTCAACGATTCTTTAAACGGGCTCCCGCCTCTGACTCGAGGCAACTCGGTCGTCAAGTTTGCTAAAAGAGACGACCAAGATTGATGTAGAGAATGAGTAGAAGACTTTGTCTCGTTTCGTCCAAAACCATGGACGATCGTTTAATGAAGTTGCCACTCGAATCGGGTGATGGAATGAAAAAGACTATGAAATTTCCATGCACCCTAAAACTATAGTCTTTTCTACCAAAAAATGAAATCAATCTCTCTCACTCTCTCACAATGGTGGCCGGCCACTTTAAAAGGAGGTGGAGGGTGAGTGTAGGAGAGGGGGGTGACCATAAAAAAATATCATGTGTGAACACAAACAAATATCTCTAGTGTGAACACAAAGTGTGAACACACCAAAAGCAACCGATGAAAACACAACACCATTCAACCTAGTCACCTCATCTAGATGCTTCTAGAAACTTCCACACTCATCTCAAGAAAAAATAAATCGGTCTTTAACCGAATGTTAAAAGACGGCTGATAGAAAACTGGAAACTGGCAACTTCCAAAAGTGATCCCGAAACGAATTTCAGGATAACCCCGTAACTGTATAAATATACCCGTATTTGTATTACGAACGAATACAAATGCAACTGAGACAAAGATATTATATCTACTCAATATAATACTCGGATACGGCTTAAACCAAAGCCGACCAGTATCATCTGCCCGAAAAATAACACGTGCGTAAACGCACGTGCATTTTCCGAACCCTGCCATAAAACCATACGGCCTCTACAACGTTTCGCCCGAACTTGGGAAACTGTTTGTGGGGGACTCTAATGACTCGTCAGTACCCTGGCAGTGGGTTTAACCACAAACCGTCAGCGGCACTAGCTATGCATAACGGCTGCCCATAGACTGACCTCAAGGGAGGCCGTTGAGCGAACTCATCCGGAAACCCTACTGAGCCTAACAGTGACAATGTATATACAGTCCAGTCCGTTCGTCTATGAGTATCGCATATCTTCCTAGGGGGCTAGTAACGTCAGACCCCCAATAGCAGTATAAGTCGTGTCGGAGTGTAGCCCAATAACACCCTGAGATACTACTGGAGTACCTACCAGTAAATCTCCTGCCACGGCCATGGGCTTTGTGTAATGGCTCTTCTAGACACAGCATGATCTCGCCCCCAATACCGGGAGAGACGAATCCCTTGCCGATCCGCTCACGTGCCTCCATGTGGCTCGGGACTGTACCCAAAAACTACCTGTTTGCACGACTCCTTTGAGCCGTGGTAGGGTAGAAATCAAAGCACAGTGGGAACTCACACGAAACAAATAACGACCTCAGGTCGATGAAATAACCTGTACACATGTCACCAGGAAACTGCTATCTGAGGATATGTATAATACCAACTAGCAGGTTCCCGGCGAGTCCTGTCCGGTGTACTCATAACCCAATGACCACATGTATACATCTTAGGTGATCCAACTGACACCAGTGGCTTGTGATACCGGCCACCACCCCTCGTCGGGGTCTCGACTGTATACACTAGTCTACTCCGGAGTATCGATGCCCTGTCTCGAAACTCCCACGACTAGGGACCACAATTAAGGATATGCGTATAAACTACCCAACTCTCACGTATATGATCGCCAACATACTGTTGGTAGTAAAGCAAGATCATAAGGGCTCTATCAAAGTGTAACATGTAATCAGTCACCTGAACATATACACGACTGATAAAGGCAAACCAGATAGCATACTATCATCTCGAGTAAGACTGTCCTACTGGTATAGGTCCTCCGCAATCATTGCAATCACGTACCTACGATCCAATAATTGACTATGAGGGCACTATCTCCAACAATCTCACACTTGCACTCAAGGCTAATTATTGCGATGTCGACTACTCACAGCCCGTGTGAAACCGATGAGCATATGGGCTTAACTGATCATTAGATCATATATGAATAGCCCATGGATAGTATAGGTAGTCATTATGGAGACAGTCCGTAGGGAAAAACATATTAGTTTAAGGATATCGCGGTCCATTATCGCCATGTTTGAGAAAAATATTAGTTTAAGGACGTTTCGGTCCAACATTCCCATATTTGAGACGAGTAATAGTTTAGGGACATTTCGGTCCAACGTTCATATTGCGCACACATGTATTGTTATGTGGCGAAGTGAATGATGGTGACATGGATGCACCCAATTTGGGGTGCCATCCAATTTGAAGGCATTAATGTTTCCTTCAATGATATACATATATGTATGTGTATATTGCCGAAGCTCAATATGAGACTTGCATCTATATGGGATGCGTATCAATATGAGGTGTACATATCAATATAGAAATGCACAAATATGGGATGTATCATTCCCTGTCTTAATCAAATTTCATATCTTTCATCAAGTTGGGATGAGGAGTTGCTGTTGGTCGTCGAGACCCGCCACCTCTCTGAAAACGTTGAGAAATTACAACGATATATATCAGAGGTGTGAAGAGATGTACACTTGAACCAAATCCCGAATTTGAGGAAAAAGATCCTGGTGGACCTAAGAATCGTTAGTCTTATATAAGACTAAGATTAACTTAGAAGATATGAGATGAATATCATTTTGGATATCATCAATGAGAGATCATTAGTCATATATGGTACTAAGATCAACGAAGAAGCTTAAACTTAACAGACTTAGCCAATTTGGGGTTAGAATAGGTTTTTATACTACCTAGCAGTGCTAAATACTCAGATATATAGCGCTCATATGTGTTTCACGTGAGGCGCTGAAATAGTGCTAGGCACTAGTCTTTTCTGGCACTCACGTGTGTTTTACGTGAGGCGATCAGCTTTTGGAGCTCACGTGTGCACGTGAGGCGCTGGGCTTTGGGCGCTTACGTGTGTTTCACGTGAGATGCCATCTTTTTAGAGATTTAATATTTGTTGATATTTTCAGAGAGGTTAAATCTCTGTTAATGGTATTTTGACCATTAACGATCATCAAGATCACTATTTTGAGTATCTGGGATTGGGTTCATTAAGAACTAAGTTCTTGATTATGAAGGAACTAAGTTCTTGATTATGAAGAAACTAAGTTCTTGGAGTATTATAGACTCTATCTTCTTCATGTTCTTTTTTTATGTCCTCTTCAACCTTGCTCTTCCATGAATTTTTGATTTTCAAGAACAAGATTTTCCCGATTAGAATTAAATTCTCAACTTGTGGGAGATTTGCCTTGTGGATCTCAGATCCAAAGAAAGAACTAAATTCTTGAGAAGGGTTAAACCCTTAGATGTGATATGATAGATAAAGGAGATATTTTGATCTCTTCTTTTTTCTTTCCCTAGGGTTTTGAGGAAGAAGATCTTCTTCGAAGAAAATTAAATTCTCTATTGCCGAAACTTTTGGAGAGCCTTTTATATTTTTTTATAGAAGCTTATGGGGGGTTTCCTCCTCTCTTAGATTTAATCTCCTTACTCCTATTTATAGGAGAAAAGAAAAATCAATTTGTTGGATGAAATCTCTCATTGAAAGATCATGATTGATTTCATAATCAATTGAAATTTTCTTAAAGATCAACCAGTGAATTTTATTCACCGTTAGATTTTAATTTAAGGGCTTTCTTTTTTATAGAGAAGATCATTCTCGTTTATTTAACAAGATTAAGAAAATATTTTCCTAAGATAGAATTTAATTCTATCAAAGGATCAGATGGTGATTTTATAATCACCGTTGGATTTTTGATCCAAGGGTCCTCTGTTTACAGGAAAGATAGAATTGTATTCTATCATATGAATATCTTGTTTTAATAAGATTAGAAAGATATTTTTCTAATATAGAATTTTAATCTATCATATAGAATTTATTTCTATCAGATGGTTTAATTGGTGATATTTTATTACCATTGGATTTTAAATCCAAAGATTCTCTGTTAGAGAAAGATCTTTCCATATTACAAAGATCAAGAAAAATATTTCCCAAATAGAATTTTGGATTCTAAATCCAAACATTTACTATTAGAGAAAGATCTTTCCATATTAGAAAGATCAAGGAAAATATTTCCCAAATAGATTTTAATTCTATCACATAGAATTTAATTCTATCATATGAGAGTATTTTAAATTAGGGTCCTCAAGTGCTTTGCACGTGAGCGCTGCCATATACATATATGGCAGCGGCGCTCACATGCTTTGCATGCGAGCTGTTCCCCACCGAAACACGGAGACGCGATCGCGCGGGTCCGTCTTGCCTGAATTTCGGGGCAGATGCTAATTGGTGCTATTCGTCCACCTCTTCGAAGATGCCAAGTTGATTTATGACACCATGTATTGAAAGTTTAAGCGGATGCGACTGATGTAGCAGACTTCGTCAGATTCCCCCTCGTTTGAGGGGTTTTTGATTGTGGGGACGCTCTTCCCTGCTGGCGCAAGCCCCTGCAATTAATTACGCTACCGCATCGCGGTAACAACTTTCTCCTTCTCCAGATGGTCACTTCGTGTCGTCGGTGTTTGTTTTGTGTTTGGTTGCCCGTGGATTGTATACGGAGACTAATTTATGTCGTCGTCCGTAGGACGTGGATTAGTCTAAATCCGTATCTTCTTAGATTTGGGTTTAAGGATACGTTAGCCTCATTTGAGACTAAGATCAACTTAAACGTTTGTTAAGGATACATTAGTCTCATTTTTACACTAAGATCAACTTAACGGAATCGTTTAGATCCAACAAAAGAGCATTTGGACTCTAATGTTTAGTTTAGGGACATTGCGGTCGATTAGTTTAAGGATATTACGGTCCATTGTTAGTTTAAAGACATCACGGTCAAGGTTAAGGACATCATAGTCCGTGAGTTTAAAGACCTCACAGTCAAGGTAAAGATCATCATAGTCCATGAGTTTAAGGACCCCACAGTCCAGTTTAGAGACGTCATAGTCTGTGAAGTGTGTGGTTGTCGGGACCCGTCACCTCTCTGAAGACGTTGAAAGATTACAACGACAAATATCAAAGGAGCGAAGAGATGTACTCTCGAACCAAAGTGGATTGGGTGATCTATAGTCCAATTTGGAACTAAGATCAATTAATTAGATTATGAGCACATTGGCTCAGTTAAATCTGAATTGAGGACTTATGGCCAGTTTGGGCTAAGTCCAATTAGATTAGAAATATTGGCTCTTTGTTTGACCATTAAACATTTGTCTGGGTTCAAGCCCACATTATTTAGTAGTGCTAAACCAGAGTGTGTGGGCTCTGATACATTTTTGTCTTTGACTGAGCATTAAACATTGTAGTTCTGAGTTTTAATCAACTTTGGGATTTAGTCAAAAAGGGAGGTTTTTGCCTCTGGAAACTTAGCCAATTTGGATAAGATTGGATTTAAAATAGTGTTAAACACTAGAGGATAGCAGTGTTAAACACTAGAGACGAAATACTCAAAATAGTGTTAAATACTAGAAAGGAAGGGGTCACGTGGGGTCACGTAGGGGCACCCAGAGGTGGGGCCAGATCTCCTTTACCTTGTTGTCAGAACTGCAAATAAGTGTTAAACACTTTTAGTTTTCATAGCCATCACGTATGGGCACGTGATGGGTACTCATGCCCTGATTTATTAGAATGTTTATTAGGGGTCACGTGAGGACACGTAAGGGCACCCGAGCCAACATTGCCTTTACTTTTGTTTTCTTTATTTTGGAAGTCACGTGGGAGCACGTGAGGTATTGCCTCAGGGCTAATTCCTTCTTATTTTGGAGGATCTTTGCAGGGATCACGTGGGGAAACGTGACCTTAGTTCTTTACGTGCATGGAGATCTTTCAAGTCTCTTTATTTTAAGAATTAAATTCTCTGTAGGGTTAAACCCTAATTTTGTTTTTAAAGGAATTAAATTCCTATGCATGTTGAAGAATTAAATTCTTATGTAGGGTTAAACCCTAGTTCTGTCTTGGAGGAATTAAATTCCTATGAGTTTGGAAGAATTGAATTCTCAAGCATGGTTGAACCCTAATTTTATCTTAGAGGAATTAAATTCCTATGAATTTAGGAGAATTAAATTCTCGCATAGGGTTAAACCCCAGTTTTATCTTGGAGGAATTAAATTCCTGTGAATTTGGGAGAATTAAATTCTCATATACAGTAAAACCCTAGTTTTATCTTTGGGAGAACTAAATTCTCTAAACTCAATTCTCCCTCTAAGTTTTGGATCTGGATGGCAGAATCTCCCCGATAAGAATTAAATTCTCAACTTGTGAGGAGATTTGCTTCTGCAAATCTTCAACCAGAGGAAGAACTAAGTTCTTATGCAGAAGAGTTAAACTCTTAGATTGAGAATTAAATTCTCTTTTTCTGTTTTATGAAGCTTTGATCCCTTTCCCTTTTCTCACCTAGGGTTTCTTTTCTTGAGAATTGAATTCTTCTTTCTTTTCTCTCTGCTATTTTCCTTCAGAAAATTTCAAGATCTCCAAAAATCTCCCTCTCTTCTCTTCTTAGCTCCTATTTATACGAGAAGGAAAAGAATCAATTTGTTTAGTGAATCTTTCATTGAAAGATTTTGTTTGTTTTTTCCGTAACTAATATGATCTTTTAGATCACTCAGTGAATTTTATTCACCATTGGATTTTTAATCCAAAAGATATTCTGTTTGTTATTTTTGGTCAAAATTTAGGAAAATCTTTCCTTGTATAAAATTTTTCCATAAATAGGTGATTTTTAATCCAACGGTGCTCCACTTTACAGAGCACAGTCCTTCTTTTGTTTGGAAAGATCTAAAGAAATATTTTTCCAGTTAGAGTCTTTGATCTCCCTTAATTAGAATTTAATTCTATTAGTTCAAAAGGATTAAAAGCCCATCACGTGTTGACATGTGATCCCAATGTTTGATCATTTAAATAGAATTTAATTCTATTAATTAAAGAGCTTATGAACTCATCACCTGTTGACACGTGACTCCCCAATTAAGCATTTAATTCTGTTGTTTTTTTAAAGAACTATGGAATCATCACGTGTCAGCACGTGACTCTTGGTCACGTGTGAGCACGTGATGCCCCATTGGGATTTTTCCTTGTTATTTTATTATACTTTATTAATCTCTTTCAGTGGGTTTAAAGGTCCATCACGTGTGGGCACGTGACTCCATTAATTGATTGTTTGATTAGAATTTAATTCTATTAAAACAGAATCCCAGGAAACCACCATGTGTCAGCTCGTGACCCTTGGTCACGTGTGAGCACGTGATACCCTATTGGGGTATTTCCTGATATTCTATCAGGGAACATGAGCGCTGCCAAAAGAATGCGGCCAGGGAACTACGTGTTTAACACGTAGGGGCTATGATAGGATTTAATCCTATCTGAAGCCGGTACTCACATACTTTGCATGTGAGTGCTCACGTGTTTAACGCATGGGCGCTGTTATAGGATTTAATCCTAACTGCAACAGGTGCTCGCGTACTTTGCACGTGAGTGCTCACGTGGGCGCTGCCCTCTATTTTTATAAAAGAAACAACAAGCTTTGGCAAAAAAAATTGGCGGGAACACTTGATATGTGATCAAATGATCACCCCATAAGCTCATTGTTATATAAGTTGATCTTAGTCCTATATACGACTAATGATCTCATATATCATATCGTCTAAGTCGATCTTAGTCTCATACACGACTAACGATCCTTAGACATATATCTCTTGAACCGATGGACCTCATTATATGAGATATTCGTCCTAAGTTCAACCCCAAATCAAATATGAATGGATTTGGACTAATTCGCGCCCTATAGGCAATGACATATAATTAGTCTATGTATACAATCAAAGGGCAAATCCAAAATAAATAATATATATAACATGGCACAAAGTGATATTTATGGAGAAGGAGAAAGTTGTTATCGCTTTACGGTAACGTAATTAATTGCATGGGCTTGCGCCTGCAGAAAAAGCGTCCCCACAATCAAAATCCCTTCACATACGAGGGGGAATCTGATAAGTCTTCTACAATGGTCGCATCCTTCCAAACCTCCACTATACGGTGCCATAAATCATTTTGGCTTCTTCAGAGAGGTGGTCGGATATGTTCCATATAGCATCTTCCCCTGTATTTAGGCTGGTCGCTCTCCCTGTGCTTCAGTCCCTCATTTCCGGCAGTAAATACTTCTCAAAATCTGTGGACCTTGTATTTCAAAGAATGCGTGTCTAAAATCAGAGAACTCATAGGTAGAACAGAATGAAGAGTACCTACCCCTCGTCCATAAGGACACCAGACAATATACATTACCATGTATAAGTCCCAAGAGTGTATTAACTCAAAATCCATATGTTGTAAGTTGAGAATTGTATTCTGGTTTAGAATGTCTACACTGTTATTTAATTCACCTTATCTTATTCTCAACTGATAAAGCTAAATGTTTAGAACAAAATTTTCAAAAAGTCATATTCCACTTTATAAATTAAATATACAGATATATCATTTTAAAAATTGGTGCAAAACAGCGGTTATTCAAAACCAAATATTTATAGTAAAGAAAAACCAGGTGATTTAATCCAATATCACCAATTGCTACGAATTCTGACATTAGGGATCAAATCACCCATTTCCCAATATTCTACTCTTTCTTAGTATTTGTAATGTAAAACATATATGAGAATCTAAGCTGGTATATACATACCCTGGAGTCAGAATCGATTGGGAAAACAGTTTTCAATTATAACATCACAGAAATTCTGAAACATAAATGTTTGAAGGGGTGGCCTGGTATTCTTAGTAATACCTCTTCCACTGTCCAGATTTACGACAGTAATCACAATTTCTTTTTCCCTCACTCCAACCCTTTATATGTCTCTGCATCTCACCTTCTGTACACCATACTTAGGCTAGTTGGTTTTCTTTCTTTCCTACCTTTCGACACCAGCTTAAGGTTTAGAAGAAGACTATCCAACAAGCTTAAGGGGGATATTATATTTTTACAAGGAGCTCACAACTTGAGGGAAGGTGAAGAAGGGGATATAACCGAATTATACAATTCAATTTCTCCAAAACCCGTGGCCATCCTTGACTGAAGCAACTTCTTCGAGTTCGTATTTAACTATACGATGGTCATTCCAAGTAATATGGATTTCCATAGTGATAAAGAGTGTTCTAGAGAAAGCAAAGGAGAAGTAGGAGCAGCCGGGATATATACAACATTGTCGTGAATCATGAAAATCCAAAGCCAGAGTGTAAAAAGGTTCGGTTAACTTGGTTAATGAGATTTAGTTTAAGGTAAGTCATGGGTCGCTGCAAGAGAGAAAAAAACACTCAGCTTGCACTCTAGCAAGATTAGATTGGTTAATCACTTTATCTAATCATGGTGGTTCCCATTATATCCTCAAATTCTCCTTCAAACCCTAAAATGAGAACTGGTCGGGATCATATATACTTTACAAATTCGCTAACCGTTCAGCCAGGCCAGGGTTGGTACTCCGAGGGAGTTCCCTCGTGCTTTCGCACGGACCTAATTTAATAACTCCGTTTCCACAGAGACGTAAGCTCGTTTACACTTTTTAGACACCTAATAGGTTATAGCTAGTTGTGAAGTGAAAATCTCCCGAAAGGTAATACCTACTCACAGTGAGAATCGGGCCCCAACTATTATTGTGTGATAATCTTGACGGAAGCCGACCAAAGTTACCACACTATAGAAGGTATGCACATACTTGGCAAGTTTCTATTATATTTAAAACTCCCGATATGATTTTTACCTCTAGGACCCTAGTGATCTTGACTGAGCCAACAAATCAAAGAGCCCTAGTCAAGTTCAACCCGTTATTATCTTGATTGAATTAAACTCACCCGCACGAGCCCTTCATTGAGCTAACAAGGCCTTACGACTGTCCTAACTACTTGCAATACCATGCAACAGAAAAGCACTACAGAGCTACCGAATACTACGCCTCGGCTGAGCACGACTAACATAGCATGAATATTAAGAAATACTAATCTGAAATGATGGAGGGCTACGGCTGGTTTTTGGCGAAAAACCTTTAACGTAATGAACTCATCGTTGAAGGAACTCGAGTGGCTTTGAAAAGGAGTGGTTTAGGCTCTGCTTTTAAAATGAGTGGTTTTAAAGAAAACCGAGTGGTTAACATAAGCTTTTGCTAAAGAGTGAATTCCCCGTAAAGGGATCAAGGCTCTTTCCACATCAAATGAGGTGCAGGATATTCCTAACCGAATACCTCTATATAAAGTAATGGAATAAGACTATAGTTTTAAAATTTGATTCCAACAACATCATTTTGGGTTTATTCCTTTGCATTAAACATATATTGCAGTCCCATCATTTAAGTTTCTAAGCCATGCCAGAAACAACAAAAATAGCATGCTTTATATGCCATTCGCATTCGTCACGGGGTCCCGGGTTTTCACCGTAAGGTTACTTAACTTACAGCAGGGCGGGGACAGCGCTAGCGCGAATGCAAAATATATAGAAACATGTAATATATATATATATATATATATGTATGTATGTATATGTATGTATGTATGTATGTATGTATATGTATGTATGTATGTATGTATACATACATACATACATACATACATATATATATATGTATATATATATGTATGTATGTATATATATATATATATACATACATACATACATATATATATATATATATGTATGTATCATTGCAGGCAAGTAATAATCATCACAAGCATGCAAACAAAGAACAATATGGAATAGAGGATAAACAAGTAGCCCTGTGTTTCATTTGATCCCAAATAAAACGCAACATTTCCCGGTCATGAGGATAGCCCATACAACATCGATCCTAGACCCCTACAAGTGCGGCAAGCCATCTGCCAATTCTAGAAATTCGGCAACCCGTCCTCAATATCAATAGTTGGTCACCCATTGCTTTCTAGAATCTGGTAACTTGGGCACTCCTCCATGGGTCGATCATATAACCCTTATAAGTACGGCGAGTAACCCGCCAATTCTAGAGTGAGGCATCCCTGTCTCAAACACCATAAGACGACCACCTACCACACTCTAGAACCCGGCTACTCGAGCACTTCTCCTAGGTTAAACCTAGTACAGAAATGTAATATATATAATGGTAACAATGCCCGCATCCTGGACGTGTCCCAATAAAAGAATATACAACATACGTTAACGGCGGCCAAAAGTTGGACGCTCGTCTTGAACAAATGAATACATTAATAACATTACAGTACACACACATTGCATGTGGGGCTATCCGTCATGACAATTCGTCTAAACCATAACCATGATATAAATCACAACAATACAATATGTGTATCCTTGTCTAATCGAACGTATAACAATCAGACAACGTTAAGCGACACCTATACCAAGATAAAAAAACATAAACGATATTAAAATTTCGACCGAAAACAAGCCCGTATTGCATGTATGCAAAAACTACACAAACTGAAATCTGGGGCGAAAAATAGGTATACCAAAAATCTATTTTCTACAATTCCAAGCAACTGACAAAATCTGGGGATCAACAGACAAATTTGGGTCGAACATCTCGGCCCATACTCGGCCAATATTTGTCAGTTTTTTCTCGAATCTTGTGCCAAGTTTTCTATCCTCAGAACAAGTCCACTGCAGTATGCTAAAATTTTTTCAGGTGTCGTTTAAAAATAGACAGAAACATGGAATGTGGAAACTAAATACGGGTAAAATTTCGGTCACGAAACTAAATATCGTCTAATTTAGTTCTAGTGTTTCGTTGGCTCTGATACCATGAAGGGTTCCCTAGCGCTCGCGGCCAATGTAGAAGCGTAATGAACAACAAAATTTTTTAGCATGCAACAGGAAACCGAAATATAGAAATCGTTCTAAACACTAAACTAGCAAAAAACACAGGAGATCTATACGAGGGTGAGGGAGTACAACCTTTGTAGCATGTCCACCCAACTATGGAAGGCCCCTCCAACATCCGTAGCCGTCAGAAACGCGCTTGAAAGGCGATTGCCCTAGCCAAAGATGATCCACCCGAGGAAAACCGATCCAAGCTCCAGTTTCGCTCCCAAGCGAATTTCAAGGAAGCAACCAACACTCTAAGTTTGATAGAAATAGAGTGTGGAAGATGTAGGAATTTATCACTAATCTTTTCTCTCAATCTCAAAGCTCAAGTGAGCAAATGAAGAAGAAGGAGAAGATGGTTAGAATGCAAATGTAACATGACACAAAAATGATGTAAGTGTCCCATGAGAATAGAATGAGAGCATGGCTTTTAATTTTTCCAACCCATTAAAAAAATGTGACATAACCATTTTACAAATAAAGAAATCAAGCCATCCTTCTCAACCATGCCTTTAGCCACCTCACCATGCCACCTCAATTCCTATGAATTTCCATTTAGGAAATTCAATAATGAGGTGTCCACCTTCTAAAGGTATTCATGTACATGTACATAATACTTGGTATATGTATAAACTACATATAGACGTATCCGTATTAAAATACGGATAGCCAAGAGAGTGAAAATGAATAATTAAAATATTACTAGAATATATATATATATATGTAAATTATTAAATCAAAATTTGATTTAATAATCCGTCTTAATTCTAAGTCGGCTGGTATTATCAACCATCTAATTAAAGTCCGTGTCGCCAGTATACACATTTAATCGGACCCTTGTGAGTATCAATGTACGGCATCTACATCATATCGCCTAGACTGGAAAAAACCTCTGTGTGGCATTCTTAAAACTCGACAATACGCTGGCAGTGAGTTACTGGATAAATTCATAACCACAAGCACGTCAATAGCACTAACTGTACGTAACGGCTACCCAGGTATGTGCCGAAAGGAAGGTCGACAATCAAGTCCATCCGTACCCTACTGAGGCTGAATGTGACAATCACCGTACAGTTCGATCTCTTCGTCTAAGAGTGTCGCATACCAGGTCTAGGGATGGATGACGTCAGACCCCTAATAACCTGATAAGTCGTGCCAGTGTTAAGCTCATCACCAACCAAGAAACTACTGATCTTCCATCATTAAATCTCATCCGCCTTTGCCCGGGACTTATGGTGATAGCAAACCGAACACAGCGCGACATAAACTCCACATACCGAGAGAGCCGAATCCTTGACAATCCCTCACTACTTCCATGTGGCCCTGGACTGTACCCAACTAAAAATAGTTTGCACGACTCCTTTGAGCCATAGTTGAATGGTTCCTCAGCACCGCAACTTGATTTCGGGAGGCATTGAGCATGCCGTTTTCAAAAAAAAAATTGGTGCGCTAAAGAACCCTAACCTAGAATCTTAACTAGAGAATTAGACGAAACTAGCATGTAAACATCTTTACATCTAAGTGAACAAGGAATAAAACCTTTGTAGACCGGTCCTTTACTTCAATAGCTCTGTTTAGTAGCCCCTTCGCTCAAAGTAGTGAACTCCCGGACTCTAGAAAAGCTCCACAAGATGAAAGGAACAAACTTGCTTGAAGTCTTTGAGGCCGAAGATGATCTACGTCGAGGAGACACTAACTCAAGCTACCTTTTCACTAATTGTGAAGCAAACAACCTAAACTAAATGGCTAATCTAGTGTAGGTTAATGAAGTAGGAATTTTTCTCACTTTAGAAATATTTTTCTCACTCATTTTCTTCACCTCCTAAAAGCTAGAGAGCTTGAGGAAGGAGATGAAGAAAAGAACCATGGAGAAAGGAAAGTGTAGAATGGCAACCATGGGTGAGTTAATTCATATACTAACTCATGTAGAGACTAAACCATGGCTAATCATAATGGTTTTATTAATAAATATCTTAAGTAAAACAAAAATAGTGGACTAAGTCAATGGTTCTACAAGCTTCAACCATTAGACTAATTTCCAATTAATTTTATTTACTTTAAATAAATTAAACCCTTCATTATGTTAAGCATGGTGTGAGTCACATACACCCATTTTGCATGAAGCAACAAGTATGACACAATAATATATATCACATATATACTAAGTGTACACACAAGTGAGAAAAAGAAATACTTAAGTAAGCTAATATTAGTTAACGTAAGTTAATATATCAAATATAAAATTATACATTAAATCATTAAATCAACACTTGATTTAATAATCAGGCCATATCACATATAACCGACTAATATCATATGTATCAATTTATCGAATCAACACTTAATCTGATAACCCGGCTATATCACATATAACCGATCGATATCACATATCGCGAGAATAGAATGCGGTATCACATACGCGCATTAATCTCGGACCCGCACATATCACATATGTGCTCCTACTTCGTTTCGCTTGAGCCAGAAAACCTCTGTGTAGGACTCTAAAGACTCGTCAATACGCCGACAATAGGTGGTGATCATATCAGCCACCCATAAGCCGTCAGCGGTACTAGCTGGACGTAACAGCTATCCGGGTATTGAGCGATTAGAAGATCAACAAGCAAGCCTGCTCATACTCCTGCGAATCCAATAAGTAACACTACCGTACAGTCCGGTCTCTTCGTCTGGTATGTCGCATATCTCAGCCTTAGGGTGGTAAACTTCAGACCCCAATAGCCTGATAAGTCATACCAATGTGAGGCTCATAACGGTTCAAGAAACTACTGATAATACTTACCAGTAAATCTCAGCAACCCTGGCCAGGGTTTCTTGTTATGGCCAATTGACCATTGCACAACATCAACACCCAATACCGGGAGAGACGAAATCCCCACTTATCGCTCATTGCCTTTATGTGACTCGAGACTGTACCCAAAAACCACCGTTTTGCACGTTCTCTTGAACGTGGTAAGGTAGAAATCAAAGCACGGTGGGAATCACACAAGACTCTATGACGATCTCGGGTCTACAGACTAACCTGTACCAGTGTCACCAGAGAACTGCTATCTGACGATAGATATAATATCATCTAGGAGTTCTTGGCGAGTCCGTTCAGTGTACCCAGTCTCCACTGAGCACCCGTATACCATCTCTGATGTCAAACACCAATGGATATAGGATCATCCATCGTCCATCATATGGGTCGAGAAGCGTATACGCTAGTCTACTCTGGAATATCGATGCCCCGTCTCGATACTCCCATGACTAGGAATAATTGAAAGATGTACTTACCGACTACCCTTGCCCCCTAGTATGATCTACATCATAATCCTGGTATTCAAGTACTCATCCTAAGGGCTTTATCAACCTGTAATAGAGAGACAATAAGTGTACATGTTAAGATAAAGAGCAACCAGATTGCATATTACCATGTCGAGCAAGAAAGTCCTCCCTAAATATGTCCAAGCATCCACTATAATATACATCACATGTATAATAATGGCCTCTAGGGCATACATATAAGTAACAATCTCCCACTTGCACTAAGGCCATTTGTTGTAGTATTTCATACTCAACGCCCCATAAAAGTCTCTCTCGGGAAAGGCCACTGTAAGTGGATCCTCCGTGTTATCTTTTGCATCAATTCTCCTTACCTTGATCCCTTGGAGATCAGCCATATCCCTGATCGGGTGATATTGTCCTCAGAATATGTCTGGATCGCTGATGGGACCGGTGTTCCTAGGCCAAAGCCATAACTCTATTGTTGTCATAATATCAGTTATTGGACGTTCAATGGTTGGAACCATGTTCATCTCATGAACAAGAAATATCCAGATATCCACTTTGGTAGCATCGTTGGTAGCGATGTATTCAGCCATTATTGTCTAGTTTGCCACGGTATATAGTTTAGAACTCTTCCAACATACCGTCCCTCTACTGAGGGTAAAGACAAAGCCTGTGACTGACTTTTAGTCGACCTTATCACTCTGGGAGCTCGAATTGGTAAAGGACTCCTACTGGAGTTTACCGTTACCAAACAACAAGAACATTTCTTTAGTGCTTCTCAAGTACTTAAGAATGTCCTTCGCAGCTGTCCAGTGATTCTCCTAAGATCCGATTGATTCCTGATCATTAAATCTAGTGATACAGCTACATCTGGTCTGGTGCATAACATCGCATGCATGATAGAGCCATTTTCCGAAGTATAGGGTATCCCTTGTATGCGAGCCCTCTCTAAATCAGTCTTGGAAGACATCTTTTTGGAGAGTGTGATTCCTGAGTAAGTGGGCGAACCACCACGCTAAGAATCTTCCATACTAAACCCCTTTAGTATGGTGTTAATGTACCTGGATTTAGGACACTCCCAACATCCACTTAGATCTATCTCTATAGATCAAAATCCATAAGATATAGTAGGTATCATCCAGATCTTCCATGGAAAATCCTCATGATAAGAGGAGCTTGACCGAGTGTAGCATAGGAAACCATTTCCTATCAAGAGTATGTGATCTATGTACAATACGTGGAAGATAACCTTACTCTCTACAACCTTCTTGTATATACAAGGTTCGTCTACATTTTTGATGAAGTCAAACTCTTTGACTGCCACATCAAAATAGATGTTCCAACTCCGCGATGCGTGCTTTAATTCTGATGCACATAAGCATAGCCACTGGAGAAAAGGTTTCATCATAAACCACACCTGGTTATTGACGAAAACCTTTTACTACAAGTCTAGCTTTGAAAGTCTCAACTTTTCCATTTACACCAAGAATCTTCTCAAGATACTCTTGCTCCCGATTAGTTTTACCCATTCAAGTGCAACATTCAAAGTCATACTATGTTGGTGTACATGGATTTCATCTCTGATTGCATAGCATCCAACCAATTCACTGAGTCCCCACTCATGATGGCCTGCTTGAACCTGGTTGGGTCATCATCTACCATGATGCAATCCTCGCTCCCACCATCACCGTGGAAACCATAGTATCTCTCTGGTGGGTGAGGAACCCTACCAGATTCGTGGAGAGGCTGAAGTTCGTTGGTGACTATTGAATTCTTTGGTTTCACAAAATCATCAGCTATTAGTTTGTCCAGCTGGAACTCCTTCCAGTTCTACCTCATGACCACTAAGTTCTTCCAAAAGAAATCCCTTTTTCTAAAAAGGTGGTATGCTGAGAAACAAAACACCTTTTGCTCCTCAGTGTGGTAGAAGATATACCCTCGCGAATGTTTGGGATATCCAACAAACTTACAAAACTGACCTTGCCTTGAGTTTGTCCGGATTTTGTTTTTCAACATAGGACGGACAACCCCATATCTTAACTCATTTAAGACATGGTCTCTTCACATTCCATATCTCATATGGAGTGGTAGGCACTGATTTGGATGGAACCCTATTCAATAGGTATGCAGCTTCTCAAGTGCATAACCCCCAAAAGGAAACAGGCAACTCAACAGTACTCATCATAGAGCGCGCCATATCTCATAGGGCACGATACCTCCGTCCCGATACACCGTTGTGCTATGATGTATACGAAGGAGTAAGCTGAGAGAGAATCCCATTCTCCGTTTAAAAAATTCAGGAACTCCATGCCCAAGTATTCGCCTCCTCGATCACATCGAAGGACTTTAATACTTCTATCCGTCTGGTTCTCAACTTCAAGCTTATATTTCTTGAATTTCTTAAAAGTTTCAGACATGTGTTTCAACAAGAACATATGTCCGAATCTTGAGAGATGATCCGTGAATATAATTAAGTATGAGGAACCAGCCTTGGCATTTGTAGACATAGGACAGTATACATCACCATGTATCAGTCCCAAGAGTTCAGTAACTCTATCTCTATTTCCAGTAAATGGAGTATTGGTCATTTTACCTTTGATACAATACTGGCAAGTATCATAAGATGAAAATTCAAACGAATTCAAATATTCATCCTTATGTAACTTAGCTTATTTTGTCACATTGATATGACCTAGTCTACAATGCCACAAGAAGGATTCGTTCATTTTTGAACTACTCCTCTTGTGTGTGTTCTATATATTTTGAACTGTGGTTTGATTTAGAACGTATATGCCATTACATAACGTGCCTGATCTAATCAACTCTTGATTAAGGAAAATGTTCACAAGATTATCCTGCAATACAAAATTATATCCTTCTTTAACTTAATAAAGAAACTGATGTAATGTTGTATATCAGCTTCGGCATGTAATAATATTTGTTCAGAATCAATGTATTTACCACTTGGTAATACAAGGTGATATCTGCCAACTGATTTGGCTACAACAATTGCACCATTCTCTAACACTTAGAGACATATCACCCAATCCCAGTTCTTTACCTTTCTGTAGCCCATGTAACAAATTACATATGTGGGATCTTGATCCGGTATCTCATACCTAGGATATAGAGGATACTAAGAAACAGTTCTTGGTAACGAACACACCCGAAGAATATGCATCAACATGCTTATTCCTCGATTGGGTAGCTTGGGAACTCTGGTATTCCCTATTTCCCGCTCGGACTTATAACAGTTATAAGATAGAGCGGAACCAACGTTCCCTAGCTCAGTATAATAAGCAGGTTCGGTCAATGCATCTATATTATTATCTTGATTAAGGCGTGATATGGTCGCAACAAGGAGAGAGAGAGAGAAGAAAACACTCTGCGTATGCTCTTGCAAGATCAGATTGGTTATTATTTTATCTAATCAGGATAGCTCCCACTGTTTTTATCAAATATACCTTCAAACCTTAAAAGGTAAGAATAGCCGGGATTAATTACACCCAACAAGTTCGCTAATTTTTCGGCCAGGCCAGTGTCGGTACTTTGAGGGAGGTTCCCCGTGCTTTCGTACAGACCTAACTAAAATAAACCTCATTTTCCCAGGTGTGTAACCCCGTTAACACCTTTCAAGACATCTATTTGATCGGCTAATTGTAATGTGCAAAACTCTCCTAGGAGTAACTCTTACTCGCAGTGGGTATTGGGATCCAACTATCTCATAGAAGGTATGCAATCTCATTGCAAATTTCAACACTTGAAATTCCCGATAATATTTTACCCCTAGCGTCCTAAGACCTTGACGAAGGCCAACAAACTATAGGCTGCTAGTCAAGTTCAACCCGAACATTTAATGATTGAATTAAATCCACCCGCACGACCCTTGATGGAGGCCAATAAATTCGCATGACTATCCTAATCCAATCTCATCTTATGTTGCAGATAAGCACTAGTTAGCTACCGCACACTACGTTTTTACGGAGGCTAACAAACATAGAAAGAATGCTAAGTAGTACTTATCTGAAATGACAGAGGGCTACGACAGGATTTAAGAAAACCTTTTGCGTAATGAACTTGATATCGTTGTAGAATCGAGTGATTTTGAAAAGGAGTGTTTTTTAGGCTTTTACTAGTTTTGCTAAAGAGGTCACTCCCGGTGAAGGGATCTCGTCTCTTTCCTAATCGAATGAGGTGCTGTATATTTCATAAATACCACTATGCAAAGCATGAATTAAAAAAGCAATCAAAAGACTAAACTGAGTGGGTTGTAGCATCTGCCAGTTCCGCTAAAGAGGTCACTCCCGGTGAAGGGATCTCGTCTCTTTTCTTATCGAATAAGGTGATGGATATTCTACAAGGTATACCACTATGCAAAGCAAGAACTAGAGCTACCAGTTTTTAAAACAAGATTCTACAACATCTTTAGGTTTCTTTTATTTCATTAATCTCATTAATGAAGTCCTATCAATTATGCTTTCTAAGAATCACAGAAGAAACGAAAATATAACGTATGCTTATGTCATCCGTATTCGCCACAGTGTTTCATTATGCACCGTTAGGTTACTTAACTAACGGCATAGCGGGGTGGGACTAGCGCGAGTGTAAACAAAAGCAACGTTTATTATATATCATATAGATAATAACAACATTCGTCTCATCATATAAAGTTATCACATCACAGAATATCAGCAGGTAAAGAACATATATGAAATATTGGATATACTAGGAATTCCGTGTTTTAATTAAGCGAGAAAAAAACTCGGATTCCACGGTCGTGATGAATAGCTAAACCCACATCCCTAGACCTCTATGAGAGCGGCAAGCAACCCTACCAATTCTAGAGTTAGGAGACCCGGTCTTGACTCCTCAAGATGGTCTCCCACTGTACCCTAGAACCCGGTTACTTATGCTCCCCGCCTTGGGTCTATCCTAATGCGGAAAAGTAAATAATATACATCAATAGTGACATCATCCTCAACCCGGAAGTGACCCAATAAAAGAATATTATATACAAGTTTTTACATGAATGAAAATGAAAAACTCTCATCTCACATAAAAACTATCGGCTATTCAAACACGACGATCCAATATAACATATCACAGCAACACATAACATCACATGTCATCAACATAAGTAAATATGCGTATCCTAATTGTCGTTGACATATAGCAATGAAACCGGCGATACACCACATATTACACATACGGTCCCAAAAAAGAAAGTGAAAAACTACAACAATTGGAATCCGCAACCACCTTAGATATCATAAACCCAATGTATCACATATTTTGGATTTCATGCCTAACCAAATGAATTCCTTAGACATCGCATGCTTAACAATTAAAAACCCAGCATTTTAGTCTCGATATTGAAAACACTTTTCAATAACCAGTCGGGTAATTCAACAAGATTCTTGACAACCTGATCGAATGCTCGTAGTAAATTTTAGTAGACGGCCGCACCCCCGATGCCATCGACGAAGTGTACTTAGGCGGAACACCGCGACCGCGACCACCCGAATGGATGCTCTTGGCGACGGGGATCTCCTATAATCACTTGGTCGGGGCTATGGGGCGTGGCTATCTAGTAAGATTACCCGGCGAGTATTCGCGTACGCTACGTGATTGCGACAGAGTTTTGATCCACATCAAAATCCCGTGGCAACCGATCAAATGAGACTGAATTGCTTGATTTATAAAATTCAAATTAGTTTTCACAAAACTAAATATTGTGAATGTCACGCCCCGTTTCCCATTGTACGGGCAAAGGACACGACGAGAACGCTACGTATTTACTCAGAAGTAAACACGCTAAGCTTATCTAAGCAATATAAAATAAATGTACACAAGAGACATGATGTAAATGAACAACAACTTTATTTATTAACATTCTTTTTACAATACAACTGAAAAGAAAATACATGTACTGAAAGCAATGCCTAAAAAATTGCATAACAGGAATGAAAATGAAATGTATAAGTAACTAGAGATCCGGGTCGAAGGCTAGCTATTCCAAGTCCTCGTTGGTGGGCTCTGTCCCCAGAAAGCCCGATACACCTGAAAACATTCCAAAGAAAGAAGAAAATGAATGTCGTCAGGAAACAATCGCTCGCTAAGTCCCAAAAGTAAGAGAGACAGAATGGACAGAAGGAGAATGTGACCTTTAAAGTTGTATTATATTGTTAATGCTGTTGTTTGTAGCTTGGTACAGAAAATGCCAGCGTATACGAGAGGAGTCTCACTATCCCGGAGACTAAGGTATACGGAGTACAAGAACCGTTCAGCCACGGTACAACGGCAATGGAGATTCAGGTTAGGTATCTTATGGTTGCAGTCTCGTGCCACTTTTAACACCTTCCATACCAGTCTAACCGTTATAAACCCCGCGATGTCTTGATTGTATTGTTTGTATTGTATTGTCTTGTATTGTAAATTCTATAAATGGATGACTTGCCGAAACCATGATATCAGTAATGGAACAGATATAATGGATGAACATGTAAATGGAGTATATCCATGGTTCGGTTTAGTCAGGTTGTATAGATTGAATAGATTGAGTATATGGATTCATATTGAATTTAAGTTTTATATTTGAATCACATTCAAATCAGATTGATGATATTTAGACTCAGTCTGAGTAAGACAATTAGAAAAGAAATTGAAGTCCTTAATTAGGTTTTGATGTTATCGGTAACTGCTGCACATGGACGGAAGGATTTGTGTCTTTTTCCAAGACAATTATCGTATTGATAATACCGTTTGTTAGGTTGTCTACCTTAGATAGGCAAGCACCCATATCTCCGGTTACCCGAGGCTCAAAAGACTGGTCCCGTTTAAACCTATGTTTACTAGGGTCCTTATTGTAATTAAGTATAACTTGAGAGGGTTTTATGTAAAAATAGTTTTGGCATAATTTCAAAATACTCCTCAAGCATTTAATTATCATTTTTAGGGTTTTTATAGATGCATATTTTATAGATGTGAAATTTCTAGTAAGAAAAACCTAATTTTCAGAGTATATGGTATTTCTTTATAATATGGATATTGTTTTGAATTATCATTGTTATTTCATGTGAGTTTTGGAAACATGGAATATTATATATATTTAAAATAACTATTTTCATAATAATTATATACACATATTTAATGAAAATAATTTTATTTATTTTCTTGAAAAAATCTCATTTTCTAAAGAAAAATGTATAAAAATTCCATCGAGACCGAATGCTCCATGCGGAGGTCAGCATCTCGCTCTATTAAGCCCGAGGATGTGCAATAATCCGCACCATCCCGAATGGGTCCGCCAAAAATGGGTTGTAGAGGCGCAATTGCATGGAAATTGTTAATACATCTTTTTAAAGAAAACGATTTTATAAGTCAGGGTATTTATTTGTAAGGTCGTATTTCACGTATTCTATTGTCCTAAAATCAATCGTGTTATGATCGAGATGTGTGTTGTGATGAGGTAGGCCATTACCTCGTGAACTATCTAAAGGTATAGCAAGGAATAAAGGTTATAATGTTGAAATGAATAGTTTATGGTATTTTTATGTAAAAATATGATAAATGTCCCAAAAATGATTATTTTGATGTGAAACTTGTTTTTTTTGAGTTTGTTAATGTTTTTTAAGCAATATGTGAGAATATGAAGTTATCTTGATTAGGAAAAATATAGTTTTTAAAGAAAACCGAATCGGAAGTCGGACTAACTCCGCTTCCGTCGGGTTTTAAACATGAAACTTTTTAAAGATGAAGATGAGAGGGGAAATAGGACTTACTAGTTTGTTGGACTAAAACAGAGGGGGGGTCCTAAAGAGAGCTTCAGGACGTCGTTTCGTTGCCGGAATCTCCTCGGAAGTTCGCCGGAGCTTCGCCCTTCACTAGCTCCACTTGTACAATAAAAGACTTAGGATTTTGGTATAATTTTTGCAAGAGAATTCTGAGTGAGTGGGGTGTAAGATGGGGTGGGTATTTATAGGGAAATCTAGAGTTTAGGGGGAATGAATAATGCATTAAAATTTTGCATTAAAAATAGAATTTGAAAGGGTTTATTATTCTCTGTAAATGTGCAGAGTAAACAAATAATACTGGAGTTATGGGGGAGTCCAAGGGTCTAGGGTAAAACAAAAAATCAGGGTTTGGGCATGGGAAAACCGGCGGCACAGGTCCTAGGAGGCTTCTCGCCTGTTCGATCTTGGAGATGGGGGCTCGGATTGGGGCCACGTGTCCCTGACGCTTCAACTGACCTATTTAACATGTTTGATTATTCTGTAACTTACCCTATTAAGTGTGTTACACGTGTAGACTCTTTGGGTTATAAAAGGTTAAAAGAAAATTGAATAAAAAGATAATGTGGCAGATGGGATTAAAACACAGGGCCTATGTTCAGTTGATAAAACTGCACATTTGTTATTACATTTTTCCTACTATTTCTATTCTAGAAAAGGTGTTTATTATAATATATGATACATATGAGGGTTTATCTGTAAAAATACTATTTTTCATGTGTTGAAATATTATAATTAACATTTGGTAGGAAAATGTATGCAAAAATACCATTGACCAAATCTTAATATTGAAATTAATATCTCAATAAAACAAAACACTACTAATATTATTTGTTGAGATTGTGCAGAATTTTTCAGGGCTAAAAGTCAAGGGAATCAAAGTTGTTAAAGCAAACTTGCCTAATTAAGAAAACAAACTAAAGAAATCAAGTCTGGCAGTAATTACGAGAAGATTTTCAGCTTCTGAGATTCAAAAGATCACCACGTGGCAATATAGATGAAGCCCCAGAAAAATCCCCCAACGATCCCACTTTTTGGCCGCGGATCCGCGGCCAAACCACTCTATTGGCCGTGGATCTGCCGCGTGCCAGAGGGTTCAGAAAGTGGTTTTTTTTTCTGTTGGATCATAACTAGTTGCTTCCAAATTTAGAAGCTAGATTTCTGGATTTGGGACTATAAATAAAGACCAAGAGCCTCTTGGAAAAATTATCAAGCCGACGAAATCACGAAGTCCAAGACGACTCACGCATCCAGGCTGATCATCAACGGTTCATCTACCTCCTTAGAAGAGATCGAGAAGCAACTAGGTTTTTGTAATTATTTTCTAAGGAATCAAAGTGTAATGGATATTGTTGATCAATAAAGGTAGCTTTCTTTTTCTTATTCTATTTCTTCGTAGTTTAATTATGCATTTTCTATCCATCTCTTTTTCTCCCAACATGCGTGAGTAATTCTCCGCTTGTTAGGGTTCGTAGGATTAGGGCAGGTTAATGGATGATGAAAAAACATAAACTCTTTTTACGTCCTATAAAGTTTATAAACTTTATCAAAACAATCATTAACATCCTAATCGGGCGCGCTACCAATTTATTGTTAGTCTCGACCGCGATTAGAGATTAGATTAATGATTGTTTTGGTAAAGGCTAGATATGAACGGAGTTCCATGTCGAGATAGGGGTTAAGAGTGGGATTCCTTTTCCCTCCAGAAACCATAATCTACATGCATCACTGTCGTTCTAGCTTTAAATCTATTAAAGGATAAAAAGGGTAATTTTTAATTAATCATCTATAACTACTAAATCCTAACGAACCCTACAAGCCCTCTTCTTATATAAACTTACATCCGTAGTTAATCTAGATCTATATTTTGTATTCTTGTTTAACGTAGATCTAGATCCTACAACCATTCTACAACCTCTTTATTCTTCCTCCTCTCTTTTTCAACACATCTAAAGTAAGAATAAAAGATTCAACGTTTCCCAGAGGATGACCCGTACTTATCTCGGTTTAGCTACACGCGACACCGTTATTGATTGCGGTTAACTACAAACAAACACTTTTTCGTAACAATCAAATGGCGCCGTTGCCGGGGATACGTGCGTAATTTTTTTTTATTCTTACTATTTGTGTTGAATTCTTATACGATCCATATCATAATTAAAACAAAACTGCAAATTGCATATTTAAAGATTTGTGCCTGAATTTTTGCAAGGAGATCTGGAGTCACAGACTTAAGGAAACAGAAGACAGAGACATTCTTAGAGATCCAGAGGAGCACAGAAGGGAACAGAGAAAATTTCATCAACAGATCTTTCCTTCTTGCGGCGGATCCGCGGCAAAGGAGGCATATCCGTGGCGGAAGCGCGGCGGTCTAGGAGATCTAGGGTTTCAAACTTCTCTGGTATCTTTCTAAACTCTTTCTCTCTCCTCTAAATTCCAATAAAATCTATTTTCTGCAGGATTCTTTGCAAAATAGCGGCGCTAAAAAATCTTTTTGCAAAAGTTTTGTGATTGGTTTTGTTTTGCATATTTTAATACGGACTTTAAGGGGCAAAGACCAAATCCAGATTAGGTGGGGATTTCATCACCCTTCCTAAGCCCCACAAATCACAAACCGAGCATCTGCATCAACTCTACATTAATTTAAAAAATATCTAGACCAGACTCTAAGGACTGTCGCGCTCAATAAGGACAGAGGAAGGTCGTGGGTAATCTATCGCTTATCCGCATTACTTTTGTGGTGCCTAGGCAAGTGTGTCTAAATTAAGTGGTTACTTAATTAGGCCCGCTATTTTTTGGTGATTCGTATAGCGGATACCTCCCACTTACCTGGCACTTACCTGGCTACAAGAGTAGTAAAGAGGCGGCAGAGGATGGATCATACGGCTTGTCCTTTGGAAGTCTAGGAGCGGTCTAGAGACTGGACCTAGGTAACCATAGTTTTAGGTTGTTTGTGCATTTTTGTGTGATTTGTCTTAAGTCCCACTTTTTCAAAACAATCCAATTTTAAAGCACACACACGCTGCCACTTGCACTAAACCCGCTTAGTGCATGCTCGGCTGGACACGGGATCCTAGTGCCCGTCTTGTCCGCGTTCCTGCTATTGATGCCGAAGTCGGTACTTCTTCATCTTCTTTTCCCCCACCATACACCACGACCGAGATGGACGGTACTCCATCAGATTATAACACCACGCTGCCACCGCCCGTAGATGCGCAGAATCCACCGCGCATCTCTCTCCAAGAGAGATGCTATCCTATCCGTGGTCCCCTTCCTACTTGTCTATCCATTCCACCAGCTAACGGGGATAATTTCGAAATTAAACTCCACTACATCAATCTGTTGCCCAAATTTCACGGGCTTGAGTCGGAAGACGCATACGTTTTCATCACTAAATTCGAAAACGTATGCGCAATGATGAGTACTTCACAATTGACTTTGGATGCTATGCGCTTACGTCTTCTCCCATTCACACTGTGCGACTTGGCAGAAAAATGGCTTTATAATACTGTCGCACACTCTATCACTAATTGGGACGAATGCGTAATAGCATTTCTTAAGAAGTTTTATCCAAACCATAAGACTGCCCGTGTTAGGAGCGAGATCAACCAGTTTACCCAGCTTCCCAATGAACCATTTTGGAAGTGCTTTGAACGTTTCAAAGATCTGCTTGTCCAATATCCTCATCATGGAATCAATAGATGGGATTTATGCCGAATTATATATGAGGGCATTAATCCAGCGACAAAGCAGATGCTTGAAACAAATTGTCAATGCAATTTCATGTCTAAAGACGACGGTGAAGCTTGGAAATATCTGGAATACCTTACTGAACACACTTTGCAGTGGGAAAGCGTAAGACCACCGTCTTCTAAGGGAAGTAATCATCAGCTCGATATTTCCATCGCAGTAAAAGCCGTAATGGCAGCGATACAGAAGAAACTCGATGCTATTGAGAACAAGTTCTCATCGTTCTCCCTAAATCAGGTCACGCTTCCCAAGACCGTCCGTGGTTGCTGTTCAGATCCTTCACACTTAACGGAAGAATGTCCTATGAATGCATCGTTTCAAACTAATGCTGCTTTTCAGCAGCGACCTAGAAACGATCCTTATTCTTCCACGTACAATCAAGGATGGAAGAATCATCCTAACTTTGCTTGGAACCAAAACCAACAAAGCAATTATGAAAGACCTCCTCCACAGCAACCACAAGCACAAAGTCAGCACCCCTTTCAGTCACAAAATTTTCAAAATCCGGCCAACACTTCTGTACCACAATTGGCCGGTACTAACAACTCTTCACTCGCACAAACTTTGGATTTGTTTATGAAACATTCCATTCAAATGTCGGCTGATATGAAGTCTTCTATTGATACCCTAACGAAAGACTACGCCTCCCACAGTGAGAGTATTAAATCAATAGAAAACCAAATTGCATAGTTGAACGCCGCAATGAGTGCGAGAGAGAAAGGGAAATTCCCATCTCAACCAATACTTAATTCTGGCCACTCACAAAGTTATAATGTGAGTGCCGTTACTACGTTGAGATCGGGAAAAGTGCTGAATAACCGAGTGGGTGAGCAATGTGATGATGTTAGTGACACCAATGATACCCCGGCTACTTCTTCTTCCCCTAATTCGTCTAGTCTCCCACCTTCATCCGAGCCTATTCTCCGTTTTCCCCAAGGCTCGACCCTTGGCCCATTTCCTCGAATCTACCTAAAACGATCCCCACTCCAATTTTGGGATCCACTCCATCCCCACAATCCTCTCCAATGTTGGACCAAACCCTTATTGATAAAGTACCTTATCCAAACAGGTTAAGAGGCAACAGACCAAGTCCACAAATGGAGAAGATTGTGGAAATTTTTAAGCAAGTTAACATAAACATTCCTCTCCTAGATGCTATTCAACAAGTTCCGTCATATACGAAAATCCTAAAAGACTTGTGTACTAGGGAGAGAAAAGTTCAAGTACCTAAAAAATTTTTCCTTGCGAGTAATGTGAGCACTGCTTTTACATAACAACTACCCAAGAAACGAAAGGACCCCGAAAGTCCTACAATTTCTATTTCCATTGGGGGTAAAAATATCAATCATGCTCTACTCGATTTAGGTGCTAATGTTAACTTGCTTCCGTATTCTGTTTATGAGCAATTAGGGATCGGAGAGTTAAAACCTACGCATTGCACTTTTCAGATGGTCGATCGATCTATCACCCAACCTAGGGGTGAGCTAGAGGATGTGTTAATCAAAGTCGGGGAATTTATATTTCCTGTGGACTTTATCGTTATTGATAAACAACCTATGGCAAATCCACGCAATCAAATCCCGGTGATACTCGGTCGACCTTTTTTGTCCACTTCCAACGCAGTAATTAATTGTAGAAACGGCTCTATGACCCTATCCCTTGGAAAGAAGTCAATTGAGCTTAACATTTACAAGTTGGGAAGTGAACCCTCCGAACCCTATGCTCATGTGTGTTCTGTCGAATTAATGGATGTCCACGGCAGCGAATTTGATCAACCTCATAATTCTGACTCTTTTCATATGTTGTTGCTTGACACGGACTCTTCCACCGAGTTGTCCGGGTCAACATCTAACACTAATGAGGAACTTTTTATAGAGTCTGACGATCATCCCATTTTTTCTGATGACATTATTCTTCGGCGTATCAACGAAAGCTTTGAGGAAATTTTCGCTGATGAACTCGCATTTTTACAAGACACGGGTGTTGAGATGAATCAACTCCAAGACAAAGAAATTAAATCTCCACCCCTTCTTCTCGACAATCATGATAATGCGAGTAATCCATCATTACTATCACTGTGTCGTCTCCCCAAATTGAGATGCAATCCTTTTCCATTACACCTCTTATCACCTCCCCACTTCTTCACGTCGAAAGATGACATGTTCTTCCACCAACCTTGGTGCTTCATCGATAAAATTTTTGAATGGTTAGTGTTGACCTTCGGTCTTTGCAAAGCATGGCATTGAACAATAACCTTGACCCCCTCGTGTGATTTTAAAAGATTAATATAGTTTAACTCAAGTTTGGGGAGGGGGGATATTTTTGGCTCTTGAACATAACTTTTGTCTGCTATTTATATGTATGCCCAAGAGGCCATTACTGTACATAGGATGTATATTGTAGTGGATGCTGGGACGTATATAGGGAGGACTTTCTTGCTCGACATGATAGTATGCTATCTGGTTGCTCTTTACCTTAACGTGTACACTGATTGTCTCTCTGTTACATGTTGGTAAAGCCCTTAGGATGTGTGCTTGACTATCTGGACTATGATGCGGATCATACTAGTGGGGACATGGTAGTCTATAAGTACATCCTTCACAGTCCCTAGTCGTGGGTATATCGAGACGGGGCATCGATATATCAGAGTAGACTAGCGTGTACCTTCTCGACCCATACAGATGGGCGATGGATGATCCCATATCCATCGGTGTTTCACATCAGAGATGATATACGAGTGCTCAGTAGAGACTGGGTACACTGGACGGACTCGCCGAGAACTCCCAGATGGTATTATACCTGACGTCAGATGGCAGTTCTCTGGTGACACTGGTACAGAGTAGTCTGTTGACCCGAGATCGTCATAGAGTCTCGTGTGGTTCCCACTGTGCTTTGATTTCCATCTTACCACGTCCAAGAGGGCGTGCAAAACGGTGGTTTTTGGGTACAGTCCCGAGTCACATGGAGGCAATGAGCGATAGGAGGGGATTCGTCTCTCCCGGTATAGGGGGTTGATGTTGCGCTGTGTTCGATTGGCTATAACAGGAAATCCCTGGCCAGGGTTGCTGAGATTTACTGGTAAGTGTTACCAGTGGTTTCTCGAAAAGTTATAGACCTCATATCGACACGACTTATCGAGCTATTGGGGTCTGACGTTTACCACCCCTAGGCGAGATATGCGACATATCAGACGATCAGACCGGACTGTACGGTAGTGTTACTGGTCGGATTCACTGGAGTGTGAGCGGGCTTGCTCGTCGATCTTCAGATCGCTCAATACCCGGGTGGCCGTTACGTTTAGCAGACCGCTTGCGGCTTGTGGATGCTTGATATGATCATCATCTGCTGCCGGCGTATTGACGAGTCTTTAGAGTCCTACACAGAGGTTTCCTGGCTCAAGCGAAACGAAATAGGAGCGCATATGAGATATGTGCGGGACTGAGAATGATACCAGTCTGTGATACTGTATTCGATTCTCGCGATATGTGACATTGATCGGTTATATGCGATATAGCCGGATTATCGGATCAAGTGTTGATTCGATAAGTTGTTACTGTTGATATTAGTCGGTTATATGCGATATGACCGGATCGTTAAATCAAGTGTTGATTTAATGATTTAATGTATAATTATATATTTGATATATTACTTTGCATTAACTAGTGTCGGTTCACTTTGAATGGATTTTCTCACTCGGATGTGCACATTGTATATTCGATATAGTTTTGTGCACATGCTTGTATCATGTATGATGATATATGATAGCTAGGGTTTGTGTAAAGAGTTAATACCTTGGTTAAATAAATGGTTAATGTTTTTATTCATTTTATTCTTTTATTCTTTTAGAAAAAGAAAAAGAAATGAGATAAATGGTGGCATTCTTTTCATTCATGAAGCTTCATGAATACTTTGACCATGTCACCATTTTTGTCTTCTTTTTAAACCTAACCATTCTAATTAACTCAAGTTAGCTATCTACACTTTACCATGGTCATTATTATGATAAGAATTATCATTCTAATATATTCATTATACTTATCATAATATCATATCATCTTCTCCCTCTTCTTCTTCTTCATGAAGATAGTTTACTTCATCAATGGTGAATTGAGCAAATGAGTGAGAAATCCAATTCTAAAGTCTACCCACTTCCTATTTCTTCATCCTCTACCTCTTGCCAAGTAGTAGAGTGTGTTTCCTTCACAAGTCATCATGGTTTGGTGAAGGTGGACCTTGATCTAGCGATGCCTCGATGTAGATCATCTTCGGCACGTCGTCGACGACCTAGCCCGTCCATTCTCCGATGAAGCCGACGCTAGAGCCCGGATTTGATTTGGACAGCGGAGAGGACCTCATCTCGGAGCCGTGGAGGTGGACGACCGGATCTACAAAGGTTGTATTTCCGTATCTCTTAGTTAAGTGTTAACTAATTAGCTTTTTCGCCTAAACTTCTAGCCGACGATCCGTAGTCGGGTTTCTCGGCACCGTTAAAATTTTAATTTGGCATGATCGATGCCTTGTGAGACCTCACTAGTGTGCCTAGGAACCCTACAGTGGTATCAGAGCCTAGCTAGAGCCTTAGGCGATCGGTAGACGAAGTTAGAGATCCGATCGAACCGCGAAACCCCAAGCAAAATCGCTCTCTATACATTTTTCAAAACTGTTGAATTTTGTGAATTAAAAATATGCAGAACAATAAGCAGGAAAAACTAAGAATTACTGTGAAGTTTGGTCGACTAATTCAATAATTGGAGCGCGGAACCGCGGCCAAACCAGGGGTTTGGCGGCGCTTCCGCGGCCCAAATTTCGACTTAGTCCCTCAAATTTCATATATTTATTCTAAGGTCCTTTCTTGGCAATTTTTGATGTGAAATTTTTAATTCCACTCTGGTGTTGAGTTTTCTAGGGGTTTATTGGGGATTCGTTAATTTGATCGGATAATTTAACTTTGTTTATGATTTTCCGGATATTTTAGAAACTGTTAAAATGTTCGACCGGATATAAATACCCAATTTTTCCCCTGCCGGGAAATTTCCAAGTGTTGGATTTTTCCGTAGTTTAACGACGTTCTAAGTAGTGCAAGTAACGCGATGGTCCCTCTAGAAGACAACAAACCTTAACTCGATTATGTGACCGTCTTGAACTGCCCTTTGAACCTTCGGGTTTGGGGCAGTACGGCGTGCCACATGTGAGGCGTTGGCTTGACCCTTCTACGGCTGGACCGTTGGTACTGAGGCACGAACTGAATGTTGTTAGACTTATTTCACGTGTTGATCTATTTTGGGAAAACTTGGGTGTTTGATTGTTCGATCGGAAAGTTTAACATTTTCTGTTTATCTGGAATGGAATACAACAATTGGAATTCACAAGAAGTTATGAGATAACTGAATGAATGTTGTAAATCTAGCAATTTAGTCTCACTTGATCGGTTGCCACGGAGTTTTGATGTGATCAAAAGTCCGTCGCAATCACGTAGCGTACGCGGATACTCGCCGGGTAAACTTAATAGACAGCCTCACTCCATAGCCCCGACCAAGTGACTGTAGGAGAACCCCGTCGCCGAAAGCATCCGTTCGGGTGCTCGCGGTAGCGGTGTTCCGCCTTGGTGCACTTCGTCGACGGTATCGGGGGTGCGGCCGCCTACTGAAGTTTGACGACGAGCATTCGATCAGGATGTCGGGAATCCTGTTGAATTGCCCGACTTAATATTGAAAAGTGTTTTCGATAATGAGACTAAAATGCAGGGTTTATAATTGTTAGGCATGCGATGTCTAAGGAATTCATTTGATTAGGCATGCGATGTCTAAAGAGATTGCGGATTCCAACTGTTGTAGTTTTACACTTTCTTTTCTGTGACCGTAAGTGTAATATGTGATATCGCCGGTTTCGTTGCTATATGTCAACGACAATTGGGATGCGCATATTTACTTACGTTGATGACATGTGATGTTATGAGTTGCTGGATATGTTATATTGGATCGTCGTGTTTGAATAGCCGGGGTTTTTTATGTGAGATGAGTGTTTTTCATTTTCATTCATGTAAAAACTTGTATGTAATATTCTTTTATTGGGGCACTTCCAGGTTGCGGAAGATGTCACCCTTTGTATATTATTTACTTTTCCGCACTAGGATAGACCCAAGGAGGGGAGCACAAGTAACCGGGTTCTGGAGTCCAGTGGGAGACCAACTCGAGGAGTCGAGTCCAGGTCTCCTAACTCTAGAATTGGTAGGGTTGCTTGCCGCTCTCGTAGGGGTCTAGGGGTGTGGGTTTGGCTATTCATCGCGACCGTGGAATCCGTGTTTTATACTGGCTCGTATTGAAAACACGGACGTCCTAGTATATCCAATATTTCATATGTTTCTTCTGCTGTGATATCTGTGATGTGATCATGTGATGTTCTGTGATAGATACAGTATATAGCATATATGATATATTATATAGACGTTACTTATGTTTTACACCCGCGCTGGCCCTGCCCCGCTCTGCCGTTAGTTACCTAACCTAACGGTGCACGAGGGGACATCGAGGCGAATGCGGATGGCATAAGTGTACGTCGTATTTATCTGTGATGTTTAGGTACCTTAAATGATGGGACTTCATTAATGTGATTAATGAAATAAAAAGAAACCTAAGATGTTGTAGAATCGAATTTCAAAAATAAAACAGGTAGCTACAGTTCTTGCTTTGCACAGCGGTATATGTGATATATCCTGCACCTTATTCGATGAGGAAAGGACCGAGATCCCTTCACCGGGAGTGACTCCTTTAGCAATAACTGGCAGATGCTACACACTCGGTTTGTCTTTTGATTGCTTTTAAGAGTTTTTGCTTTGCACAGTGATATATGTGATATATCCCGCACCTCATTCGACGAGGAAAGGACCGACGATCCCTTCACCGGGAGTGACCCCTTTAGCAAAACTAGAAAAGCCTCAAAAACACTCCATTTTAAAATCATTTGATTCTACAACGATATCAAGTTCATTACGCAATAGGTTTTCAGAAAAACCTGTCGTAGCCCTCCGTCATTTCAGATACGTACTAGTTAGTATTCGTGCTGCGGTTGTTTGGCCTCCGTCAAGGCGTAGTGTACGGTAGCTAACTAGTGCTTATCTGCTAGCATATGATGCGATTGGATTAGGGTATTCGTACGGCGTTGTTTGGCCTCCGTCAAGGGTCGTGCGGGTGGGTTTAATTCAATCAGGAAATGACGGGTTGAACTTGACTAGCGGACTATGGGTTGTTTGGCCTCCGTCAAGGTCATAGGACGCTAGGGGTAAAATATTATCGGGAATTTCAAGTGTTGAAATTTGCAATGAGATTGCATACCTTCTATGAGATAGTTGGATCCCGATACCCGCTGCGAGTAAGAGTTACTCCTGGGAGAGTTTTACACATTACAATTAGCCGATCAAGTAGGTGTCTAGAAAGGTGTCAACGGGGTTACGCCTCTGGGAAAACGAGGTTTACATTAATTAGGTTCGTGCGAAAGCACGGGGGACCTCCCTCAAAGTACCGACACTGGCCTGGCTGAAAGATTGGCAAACTTGTAGCGTGTAATTAATCCCGGCTAGTCTTTCCTTTTAGGGTTTGAAGGAAGATTTGATAAAAAGCAGTGGGAGCCATCCTGATTAGATAAAATATAACCAATCTATTCTTGCAAGAGCGCACGCTGAGTGTTTTCTTCTCTCTCTCTCCTGGTAGCGACCATATCACGCCTTAATCAAGATAATAATACGGATTATTGACCGAGCCCGCTTGTTATACTGAGCTGGGGAACGTTGGTCCCGCTCCAACTTATAATTGTTATAAGACAGAGCAGGAAATTGGGGATTACCAGAATTCCCGTGCCGCCCAAACGAAGAGAGTGCATGATTGATGCATCATCTTCGGGTGTGTTCATTATACAGAACTGTTTCTCAGTATTCTTTACGTCCTGGGTATGTGATACCAGATCAGGATCCCAGATATGTAATATGTTACATAGGGCTACAGAAAGGTAGAGAACTGAGAACGGGTGATAAGTTTCATGAGGCAGAAAACGGGGCAAGTGTTGCAGCTAAGTCTGTCGGTCACTGTCACCCTGTGTTACCAATACATTGATTTTGAACGAATGTTATTAGATACCGAACCTGATATACAAAATCATATCTGTCTCTTTATTAGTAAAGAAACGATAAAATTTTGTATTGTTGGATAATGTTTTGAACATTTCCTATATCAAAAGTTGATCGGTTCAGGCACGTTATCTAAAAGCATTATTGTTCTAAATCAAACTACAGTTCTTTAGTATACGGAACACACACAAGAGGAAGAGTTCAGATATGAACGAATCCTTCTTGAGGCATTGTAGACTAGGTCATATCAATGCGACCCGACTGGCTGAAGTTACATTTAAGATGCATATTTAAATCAGTTTGAATCTACATCTTGTGAAACTTGCCAGTCATGTCACAAAGATACAATGACACCAGCTCTGTTTATTGGAAACAGAGAAAGAGTTAGTGAACTCTTGGGATGATACATGTTGATGTATGTAAGGTCCCCGGTCTACATATTCCAAGACCGGTTCTTTATACTTCATTACATTCTCTGATGATCTTTCGAGATTCAGACCTGCGTTCATGTTGAAACACAAGTCCGAACCTTTTGAGATATTCACAGAATATAAGTTAGAAGTAGAGAACCAATACGGGTATAAGTATTATGTCCTTTGATGAGATCAAGGAGGAGAATACTTGAGCACGGAATTCCTGGACCATTCTAAAGGAGAATGAGATTCTCTCTCAGCATTACTCCTCCGTATATACCATAGCACGATGGTATATCGGGGCGGAGCAATCGCACCCTATATGATAAGGTGTGCTCTATGATGAGTACTACTGAGTTACCTATTTCCTTTTTGGGAGTTATGCACTTGAGAAGCTGCATACCTATTGAATAGGTTTCGAATCAAATCAGTTGCCTACCACTTCATATGTGATATAGAAAGGGAAGAGCCCATGTCTTAAGTTAGTTAAGATTTGGGGTTGTCCGGCCTATGTCTAAAAGCAAAATCCGGACAAGCTCGAGGCAAGGTCTGTAATGTAGAACTGGAATGGTTCCAGCTATACAAATTACAGCAGATGATTTGATAAAACCAAAGGATTCAATAGTTACCGACGAACCTCAGCCTCTCCGCCGATCTAGTAGGGTTCCTCACCCACTTGAGAGATACTTCGGTTTCTCTATGACAGTGGGAGCGAGGATTACATCATGAGATGATGACCCAACTAGTTTCGAGCTGGCCATCAAGAGTAAGACTCTGAAAGAATGGCTGGATGCTTAGTGATCTGAGATGGAATCCTTATACACCAACAAAGTATGGACTTTGGTTGCTATATCTGAAGGGTTAAATCCCCATCAGGAGCAAGTATATCTTGAGAAGATTACTTGGTGTACATGGAAGAGTTGAGACTTTCAAAGCTAGACTTATTAAAGGTCTACATCATTGACCAAGTATGGATGATGATGAAACCTTTTCTAAGTAGCTATGCTTAAGTCCATCCAGATCCTACTTGCCACGGCTACATACCATGACTACGATATCTGGTGGTGGGTGTCATGACAGATTTTCTAAATAATGTTTTGGAAGAGAGCGTCTAAAAGTACACAGCCAGAGGGCTTCGTAGACAGTGGGAGCAGCGGAAACGTGTGCAAGATGCTTTATAGGATAAAGCAGGCATCGCGGAGTTGGAACATCTGTTTTGATGAATTAGTCAAAGAGTTTGACATCATCAAAATGGTAGATGAACATTGTATAAACAAAAGGGTAGTAGGGAGTATGGTGACGATCCTCGTAGAGTACGTGGATGACATACTCTTGATAAGAAAAGAGTTTCTTATGCTACGCTCGGTCAATCTCCGCTTATCACTAGGATTCTCCATATAGGATCAAAGTGATACCTCCTAAATCCTGGGTTTTGGATCTATGAGATAGATCTAAATGGATATTAGGACTCTCACTAGTTGTAGTGAGACGGTATCAACCGATCCTGGGGAGAATCACTGGAATGGTTCCAGGGTGATAAAGACGACTGAATGTCAGTCATAGGCATTGTCTTTACCCTCACTGGAGGGACGGTATGTTGGAAGAGTTCTAAGCTAGATACCGTGGCATACTAGAAGATAAAGGCACGATACATCACTACTTAAGATGCTACCAAAGAGGCTGTTTGGGTGTATATTGGTTCATAAGATGAACTATGTTCCTGCCATTGTGTGACAATGGAGTTGTGGCTTATGCCAAGGAACGCCCGTCCCATCAGTGATCCAGACATATTCTAAGGCAGTATCACTTGATCATGGAGATGGTTGATCTCCAGGATGATCGAGGTTTGGAGAGTAGACTCAGAGGACAACACAGCGGATCCACTCACAAAGGCCTGTTCCCAGAGAGAGACTTTTATGGGATGGTTGAGTATGAGATACTACAACCACTGCTATCAGATGGCCCTAGTGCAAGTGGGAGATTGCTAGTTATATGTATGCCCTAGAGGCCATTACTGTACATAGGATGTATATTGTAGTGGATGCTGGGACGTATATAGGGAGGACTTTCTTGCTCGACATGATAGTATGCTATCTGGTTGCTCTTTACCTTAACGTGTACACTGATTGTCTCTCTGTTACATGTTGGTAAAGCTCTTAGGATGTATGCTTGACTATCTGGACTATGATGCGGATCATACTAGTGGGGACATGGTAGTCTATAAGTATATCCTTCACAGTCCCTAGTCGTGGGTATATCGAGACGGGGCATCGATATACCAGAGTAGACTAGCGTGTACCTTCTCGACCCATACAGATGGGCGATGGATGATCCCATATCCATCGGTGTTTGACATCAGAGATGATATACGGGTGCTCAGTAGAGACTGGGTACACTGGACGGACTCGCCGAGAACTCCCAGAAGGTATTATACCTGACGTCAGATGGCAGTTCTCTGGTGACACTGGTACAGAGTAGTCTGTTGACCCGAGATCGTCATAGAGTCTCGTGTGGTTCCCACTGTGCTTTGATTTCCATCTTACCACGTCCAAGAGGGCGTGCAAAATGGTGGTTTTTAGGTACAGTCCCGAGTCACATGGAGGCAATGAGCGATAGGAGGGGATTCGTCTCTCCCGGTATAGGGGGTTGATGTTGCGCTGTGTTCGATTGGCTATAACAGGAAATCCCTGTCCAGGGTTGCTGAGATTTACTGGTAAGTGTTACCAGTAGTTTCTCAAAAAGTTATAGACCTCATATCGACACGACTTATCGAGCTATTGGGGTCTGACGTTTACCACCCCTAGGCGAGATATGCGACATATCAGACGATCAGACCGGACTGTACGGTAGTGTTACTGGTCGGATTCACTGGAGTGTGAGCGGGCTTGCTCGTCGATCTTCAGATCGCTCAATACCTGGGTGGCCGTTACGTTTAGCAGACCGCTTGCGGCTTGTGGATGCTTGATATGATCATCATCTGCTGCCGGCGTATTGACGAGTCTTTAGAGTCCTACACAGAGGTTTCCTGGCTCAAGCGAAACGAAATAGGAGCGCATATGAGATATGTGCGGGACCGAGAATGATACCAGTATGTGATACTGTATTCGATTCTCGCGATATGTGACATTGATCGGTTATATGCGATATAGCCGGATTATCGGATCAAGTGTTGATTCGATAAGTTGTTACTGTTGATATTAGTCGGTTATATGCGATATGACCGGATCGTTAAATCAAGTGTTGATTTAATGATTTAATGCATAATTATATATTTGATATATTACTTTGCATTAACTAGTATCGGTTCACTTTGAATGGATTTTCTCACTCGGATGTGCACATTGTATATTCGATATAGTTTTGTGCACATGCTTGTATCATGTATGATGATATATGATAGCTAGGGTTTGTGTAAAGAGTTAATACCTTGGTTAAATAAATGGTTAATGTTTTTATTCATTTTATTCTTTTATTCTTTTAGAAAAAGAAAAAGAAATGAGATAAATGGTGGCATTCTTTTCATTCATGAAGCTTCATGAATACTTTGACCATGTCACCATTTTTGTCTTCTTTTTAAACCTAACCATTCTAATTAACTCAAGTTAGCTCTCTACACTTTACCATGGTCATTATTATGATAAGAATTATCATTCTAATATATTCATTATTCTTATCACAATATCATATCATCTTCTTCCTCTTCTTCTTCTTCATGAAGATAGCTTACTTCATCAATGGTGAATTGAGCAAATGAGTGAGAAATCCAATTCTAAAGTCTACCCACTTCCTATTTCTTCATCCTCTACCTCTTGCCAAGTAGTAGAGTGTGTTTCCTTCACAAGTCATCATGGTTTGGTGAAGGTGGAGCTTGATCTAGCGATGCCTCGATGTAGATCATCTTCGGCACGTCGTCGACGACCTAGCCCGTCCATTCTCCGATGAAGCCGACGCTAGAGCCCGGATTTGATTTGGACAGCGGAGAGGACCTCATCTCGGAGCCGTGGAGGTGGACGACCGGATCTACAAAGGTTGTATTTCCGTATCTCTTAGTTAAGTGTTAACTAATTAGCTTTTTCGCCTAAACTTCTAGCCGACGATCCGTAGTCGGGTTTCTCGGCACCGTTAAAATTTTAATTTGGCATGATCGATGCCTTGTGAGACCTCACTAGTGTGCCTAGGAACCCTACATTGTCCTCAAATTTGTGAGCCAAAAATAAGTTTGGGGAAGGATTTTCACTTTCATATATTCTTGCCACCATTAATAATGTCCTCCCAAGCCTACTGGTTTTTGTGATCCAGCAGATAGCAACAGTGAGTACACTGTTGAAAACAAGTTTGGGGGAGATTTGTGCTTATTTACACATCAATTTGCATCATATTTTGCATAAGCACAACATTTTAAAAAATTTTAAATTTTTTTTCTTTTATAACAAAAGAGTAGAAAGTGAAAAATTACATCCAAAAGATAGGAATAGTTTAAGAAAACCAAGAAAATTAGAATTTTTCTTAAACGAACTGGTAATAAGTAGTTATGAGCTGTTGTCCCAAGGGTTAGTAAGATGAAGGAAGTCACTAATCTGAGGATAAAAATAAGTCTGAAAAATAGTTTCTATTCTGGAAGCCAAACATTTGAATGTTGATACCCTACTATGTGCACTTACACATGTCTTGAAACTCGGGATAGTAGAGGATAACTTGAAATGCTCTTGTCTAAAAAGCCAAACTATGAAGGAAATAAAAAAATGAAGAAAATATAAAAATGGTGAAAAGAAAAAAAAATGAACACTGGTTTTGTTATCGCCAAGGCAGCAATAAAAAAATATAGCGAGGATGCTTCATCACCTAGTGCATTAGACCAACTGGTTTGGGAGTCACTGCTAAGCCTTAGGTGGTGCAAGACGAGGAAAATACTAATCAGCAAGCACATGAGTAATCGGTCGGTTAGTACCTCAAGAAGTATTAACGGTCGCATGAAAATGTGTGAGCAAATCTAAATATTCATCAAATTAAAAAGTACTAAGGTAGATGGACAAGAGCATGATAGCTTGAATTGAATTCTCCGAGTGTAGGGATGTTCTATTCACACAAGTAGGGGTATATGATCGATGCTTGGATGAAAGGTAGGAATGAAGAATAAAGACGATGTTTTATTGAGGGATGATGTGATTTTTAACATCTTTTCATGACTATTAAGATAGGGCTCATGACAACTGAAAAGCTAGTGGAGTTGGAAACTCTAAATTTTCAAAGTATTTCTTTTATGGTTCTTATCTTTATATGTAAATTTCACCATCTCTCTTTTATTATAGGATTTTGTGGGTGTAATCCGCTGAAAACCCTCAGGAGACAACACTCCTCCTACTAGGGACACTTAGAGATTTAACGGCTTGTTGCACGTGCTCAGTGCAATCGTGTCTGCCTACGAAAGTGTGCTTAGTTTTCTCCTTTCTTTTTTCTCCTTCTCTTGAATAAACTAGTTTGCTCGGGACGATCAAAGATAAGTTTGGGGGTATTTGTTTAGTTGATAAAACTACACATTTGTTATTACATTTTTCCCACTATTTCTATTATAGAAAAGGTGTTTATTATAATATATGATACATATGAGGGTTTATCTGTAAAAATACTATTTTTCATGTGTTGATATATTATAATTAATATTTGGTAGGAAAATGTATGCAAAGATACCATTGACCAAATCTTAAAATGGTAAAATTAATATCTCAATAAAACAAAACTCCACTAATATTATTTGTTGAGATTGTGCAGAATTTTTCAGGGCTAAAAATCAAGGGAATCAAAGTTGTTAAGAACAAACCTGCCTAATTAAGAAAGCAAAGTAAGAAATCAATTCTGGAAGAAACAAAGAAAAGATTTCTAATTTCCAAAGGTTCCTGAGATCTCCACGTGTCACAAGGAGAATAGCACAGAAGACCAAATCCAACGATCTACATACAAGAACGTGGATCCGCGGTCAAACCTACCCTTTGACCGCGGATCCACCGCCTACCAGAGGATTTATGAGCTGCGATTTTTCTGGGTGAATCTTTACTGTTTGCTTCCAAATTAGGAAGCTAAGTTTCTGGCTTTTGGAGTATAAATAAGGACCGGGAGCCTCTTGGAAAAATTATCAAGTCGACGCGATCACGAAGTCCAAGATGGCTCACGCATCCAGGCTGATCATCAACGGTTCATCTACCTTCTTAGAAGAGATCGAGAAGCAAACTAGTATTTGTAATCATTTTCTAAGGACTCAAAGTGTAATGAATATTGTTGATTAATAAAGGTAGCACTTTTTCCTATTCTATTTCTTTGTAGTTTAATTATGCATTCTCTCTCCATCTCTTTTTCTCCCAACATGCGCGAGTAATTCTCTGCTTGTTAGGGTTCATAGGATTAGGGTAGGTTAATGGATGATGAAAATAATTAAACTCTTTTTACGTCCTATAAATTTTATAAACTTTATCAAAAGAATCATTAACATCCTAATCGGGCACGCTACCAATTCATTGTTAGCCTCGACCGCGATTAGAGATTAGATTAATGATTGTTTTGGTAAAGGCTAGATATGAACGGAGTTCCGTGTCGAGATAGGGGTTAAGAGTGGGATTCCTTTTCCCTCCAGAAACCCTAATCTACACGCATCACTGTCGTTCTAGTTTTAAATCTATTAAAGGATAGAAAGAGTAATTTTTAATTAATCATCCATAACTACTAAATCCTAATGAACCCTACAAGCCCTATTCTTATATAAACTTACATCCGTAGTTAATCTACATCTATATTTTGCATCCGTGTTTAATGTAGATCTAGATCCTACAACCATTCTACAATCTTATTTCTTCCTCCTTTCTTTTAAAACACGTTTAAAGTAAGAATAAAAGGTTCCACGTTTCCCAGAGGACGACCCGTACTCATCTTGGCCTAGCTACACGCGACACCGTTATTGATTGCGGTTAACAACTACAAACACTTTTTCACATCAATCAAATGGCGCCGTTGCCGGGGATACGTGCGTAATTTTTTTTATTCTTACTATTTGTGTTGAATTCTTATACGATCCATATCATAATTAAAACAAAACTACACATTTGTTATTACATTTTTCCTAGTATTTCTGTATTAGAAAAGGTCTTTATTATAATATATCATACATATGAGGGTTTATCTGTAAAAGTACTATTTTTCATGTGTTGATATATTATAATTAACATTTGGTAGGAAAATGTATGCAAAGATACCATTGACCAAATCTTAAATGGTAAAATTAATATCTCAATAAAACAAAACTCCACTAATATTATTTGTTGAGATTGTGCAGAATTTTTCAAGGCTAAAAATCAAGGGAATCAAAATTGTTAAAGCAAACCTGCTTAATTAAGAAAGCAAACTAAAGAAATCAAGTCTGGCAGTAATTACGAGAACATTTTCAGCTTCTGAGATTCAAAAGATCACCACGTGTTAATATAGATGAAGCCCCAGAAAAATCCCCCAATGATCCCACTTTTTGGCCGTGGATCCGCGGCCAAACCCCCCTATTGGCCGCGGATCTGCCGCGTGCCAGAGGGTTCAGAAGGTGGGATTTTTTCTGTTGGATCATACCTAGTTGCTTCCAAATTTAGAAGCTAGATTTCTGGCTTTGGGACTATAAATAAAGACCGAGAGTCTCTTGGAAAAATTATCAAGCCGACGAGATCACGAAGTCCAAGACGGCTCACGCATCCAGGCTGATCATCAACGGTTCATCTACCTCCTTAGAAGAGGTCGAGAAGCAACTAGGTTTTTGTAATCATTTTTTAAGGAATCAAAGTGTAATGGATATTGTTGATTAATAAAGGTAGCTTTCTTTTTCTTATTCTATTTCTTCGTAGTTTAATTATGCATATTCTCTCCATCTCTTTTTCTCCCAACATGCGCGAGTAATTCACCGCTTGTTAGGGTTCGTAGGATTAGGGTAGGTTAATGGATGATGAAAATACCTAAACTCTTTTTACGTCCTATAAAGTTTATAAACTTTATCAAAACAATCATTAACATCCTAATCGGGCGCGCTACTAATTTATTGTTAGTCTCGACCGTGATTAGAGATTAGTTTAATGATTGTTTTGGTAAAGGCTAGATATGAACGGAGTTCCATGTCGAGATAGGGGTTAAGAGTGGGATTCCTTTTCCCTCCAGAAACCCTAATCTACATGCATCACTGTCGTTCTAGTTTTAAATCTATTAAAGGATAAAAAGGGTAATTTTTAATTAATCATCTATAACTACTAAATCCTAACGAACCCTACTAGCCCTCTTCTTATATAAACTTACATCCGTAGTTAATCTAGATCTATATTTTGCATTCTTGTTTAACATAGATCTAGATCCTCCAACCATTCTACAACCTCTTTATTCTTCCTCCTCTCTTTTTCAACACATCTAAAGTAAGAATGAAAGATTCAACGTTTCCCAGAGGACGACCCGTACTCATCTCGGTTTAGCTACACGCGACACCGTTATTGATTGCGGTTAACTACAAACAAACACTTTTTCGTAACAATCAGGCTACGTCACAGCAATGCAAGGCTTTACCAATGTGCTACAAGTACTTTTTTGCTGTTCTAAATCAAAACAAATACTTATAGCATTCACAGGAATTGTAAATACCCCAATTGTACATTAACTTTAAATGAATTTTATGTACACAGAATTTGGAGTTGTTACAGTCTACCCTCCTGACAAAAATTTCGTCCTCGAAATTTACAATTTGTTTTAAGGACTAGTTTACAAATAAGTGAGGATATCTTGCACGCATCTCATCCTCCCTTTCCCATGTTGATTCTCCTGGTGTGTCTTTTCTCCACATCACTTGAACCAAGTTGACTTCCTTGTTCCAAAGTGACTTCACCTTTCTATCCAAGATCTCAAAAGGTTGCTGCTCATAAGATAAGTCTGGCGTTATAGTGAGTTCGAAGTGATCAAGTACATGGCTGGGGTCACTCACATACCTTCTGAGTTAGGATATGTGGAACAGATTGTGCACTCCTTCCGATGAAGGTGGAAGTACCAAGCGATAAGCCACTTCACCGACTCGTTCGAGTATGTCGAGCGGTCCAATGTACCTTTGGCTTAGCTTACCCCGTCTTCCAAAACGAATCAATATACGGTTCAAAGATATCTTCAGAAATACATGATCTCCCGGCTGGAACTCCAAATGACGGAGCTTTGTATTAGCCCAGTGCTTTTGTCGATCTTGGGCTATGAGCATTCTTTCCCTGATAATACGAACTACGTCAACAGTTGCTACTATCATCTCAGGTCCTAGAAGTTCTCTTTCTCCGATGTCGTCCCAACTTAATGGCGATCGACACTTTCTTCCATATAGTTTTGCAAAAGGTGTCATTCCGACGCTTGCTTGGTAGCTGTTGTTGTATGAAAACTCCACAAGATGTAGGTGATCTTCCCACGATCCTACGAAGTCTAGCATACACGCTCTGAGCATATCCTCCAAGATCTGAATAGTTTGCTTAGACTGGCCATCTGTTTATGGATGATAAGCTGTGCTGAAGTTCAGACTTGTTTCCAAGCTCGCTTGCAGACTTTGCCAAAACTGCGATCGAAATCTAGTGTCACGATCGGAGACAATGCAGACCGGTACTCCATGAAGTCTCACATTCTCCTGTAAGAGTTCATAGGTATCAGAGATGGTATATATTTGAAGAGTTTAAATCTTATTTAGATTCTTACCTCCATATACTTCTTTGCTAACATCTCAGTAGATTGGCCAATTCGAAATGGGATGAAGTGAGTCGACTTTGTGAGTCGATCCACAATAACCCATATCACATCGTTACCCTTTGTGTTGCGAGGAAGTGCAGTCACAAAATCCATCGTGATGTGCTGCCACTTTCATTCTGGGATAGGTAACGGTTGAAGTAAACCAGCTGTCCTGTGATGTTCAGCCTTTACTTGCAGACACATCAAGCATTTAGCGACGCTTCTGGCTACTTCATGCTTCATTCCATGCCACCAATAATTTTGACGTAGATCTTTGTACATCTTTGTACCTCCAGGATGTGCTGAGTAGGGAGAGCTGTGAGGTTATTTCATTAACTCATCCCGAACAGAACCTTTTGGTACAAACAATCTGTTTCCGTATATCAAAGATCCGTCTTCATGGATGATGAAGTCTGTTCGAAGACCACTTTCCACTTGTTCTCTGATCTTTTGCAACTTAGCATCACTTTCTTGAGCTGCTTTGATCTGATTGAACTCGTAAGTTCATCAAACTTGAAGCGTTACCTAGCATGAATACTTCAATCTCCATATGATGCAAGTCTTATTGAATCTTCCACTCTGCGGTGAGATTCATTTCTAATGGTTGGCAACTAAGGGCATCAGGTACCACATTCACCTTCCCTGCGTGATATTGCAGGTGGATGTCGAAGTCCGCCATGAGTTATAACCATCGCCTCTGCCGCATATTCAACTCCTTCTGAGTAAATATATTTCAGGCTCTTTTGATCTGTGTATATGTTCACTCATTCACCAAGAAGATAATGGCACAAAATCATAAGAGCAAAGATTACAGCCGCCAACTCCAAATGATGCGTCGGGTAATTGCGCTCATGAATTTTCAGCTGTCTGGAAGCATAAACTACAATCTTACCATGCTGATGTAGAACACATCCTAATCCCATACTGGATGCATCGCAATGCACTTTGAAACCTCCAAACTGGTCCGGTATAACTAGAATAGGCGATGATGTCAACCTTGACTTGAGTTCTATGAAAGCTTGCTCGCATGCTTCTGACCACACAAATTCTTCATCTTTACATGTGAGCTTGATCAGGGTGTTGCAATCTTGGAAAATCTTTCAATGAACCTTCTGTAATATCCAGCTAGACCCAAGAAACTTCGAATTTCCTTCACTGACTTTGGTGTCGGCCATTCGCTTACTTCTGAAACTTTCGCTGGATATACAAAGATTCCTTCGCCCGATACAATATGTCCGAGGAAACCAACTTGATCTATCCAAAACTCGCATTTGCTATACTTGGCATATAATTGATGCTGCCGTAGGGTTTCCAGGACAATTCTCAAGTGCTTGGCGTGTTCCTTCCGATTCTTAGAATACACTAAAATGTCGTCGATGAAGATGACAACAAACCTGTCTTAGTAATCATGGAAAACCTGATTCATCGGGTTCATGAATATTGCTGGTGCGTTGGTCACTCCAAATTGCATCACAAGAAATTCGTAATGACCATAGTGAGTTCTAAATACCGTTTTATGGATATCAGATTCCTTGACATTCACCTGATGATAACCCGAACGAAGATCTAACTTGGATAAAACACAAGATCCACTTAGCTGATCGAACAGATCGTCGATGTGCGGGAATGGATACTTGTTCTTTATGATTACTTCGTTCAAGGCTCTATAATCGATGCACATTCTATATGAACCTTCTTTCTACCTCACAAGTAGAACTGGAGATCCCCAACTTGAAGTGCTGGGACGAATCCATGCTTTCGCCAACAATTCGTCCAATTGAGTTCGGACCTCCTTTAAACCATCCGGACTTAGTCAATACGGTACTTTGATTACCGGTTGTGCTCCTGGTATTAAATCAGTGCTCAATTCAAGAGCTCAATCGGGAGGCAAACCTGATATATCGTCAGGAAACACATCGTCGAACTCTCGAACTACTTCTGGTTTTGATCCTTCCTCCTCTTGAATTGCCGCAATCACTGCCTTCTTTGGTTTCGCCTTGTATGTACTTGGCTCCAAGGTACGGTCTCCACTTTTGAAAAAGAAGACTGGATGGTCTAGAATCTTGAATAATACCCTCCTTTGATGACAGTTGATGGTAGCGTAGAAGGTTCCTAGCCAATCCATACCCAGAACCACATCGAAGTTCGGTATGTCCAGCACCTTGAAGTCAGCATAGAATTCTCTGCTGCAGACGACCACTGGACACATGTTGTATCCCTTTGTTGCCTTTATAATGCTGTTCCCAGAACAGATATTCTAGCTGGATACAAGCGGTGTGACTGGTATCGCATGAGTTCGGACGAACCGTTGCGACATAAAGCAATGAGATGCTCTTGTATGGAAGAGTGCGAGTGCAGGGATTGAGGCTAATAAGATTGTACCTAAGTTATGTGGGATATGTTTTAGGTATAAGGGAAAATGTATATGGGTATATCTATGGACTGAAAGAGAATTTCAAAGGGAAGTGTTACTAGTGATGACTTGGCCGGTTTCTTCAGCCTCTTCCACAGTCATCGTGAAAGCCTATCGCCTTGGCACATTCCTCCTTACTGGAGGAGCATTCCTCTGTCCGTTCCTTGGTCCTTAAGGTGGGTTACTTTGAGCTTGATGGAACTGACGGGAAAGAGGTGCAGTTGGTCCAAGAAGAGGTGGAGAAGGTAGTGCAAGTCTTGGAGCAGCTGCCGGGATGGCTGGGCGCTGCAGGTAAGTGATTGCTGGCCTGGGTGCAGCATTTGGGTTGTGTCTACGAGGACAAGACCCAATGTCATGAGTAGCTGAGCCGCAGACTAAGCAAAGGCGATTTGCATGCCGACGGTCTTTCATCAGATGTCCATCTCTCCTGCAGTATATGCAAAATGCTGGACTGGGCCGGTTATTCGGTACCCCCGGTCTCCTTGGCACAAAAGGTGGCCTTGAAGAGGCTCCTCCTGCCATCTGGTTGGCAGGGCGCTTCATCCCGGAAGACTGAGGTATGCCCCTTATCTTTACAACTGCCTCATATCGGTGGGCAGCTTTCAGAGCCGATTCGTGAGTTGGGAAAGCTCCTGTGGCTAATGCAGCCTAGATCACCGGATCTAACCCTTGTTGGAATCGTCGAGCTCTGATCTGTATGCCGTGAATCTATTAAGGTATTATGTTAGCTGTATAGTATGTGATATTTTAAAATCAAAATAGTGAGACGTATCTTACCGACTGATCTTGGTGAACTCAGTATCATACTCATCTAAAGATTTGGTCCACATCGAAACCTGTTGCAGATGGATGAATTGTCGTTCCATATAAAAGCGGGCAGTCTCGGGAAAGTACTTTGCGTCAAACATGTCATGAAAAGTCTTCCAATCAATCGGCTGGGTGAGACGGCTTTCTTCCGCCTTCCACCAAACCCGTGCATTATCAGTGAGCTGTAGCCTTGCAACTCGAACCTAAGTGACCCCTGGCACTTGTGCTGCTGCCAGGTCATCTTTAATACTCTGAGCCCATTGCTTAGCTTCTTAGAGGCTCTCTTTTCCTGAGAACTGCTTAGGGTGCAAGGACCTGAATTGTTTCACACCAAGTGCTTCTGCCTCGGGACGGTTCATCAAGATAGCAGTCTGCTGCTGTCCCTCCAGGAGACTACGGATCGCCTCAAGCAGAACCGTCTGCTCATTGATCGGAGCAGCTATGGCTGGTGTAATTGGTAGGGGTGATGGAGTGTTGTTGAAGTTGGTGCTGGTGTTGTTTGGGGAATCCATTACCTTGAAAGAAAATTTTGTGTTAGGACAGATTCAAAATATATGAAATTGGAAGATTCAAAGAATTTGAATTGGAAATAATGTTTTCAGTTGCTGGTTCTTGTGTTATATTGCTTAGGTTGTCCATGCAGAGCTGACCTGCATGGGCCACTAACAAAACTTGTCATGCCCCGCTTCCCAGTATACGGGCAGAGAACACGATGAGGCCGCTACGTATTTACTCAGAAGTAAACACGCTAAGCGTATCTAAGCAATATAAAATAAATGTACACAAGAGACAACATGTAAATGAACATCAACTTTATTTATTAACATTCTTTTTACAACACAACTGAAAAGAAAATACTTGTACTGAAAGCAATGCCTAAACAATGGCATAACAGGAATGAAAATGAAATGTACAAGTAACTAGAGCTCCGGGTCAAAGGCTAGCTGATCTAAGTCCTCGTTGGTGGGCTCTGTCCCCAGAAGGTCCGATCCACCTGACAATATTCTAAAGAATGAAGAAAAGGAATGTCGTCAGCGAATAATCGCTCGGTAAGTCCCGAAAGTAAGAGAGACAGAAAAGGCAGAAGGAGAATGTGACTTTTAAAGTTGTATTATATTGTTAACGTTGTTGTTTGTAGCTTTGTACAGAAAATTCCAGTGTATACGAAAAGAGTCTCACTATCTTGGAGACTAAACTATACGGAGTACAAGGAGCCGTTCAGCCACAGTACAACGCCAATGGAGATTCAGGTTAGGTGTTTTATGGTTGCAGTCTCGTGCCACTTTTAACTCCTTCCGTACCAATCTACCACTTATAAACCCCGCGATTTCCTGATTGTATCGTATTGTCTTGTATTGTAAATTGTATAGATGGATGACTTTCCGAAACCTTGATATCAGTAATGGTACGGATATAATTGTTGAATATGTAAATGGAGTATATCCATGGTTCGGTTCAGTCGGGTTGTATAGATTGAATAGATTGAGTATATGGATTCATATTGAATTGTGGTTTTATACTGGAATCACATTCATGTAGTATTGATGATATTTAGACTCAGTCTGAGTCAGACAATTAGAAAAGAAATTGATGTCCTGAATTAGGTTTTGATGTTATCGGTAATGCTGCATATAGACGGCAGGATTTGTATCTTTTTCCAAGACAATTACCATATTGATAACACCGTTTGTTAGGTTGTCTACCATAAATAGGCAAGTACCCATATCTTCGACACCCTGAGGCTCAAAAGATTGGTCCCGCTTAAACCTATGTTTACTAGGGTCCTTATTGTAATTAAGTATAACTTGAGGGGGTTTTATGTAAAAATATTTTTGGCATAATTTCAAAATACTCCTTTAGCATTTAATTATCGTTTTTAGGGTTTTCATAGATGTATATTTTATACATGTGAAATTTCTAATGAGAAAAACCTAATTTTCATAGTATATGGTATTTATTTATAATATGGATATTGTTTTGAATTATCATGTTAGTTTCATGTGAGGTTTGGTAACATGGAATAATATATATATTTTAAAATGACTATTTTGGTAATAATTATATATACATATTTATTAAAAATTATTTTATTTATTTTCTTGTAAAAATCTCATTTTCTAAAAAAAATGTATAAAAATTCCATCGAGATCAAATGCTCCTTGCGGAGGTCTGCATCTCGCTCTACTAAGCCTGAGGATGTGCGATAATATACACTATCTCGAACGGGTCCCCCAAAAATGGGTTGTAGAGGCGCAATTGCATGGAAATTGTTAATACATCTTTTTAAAGAAAACGGTTTTAAAAGTTATGGTATTTATTTGTAAGGTCGTATTTCACGGATTCTATTGTCCCAAAATCAATCGTGTTATGATAGAGATGTGTGTTGTTGTTAGTTATATGTATGCCCTAGAGGCCATTACTGTACATAAGATGTATATTGTAGTGGATGCTTGGACATATATAGGGAGGACTTTCTTGCTCGACATGATAGTATGCTATCTGGTTGTACTTTATCTTAATATGTACTCTGATTGTCTCTATGTTATATGTTGATAAATCCTTTAGGATATGTACTCGACTATTGGGACTATGATGAGATCATATTAGTGGGGCCACGGTAGTCGACGAGTACATCCTATAACAGTTCCTAGTCGAGGGTGTATCGAGACAGGGCATCGATACACCAGAGTAGACTAGTGTATACGCATCTTGACCCAAATGATGGGCGACGGATGATCCCATATCCATCGGTGTTTGACATCAAGGATGGTGTACGGGTGCTCAGTAGAGACTGGGTACACTGGACGGACTCGCCGAGAACTCCCAGATGGTATTATACTTCACGTCAGATGGCAGTTCTCCGGTGACACTGGTATAGAGTAGTCTGTTGACCCGAGATCGTCATAGTGTCTTGTGTGATTCCCACTGTGCTTTGATTTCCATCATACCACGTCCAAGAGGCCGTGCAAAAAGGTGGCTTTTGGGTACAGTCCCGAATCACATGGAGGCAATGAGCGATAGGAGGGGATTCGTCTCTCCCGGTATAGGGAGTTGATGTTGTGCTGTGTTCGATTAGCTATAACTGGAAATCCGTGGCCAGGGTTGCTGAGATTTACTGGTAAGTGTTATCAGTAGTTTCTCGAACTGTTATAGACCTCATATCTACACGACTTATCAAGCTACTGGGGTCTGACGTTTACCACCCCTAGGCGAGATATGCGACATATCAGACGACGAGACCGGACTGTACGGGAGTGTTACTGATTGGATTCACAGGAGAATGTACAGGCTTGCTTGTTGATCTTCTGATCGCTCAATACCCTGGTGGCCGTTATGTTTAGCAGACCGCTTGCGGCTTGTGGGTGTTTGATATGATCATCACCTACTGCCGGCGTATTGACAAGTCTTTAGAGTCCTACACAGGGGTTTCCTGGCTCAAGCGAAATGGAGTAGGAGCACATATGTGATATGTGCGGGACCGAGATTAATACGATATGAGATACCGTATTCTATTCTCGCGATTCGTGACATTGATCGGTTGTATGCGATATAGTCGGGTTATCGGATCAAGTGTTGATTCGATAAGTTGTTACACATGATATTAGTCGGTTATAGCCGGGTTATTAAATCAAGAGTTGATTTAATAATTTAATGTATAATTATATATTTGATATATTACATTACATTAACTAGTATTAGCTCACTTATGATTTATTTTCTCACTAGATTGTGCACATTGTTTATATGTGATATATGCAAGTGTACATGTTTGTATCATGCTTGATGATACATACAAGATGGGTGTATGAGACTTATATCAAGTTTATGTTAAATTAGGGTTTACTTCTTTCCTTAAGAATAACAAAAGAGAGGAGACTTTAGTCAATGTTATCAAGCTTGTAGAAGCTTGTACGCAACATTGACAAAGTCAACTCTTTTGTCATTCCTTAGGATATTAGTTAACCCAACCCTTAACCTCATACTATGGTTAATTCTCTACATGAGTTAAGCATGAGGGCTTAACTCAACCATGGTGCAATAATTCAAAGGATAAGTTTTCATTTGGATGAATTATTCACTTCTTCTTCTTCATCAAACTCCTCGAAAAAGCTTTCAAGCTCTAATGGTGCTATGAGGAAAAATGTGAGAAAATCAATTCTAAAGTGAGCCCACCTCCTACTTCTTCATCCTCTACCACTTGACATGTAGTAGAGTGTGTTCTCTTCACAAAGTTCAAGACCTTGTGAAGGAATAGCTTGAGTTAGTGTCTCCCCGACGTAGATCATTTTCGGCCTCGAAGTCATCGAAGCAAGCACGTTCGTTCTTCTTGTGGAGCTTCTCTAGAGTCTGGAGTTCACGATCGCAGCGAAGGGGACATCTACACGGAGCTATTGAAGTGAAGGACCGGATCTTGTAATCCCTCTCACTTAGTGTTAAAGTGTTTAACATGTTTTTTTTCTCCTAAACCTTAGTTTAAAGATCCGGATTTGCGTCGTTCGGCACGGATAAAATTTTAATCGGGCATGGTTGATGCCTCGTAGACCCTTGTGCGCATACCTAGCAACCCTACAGTGGTATCAGAGCCAAGCTAGAGCTTTAAGTGAAGTCTACGCGAAGTTTAAAGTCCGATCGAACCCGAAAACCCCGACGAATACCCTTCTCTGGATTTTTCCTAAAAATGTGATTTTTTATGAATTAAAAATGCTCAGAAAATTAAGCAGGAAAAACTAAGAATTACTGTGATGTACGGACCTGTAATGAGCTGAATTGACCGCGGAACCGCGGCCAAACAAAGGGTTTGGCAGCGGTTCCGCGGCAACAATTGTGAATTAGTCCCTGGAACTTCATATATTTATTCTTAGGTCCTTTCTTGTCATTTTTTTCTGGGAATTTTTTAATTCCACTCAAGTGTTGAGTTTTCTAGGGTTGTATTGGGGACTCGTTGATTCGATCGGATAATTTAACTCTGTTTAGTTTGTCCGGGTAATTTTTAGAACGTGTTAAAAAGTTCGAACGGATATCAGCAACTCACTTTTTCCCCTTCCGGAAATTTTTTCAAAAGTTGGATTTTTTCTCGAGTTTGAAACTTTCAAAGTCGTGCAAGTAACGCGGTGGACCCTCTAGAAGACAACAAACCTTAACTCGATTATGTGACCGTCTTGAACTACCTCTAAACCTCAGGATTTGTGGCAGTACGGCGTGCCATATGTGAGGCGTTGGCTTGACCCTTCTACGGCTGGACCATCGGTACTATGGCATGTGATGGATATTTTTGAACTCCGCTCAAGTGTTGAGCTATTTGGGAAATCTTGGGTGTTTGATTATTCGATCGGAAAGTTTAACATTGTCTATTTATCTGGAATGTGATACAATATTTGGAATCCACAGGTAGTTATGGGATAACTAATTTGAATGTTATAAATCTAGCAGTTCAGTCTCAAATGATCGGTTGCCACGGGATTTTGATGCGATCAAAAGTCCGTCGCAATCACGTAGCGTACGCGGATACTCGCCGGGTAAACTTAATAGACAGCCACGCCCCATAGCCCCGACCAAGTGACTGTAGGAGAACCCCATCGCCAAAAGCATCCGTTCGGGTGTTTGCGGTAGCGGTGTTCCGCCTTAGTCCACTTCGTCGATGGCATCCGGGGGTGCGTCCGTCTACTAAAGTTTGCGACGAGCATTCGATCAGGATGTCGGGAATTTTGTTGAATTGCCCGACTAGATATTGAAAAGAGTTTTCGATAATGAGACTAAAATGCGGGGTTTATAATTGTTAGGCATGCGATGTCTAAGGAATTCATTTGGTTAGGCATGCGATGTCTAAGGAGGTTGCGGATTCCAACTGTTGTAGTTTTACACTTTCTTTTCTGTGACCGTAAGCGTAGTATGTGGTGTATCGCCGGCTTCGTTGCTATACATCAACGACAATCGGGATACGCATACTTGCTTACGTTGATGATATGAGATATTATGTGTTGCTGTGATATGTTATATTGGATCGTCGTGTTCTGAATAGCCGGGGGTTTTATGTGAGATGAGAGTTTTTCTTTTTCATTCATGTAAAATTCATTTTTATGTAATATTCTTTTATTAGGGCACTTCCGGGCTGAGGATGATGTCTCCATTGTATATTATTTACTTTTCCGCATTAGGTAGACCCAAGGCGGGGAGCACAAGTAACCGGGTTCTAGGGTCCTGTGGGAGACCATCTCGAGGAGTCGAGACCGGGTCTCCTAACCCTAGAATTGGCAGTGTTTCTTGCCGCTCTCGTAGGGGTCTAGGGATGTAGGTTTGGCTATTCATCGCGACCGTGGAATCCGTGTTTTATACAGGCTCGTATTGAAAACACGGACATCCTAGTATATCCAGTATTTCATATATATTCTTCTGCTGCAATGTTCTGTGATGAGATCATATTACTGCCTGAGACGAATGTTTATATTATATATATGAGATATATAGTATATTGCAGATTTCGTTTCAAATGAGATGCTTGTGAAGCATAATAAAATGGGACTTCATTAATGAGATTAATGAAATAAAAGAAACCTAAAATGTTGTAGAAACTTGTTTAAAAACTTGTAGCTCTAGTTCTTGCTTTGCATAGCGGTGTTCCTTGTAAAACATCCAGCACCTTATTCGATAAGGAAAGAGCCGAGATCCCTTCACCGGGAGTGACCTCTTTAGTGAAACTGGAAGATGCTACAAACTCGGTTTGTCTTTTGATTGCTTCAATAGTTCTTGCTTTGTACAGCGGTATATATGACATACCATGCACCTTATTCGATGAGGAAAGAGCCGACGATCCCTTCACCGGGAGTGACCTCTTTAGCAAAACTAGAAAAGCCTAAAAAACACTCCATTTAAAATTCACTCGATTCTACAACGATATCAAGTTCATTACGCAAAAGGTTTTCTTAAAAACCTATCGTAGCCCTCCGTCATTTCAGATAAGTACTACTTAGTATTTGTGCTACGTTTGTTGACTATGTTAAGGCGTAGTGTGCGGTAGCTGATTAGTGCTTATTTGTATAAGCATATGATGCGATTGGATTGGGGTAGTCGTGCGACTTTGTTGACTATGTTAAGGGTCGTGCGGGTGGGTTTAATTCAATCGGGAAATAACAGGTTGAACTTGACTAGAACTTATGATTTGTTGACTATGTTAAGGTCATATAGCTGCTAGGGGTAAAATATTATTGGGAATTTCAAGTGTTGAAATTTGCAATGAGATTGCATGCCTTCTATGAGATAGTTGGATCCCAATACCCGCTGCGAGTAAGAGTTACTCCTGGGAGAGTTTTACACATTACAATTAGCCGATCAAGTAGGTGTCTAGAAAGGTGTTAACGGGGTTACACCCCTGGGAAAACGAGGTTTACTTTAATTAGGTCCGTGCGAAAGTACGGGGCACCTCCCTCAAAGTACCGACACTGGCCTAGCTGAAAGATTGGCGAACTTGTAGCGTGTAATTAATCCCGGCTAGTCTTTCCTTTTTGGGTTTGAAGGAAGATTTGATTAAAACAGTGGGAGACATCCTGATTAGATATATTAGATAACCAATCTAATCTTGCAAGAGCATACGCTGAGTGTTTTCTTCTCTCTCTCTCCAGGTAGCGACCATATCATGCCTTAATCAAGATAATAATACGGATATATTGACCGAACCCGCTTGTTATACTGAGCTGGGAAACGTTGGTTCCACTCCAACTTATAATTCTTATAAGACAGAGCAGGAAATTGGGGATTACCAGAATTCCCGTGCCGCCCAAACGAAGAAAGTGCATGCTGATGCATCATCTTCTGGTGTGTTCATTACACAGAACTGTTTCTCAGTATTCTTCACGTCCTGGGTATGAGATACCGGATCAGGATCCCATATATGTAATTTGTTACATGGGCTACAGATAGGTAGAGAACTGAGAATGGGTGATAATTTTCGTGAGGTAGAAAACGGTGCAAGTGTTGCAGCCAAGTCTGTTGGTCACTATCACTCTGTATTACCAGAATACATTGATTCTGAACGAATGTTATTAGATACTGAACCTGATATACAACATCATATCATTCTCTTTATTAGTAAAGAAAGGATATAATTTCGTATTGTTGGATAATGTTTTGACCATTTCCTATATCAAGAGTTGATCGGTTCAAGTACGTTATCTAAAAGCATAGACGTTCTAAATCAAAATACAGTTCTTAGTATACAGAACACACACAAGAGGAAGAGTTCAGAAATGAACAAATCCTTCTTGAGGCATTGTAGACTAGGTCATATCAATGTGACCTGACTAGCTGAAGTTACATCTAGATGCATATTTAAATTAGTTTGAATTTACATCTTGTGAAACTTGCCGGTCATGTCACAAAGATAAGATGACCACAACTCTGTTTATTGGAAACAGAGAAAGAGTTAGTGAACTCTTGGGATTGATACATGTTGATGTATAAAGGTCCCCTGTCTACACATGCCAAGACAGGTTCTTTGTACTTCATTACATTCACTGTTTATCTCTCAAGATTCGGACATATGTTCCTGTTGGAACACAAGTCTGAACCTTTTGAGATATTCACAGAATATAAGTTAGAAGTAGAGAACAGAAAACAGGGTATAAGTATTATGTCCTTTGATGAGATCAAGGAGGAGAATACTTGAGCACGGAATTCCTGGACTATTCTAAAGGAGAATGAGATTCTCTCTCGGTATTACTCCTCCGTATACACCATAGCACGATGGTATATCGGGGCGGAGCAATAGCACCCTATGTGATATGGTGTGCTCTATAATGAGTACTACTGAGTTTCCTATTTCCTTTTGGGAGTTATGCAATTGAGAAGCTGCATACCTATTGAATAGGGTTCAAATCAAATCAGTTACCTACCACTTCATATGTCATATGGAAAGGGAAGAGCCTATATCTTAAGTTTGTTAAGATTTGGGATTGTCCGGCCTATGTCTGAAAGCATAATCCGGACAAGCTCGACGCAATATCAGATCTGTGGAAGTTTGTTAGATATCCCAAGCATACGCAAGGGAATATCTTCTATCTAACCGAGGAACAAAATATGTTTTGTTTCTCAACATGCTACCTTTGTGAAAGGGAATTTCTTGTGAAGAAATTAGTGGTCATGAGGTAGAACTGGAAGGAGTTCCAGCTATACAAACTACATCAGATGATTTGGTATAACCAAAGGATTCAATAGTAACCAACGAACCTCAGCCTCTCCGCCGATCTAGTTAGGTTCCTCACCCACCTGAGAGATACTTCGGTTTCTCTATGACAGTGGGAGCGAAGATTACATCATGATATGGTGACCCAACTAGTTTCGAGCTGGCCATCAGGAGTGGGACTCTGTAAGAATGGCTGGATGCTTAGCGATCTGAGATGGAATCCTTGTACACCAACAAAGTATGGACTTTGGTTGCTTTATCTGAAGGGTTAAATCCCCATCAGGAGCAAGTATATCTTGAGAAGATTACTTGGTGTACATGGAAAAGTTGAGACTTTCAAAGCTATGCTTCAGTCCATCCAGATCCTGCTTGCCACGGCTACATACCAGGACTACGATATCTGACGGTTGGGTGTCATGACTGCTTTTCTAAATGATGTTTTAGAAGAGAGCGTCTATAAGTACACAGCCATAGGGCTTCGTAGACAGTGGGAGTAGCAGAAACGTGTGCAAGATGTTTTATGTGATAAAGCAGGCATCGCGGAGTTGGAACGTCTGTTTTGATGTGGTAGTCAAAGAGTTTGACTTCGTCAAAATGGTAGATGAACCTTGTATATATAAAAAGGTAGTAGAGAGTATGGTGGTGATCCTCGTAGAGTACGTGGATGACATACTCTTGATAGGGAAGGAGTTTCCTAAGCTACGCTCAGTCAATCTCCGCTTATCACAAGGATTCTCCATATAGGATCAAAGTGATACCTCCTAAATCCTGGGTTTTATATCCATGAGATAAATCTAAATAGATGTTAGGATTCTCACTAGGTGTAGTGAGATGGTATCAATAGATCCTGGGGAGAATCACTGGAAAGGTTCCAGGATGATAAGGACGACTGAATGTCAGTCGCAGGCATTGTCTTTACCCTCAGTGGAGGGACGGTATGTTAGAAGAGTTCCAAGCTAGATACCGTGACATACTAGACGATTAAAGGCAAGATACATCGTTACCAAGGATGCTACCAAAGAGGCGGTCTGGATAAATATAAGTTCATGAGATGAACTTCGTTCCTACCATTGTGTGACAATGGAGTTGTGGCTTTTGCCAAGGAACTACCGTTCCATCAGAAATCCAGATATAATTCTTAGGCAGTATCATCTGATCATGGAAATCGTTGATCTCCAGGGAGATCGAGGTTAGGAGAGTATACACAGAGGACAACAGCGCGGATCCACTCACAAAGGCCTTTTTCCTAGTAGAGACTTTTATGGGATGGTTGAGTATGAGATACTTCAACCACAGATAATTGTTGGGTATGTGATACCACAAAAGATGGCCCTAGCACAAGTGGGAGATTGTTAGTTATATGTATGTCCTAGAGGCCATTACTGTACATACGATGTATATTGTAGTGGATGCTTGGACATATATAGGGAGGACTTTCTTGCTCGACATGATAGTATGCTATCTGGTTGTTCTTTATCTTAACATGTACTCTGATTTTCTCTATGTTACATGTTGATAAAGCCCTTAGGATATATACTCGACTACTGGGACTATGATGAGATCATACTAGTGGGGCCATGGTAGTCGACGAGTATATCCTATAACAGTTCCTAGTCGAGGGTGTATCGAGACAGGGCATCGATACACCAAAGTATACTAGCGTATACGCATCTTGACCCATATGATGGGCGATGGATGATCCCATATCCATCGGTGTTTGACATCAAGGATGGTGTACGGGTGCTCAGTAGAGACTGGATACACTGAACGGACTCGCCGAGAACTCCCAGATGGTATTATACATCACGTCAGATGGCACTTCTCCAGTGACACTGGTACAGAGTAGTCTGTTGACCCGAGATCGTCATAGAGTCTTGTGTGATTCCCACTGTGCTTTGATTTCCATCATACCACGTCCAAGAGGCCGTGCAAAAAGGTGGCTTTTGGGTACAGTCCCGAATCACATGGAGGCAATGAGCGATAGGAGGGGATTCGTCTCTCCCGGTATAGGGAGTTGATGTTGTGCTGTGTTCGATTGGCTATAACTGGAAATCCCTGGCCAGGGCTGCTGAGATTTACTGGTAAGTGTTATCAGTAGTTTCTCGAACTGTTATAGACCTCATATCGACATGACTTATCAAGCTACTGGGGTCTGACGTTTACCACCCCTAGGCGAGATATGCGACATATCAGACGACGAGACCGGACTGTACGGGAGTGTTACTGATTGGATTCACAAGAGAATGTATAGGCTTGCTTGTTGATCTTCTGATCGCTCAATACCCTGGTGGCCGTTATGTTTAGCAGACCGCTTGCAGTTTGTGGGTGTTTGATATGATCATCACCTACTGCCGGCGTATTGACGAGTCTTTAGAGTCCTACACAGGGGGTTCCTGGCTCAAGCGAAACGGAGTAGGAGCACATATGTAATATGTGCGGGACCGAGATTAATACGATATGAGATACCGTATTCTATTCTCGCGATTCGTGACATTGATCGGTTGTATGCGATATAGCCGGGTTATCGGATCAAGTGTTGATTCGATAAGTTGTTACACATGATATTAGTCGGTTATAGCCGGGTTATTAAATCAAGATTTGATTTAATAATTTAATGTATAATTATATATTTGATATATTACATTACATTAACTAGTATTAGCTCACTTATGATTTATTTTCTCACTATATTGTGCACATTGTTTATATGTGATATATGCAAGTGTACATGTTTTTACCATGCTTGATGATACATACAAGATGGGTGTATGAGACTTATATCAAGTTTAGGTTAAATTAGAGTTTACTTATTTCCTTAGGAATAACAAAAGAGAGGAGACTTTAGTTAATGTTATCAAGCTTGTAGAAGCTTGTATGCAACATTGACAAAGTCAAATCGTTTGTCATTCCTTAGGATATTAGTTAACCCAAACCTTAACCTCATACTATGGTTAATTCTCTACATGAGTTAAGCATGAGGGCTTAACTCAACCATGGTGCAATAATTCAAAGGATAAGTTTTCATTTGGATGAATTATTCACTTCTTCTTCTTCATCAAGCTCCTTAAAAAAGCTTTCAAGCTCTAATGGTGCTATGAGGAAAAATGTGAGAAAATCAATTCTAAAGTGAGCCCACCTCCTACTTCTTCATCCTCTACCACTTGCCATGTAGTAGAGTGTGTTCTCTTCACAAAGTTCATGACCTAGTGAAGGAATAGCTTGAGTTAGTGTCTCCCCGACGTAGATCATCTTCGGCCTCGAAGTCATCGAAGCAAGCACGTTCGTTCTTCTTGTGGAGCTTCTCTAGAGTCCGAAGTTCATGATAGCAGCGAAGGGGACATCTACACGGAGCTATTGAAGTGAAGGACCAAAACTACAATGGTTGTAATCCCTCTCACTTAGTGTTAAAGTGTTTAACATGTTTGTTTTCGCCTAAACCCTAGTTTAAAGATCCGGCTTTGGGTCGTTCGGCACGGCTAAAATTTTAATCGGGCATGGTTGATGCCTCATAGACCCTTGTGCGCATGCCTAGCAACCTTACAGTTGTGATGAGGTAGGTCGTTACCCCGTGAACTATCTAAAGGTATAGCAAGGAATAAAGGTTATAATATTTAAATGAATAGTTTGTGGTATTTTCTGTTAAAATGAGATAAATGTCATAAAAATGATTATTTTGATGTGAAACTTGTTTCGTTGAGTTTATTAATGTTTGTTAAGCAATTTAAGAGAATATGAAGTTATCTTGATTACGAAAAATATAGTTTTTAATGAAAACCAAATCGGAAGTCGGATTAACTCCGCTTCCGTCGGGTTTTAGACATGAAGCTTTTTAAAGATGAAGATGAGAGTGGAAATGGGACTTACTAGTTTGTTGGACTAAAAGAGAGAGAGATGGTCCTAAAGAGAGTTTCAGGGTGTCGTTTCGTTGCCGGAATCTCCTCGGAAGTTCGTCGGAGCTTCGCCCTTCACTAACTCCACTTGTACACTAAAAGACTTGGGATTTTGGTATAATTTTTGCAAGAGAATTCTGAGTGAGAGGGGTGTAAGATGGGGTGGGTATTTATAGGGCAATCTCTGTTTTAGGGAGAATGAATAATGCATTAAAATTTTGCATTAAAAATAGAATTTGAAAGGGTTTAATATTCTCTGTAAATGTGTAGAGTAAACAAATAATACTAGAGTTATGGGGGAGTCCAAGGGCCTAGGGAAAAAGAAAAATCAGGGTTTGGACATGGGAAAACCGACGGCACAGGTCTTAGGAGGCTTCTCGTTGGTCCGATCTTAAAGATGGGGTCTCGGATTGGGGCTACATGTCCCTGACATTTCAACTAACCTATTTAACATGTTTGATTATTCTATAACTTACCCTATTATGTGTGTTGCACGTGTAGACTCTTGGGCTTCTAAAAGGTTAAAAGAAAATTAAATAAAAAGATAATTTGGCTGATGGGATTCAAACACAGGGGCTACGTCACAGCACTGCAAGGCTTTACCAATGTGCAACAAGTACTTTTTTGCTGTTCTAAATCAAAACAAAAACTTATAGCATTTGCAGGAATTGTAAATACCCCAATTGTACATTAACTTTAAATGAATTTTATGTACACAGAATTTGGAGTTGTTACAGTCTACCCTCCTGACAAAAATTTCGTCCTCGAAATTTACAATTTGTTTTAAGGACTAGTTTACAAATAAGTGAGGATATCTTGCACGCATCTCATCCTCCCTTTCCCATGTTGATTCTCCTGTGTGTCCTTTCTCCACATCACTGAACCAAGTTGACATCTTTGTTCCAAAGTGACTTCACCTTTCTATCCAAGATCTCAAAAGGTTGCTGCTCATAAGATAAGTCTGGCGTTATAGTGAGTTCGGAGTGATTAAGTATATGGCTGGGGTCACTCACATACCTTCTGAGTTAGGATATGTGGAACACATTGTGCACTCCTTCTAATGAAGGCGGAAGTGCCAAGCGATAAGCCACTTCACCGACTCGTTCGAGTATGTCGAGCGGTCCAATGTACCTTGAGCTTAGCTTACCCCGTATTCCAAAACGAATCAATCTGCGGTACAAAGATATCTTCAGAAATACGTGATCTCCCGGCTGGAACTCCAAATAACGGCGCTTTGTATTAGCCCAGTGCTTTTGTCGATCTTAGGCTATGCGCATTCTTTCCCTGATAGTACGAACTACGTCAACAGTTGCTACTATCATCTCAGGTCCTAGAAGTTCTCTTTTTCCGATGTCGTCCCAACTTAATGGCGATCGACACTTCCTTCCATATAGTTCTGCAAAAGGTGCCATTCCGATCCTTGCTTGGTAGCTGTTGTTGTATGAAAACTCCACAAGATGTAGGTGATCTTCCTACGATCCTCCGAAGTCTAGTATACATGCTCTGAGCATATCCTCCAAGATCTGAATAGTTCTCTCAGACTGACCATCTGTTTGTGGATGGTAAGTTGTGCTGAAGTCAGACTTGTTCCCAAGCTCGCTTGCAGACTTTGCCAAAACAGCGATCGAAATCTAGTGTCACGATCGGAGACAATGCAGACCGGTACTCCATGTAGTCTCACAATCTCCTGTATGAGTTCATGGGTATCCGAGATAGTATATATTTGAAGAGTTTAAATCTTATTTAGATTCTTACCTCCATATACTTCTTTGCTAATCTCTCAGTAGTTTGGCCAACTCGAAATAGGATGAAGTGAGTCGACTTTGTGAGTCGATCCACAATAATCCATACCACATCATTACCCTTTGTGCTGCGAAGAAGTGCGGTCACAAAATCCATCGTGATGTGTTGCGACTTTCATTTTGGGTTGGTAACGGTTGAAGTAAACCGGCTGTCCTGTGATGTTCAGTCTTTATTTGCTGATACACCAAGCATTTAGCGATGCTTCTGGCTACTTCACGATTCATTCCATGCCGCCAGTAATTTTGACGTAGATCTTTGTACATTTTTGTACCTCCAGGGTGTGCTGAGTAGGGAGAGCTGTGAGCTTCTTTCATTAACTCATCCCGAACTGAACCTTTTGGTACACACAGTCTGTTGCCGTATCTCAAAGATCCGTCTTCATGGATGATGAAGTTTATTCGAAATCCACTTTCCACTTGTTCTCTGATCTTTTGCAACTTAGCATCACTTGCTTGAGCTGCTTTGATCTAATTGAACTTGTAAGTTCATCAAACTTGAAGCGTTACCTGGCATGACCACTTCAATCTCCATCTGATGCAAGTCTTGTTGAATCTTCCACTGTGCGGTGAGATTCATTGCTAATAGTTGGCGACTAAGGGCATCAGCTACCACATTCACCTTCCCTAGGTGATATTGCAGGTGGATGTTGAAGTCCGCCATGAGTTCTAACCATCATCTCTGCCGCATATTCAAATACTTCTGAGTAAAAATATTTCAGGCTATTGTGATCTGTGTATATGTTCACTCGTTCACCAAGAAGATAATGACACCAAATCTTAAGAGCAAAGATTACGGCCGCCAACTCCAAATCATCCGTCGGGTAATTGCACTCATGAATTTTCAGCTGTCTTGAAGCATATGCTACAACCTTACCGTGCTGATGTAGAACACATCCTAATCTTTTACCGAATGCATTGTAATGCACTTCGAAACCTCCAGATTGGTCCGGTATAACGAGAATAGGCGTTGATGTCAACCTTGACTTGAGTTCTACGAAAGCTTGCTCACATGCTTCTGACCACATGAATTCTTCATCTTTACGTGTGAGCTTGGTCAGGGGTGTTGCAATCTTGGAAAATCCTTCAATGAACCTTCTGTAATATCCAGCTAGACCCAAGAAACTTCGAATGTCCTTCACTGACTTTGGTTTCTGCCATTCTCTTACTGCTGAAACTTTCCCTGGATCTACAGAGATTCCTTCGCCCGATACAATATGTTCGAGGAAACCAACTTGATCTAGCCAAAACTCGCATTTGCTATACTTGGCATATAATTGATACTGTCTTAGGGTTTCTAGGATAATTCTCAAGTGTTCAGTGTGTTCCTTCCGACTCTTAGAATACACTAGGATGTCGTCGATGAAGATGAAAACAAATCTGTCATGGTACTCCCGGAAAACTTGATTCATCAGGTTCATGAATATTGCTGGTGCGTTGGTCACTCCAAATGGTATCACAAGAAATACGCAATGACCATAGTGAGTTCTGAATGCCGATTTATGGATATCGGATTCCTTGACCTTCACCTGATGATAACCCGAACGAAGATCTAACTTGGAGAAAACACAAGATCCACTTAGCTGATCGAACAGATCGTCCATGCGCGGGAGTGAATACTTGTTCTTTATCGTTACTTCGTTCAAGGCTCTATAATCGATGCACATTCTGTATGAATCTTCCTTCTTCTTCACAAGTAGAACTGGAGATCCCCAACTTGAAGTGCTGGGACGAATCCATCCTTTCGCCAATAATTCGTCCAACTGAGTTCGGACCTCCTTTAAACCTTCCGGACTTAGTCGATACGGTACTTTGATTACCTGTTGTGCTCCTGGTATTAAATCAATGCTGAATTCAATAGCTTGATCGGGAGGCAAACATGATATATCATCAGGAAATACATCGTCGAACTCTCGAACTATATCTGGCTTTGATCCTTCCTCCGCTTGAATTACCGCAATCACTGGCTTCTTTGGTTTTGCCTTGTATGTACTTGGCTCCAAGGTACGGTCTCCACTTTTAAAATAGAAGACCGGATGGTCTGGAATCTTGAATACTACCCTCCTTTGACGATAGTCGATGGTAGCGTAGAAGGTTCCTAGCCAATCCATACCCAGAACCACATCGAAGTTCGGTATGTCCAGCACCTTGAAGTCGGCATAGAATTCTCTGCTGCAGACGACCACTAGACACATGTTGTATCCCATTGTTGCCTTTAGAACGCCGTTCCCTGAACTGATATTCCAGCTGGATACAAGCGTTGTGACTGGTATCGTATGAGTTCGGATGAACTGTTGCGACATAAAGCAATGAGATGCTCCAGTATCGAAGAGTGCGAGTGCAGGGAGTGAGGCTACTAAGATTGTACCTAAGTTATGTGGGATATGTTTTAGGTATAAGGGAAAATGTGTATAGGTATATCTATGTACTGAAATAGAATTTGAAAGGGAAGTGTTACCAGTGATGACTTGGCCGGTGGCTTCAGCCTCTTCCACAGTCATCGTGAAAGCCTGTCGCCTCGGCACATTCCTCCTTGCTGGAGGAGCATTCCTCTGTCCATTCCTTGGTCCTTAAGGTGGGTTTCTTTGAGCTTGATGGAATTGACGGGGAGGAGGTGCAGTTGGTCCACGAGAAGGTGGAGCAGGTAGTGCAAGTCTCGAAGCGGGTGCCTGGATGGCTGGACGCTGTGGGTAGGTGATTGCTGGCCTGGGTGCAACATTTGGATTGTGTCCACGAGGACAAGACCCAATGTCGTGAGTAGCTGAGCCGCAGACTAAGTAAAGGCAATTTGCACGCCGACAGTCTTTCATCAGATGTCCATCTCTCCTGCAGTATATGCAAAATGCTGGGCTGGGCCGGTTGTTCGGTACTCCCGGTCTCCTTGGCACAAAAGGTGGCCTTGAAGAGGCTCCTTCTGCCATCTTGTTGGCAGGGCGCTTCATCCCGACAGACTGAGTTTTTCTCCCCATCTTTACCACTTCCTCATATCGGTGGGCCGTTTTCAGAGCCGATTCGTGAGTTGGGAAATCTTCTGTGGCTAATGCAGCCTGAATCTCCGGATCTAACCCTTGTTAGAATCGTCGGGCTCTGATCTTATCCCTCGGTATCAGGTGTGCCGTGAATCTGTTAAGGTATTGTGTTAGTTGTGTAGTATGTGATATTTTAAAATCGAAATATTGAGACATATCTTACTGACTGAGCATGGTGAACTCGGTATCATACTCATCTACAGATTTGGTCAACATCGAACCCTGTTGCAGATGGATGAATTGTCGTTCCATATCAAAGCGGGCAGTCTCGGGAAAGTACTTTGCGTCAAACATGTCACAAAAAGTCTTCCATTCGATCGGCTGGGTGAGACGGCTTTCTTCCGCCTTCCACCAAACCCGTGCATTATCAGTGAGTTGTAGCTTTGAAACTCGAACCCAAGCGACCTCTGGCACTTGTGCTGCTGCCAGGTCATCTTCAATACTCTGAGCCCATTGCTCAGCATCTAAGGGGCTCTCTTTTCCTGAGAACTGCTTAGGGTGCAAGGCCCTGAATTGTTTTACCCCAGGTGCTTCTGCCTCGGGACGGTTCATCAAGATAGCAATCTGCTGCTGTTGTCCCTCCAGGAGGCTACGGATCGCCTCAAGCAGAACCGTCTACTCATTGATCGGAGCGGCTACGGCTGGTGTAATTGGTAGGGGTGTTGGAGGGTTGTTGAAATTGGTGCTGGTGTTGTTTGGGGAATCCATAACCTTGAAAGAAAATTTTGGGTTATGACAGATTCAAAATATATGAAATTAGAATATTCAAGGAATTTGAATTATAAAGAATGTTTTTAGTTGCTGGTTCTTATGTTATATTGCTTAGGTTGTCCACGCAGAGTTGACCTGCATAGGCTACCAGCAAAACCTGTCACGCCCTGCTTCCTAGTGTACGGACAGAGCACACGACGAGGCCGCTGCGTATTTACTCAGAAGTAAACATGCTAAGCGTATCTAAGCAATATAAAATAAATGCACACAACAGGAAAGATGTAAATGAACAGAAACTTTATTTTTTAATATTCTTTTTACAATACAACTGAAAAGAAAATACATGTACTGAAAGCAATGCCTAAACAATGGCATAACAGGAATGAAAATGAAATGTACAAGTAACTAGAGCTCCGTGTCGAAGGCTAGCTGATCCATGTCCTCGTTGGTGGGCTCTGTTTCCAGAAGGTCTGATCCACCCGACAACATTCCAAAGAAAGAAGAAAGGGAATGCCGTCAGCGAACAATCGCTCGGTAAGTCCCAAAAGTAAGAGAGACAGAATAAACAGATGTAGAATGTGACTTTTAAAGTTGTATTATATTGTTAACGTTGCTCAGATTAGGTGTCTTATGGTTGCAGTCTCGTGCCACTTTTAACACCTTCCATACCAATTTACCCCTAATAAACCCCGTGATTTCTTGATTGTATTGTATTGTCTTGTGTTGTAAATTGTATAGATGCATGACTTGCCGAAACTATGATATCAGTAATAGAATGGATATAATTGATGAACATGTAAATGGAGTATATCCATGGTTCAATTCAGTCAGGTTGTATAGATTGAATAGTATGAGTATATGGATTCATATTGAATTGTGGTTTTATACTTGAATCACATTCAAGTCAGATTGATGATATTTAGACTCAGTCTGAGTTAGAAAATCAGAAAAGAAATTGAAGTCCTGAATTAGGTTTTGATGTTATCGGTAACTACTGCACATGGACGGCAGGATTTATATCTTTTTCCAAGACACTTACTGTATTTATAACACTGTTTGTTAGGTTGTCTACCTTAGATAGGCAAGCACCTATATCTCCGGCTCCCTGAGGCTCAAGAGACCGGTCCCGCTTAAACCTATGTTTACTAGGGTCCTTATTGTAATTAAGTATAACTTGAGGGGTTTTATGTAAAAATAGTTTTGGCATAATTTCAAAATACTCCTCAAGCATTTAATTATCATTTTTAGGATTTTCATAGATGTATATTTTATAGATGTGAAATTTCTAGCCAGAAAAACCTAAAAGGTTAAAAGAAAATGAGAGAGGAAATGAGACTTACTGATTTGTTGGACTAAAGGTGAGAGGGGGTCCTAAAGAGAGCTTCGGGACGTCGTTCCATTTCCGGAATCTCCTCGGAAGTTCTTCGGAGCTTCTTCCTGTAGGGTTCCTAGGCACACTAATGAGGTCTCACAAGGCAACGACCATGCCAATTTCAAAGTTTTACGGGTGCCGAGAAACCCTAATACGGATCGTTAACTAGAATATTAGGCGAAAGATGCAACTAGTAAACTACTTTACTAAGATGTAACGGAAATACAACCTTTGTAGATCCCGTTCTCCACCTCCATAGCTCCGTGATGATGTCTCCTCGCTGTCCAAATCGAATCCATGACTCTTGCATCGGCTTCATCGGAGAAAAAGCGGGCTAGGTCATCGACGACGATACCGAAGATGATCTACGTCGAGGCATCGCTAGATCAAGCTCCAACTTCACCAAGTCATGAAACTTGTGAAGAAAACACACTCTACTACTTGGCAAGAGGTAGAGGATGAAGAAATAGGAAGTGGGTAGACTTTAGAATTGGATTTCTCACTCTTTTTCATCAATCACCATTGATGGTCCAAGGTTTCTTCATGTTGAAGATGAAGAAGAAGAAGAAGAAAATGTTATGATAAGTATTAAGTAAAATGAAAATAATAATAATACTTATGATCTACCAACCATGGTCAAGTGTAGAGACTAAACTAGGGTTAGTGGGAATGGTTTGGGTTAAGCATGAGACAAAAATGGTCACTTAGGTCAAAGCTTCATGAAGCTTCAACTAGAATACAAATCAAGCCACCATTTTCTTTTCATGCCTTTCATTTTCCAAAAATCAATAGATTAATAAATAAGTGAATAAAACAAAACCCTAACCATTAACATGTAACCATGGTTTGATCTTTACACAAAAACCCTAGCAAACATGTATCATCAAACATGATACAAACTAGTGTACAAAAGTATATCACATATACAATGTGCACATAAAGTGAGAAAATCCATTTAAAGTGAACCAATACTAGTTAATGCAAAGTAATATATCATATATATATAATTATGCATTAAATCATCAAATCAACACTTGATTTAACGATCCGGTCATATCGCATATAACCGACTAGTATCCAATGTATCGGCTTATCGAATCAACCCTCGATTCGATAACTAGGTTATATCGCATATAACCATTCGATACATTCATCGCGAGAATGAAATACGGTATCACATACACGCATTATTCTCGGTCCCGCACATATCTCATATGCGCTCCTATTTCGTTTCGCTTGAGCCAGGAAACCTCTGTGTAGGACTCTAAAGACTCGTCAATACGCCGGTAGCAGATGATGATCATATCAAGCACCCACAAGCCGCAAGCGGTCTGCTAAAGGTAACGGCCACCCGGGTATTGAGCGATCAGAAGATCGACGAGCAAGCCCGCTCACACTCCTGTGAATCCAACCAGTAACACTTACCGTACAGTCCGGTCTGATCGTCTGATATGTCGCATATCTCGCCTAGGGGTGATAAACGTCAGACCCCAATAGCTCGATAAGTCGTGTCGATATGAGGCCTATAACAGTTCGAGAAACTACTGGTAACACTTACCAGTAAATCTCAGCAACCCTGGCCAGGGATTTCCGGTTATAGCCAATCGAACACAGCGCAACATTAACTCCCTATACCGGGAGAGACGAATCCCCTCCTATCGCTCATTGCCTCCATGTGATTCGGGACTGTACCCAAAAACCACCGTTTTGCACGCCCTCTTGGACGTGGTAAGATGGAAATCAAAGCACAGTGGGAACCACACAAGACTCTATGACGATCTCGGGTCAACAGACTACTCTGTACCAGTGTCATCAGAGAACTGCCATCTGACGTAAGGTATAATACCATCTGGGAGTTCTCGGCGAGTCCGTCCAGTGTACCCAGTCTCCACTGAGCACCCGTATATCATCTCTGATGTCAAACATCAATGGATATGGGATTATCCATCGCCCATCTGTATGGGTCGAGAAGGTATACGCTAGTCTACTCTGGTATATCGATGCCCCGTCTCGATACACCCACGACTAGGGACTTTGAAGGATGTACTTATAGACTATCTGTCCCCACTAGTATGATCTGCATCATAGTCAAGGTAGTCAAGTACACATCCTAAGGGCTTTACCAACATGTAACAGAGAGACAAGCAGTATACACGTTAAGGTAAAGATCAACCAGATAGCATACTATCATGTCGAGCAAGAAAGTCCTCCCTATATATGTCCAAGCATCCACTATAATATACATCCAATGTACATTAATGGCCTCTAGGGAATACATATAACTAACAATCTCCCACTTGCACTAGGGCCATCTGATAGCAGTGGTTGTAGTATCTCATACTCAACCATCCCAAAAAAAAGTCTCTCTCTGGGAAAAGGCCTTTGTGAGTGGATCCGCCGTGTTGTCCTCTGAGTCTACTCTCCTAACCTCGATCACCCTGGAGATCAACTATCTCCATGATCTGGTAATACTGCCTAAGAATATGTCTGGATCACTGATGGGACCGGCGTTCCTTAGCATAAGCCACAACTCCATTGTCACACAATGGGAGGAACAAAGTTCATCTCATGAACCAATATACACCCAAACAGCCTCTTTGGTAGCATCTTAAGTAGCGATGTATCCTGCCTTTATCGTCTAGTATGCCTCGGTATCTTGCTTGGAACTCTTCCAACATACCGCCCCTTTACTGAGGGTAAAGACAATGCCTGCGACTGACTTTCAGTCGTCCTTATCACCCTGGAACCCTTCCAGTGATTCTCCCCAGGATCGGTTGATACCATCTCACTACAACTAGTGAGAATCCTAACATCCAATTAGATCTATCTCATAGATCCAAAACCCAGGATTTAGGAGGTATCACTTTGATCCTATATGGAGAATCATTGTGATAAGCGGAGATTGACCGAGCGTAGCATAGGAAACTTCTTTCTTATCAAGAGTATGTCATCCACGTACTCTATGAGGATCGCTACCATACTCCCTACTACCTTTTTGTTTATACAAGGTTCATCTACCATTTTGATGATGTCAAACTCTTTGATTAACACATCAAAACAGATGTTCCAACTCCGCGATGCCTGCTTTAACCTATAAAGCATCTTGTACACGTTTCCGCTGCTCCCACTGTCTACGAAGCCTCTGGCTGTGTACTTATAGACGTTCTCTTCTGAAACATCATTTAGAAAAGCAGTCATGACACCCAACCGCCAGATATCGTAGTCATGGTATGTAGCCGTGGCAAGTAGGATCTGGATGGACTTAAGCATAGCTACTTGAAAAGGTTTCATCATTATCTACGCCTGGTTGATTACGAAAACCTTTAACAAGTCTAGCTTTGAAAGTCTCAACTTTTCCATCTACACCAAGTAATCTTCTCAAGATATACTTGCTCCTGATGGGGATTTAATCCTTCAGATATAGCAACCAAAGTCCATACTTTGTTGGTGTATAAGGATTCCATCTCAGATCACTTAACATCCAGCCATTCTTACAAAGTCCTACCCCCGATGGCCAGCTCGAAACTAGTTGGGTCATCATCTCATGATGCAATCCTCGCTCCCACTGTCATCGAGAAACCGAAGTATCTCTCAGGTGGGTGAGGAACCCTACTAGATCGGCGGAGAGGCTGAGGTTCGTTGGTAACTATTGAATCCTTTGGTTCTTTCAAATCATTTGCTGTAGTTTGTATAGCTGGAACCTTTCCAGTTTTACATTACAGACCTTGCCTCGAGCTTGTCCGGATTTTGCTTTTAGACATAGCCCGGACAACCCCAAATCTTAACCATCTTAAGATATGGGCTCTTCCCTTTCCATATCACATATGAAGCGGTAGGCAACTGATTTGATTGGAACCCAATTCAATTGGTATGCAACTTCTCAAGTGCATAACTCTCAAAAGGAAATAGGTAACTCAGTAGTACTCATCATAGAGCACACCATATCTCATAGGGTGCTATTGCTCCGCCCCGATATAACATCGTGCTATGGTGTATTCGGAGGAGTAATGCTGAGAGAGAATCTCATTCTCCTTTAGAATAGTCCAAGAATTCCGTGCTCAAGTAATCTCCTCCTTGATCTCATCAAAGGACATAATACTTTTACCCGTATTTTGGTTCTCTACTTCTAACTTATATTCTGTGAATACCTCAAAAGGTTCTGACTTGTATTTCAACAGGAACATATGTCTGAATCTTGAGAGATCATCAGAGAACGTAATGAAGTATAAAGAACCGGTCTTGGCATGTGTAGACAGGGGACCTACATACATCAACATGTATTATCCCAAGAGTTCACTATCTCTTTCTCTGTTTCCAGTAAACAGAGCTATGGTCATCTTATCTCTGTGACATGACTGGCAAATTTCATAAGATGTAAATTCAAACAGATTTTAAATATGCATCTATATGTAACTTCAGCTAGTCGGGTCGCATTGATATGACCCAGTCTACAATACCTCAAGAAGAATTCGTTCATATTTGAACTCTTCCTCTTGTGTGTGTTCCGTATACTAAAGAACTGTAGTTTGATTTAGAACATTAATGCTTTTAGATAACGTGCCTGAACCGATCAACTTTTGATATAGGAAATGTTCAAAACATTATCCAACAATACAAAATTTTATCATTTCTTTACTATTAAAGAGAGTGATATGATTTTGTATATCAGGTTCGGTATCTAATAACATTCGTTCAGAATCAATGTATTTGGAATACAGGGTGACAGTGACCAACAGACTTGGCTACAACACTTGCCCCGTTTTCTGCCTCATGAAACTTATCACCCGTTCTCAGTTCTCTACCTTTCTGTAGCCCTATGTAACAGATTATATATCAGGGATCCTGATCTGGTATCACATACCCAGGACGTAGAGGATACAGAGAAACAGTTTTTTGTAATGAACACACCCGAAGATGATGTATCAGCATGCACTCTCTTCGTTTGGGTGGCACGTGAATTCTGGTAATCCCCAATTTCCTGCTCTGTCTTATAACAATTATAAGTTGGAGCGGGACCAACGTTCCCCAGCTCAGTATAATAAGTGGGTTCGGTCAATATTCCGTATTATTATCTTGATTAAGGCATGATATGGTCGCTACCTGGAGAGAGAGAGAAGAAAACACTCAGCGTGCGCTCTTTCAAGAATAGATTGGTTATTATTTTATCTAATCAGGATGGCTCCCACTGCTTTTTATCAAATCTTCCTTCAAACCCTAAAAGGAAAGACTAACCGGGACTAATTACACACTACAAGTTCGCCAATCTTTCAGCCAGGCCAGTGTCGGTACTTTGAGGGAGGTCCCCCATGCTTTCGCACGAGCCTAATTAATGTAAACCTCGTTTTCCCAGAGGCGTAACCCCGTTAACACCTTTCTAGACACCTACTTGATCGGCTAATTGTAATGTGTAAAACTCTCCCAGGAGTAACTCTTACTCGCAGCGGGTATCGGGATCCAACTATCTCATAGAAGGTATGCAATCTCATTGCAAATTTCAACACTTGAAATTCCCGATAATATTTTGCCCCGAACGATCTATGACCTTGACAAGGTCAACAAACCATAGACCGCAAGTCAAGTTCAACCCGTCATTTCTTGATTGAATCAAACCCACCCGCACGACCCTTGACAAGGTCAACAAGGCCGCACGACTACCCTAACCCAATCTGCATCATATGCATAAGCAGATAAATACTGGTTAGCTACCGCACACTGCGCCTTGACAAGGTCAACAAACGCAGCATGAATACTAAACAGGACTTATCTGAAATGACGGAGGGCTACGACAGGTTTTTCTGAAAACCTATTGCGTAATGAACTTGATATCGTTGTAGGATCGAATGATTTTGAAATGGAGTGTTTTTTAGGCTTTTCTAGTTTTGCTAAAGGAGTCACTCCCGGTGAAGGGATCGTCGGTCCTTTCCTCGTCGAATGAGGTGCGGGATATATCATATATATCACTATGCAAAGCAAAAACTCTTAAAAGAAATCAAAAGACAAACCGAGTGTGTAGCATCTGCCAGTTATTGCTAAAGGAGTCACTCCCGGTGAAGGGATCTCGGTCCTTTCCTCATCGAATAAGGTGCAGGATATATCACATATACCGCTGTGCAAAGCAAGAAATGTAGCTACCTGTTTTATTTTGAAATTCGATTCTACAACATCTTAGGTTTCTTTTATTTCATTAATCACATTAATGAAGTCCCATCATTTAAGTACCTAAACATCACAGATAAATACGACGTACACTTATACCATCCGCATTCGCCTCGATGTCCCCTCATGCATCGTTAGGTTAGGTAACTAACGGCAGAGCAGGGCAGGGCTAGCGCGGGTGTAAAACAGAAGTAACGTCTATATAATATATCATATATACTATATACAGTATCTATCACAGAACATCACATGATCACATTACAGATATCGCAGCAGAAGAAACATATGAAATATTGGATATACTAGGACGTCCGTGTTTTCAATACGAGCCAGTATAAAACACGGATTCCACGGTCGCGATGAATAGCCAAACCCACACCCCTAGACCCCTACGAGAGTGGCAAGCAACCCTACCAATTCTAGAGTTAGGAGACCCGGACTCGACTCCTCGAGTTGGTCTCCCACTGGACTCCAGAACCCGGTTACTTGTGCTCCCCTCCTTGGGTCTATCCTAGTGCGGAAAAGTAAATAATATACAAAGGGTGACAACTTCCGCAACCTGGAAGTGCCCCAATAAAAGAATATTACATACAAGTTTTTACATGAATGAAAATGAAAAACACTCAACTCACATAAAAACCCCCGGCTATTCAAACACGACGATCCAATATAACATATCCAGCAACACATAACATCACATGTCATCAACATAAGTAAATATGCGCATCCCAATTGTCGTTGACATATAGCAACGAAACCGGCGATATCACATATTACACTTACGGTCACAGAAAAGAAAGTGTAAAACTACAACAGTTGGAATCCGCAATCTGCATAGACATCGCATGCCTAATCAAATGAATACCATAGACATCACATGCCTAACAATTATAAACCCCGCATTTTAGTCTCAAAATCGAAAACACTTTTCAATACCAAGTCGGGCAATTCAACAGGATTCCCAACAATTTGATCGAATGCTCGTCGCAAACTTTAGTAGGCGGCCGCACCCCCGACGCCGTCGACGAAGTGCACTAAGGCGGAACACCGCTACCGCGAGCACCCGAACGGATGCTTTCGGCGACGGGGTTCTCCTACAGTCACTTGGTCGGGGCAATGGAGCGAGGCTGTCTATTAAGTTTACCCGGCGAGTATCCGCGTACGCTACGTGATTGCGACGGACTTTTGATTACATCAAAATTCCGTGGCAACCGATCAAGTGAGACTAAAGTGCTATGTTTATAACATTCATTCAGTTATCTCATAACTAATTGTGAATTCCAATTATTGTATCCCATTCCAGATAAATAGAAAATGTTAAACTTTCCGATCGAACAATCGAACACCCAAGTATTCCCGATACAGCTCAACACATGAAATAAGTCTAAGAACATTCAGTTCGTGCCTCAGTACCAACGGTCCAGCCGTAGAAGGGTCAAGCCAACGCCTCACATGTGGCACGCCGTACTGCCCCAAACCCGAAGGTTCAAAGGGCAGTTCAAGACGGTCACATAATCGAGTTAAGGTTTGTTGTCTTCTAGAGGGACCATCGCGTTACTTGCACTACTTAGAACGTCGTTAAACTACGGAAAAATCCAACACTTGGAAATTTCCCGACAGGAGAAAAATTGGGTATTTATATCCGGTTGAACTTTTTAACATATTCAAAAATTATCCGGAATCCACATAGACAAAATCTGATACTCCTATTGAAACACCGAATCCCTAAAACAACCCAAGAAAATTCAACTCTTAAAAAAATATTAAAAATTCCCAGGAAAACCAGCACTGCAAACTAAGAATTACTGTGTAAAAAGTAAAACATGATGCGACTTATTAGCCGCGGAACCGCCGCAACAGCCATGCTATTGCCGCGGTTCCGCCGCAGTTTAGAGGAATTGTGATCACGTGCTCCACAGTAATTCTTCTAATTCCTGCTGATTTTTCTGCATATTTTTAATTTCGAAAAAGACCAGATTTCAGAAATTGTCCAGAGAGCATTTTAGGGTTTTGGTTTTGGTTCGATCGGACTTCTAATTCCGTCTACGCTTCGCCTAAGGCTCTAGCTAGGCTCTGATACCACTGTAGGGTTCCTAGGCATACTAATGAGGTCTCACAAGGTATCGACCATGCCAATTTCAAAGTTTTACGGGTGCCGAGAAACCCTAATACGGATCGTTAACTAGAATATTAGGCGAAAGATGCAACTGGTAAACTACTTTACTAAGATGTAACGGAAATACAACCTTTGTAGATCCGGTTCTCCACCTCCATAGCTCTGTGATGATGTCTCCTCGCTGTTCAAATCGAATCCATGACTCTTGCATCGGCTTTATCGGAGAAAAAGCGGGCTAGGTCATCGACGACGATACCGAAGATGATCTACGTCGAGGCATCACTAGATCAAGCTCCAACTTCACCAAGTCATGAAACTTATGAAGAAAACACACTCTACTACTTGGCAAGAGGTAGAGGATGAAGAAGTAGGAAGTAGGTAGACTTTAGAATTGGATTTCTCACTCTTTTTCGTCAATCACCATTGATGGTCCAAGGTTTCTTCATGTTGAAGATGAAGAAGAAGAAGAAGAAAATGTTATGATAAGTATTAAGTAAAATGAAAATAATAATAATACCTATCATCTACCAACCATGGTCAAGTGTAGAGACTAAACTAGGGTTAGTGGGAATGGTTAGGGTTAAGCATGAGACAAAAATGGTCACTTAGGTCAAAGCTTCATGAAGCTTCAACTAGAATACAAATCAAGCCACCATTTTCTTTTCATGCCTTTCATTTTCCAAAAATCAATAGATTAATAAATAAGTGAATAAAACAAAACCCTAACCATTAACATGTAACCATGGTTTGATCTTTACACAAAAACCCTAGCAAACATGTATCATCAAACATGATACAAACTAGTGTACAAAAGTATATCACATATACAATGTGCACATAAAGTGAGAAAATCCATTTAAAGTGAACCAATACTAGTTAATGCAAAGTAATATATCATATATATATAATTATGCATTAAATCATCAAATCAACACTTGATTTAACGATCCGGTCATATCGCATATAACCGACTAGTATCCAATGTATCGGCTTATCGAATCAACCCTCGATTCGATAACTAGGTTATATCGCATATAACCATTCGATACATTCATCACGAGAATGAAATACGGTATCACATACACGCATTATTCTCGGTCCCGCACATATCTCATATGCGCTCCTATTTCGTTTCGCTTGAGCCAGGAAACCTCTGTGTAGGACTCTAAAGACTCGTCAATACGCCGGTAGCAGATAATGATCATATCAAGCACCCACAAGCCGCAAGCGGTCTGCTAAACGTAACGGCCACCCGGGTATTGAGCGATTAGAAGATCGACGAGCAAGCCCGCTCACACTCCTGTGAATCCAACCAGTAACACTTACCGTACAGTCCGGTCTGATCGTCTGATATGTCGCATATCTCGCCTAGGGGTGGTAAACGTCAGACCCCAATAGCTCGATAAGTCGTGTCGATATGAGGCCTATAACAGTTCGAGAAACTACTGGTAACACTTACCAGTAAATCTCAGCAACCCTGGCCAGGGATTTTCGGTTATAGCCAATCGAACACAGCGCAACATCAACTCCCTATACCGGGAGAGACGAATCCCCTACTATCGCTCATTGCCTCCATGTGATTCGGGACTGTACCCAAAAACCACCGTTTTGCACGCCCTCTTGGACGTGGTAAGATGGAAATCAAAGCACAGTGGGAACCACACAAGACTCTATGACGATCTCGGGTCAACAGACTACTCTGTAGCAGTGTCACCAGAGAACTGCCATCTGACGTAAGGTATAATACCATCTGGGAGTTCTCGGCGAGTCCGTCCAGTGTACCCAGTCTCCACTGAGCACCCGTATATCATCTCTAATGTCAAACATCAATGGATATGGGATCATCCATCGCCCATCTGTATGGATCGAGAAGGTATACGCTAGTCTACTCTAGTATATCGATGCCCCGTCTCGATACACCCACGACTAGGGACTTTGAAGGATGTACTTATAGACTATCTGTCCCCACTAGTATGATCTGCATCATAGTCCAGGTAGTCAAGTACACATCCTAAGGGCTTTACCAACATGTAACAGAGAGACAAGCAGTATACACGTTAAGGTAAAGATCAACCAGATAGCATACTATCATGTCGAGCAAGAAAGTCCTCCCTATATATATCCAAGCATCCACTACAATATACATCCAATGTACAGTAATGGCCTCTAGGGCATACATATAACTAACACTCCCTTCACTAACTCCTCTTGTACACTAAAAGACTTGGGATTTTGGTATAATTTTTGCAGGAGAATTTTGAATGAGAGGGGTGTAAGATGGGGTGGGTATTTATAGGGCAATCTAGGATTTAGGGGGAATGAATAATGCATTAAAATTTTACATTAAAAATAGAATTTGAAAGGGTTTACCATTCTCTGTAAATGTGCAGAGTAAACAAATAATACTCGAGTTATGGAGGAGTCCAAGGGTCTAGGGCAAAAGAAAAAATTAAGGTTTGAACATAGGAAAACCGGTGGCACCAGTCCTAGGAGGCTTCTTGCCGGTCCGATCTTAGAGATGGGGGCTTGGATTGGGGCCACGTGTCCCTGACACTTCAACTAGCCTATTTAACATGTTTTGATTATTCTGTATCTTACCCTATTACGTGTATTGCACGTGTAGACTCTTGGGCTTCTAAAAGGTTAAAAGAAAATTAAATAAAAAGATAATATGGCTGATGGGATTCGAACACAGAGGCTACGTCACAGCAGTGCAAGGCTTTACCAATGTGCTACAAGTACTTTCTTGCTGTTCTAAATCAAAACAAATACTTATAGCATTCACAGGAATTGTAAATACCCCAATTGTAAATTAACTTTAAATGAATTTTATGTATACAGAATTTGGAGTTGTTACAGTGGATTCCATGTATTGTATCACAATCACAGATAACTAGATGATGTTAAACCTTTCGATTGAATCAATAAACACCCATAATTCCCAGAGAGCTCAAAACTTGAGCGGAGTTTAAAAATATTCCAGAACATGCCACAGCACCTATGGACCAACCGTAGAAGGGCCAACCCTTGCCTCACCTATGGCGCCGCGGAACTACAACAAACCTTAAGGTTTGGTGGCAGTTCCGGCGGTCATAGAATCGAGTTAGGGTTTCATTTTTCTAGACGGTCTATAGAAAACACCTGCACAGTTTTCTGAAGATTTTAAACTTGGAAAAATCCAACTCTTGGAAAATTTCCAGCGAGGGAGAAAAATGGGAATTTGATATTTGTTCAAAATTTTTAACGTCGTCAAGATTATCCGAAACGATGTTAGAATTACGACTATGAAGCACTCCGAATTGCCTTTACTTAAAGATAACATCACATGCAACCTCAATAAAAATAAGCAACACCTGAAACACTAAAACCTAGAGACTGGAACACCACGCAAAAACGAAGCCAGAACAAGCCCACAAAACTGGTGGGGCCGGTCAAAACCTCACATGTCGCCGGGTCAAAACGAGTGAAAGGGGCTCGTTTTTTTCTGGTGTTCATGTTACATCTCATGTAACATTCTGCAGTTGCTTAAAAAAACTTTAGACACTCTGAAAATTTCGACAGAAACTAGGTTATTTGTTTCGATGTTTCGGAATTGTTTCAGTTTTGTAATACTACAAAAATCGTTTAATTCTCTAGCATGGCTCTGATACCACTGAAGGGTTCCTCAGCACCGCCACTGGGTTTTGGAAGACATCGACAATGCCATTTTCAAAAAAAATTGGCGCGCTAAATAACCCTAACCTAGAATCTTAACTAGAGAATTAGACGAAACTAGCATGTAAACTGTAAGTTCATGCTACCTCTCCCTGTACTTACGGGCTTGCGGAAATGATGTAAAACGATTTTCAAGAGGTGGTAACATGGACTCAAAATACGGATCTTTGTTAAACAACTAACTAACAAACCTAACAAGAGTTTTACCTACTCGGTTAGGGGGTTATACCTTTCTTGAACTCCTTCGTCTTTAACTCTTTCCGGTGTACGGATCGGCCTCACCTCGTCGTCTCCTTGCGCCGAAGATGGATCCACCTGAAAGCTTCTACCTTTGGCTTCTTCTTCGAACTTGAAGAAACTAGAACACTTGGTTTGCTAAACCTTGTGAACTAGGATGAGTAGAGAAGTGTTATTGGTTTTCTTTTATTTCTAAGGCAATGTTTCTCAACTCATGAGAGGGTGTTGCCTTGAGCTAGAGAGAGCAAGAGGAAGAGCAAGAGGGAGAGCTCAAGTAAGAGAGAGAAATGAAAATGAGAGAATATGAGTAACTCTTTTGCCATCCAAGCTCTCATAATCCAAAACCATCATAACAAAAATAGTAATCAAGTATTATGTGATGGTTCAAGTCAAAATGGCTATATCATTTCATGCACTCATTTTGCAAAAACAAACAAGCAAGCAAAAGTCTTTGCCATGAAATGATAGCCATTGTCATGATGATGGTCAACTAGTCCAACCTAGTCAACCGGTCAACAAAGTCAACAAGTCAACAAAGTCAACCCCTCAACAACCATGTCACCATAATACTTAATTAATATTATTGTTAATTATATTTCTTATTCTCATTAGGGTTTAGCCAAAAGTCAATAGTCAACAGTCAACAGTCAACAACCCCAATGAGAATCCTCTGCCTCTGTCTCTCTGTCAACTGTGCATATACACTCGCATCCGCGTTCCGAGGAACACGAATACAAACGAGATAAAACCAATCCCAAAATGTACACTAGGATCTGGCTTAAACCAAAGCCCTCTAGTGTTAACTGTCCGGACACCAAACGTTCACAAGTGCACGGATGTGACCGAACCCTGTGGCAAAACCATGCGACATGTCGCAAAACCATGCGACCTCTACTCTTTTGCCTAAAGGCGAATAGCTTTCTGTGTGGGACTCTAACCACTCGACACTACGCTGGCAGTGGGTTTAACCACAGATCGCAAGCGGCACTAGCTGTGCATAACGGTCCCCAGGTAGATGCTGACAAGAAAACTGACGAGGTGAAACCCATCTGAACTTCTACTGAGCCTGAATATGATAATCTCCGTACAGTCCGGTCTGTTCGTCTGATACATCGCATGGCGGGCTTAGGGGGTGGTAAACGTCAGTCCCCTAATAGCGGTACAAGTCGTGTCGGAATGAAGCCCAGAACACCCTGAGATAGCACTGGAAACCAATCAGTATATCTCGCTTGCCCTGGCTAGGGACTACTCGTGCAATGGCTCTCCTAGACACAGCGCGATATCAACCCCTAATACCGGGAGAGACAAATCCTGTCTAACCGTCACTGCCTCCAAGTGCTTCGGGACTGCACCCAAAAACTACCTGTTTGCACGACTCCTTTGAGCCATGGTAGGGTAGCAATCAAAGTACAGTGGGAACACACTCGAGGCGAAGTGATAGTGTCAAGTCAGCGGACTAAGCTGTACTCATGTCACCTGGGAACTGATAACTGACGATAGGAATAGTACCAACCAACAGTTCCCGACGAGTCCTGTCCAGTGTACTCGTAACCTAACGAGCACCCGCATACTATCTCAAGTACGACGTACTGATGGCTGTGGGACAGACCGTCTCCCACACTGGGATGAGAAGCGCATACGCTAGTCTACTCCGGAGTATCAATGCCCTGTCTCGATAGTCCTGCGACTAGGGACCTGCATAAGGATGTGCTTATAGATTACCCAGCCCCCATGAGTGTGACTGCCATCATAATGCTGGTAATCAAGCAAAGATCCTGAGGGCTCCACTAATGTGTATAGGTGATATACTAAAATAAACACATGTACACATTAAAGCAGAAACAAACCAAGTAGCATACTACTATATTGAGCAAGATTGTCTATAAAAGGTGAATATCCCAAGCTTCCATTAAGTAATATACAAACTAGTATGATACAGTAATGACCTCTAGGGCATATACACTAACAATCTCCCACTTGCACTAAGGTCATGTACTGGCGTATTGAAGACCTATCATCTCGATCAGCCACTCGAACTGAGTCTGGGGTAAGGCCTTTGTAAGTGGATCAGCGGTGTTATCTTCCGTAGAAACTCTCCGAACCTCGATCTCCTAGCGACCCACGATCTCCTTGATCAGGTGATACCGCCTTAAGATATGTCTGGATCTCTGATGGGACCTGGGTTCCTTCGCTAAAGCTATAGCCCCGTTGTTGTCGCAATACAGAGGTATTGGATCAACAATGGACGGAACCACCTGAAGTTCAGTTAAGAACTTCCTTATCCAGACGGCTTCTTTTGCGGCATCTGCAGTAACGATATATTCCGCTTCCATCGTCGAGTCAGCAACGGTTTCCTGTTTGGAACTCTTCCAACACACCGCCCCTCCATTGAGGGTAAAGACATAACCCGACATGGACTTGGAATCATCCTTGTCACTCTGGAAGCTGGAGTCAGCAAAGGCCTCGATCTGGAGGTCTTTTCCGCCATACACCAAGAACATCTCCTTAGTCCTTCTCAGGTACTTGAGAATGTTCTTTTCCGCTATCCAGTGTTTCTCCCCAGGGTTTGACTGATACCGGCTTACCACACTCAGTGCATAAGCTACTTCTGGTCTGGTACACAACATCACATACATTATATAGCCTACCGCAGAAGCGTAGGGTATAATAGACATGCGATCCCTTTCCAAATCAGTCTTGGGAGACATCCTTTTGGAGAGGGTGATCCCGTGACAAACCGGTAGATTACCGTGCTTGGAATCTTCCATACTGAATCTTTTCAGTATGGTGTCGATGTACCTGGACTGCGAGAGTCCCAGTATCCTCTTGGATCTGTCACGATAGATCCGGATCCCCAGAATATATGAGGCATCACCCAGGCTTTCATGGAGAACCTGTGCGATAAGAACCTTTGACAGATTGTAGCATAGGAATGTCATTTCCTATTAAGAGAATGTCATCCACGTATAAAACGAGGAATACAACAGTTCTCGCTACAAATCTACTATAGATGCATCGTTCATCTGGATTTTTGATAAAGCCAAATTCTTTGACCGTCTTATCAAAACAGATGTTCCAACTCCGCGATGCCTGCTTTAGTCCGTAGATAGACTTAAGCAACTTACACACCTTTCCGCTGCTCCCACTCTGAATGAAACCCTCTGGCTGGTCTATATAAACACACTCCTCTAAATTTCCATTTAGAAAAGCGGTCTTTACGTCCATCTGCCAAATCTCATAATCGTGGAAGGCAGCAATGGCAAGAAGGATCCGAATGGATTTCAGCATAGCTACTGGAGAAAAGGTCTCGTCATAGTCCAAACCAGATCTTTGACGAAAACCCTTTGCAACCGGTCTAGCTTTATAGGTCTCAACCTGTCCATCTACACTAATCTTCCTTTTGAAGATCCACTTGCATTCTACTGGTTTTACCCCATCTGGAGCAACGTCCAACGTCCATACTTTGTTGGTGTACATGGACTCCATTTCGGTCCGCATTGCATCCAGCCATTTTACCGAGTCAACGCTCTGAATGGCCTGCTAGACGCTAGTCGGCTCATCATAATCAACGATGCAATCCTCTCTATCCCCGTCTATGAGAAAACCGTAGTATTTCTCGGGCGGATGAGACTGCCTACTACTCCTGCGGAGCGGCGCAGGAATGTCATGATCTTTTGAACCCTCTGGTTCTACTAAGCTTTCGGTAATAGCTCATAGTTCTGGAATTTCATATCTATCAACTTATCGAATCAACACTTGATCCGATAACCAGGCTATATCACATATAACCGATCGATATCATATATCGCGAGAATAGAATGCGGTATCACATACGCGTATTAATCTCGGTCCCGCACACGTGCTCCTATTTCGTTTCACTTGAGCCAGGAAACCTCTTTGTAGGACTCTAAAGACTCGTCAATACGCCAACAGTAGGTGGTGATCATATCAGCCACCCACAAGTCGTCAGCGGTACTAGCTGGACGTAATGGCTACCCGGGTATTGATCGATTATAAGATCAACAAGCAAGCCTGCTCATACTCCTGCAAATCCAATAAGTAACACTACCGTACAGTCCGGTCTCTTCGTCTGATATGTTGCATATCTCAGCCTGGGGGTGGTAAACGTCAGACCCCAATAGCCTGATAAGTCATGCCGATGTGAGGCTCATAACGGTTCGAGAAACTACTGATAACACTTACCAGTAAATCTCAGCAAACCTGGCCAGGGATTTCCTATTATGGCCAATCGACCATTGCACATCATCAACCCCCAATACCGGGAGAGAAGAAATCCCCTCTTATCGTTCATTGCCTCCATGTGACTCGAGACTGTACCCAAAAACCACCGTTTTGCATGTTCTCTTGAGCGTGGTAAAGTGGAAATCAAAGCATGGTGGGAATCACACATGACTATATAACGATCTAGGGTCTACAGACTAACCTGATGGATATGGGATCTCTGATGTCAAACACCAATGGATATGGGATCATCCATCGTCCATCATATGGGTCGAGAAGCGTATACGCTAGTCTACTCTGGAATATCGATGCCCGGTCTCGATACTCTCACGACTATGAACAATTAAAGAATGTACTACCGACTACTCTAGCCCCACTAGTATGATCTGCATCATAATCCTGGTAGTCAAGTACTCATCCTAAGGGCTTTATCAACATGTAATAGAGAGACAATAAGTGTAAATGTTAAGATAAAGAGCAACCAGATAGCATACTATCATGTTGAGCAAGAAAGTCCTCCCTATATATGTCCAAGCATCCACTATAATAAACATCACATGTATAATAATGGGCTCTAGGGCATACATATAACTAACAGTGGTAGAGTAGTAATCTAAGTACAATACGAACTCAAACGAGACAAATGTCGATCTCAGGTCAAAAGACTATGCTGTACTCATGTCACCAAAGAACTGCTAGCGGACGATAAGTATAATACTATTTAAATGTTCTCGGGGAGTCCGTCTAGTGTACTCACCTCCAGTGAGCACATGTATACTATCTTAGGTAGCATAACACCAATGAGTTATGAGACAGGCTACCGCCCCTCATCGAAATCTAGAAATGTATACACTAGTCTACTCCAGAATATCGATATCTGGTCTCGATACTCTCTCGACTAGTGATATTTAAGGATATGCTTATGGACTACCTAACTCCCACATATATGATCGCCATAATAATGCTGGCAGTCAAGCAATGATCATACGAATTTTATCATTATATATTAGCGACACGTAATAACGAGTAAAACGTATACATATCAATGATAAAGGCAAACCAGATAGCATACTATTATCTCGAGTAAGACTGTTCTACATGTATAGGTCCTCATTCAATTATCATAATCAACTACGTGCAACTATAATAATTGTCTTGAGGGCGCTATAGCCAACAATAACATGAAGATAGTTTTTTTATCTATAAGTTAGCAGCTTTTAAGGAACTTGTAACAACAAATAATAAAATTGATCTTTATTAGGGTTTATTATTCAGAAAATAGGAAGAAAATTGAAGACATGTTTACGGGGATATACCAAGATTTGCTGAGTGTATAATGGGTGCATAAAATATTTTGCTTTTCAATTTGTTCATTGATTTTCTGTATGTCACCATATCAGAGAGAAAATAATATCAACCATTGATTTGATAGATGATTGAACGATCGATATTTACCTTAACCAAAAAGCTTCAAAGCCACCTTTTACCCTTTTTTTACTTGTAGTTGACAACCTGAAGCAAGAAAATCGAGAGATCACAATTCACAATAACTTCGAGATTTACATCTATAACATATCATTAAAGTTGATATTTTGCAACGTCTAAAGCAAACACTGAACAATCTCTGCTATTATAATGCAAATAGTAGGGACGCCATGTGGCATTCCACATTTATTTTAAATTAATCATTTATTCTTAGAGAGTCCACGTCATCCATTTTTTACACGTGTGATTCACGTTGATACATATTATAATTAGGGAAATAAGATTTATAAGGGTTTTTAATGACTTTTAGTTAAGATAATAGATACTTTGAAACTTTTAGTTAGAAATAGCAAAAATATCACATCGAATCTTGAAATAATAAATCAGAAAAAAATTTAAAAATTCTTATACTTTTGAATTTTTTTTTTAAAAAGCATAACTAATATTTCAAATATACTAAAAAATAACAGATTTTTTAATTAAAATAATAAAAATATTAACATCATACTTTTATTTTAATACACACGCGCATCGTACGTGTGAAATACTAGTTCCAAGTAAATATAACTACTTTAGGAAATCAGATTTTTTCTGTTGCAGATTCATAAATTTTGTAGTAGTAATTGGAAAGAAAACAATAAAATGAGCTAAAACAGGTAAAAACAACTTAATGATTCAAGGGACATGAAAAATTTCAAAAGTATTGACAAAAGTTAAAGTTATGGGGTGGTTATTTGCTAAAATTATCCTACATATAGGCTTGTCAATAGGACGGGTCTAGACTCAGATCCGACTCGAACCCGCTTCAAAAAGTAGGGTCTAGTTTTGATTCCCAACCCGTTTATCCATACCCGATCCATATCTATTAAAAGTTTCAATTATTGGTTTGGGTCTGGATAACCTCCATTCGAACCCGCTTGCCCCGCTCCACTTATTTAATTAGATCTTAAATGATATTTTATAAACAAAATCATATCAAAAAATATATGATTACCTAACTAAATCATATATATCAACAAAAAATTTAGATAACTAAAAAATATTTTTTACACCGGTTTAATTTCTTTTCACTGGAGCCGTCACCACCTTCGATTTCCTTTTTATTTCTCTTTTTCCTGTCTCTAATTTTTTAAACTCCGCCGACATTAAATTCTCTATCCTCTTCAATAACTTAGGGTTGAACTCTAAGCCTTCTTTGAGCCCTAGTCCTGGATTCACAGAACTAAGCTTTAGATCTTTTAGGCTTCTTATGTTGCTAAGCTATTTTTGCACTACTTTTATTTGTTTTAAATCAAAACCTTTGTGGCTTCTTTTATGCTTGAATCGATCCGAATAAATGGATCGGACCCGATTATTAATGGATCCGGATATGAATCCATTCCGTATAGACCCATTGGATAAATGGAAGAATCCGGATCCATTAAAAATAAATAGATATGGATCTGGAACATGTCATTACGGATCCAACCTGTCACGCCCCGCTTCCCAAAAGAGTGGTAACGGCATATGACGAGGCCCACGACGTATTTATTTTGAGAAGGTCATTTCCCGAAATAAATACGCCAAGCGTTTATGAGCAACATAAACTAAGAAGAATAAACAAAAGAATGAAATTCAACTTTGATTTATTATATTCAAGATTCACAATTAATAAAATATCTGAATACAAGATACAATAACATGATAAGCCTTAACAACGAGGCATACATAAATAAGCTGAAATGAAAATAAAAACTGAATGAAACTAGACGCCCGGTTATGATGCGAACTGGTTGTACTCTTTTCGACCACTTCTATCTTCTCTGCCTCAATGTTACCTGACGAACATTCCAAGAAAGAAAAAAGATGGGTAGAATGCCCGTCAGCGAACTAACGCTCGGTAAATTCCCAAAACGATGGTGTGATATTTATAAATGAAATACAAGGTGTAATGCGATATATGGTATAACATGGATATAAATCATGAATATGTAAACAAGTATAGTAGCGTGCATGGTATTGTGTATGTCAACTATATCTGCATGAAAAACAAGTATAATATGGCCGTGGAGTGTAGCTATAGTGAACATGAAGTGAATGTAAGTGTCCTAAAAGGTCTCTAAAAAGGTAAAAATAACTAACGTAAATTCAAGTGTGAATGCCAACCAATCTCAAGAGTATTCTCGAACCCAAGGCTATCGTCTAGGGGTTAGGAATCACGGGCCCAAAATAGCGGGACTTCACTTGTTATTGAAGTTTTCCGAACCCAACGGGCTATCATCCACGGGCTTGGAAATACGGGCTCTCATTCATGAATACGTGATGTACCGTTTCAACCCACTACCACAACAGCATTATTTGTACCGTTTCAGCCTGGTACCATAGCGACGTTATTTTAGTAATGGGAGTTTTGAAAGTCCGTTGGATTTACACTCAAACTACCCCAATACCCGACGTATATTATGTTAGTGATATATGCCCTAGAGGCCATTATTGTATCATGCTGAATTGTATATTATTTAATGGGAGCTTGGAATATACACGGATATAGTAACAGTCTTGCTCAAAATGGTAGTATGCTACCTGGTTTGTTTCTACCTCAATATGTGCATGTGTTTTCTTAGCATATCGCTTATACATATTGGTAGAGCCCTTAGGATCTTTGCTTGATTACCAACATTGTGATGGCAATCACACTAGCGGGGGCTGGGTAGTCTATAAGCACATCCTATACAGATCCCTAGTCATAGGAATATCGAGACGGGGCATCGATACTCCACAGTAGACTAGTGTATATGCTTCTCATCCCAGCAGGGGAGATGGTCTGTCCCACAGCCATTAGTACGTCGTACTGGAGATAGTATGCAGGTGCTTATTTGGTTATGAGTATACTAGACAAGACTTATCGGGAACTGTTGGTGGATATTTTACCTATCGTTAGGTAGAAGTTCCCAAGTGACAGCTTAGTCCGTCGACTTGACACTGCTACTTATCCTCGAGTGTGTTTCCACTGTACTTTGATTACTAACCTACCATGGCTCAAAGGAGTCATGCAAACAGGTAGTAGTTGGGTGTAGTACCGAACCACTTGGAGGCAGTAGCGGTTAAATAGGATTCGTCTCTCCCCGTATTGGGGGTTGATATCGCGCTGTGTTTGGAAGGCCATTACACAAAGTCCTTGGCCAAGGCAAGCGAGATTTACTGGTAGGTACTCCAGTAGTTTCTCATGGTGTTTTGGGCTATACTCCGACATGACTTATTACGCTATTAGGGGTCTGATGATTACCATCACCCCAGACCCGATATGTGATACTCTTTGACGAATAGACCAGACTGTACGGAGATTCACATGCAGGCTCAGTACTAGTTCGGATGGGTTTGCTCATCGGCCTTCTTATCAACAGATACCTGGGTAGCCGTTACATGCAGCTAGTACCGCTTACGGCTTGTGGCTAAACCCACTTCTAGCGTACTGTCGAGTCTTTAGAGTCCTACATAGAGAGTTTCCCTGCACCGGACAAAAGGTGTAGAGGTCATATGGTTTTACGGAAGGGCTTCAATCACGTACATGCACTTGTGCGCGTATGATGTTCGGGCGGATAATACTAGTGGGGTTTGGTTCAAACCGGATCCTAGTATTATAATGATGGATCAGTTTCGTCTCATTGTATTCGTATTCTTCGGAATACGAATGCGTGTATGTATATACGGATGAGGGGGCATTCTCGTAATTTTCTCGGGAAAGTTTCTAGAAGGGACAGCTCATTTAGGGTTTATTTTTTTTATGGATTAAACATAATGAGGTGGAGGAAATGAGGTGGAGGTGGACAAAAATCAAGCATGACTCACCATTAGATATTTTCAAGCATGCTAGATATTTGTTGAGATATTTTCTCCTCAATTATGAGCATGCTTGATTATTCTTTTCTAGTGCCATTCTTTTTCTAAGCTCATTCTTCACAAGCTTTTCCTCAAGTGCTCTTCTTCTAGCTCTAAAACCAAAAGCTTTTATGAGTTGAGAATTCTTTGGTTCCAAGAGACAAACTAACTCATCTTCATTATCTGCATCACCTAGGCCATCTAGTTTAGCAAGCTAGTTGCCCTAGTTACCTCGGATTTGAGGTTAGATCTCGGACTATAGATTCTCGGGTGGATCGTCTTTGACTCGAGAAAGCCGACGAGAAAGCTTCGATCCATTTCGATCCTCGGAGCCTACGATGACGAGGAGGACAACGAGAAGACCCGAAGGATACGATACTACGAGGTATAACATTCATTCGAGTAGTTAAACCTCAAGTAGTATGCTAGGTAGGGTTTATGATCGATCATTGGTTCTAGTCGGTGTTGCGAAGCCCGTAAAAATCATTTTTTGCAATTTCCACCTCCCTGCGAACATGTGGGGTGCGTGACATCGACTTACATATTAGTATGTCATTAAAGTTACAAGTCTTGCCTAAATCCATGAATACATAAGAGAGTGCAATTCAAGTATCGATTCAAGTTCAAGTATTCAAATCAATTGTTCGTGTATTCATGTCAAGTCATTATGTATTCATGGTTTGGGTCAAGTTGAGTTAAGTGTACATATTGGGTGTAGGGTTAGCTTAGCACCTTAGCAAGGTTTTGGCAAGTATCAATCATGCTACTTTAAAATTTTGGGGTGCTAAACAAACCCTAACCAAGATCTTAACTAGAGAATTAGGGTTAAACATGATATGTAAACACTTTACATCTAAGTGAACAAGGAATACAACCTTTGTAGACCAGTCCTTCAATTCAATAGCTCCGTGCAGTAGTCCCTTTGCTATGATCATGAACTTCCAGACTCTAGAGAGGCTCCTATGAAGAAACGAACAAGCTTTCTTCGAAGTCTTCGAGGCCGAAGATGATCTACGTCGAGGAGACACTAGCTCATGCTATCTCTTCACTAACTGTGTAGATTAGTGAAGAAAACACCCTAAACTAAATGGCTAATAGTAGAGGATGATGAAGTAGGAATTTAGCTCAATTTAGTATTTAATTTCTCACTATATTTCTTCCTGATCTCAAAGTCAAGAGAGCAAAAATGAGATGAGGAAGAAGAAGAAGAAGGAAAAATCTCAAGTGATGAAAATATCTCTCATGGTTCAAATGCAACCCTTGGGTGAGTATATCATCCATACACTAATTCATGTAAAGAATTAACCATGGTAAGGGCTAATGGTTAGGTCACAAAATATCTTAAGTAGAAACAAAATAGTGGACTAAGTCAAAATTTATCTACAAGCTTCTACAAGCTTCTAACTTTGATTAAATCCACTAATTTGTAATTACTTAATGATAAATGAAACCCAAAGATAAACCCTAGCATGGTATAAGTCTCATACATACATGTTGCATGTGTAACCTAGCATGTCACAATATTATATATCACATATATAATATTCATGTAACAAAAGAAAACAATACAATAAACATATATCACATATATGTTAAATGCATCATAAGTGAGAATAATAAATATTTCAATGAGCGCATAATACACACACACACACACACACACACACACACACACACACACACACATATATACATATATATTACATATTATTTCATCGAATCAACACTTGATCCGATAACCCGGATATATCACATATAATCGGCCGATATCACATATCGTGAGAATAGAATACGGTATTACATATTCGTATTAATCTCGGTCCCACACATATCACATATGTTCTCTTACTCCATTTCGCATGAACCAAGAAACCTCTGTGTAGGACTCTAAAGACTCGTCAATACGCCGGCAGTAGGTGATGATCATATCAAACACCCACAAGCTGCAAGCGGTCTGCTAAACATAACGGCCATCCAGGTATTGAGCGATCAGAAGATAAACAGGCAGCCTGCTCATTCTCCTGCGAATCCAATCAGTAACACTATCGTACAGTCCGGTCTCTTCGTCTGATATGTCGCATATCTAGTCTAGGGGTGGTAAACGTCAGACCCCAATAACCGATAAGTCGTGCCGATGTGAGGTCCATAACATTTTGAGAAACTACAGATAACACTTACCAGTAAATCTCAGCAACCCTGACCAGGGATTTCCTGTTATGGCCAATCGAGATCAGCGCAACATCAACCCCCAATACCGGGAGGGACGAAACCCCTCCTATCGCTCATTGCCTCCTTGTGATTCGAGACTGTACCCAAAAGCCACCGTTTTGCAAGATCTCTTGACCGTGTTATGGTGGAAATTAATGCATAGTGGGAATCACACCAGACTCTATGACGACCTCGGGTCTACAGACTAACCTGTACTAGTGTCACCAGAGAACTGCTATCCGACGATAGGTATAATACCATCTAGGAGTTCTCGGCGAGTCCGTCCAGTGTATCCAGTCTCCATTGAGCACCCGTATACCTTCTTTGATGTCAAACACGAAAGGATATGGGATCATCCATCGCCCATCATATGGGTCAAGAAGCGCATACGCTAGTCTACTGTGGAGTATCGATGCCCTGTTTCGATACTCCCACGGCTAGGAACATTTGAAGGATGTACTTATCGACTACCATGTCCTCACTAGTATGATCTGCATCATAATCCTGGTAGTCAAGTAATCATCTTAAGGACTTTATTAACATGAGATCACAAAACAGTATTTGTTAACATGATAAGATAATGTGCAACCAGATAGCATACTATTATGGTGAGCAAGAAAGTCCTCCCTATATATGTCCAAGCATCCACTACAATATACATCGCATGTACAGTATTGGCCTTTAGGGCATACATATAACTAACAATCTCCCACTTACACTAAGGCCATCTGTTGTAGTATCCAATACCCAACAAATATATTGCTGTGGTTGTAGTCTCCAAGTTTTGCTTCTTAATTTGGCAAGATTTCTTCAACAAATTGATTTGTTTGTTAAATCCTGCATAACAACTTGGAAAATTCTGCACAATAATCTCAAATAATATTTAGTAGGCTTATTTCTACTAGGATTTGGTCACTAGATTTATTTGCATACATTTTTCTACCAAATGATAATTAAAATATATTAACATATGGAAAATTGTTGTTTTGACATATAAACCCTCATATGTTTAATATATCATAATAAAGTCCTTTTGTAATATGAAAATGGTAGGAAAAATATAATACAAATGTGCAGTTTTATCAACTGAACATATCCCATACTCAACCATTGTAGAGAAGTTTCTCTAGGGGTAAGACCTTTGTGAGTGGATCCGCCGTGTTATCCTTCAGGTCTACTCTCCTTACCTCGATCCCTTGGAGATCAGCCATCTCCCTGATCAGGTGATACTGTCCTCAGAATATGTCTGGATCGCTGATGGGACCAGTGTTCCTAGGCCAAAGCCACAACTCCATTTGTTGTCACAATAACAGTTATTGGACGCTCAATGGTAGGAACCTTGTTCATCTCATGAATAAGAAATGTCCAGACAGTCACATTGGTAGTATCGTTGGTAGCAATGTATTCAGCCTTTATTGTCTAGTATGTCACGGTATCTAGCTTGGAACTCTTCCAATATACCGTCCCTCCACTAAGGGTAAAGACAATTCCTGTGACTGACTCTCAGTCGAACTTATCACTTTGGAAGCTGGAACCAAGAACTTTCATTTAGTGCTTCTCAAGTACTTAAGAATGTCCTCCACGGCTTTTCAGTGATTCTCCCAAGATCCGATTGATTCCTGATCACTATACCTAGTGAGTCATCTACATCTGGTCTGGTACATAACATCGTGATTAATCCAAAAAATTGTAGTTTACCGTAATCAGAAACGGCGTCGCTTTGCAGCTAGCCGGTGAGTACGGGTCGATCCGCAGAGATGTGTAAATTTCTGTTTTTGTGTTTTCACGAGTTGATTCCGTTGGTTGTTTGGTTTTTTTGTCGATTGATTTAAAAAATAATTTATATGATATGAAAGAACTCGTTAGGGTTAGGTCTAAGGTAGGGTTGATGAGATCGATATTGTCACACACCTCTTTCAATGCCTTTTGATTAAAGCTTTTTAGAAAATCACAGCAATTATTAGCAAAGGGGATTAGGATGATCGGGAAAAAACGAAGTTTCTTCCTCTAGATCCTTGTCCGTCCTTTCCAATTAATTGCTGTGATCTTCATGGACGTCATGTACATCCGGCCTTTTATACTACGGTTCACCGTTACCTTGTAGGTAGGGTGCCGTAGGGGGCGGATCATACATGCGTGCATGAAGTTCTTGTGTTGAAAATATGTTGGCATTGAAGGAGGTGAGAGATATCCATCTTTCACTCCCTCCCTTATTCCTAACCTTAACGAGCGAGAATTTTACTCGCTCATTAGGGAATTATCTAAAAACGACATTTTTTTGTTATGTATTAAAGTGTTTGTTCAGATCTTATGTTATAACTTACTACAGATTAAAAATAGCTAAACTAGTTAACTAGGGCAAGTAATAAAATTAGAACTTAGGCAGGAATAAAAGGAAATAAAACTTACAAGAAAGCGATGCTCTAAATCTCCCAACAAATCTGATTTTTATTGATAGAAAAGAGGCATAGCATTTTACAGATTTTGAGTACAATTTATAAGCAACCAGTGAAGCTAGGGTTACAGACTCTCGTATACATGAGATTACAGATTTGCCCCCTAAAAATCCCAACATATGCACCGACACACCAAAAATCCACCGACACGGGCTCCAAACAGCCGCGGAACCGCGGCAATGGGGCGCTTGGGCCGCGGAACCGCGGCAAGGTGGGCTTGGCTCACCATCTTTCTGGGCTTGGTTTGGCTTTTCTTGGGCTTCCTATTTCCATATGTATTTTCTCTGTTGGGCTTCTTATTCTCCTCCAGATGTCTTAGTAAATACTTGTAGCGATCTTTTAACCGTTTCACTTTCGTCTTTTTGGACCTTGCACTGTTCTTCGTCTCGGCTTGAGTAAGGTCCGTCTGCTTGTTGGTCAAAAGTTCATTTTCTGTATCATCTTTTATCTTTTTCACTGTATTTGCTCCAAGAGTCTGTACCCTGTATCATGCAACAAACGAGCGTCAAAAGTACCTGTTTACTTATAAAATGCATAAAAGTGGGGCGTATGAATTGCAATATTATGATATGAACAAATACCCCCAAACTTATCTTTTGCTCGTCCTCGAGCAAACTTATTATTTTATTCTAACCTAGCCGCACTTTCGCAGGGAAACGCGATTGCACTGAGCACGTGCAACAAGCCGTTAAACCTCTAGGTGTCCCTAGTAGGAGGAGTGTTGTCTCCTGAGGGTTTTCAGGGGATTACACCCACAAAATCCTATCAACTTGGTTTTTCGACTTTTGTTTTCCAATTAGGTTTTCTAACAAGGAATTCTATTATCGTCGCCCCGCAAATTATCCACCCATATTCTTCACACTTCCTTATTATGTAACTTAAGATTGTACATGTTCTATAAAATTACTTAGAATTCAGCATATCTTAAGTTTTTCTTCTAGAGTTTCATCTCCACTTAGGAATTTCTATCAACTCTATTAAAGATACAAGTTTTATTTTTCATTCCTTTCTCTTATCTAAACTCTAATCACATATCCTCATGTGTGTGTAATTTTCACCCCTACACTTGGAAATTCAAATCAAGCAATCGTACTCTCGTCCATTGTCCAAAGCACATAACTTTCGCTTACACATCTTTCATGCGACCGTTAATACTTCTTGAGCTACCAACAGCCGATTACAAGATGCGTTAGCCCTTTAAAGCGTATTTCCTAGTTTTACAACACCCAAGGCTTTTAGCAGTGACTCCCAAACCAGTTGGTTTAAGGCACTAGGTGAAGAAGCACCCTCGCTAATTAATTTTCTAGCCCTAAGTAATTACAAAACCAGTGTCCATTTTTTTATTCACTTATTTTTTCATTGTGCTAAGGACTTTAGACAAGAGTAATTCAAGGTCTCTTCTACTAATCCAAGTTTCAAGGTGCGTGATTGTGCATTTTGTAGGGTACATGTTTTCAGAATCTAAACTCAAGCTAGGAACTATCTTTCGAACTTATACTTTAATAAGAACATTAATACTCTTCCCTCGTTTTGGCTTAACCCACGAAGTGAACCCAAAATTTGCTTATTCCTAAATAACTTACAAAGATATACACTTTCTACCGTTAAACTTTAAGCAAGGTTATTTTTAGGGTTTTTAATTTACTAAGTCTAAGATCTAGTTTTTCCTAGCTAGTTAACCTTTTTATCAACTCAAGTCAATAAACCAAAATTGAATACAATAATTTTTATAATTTTTGAAATTTTCTCAATTTTTATGGGTTTTTCAGTTTTCTAATTTTTTTATTTTTCAATTTTTCAAATATTTATGAATTTGTTATATAAAGATGCAATGCAGAAATTAAATATGCAAAAGGAAAAAAATATATATACAATATGCAATACAAAAGATAACATTACCCTCTCCCCCAAACTTGAGCAAAGCAGTGCCCTCACTGCCCGGCCCCACGTCGCGCTCGTGAGCGTGAACGTGATCGTTCCCCTCTAGCCAAAAGTGTTTGGATTCCTCTCTCAATTTCCGTCAACCGACAGTCATGATCTCGTGCAGTTGCCCGAAACTCATCTCTCAAAGAATCGATTCTCCTCACTGTTCTCCTCACTAATCGCGCATGCTCCTGGGGAGTTAGTTCTTCCCCGCTCGAAGTCGAGCTCGAGCTAGGGGTGTGTGCAGGTACATTTTCTGCCGGTTCCGTTCGTGTCCAAATATCCGTGAGTCTAGAGTAGGACGACGAGACGCCCTCTACAAGTGGTCGAACCGGGACACCGTCTATCATATATGAGTCAAATTCCTCGGCTGGGAGGAAATAACGGTAGATTTGTGTAACAAGCATGGGACATGGGTATACGGAACCTCGCTTCCCCGAACCTATAGATTGGAGAAAAACTGTGCACATGTCGAACCTAGGATTTTTCATCATCAGCGTGTGTACGACATGTAACGAAGGGGTGAAAATGGTCGTGTTGTGAGAACTTCCAAAAATATTGTTTTGTGCCCACCGGCACACAGTTAAAACGTTCGCGAAAAGGGTCCGTGCTTGGGTGCCCTTGCGCGGTTCTCGTGCACAGTCATTACCCATCAATGGCATATAATCTTCAAAGCGCAATGGGTGTTCATGTGCAGGTACACGTGGTATGAGTGTAACCTCGTGTATCAAGTTCCTATCGATGTGAATTTCACGATTTCCCCAATTTAGCTTAATGTAACCTAAGTTGTCAAGGCTATTATCTTCCATGGATTCGTAAAATAGGGAAACTAGGTTAGGTAGGGCAAACGCAGATGTGTGATTATAGAGCAGGAAATTCCAGCCCCGTTGTGCGATTTCATGCGCGAAATATCTACCGTATACCTCGTGTGCGAAAACAGGGGAAAAATCCCGTTCAAACTGCATTTTGTGTGCCATTTAAATGTTTACAGTAAAAAGATATGCAGTAACAGATAGGATTTAGACAGAGTTACCTCCCCTGAAAATTTCAGGGGGTGAAGAGAGAAGACGGCGGCGGTTGCGCGGTGGGAGGCGGCAACGGCGGCGGTTCCGCGGTGGGTTGGCGGCGGCGTGGTGAGATTCTTCTGCAGAATGTAGGGGGCGGCGGCTAGGGTTTTTTGGAGAGAAAATATTAGGGTTATGAGGACAGGGGCTCGGGTTCCTTTAAATAGGGGATGTGTGGTTTATTTGCATAAACTACCCTCTAAAACGAGGGTTTTATTTGTAAAATCAGCTCTTAATCTGCAAATTTGCAATTAGGTCCAAAAATTATTTTTTTTTATAAATTTTTTTATTTTTTTATGGTATTTTGGAAATATATACACACCCCCAAACTTATTTGAAATAATGTTTTGGGAAAAGAAATTTGGTGGTGAAAGTGGAGGAAAATCAATCAGTGTAAATCGGCTCCTGCAAAAACAGGAGCTCCTCCGTAGGGTCCGCTGTGAAGAACGGTTTCAGTCGATGCCCATTTACCTTGAATAAGGTACCGTCTTCGGGGTTCTCAAGATCAACCGCACCGTGCGGACAAACGGCGCGGACTATAAAAGGTCCTCTCCATCTGGACCGGAGCTTGCCGGGATGAAAATGTAACCGAGTGTCATAAAGTAGAACCTGTTGACCAGGTTCAAAAGTTTTTCGCAAAAGGTGTTTATCGTGGAACACCTTAGCTCGGTTTTTAGCAGTTATGGCATTATCATATGCCTCATCCCTCAGCTCCTCCAACTCATTCAATTGCAACTTTCGATTGCTGCCCGCATCTCCTAAAGACAAATTCAGCTCTTTGATAGCCTAAAATGCTTTATGCTCGATCTCTACTGGGAGGTGGCAAGCCTTCCCGTATACAAGTCGGTATGGAGACATACCAAGATCGGTCTTATATGCAGTACGGAAAGCCCATAGTGCATCTATCAGTTTAAGTGACCAATCCTTACGGTTTTTGGAAACCATTTTCTCTAAGATTTGCTTTATTTGCCGATTCGAAAGCTCGGCTTGCCCACATGTTTGAGGGTGATATGGCGTTGAAAATTTGTGGGTGATAGAGTATTTGCGCATTAAGGACTCGAAAGTCCTATTGCAGAAGTGAGAACCATTATCACTTATTATCGCCCGAGGGTGCCCAAATCGAGAAAATATGTGCTCTTTAAGAAACTGAACGATAATTTTATTATCGTTCGTTCGGCCGGGCACAGTCTCGACCCACTTAGAAACATAGTCAACCGCCAACAGAATATACACATTTCCAAAAGAGTTAGGAAATGGTTTCATGAAATCTATGCCCCAAACATCAAAAATGTCCATAACCAAAATAGGTTGGAGCGGCATTTCGTTTCTCCGCGAAATCCGGCCCAAGTGTTGGCACCGGGAGCAAGTTTTGCAGTATTCAAATGCATCCTTGAAGAGTCGTGGCCAATAGAAACCACACTGCAAAACTTTTTCGGCTGTCTTCTTTGGACCAAAATGCCCGCCACATGCTTGATCGTGGCAAAAAGACAGCACGCTCTAGACCTCACTTTCAGGTACACACCGACGAATGATTTGGTCGGAACAATATTTAAAAAGATAGGGCTCATCCCAGTAAAAATGCTTTACTTGGGATAAAAATCGAAGTTTATCCTGTCTCGACCAATCATTGGGTATCAGGCCAGTGGCTAAGTAATTCACAATATCGGCGAACCATGGTTCGCAAGAAACGGTCAAGAGTTGCTCGTCGGGAAAAAACATCAGTGATTGGAAGATCGAGCATGGGCGCAGAAGGAAGTCGTGATAGGTGATCAGCTACTACGTTTTCACATCCCTTTTTGTCCTTAATGACAAGGTCAAACTCTTGTAATAAGTGGATCCAACGTATTAGCCTTGACTTAGCATCTTTCTTCGCAAAAAGGTGGCGAAGAGCTGAATGATCAGTATATACAACGACTGGAGAGCCGATTAAATAAGGCCAAATTTTTTCGAGTGCAAACACAACAGCTAAAATCTCTTTCTCTGTTGTTGTGTAGTTGAGTTGGGCCTCATTTAGTGTTCGGCTCGCATAATAAATCACGTGCGGCATCTTATTAATATGCTGTCCAAGAACAGCGCCAATAGCAAAGTCTGATGCGTCGCACATGATTTCAAAAGGGTGCGTCCAGTCGGGAGATGAGAGGATGGGTGTGGTGATGAGGGAATGCTTCAAAGACTCGAATGCTTCAATGCAAGTGGAGTCGACTGCAAAAGTTGTGTCCTTGGCCAGTAAGAGAGTCAAGGGTCTAGCGATCTTGCTAAAGTCCTTGATGAACCGTCTGTAGAAACCGGCGCGGCCAAGGAAGGCTCTAATATCTTTGACGCATTTTGGGGGAGGGAGGTTAGAAATCACTTCGATTTTTGCTCTATCTACCTCGATACCGTTTTGCGAGATGACATGTCCTAAGACAATTCCCTCTCGCACCATGAAATGGCACTTCTCCCAATTCAATGTCAGGTTCTTATCCCTGCAGCGGGTAAGAACAGCGTCAAGATGGCGTAAACACTCGTCGAAGGAGTCGCCAAAGATGGAGAAATCATCCATAAAGATCTCCAAGAACTTTTCAACCATGTCTGAAAAGATCCCCATCATACACCGCTGAAATGTAGCGGGTGCATTGCATAACCCAAAGGACATGCGACGATAAGCAAACGTGCCAAAGGGACAAGTGAATGTTGTCTTTTCTTGGTCCTCTTTGGCGATGGGGACTTGATTGTAACCGGAATAGCCATCGAGAAAGCAATAGAACTCATGCCCTGCCAATCGCTCGAGCAATTGGTTAATGAAAAGTAAAGGAAAGTGGTCTTTCCTTGTTGCGGCATTGAGTTTTCTATAGTCTATGCAAACTCGCCACCCAGTTTGGGCGCGAGTGGGAATCAACTCATTTGCCTCATTTGTAATGACCGTAATGCCTGATTTCTTTGGCACGACGTGGATTGGGCTAACCCATTGGCTATCCGAGATAGGGTAAATGATACCGCTATCCAGGCACTTGACAATTTCCTTCTTAACAGCCTCTTTCATGATGGGGTTGAGGCGCCTTTGTGGATCCCGTGCTGGCTTGGCATCATCCATTAAGTGTATATGATGTTCGACTATGAGGGGACTAATCCCCTTAATGTCCGCCATAGACCAGCCGAAAGCTTGCCGATTATTATGTAAGACCATCAAAAGAGCCTTCTCTTGCTCAAGAGCTAGAGAGGCTGATATAATGACAGGTAAGGTCTCATTATCATCTAGATAAGCATATTTTAGGTGTGTCGGCAAAAGCTTTAATTCGAGTTTAGGAGGTGAAACAATAGATGGTAACGATGGGGTAGTTGTTTCAAACTCGAATGATTCCATCAAAGGTTCGAACCGAGTGTACGCAACAGTGTCGGATGGTTCAACTAACTCATCCGAAAAAGCAAAAGACTCCAATTCAGGTGATGAGTCTTCAAAGTCGTCAACAAAGGTAAAGCACTCAAAATCGTTATCCGTTGTGAAGGCTGCGTCGGATTCTAGGAGGAACGCACTAGTGGCGTTAACATTGCTGTGATCGAACAAAAAATTCTCGAATTCACAGTCCTCCTCTACGATCTCATTGATCGAGCAAACATCGAGTACGCTAGCATTAGGCTCAGCCGGCTGACTTCCCAACTTGAAAATATTGAGCTCAATCGTCATATTGCCGAAAGATAAGTTCATTGAACCATTACGACAATTGATCACTGCGTTGGAAGTAGCCAGAAATGGTCGACCAAGTATTACTGGAATTTGGTTCCGGGGGTTAGCAACAGGTTGTGTATCCATCACAATAAAGTCAACGGGGAAAATGAAATCCCCTACTCTAATTAACACATCCTCCCGCTCTCCCCTAGGATGGGTTATTGACCGGTCGGCCATTTAGAGAGTACGGTGAGTGGGCTTAAGCTCTCCAACGCCCAATTGCTCGTACACAGAATAGGGTAGCAAATTGACACTCGCGCCAAGATCTAATAGTGCTCTATTGATGTTCTTGTCCCCAATTGTTATCGAAATGGTAGGACACCCGGGGTCCTTTTTCTTTGGAGGAAGGGAATTTACAAGAGCATCACTAATAGCACGAGCCACAAAAACTTTCTTTGGCACTTGCGACTTCCTCTTTTTGGTGCATAAGTCCTTTAAAATTTTTGCATATGAAGGAACTTGCTGGATGGCATCCAAAAGAGGGATATTTATGCTAACCTGTTTGAACAACTCGACAATCTTCTCCATCTGAGGAGTTGGTTTATTGGATCTCAACCGATTAGGAAAAGGAACATTTTGAAAGGTGGTTGAGTCCAATTTTTGCGGATCAGATTGTCGAGTTGGAACGGCACCCTGTGTAGATGTGTTCGTGTTGTTAGAAATGGGTCCGTTCGAGCTAGAAGAGATAGAGCCATGTGAAAGGTGGAGAATAGGCTCTGAAGAAGAAGAAGAAGAAGATGAAGATGAAGAAATCCCACTGGCAGGGGTGTCATTGTTCATGCCCACATTTTTCTGCAACACTTTTCCCGATCTCAACATGGTCACAGCATTTACATTATGATTTTGCTGTTGGTAGGCAACATGTGCGTGACCGGGGTTGGGCAGTGGTTGAGACGGGAGTTTTCCTTTTTCGCGCTCGCTCTAAGCTGCATTGAGTTGTGCAATTTATGCCTCAATAGATTTGATGCTTTGATCGTGTGAGGCACTATTTTGCACTAAAGATTGAATAGAAGTCTCAAGTCTTGCTGTAGACTGTGTAGATTGCTTAAGGAACGCATCTAGACTTCTTTCGAGCGAGCTAACCTTATCATTATTAGGTTGAACATAATTATTTGGCTGATAAGCATTGTTAGGCATAAAATTGTTCACCTGATTGGGGTAAGGTTGTTGTTGAAATTGTTGCGGTTGAAATTGAGTTTGTGAGGGTGCTTGTTGTTGTTGCGGAGGAGGAGGTCTTTGAAAGTTGTTATTTCCTTGGAATTGTTGATTTTGGTTCCAAGCGAAATTTGGGTGACTCCTCCACCCCGGATTATATGTCGAAGAGTACGGATCGTTCCTTTGTCGTTGCTGAAATGCAGCATTGACTTGATCCTGTCCTTGAGTGGATGCATTATAAGGACACTCTTCGGTTAGGTGCGATGGATCCGCACAACAAGCACAGACAGTTCGTGGGGGCATAGCAGGGGCAGGAGAAGGCGATGAGATTTTGGTCTCAATCGCTTCTAGCTTTTTTGTAAGAGCGGCCATCTCGGCCTTCATGGCAATCGACATCTCTACTTGATGTATGCCTGCCCTAGATTGACCACTAGAAGATGATGTGGTCTTGGTGCTCTCCCACTATATTGTTTGCTCACTAAGATCCTCAAGAAACTGCCACGCTTCATCACTAGACTTAGAGAGAAAATGAACTTGACAGATGGTTTCTAACAACTGCTTCGTTGCCGAGTTCAATCCCTCGTATAATGTTTAGCAAAGTTGCCAACTTTCGATCCCATGATGAGGGCATTGAACTAGTAGGTCCTTAAATCTCTCGAAACACTTCCAAAATGGTTCGGAAGGAAGTTGTGAGAATTGAATTATTTCATTGCGGATTCTGGCAGTTTTGTGATGAGGATAGAACTTTTTCAGAAAAGCCTTCACAAACTCGTCCCAATTTCTTATGGAATGTGATGCGGTGCTATATAGCCACTTCTCGGCTAGGTCACATAAGGTGAAAGGAATGACCCTTAGCCTTATAGCGTCATCACTCAATTGGGTTGTTTTCATCATAGCGCACACATTTTGGAATTTATTAATAAAGATATATGCGTCTTCAGATTCCAAACCATGAAATTTTGGCAGCATATTGATGAAATGTGGTTTTATCTCAAAATTGTCCCCATTTGTCGGTGGGGGTGAAAGACAGGTGGGTAAAGAAGTGCGGATGGGGTAAAAGAGATCCTGGAGCGCAACTCGTGCGGGCGCTTCAACAGGCGGCTGGTTCGGGTTATTCGCACCTAACGGAGGTGGAATCCTTCCCGTTGGTAAGGTATTGTTGGGGTCGAATCCCGACATGCCTTTGGTGAAAGAAATTGAAGTGGAGGGTAAGGAAGTGGACGGAGTGTCGACTTTAGTGTCGAAAGGTTCGTCAGTCGGTACCAACGAAACACGGACTAATCGGGCGTTAGTATCCCTAGTCCAAAGTGACATACACTAAAGGGGATAGTGTAGTCAGAAAAAAAAACAGAATGTGGGGGTAGGATAACGTCAGTGAGGGAAAGTGGTGTGGTGAGTTGCAAGTTTTCTTAGCGGCAAGTTGCAAGTTTTGAAAAGATTTTTCTTTTTTTTTTTATGTGAGAGTTTTGCAAAAAGGTTTTTCAAAAGGGACTCGCGACACAAATCAACCACACATGCACAATCAGGCCTAGATCTAGGGTCGCCTAGGTCTGCTAGACAGCTCCTAACTAGGGCTAGAAATAGGACCTCAAACCGCCTCTTCACGGACAAGTACGGCCAGGTAAGTGGGAAGGAACCACCACTACAGTGGGCCTAATTAATAACCACTAGCCTAGGCACCGCAATGTCGGTTAGGATAAACGGCCGATGCCTATACTAGTCCTTTTCTTATTGAGCTCGATATCCTTAGGTCTGAGTCTAGTCTTTTTTAATTAACTATGGTCAATGCACATGCTTTAGGTGTTTTCTGGGGTCCTGGGAAGGGTGATGAAATCCCCACCCAATCTGAGTTTGGTCAATTAGCCCCTTAGAGTCCGATTAAATTATGCAAAATAGTTAAATTCACTTGCAATCAATTTTTAGCGCGGCGCAAAGAATCCTGCAGAAAATCTGTTATTTAGAAGGGGGAGAGAATTTTTGTTTTAGCGCAAAGAATTCCTGCAGAAACTTTTTACAGTGGAAATATGGAGGTTGCAGAGGGGAGAGAGAGAAATCAATCCATGTAAAAATGATGTGCTGGCGTGGCAGATCGGCGGCGGTTCCGCGGTCTGGGAGCGTATTCGGCGGCGGAAACGCGGCAGCTTGGTAGGTTCAGCCTCTGAAAAATTTTGTGCAGCTCCTGTTCACCAATTCTACTCTGTTCTGATGTTCCCTATTTTGTTTTGCTCTCTGTAAAATTCCAGATTCACAATCCTTTGCTGCTCCTGCAAGATTCAAAACATAGAACCCTTCAAACAGATAAAAATAGCTAAAATGTTTTTGTATTTTCTATTTTCTGATTTTTATGATTTTTCAAAATTTATATCAACCCGAAATCCTACAAAAAAAAAATTACACCATCCCCGGCAACGGCGCCATTTGATTAATCCAAAAAATTGTAGTTTACCGTAATCAGAAACGGCGTCGCTTTGCAGCTAGCTGGTGAGTACGGGTCGATCCGCAGAGATGTGTAAATTTCTGTTTTTGTGTTTTCACGAGTTGATTCCATTGGTTGTTTGGTTTTTTGTCGATTGATTTAAAAACTAATTTATATGATATGAAAGAACTCGTTAGGGTTAGGTCTAAGGTAGGGTTGATGAGATCGATATTGTCACACACCTCTTTCAATGCCTTTTGATTAAAGCTTTTTAGAAAATCACAGCAATTATTAGCAAAGGGGATTAGGATGATCGGGAAGAAACGAAGTTTCTTCCTCTAGATCCTTGTCCGTCCTTTCCTATTAATTGCTGTGATCTTCATGGACGTCATGTACGTCCGGTCTTTTATATTACGGTTCACCGTTACCTCGTAGGTAGGATGCCGTAGGGGGCGGATCATACATGCGTGCATGAAGTTCTTGTGTTGAAAATATGTTGGCATTGAAGGGGGTGAGAGATATCCATCTTTCACTCCCTCCCTTATTCCTAACCCTAACGAGCGAGGATTTTACTCGCTCATTAGGGAATTATCTAAAATCGACATTTTTTTGTTATGTATTAAAGTGTTTGTTCAGATCTTGTGTTATAACTTACTGCAGATTAAAAATAGCTAAACTAGTTAACTAGGGCAAGTAATAAAATTAGAACTAAGGCAGGAATAAAAGGAAATAAAACTTATAAGAAAGCGATGCTCTAAATCTCCCAACAAATCTGATTTTTATTGATAGAAAAGAGGCATAGCATTTTACAGATTTTGAGTACAATTTATAAGCAACCAGTGAAGCTAGGGTTACAGACTCTCGTATAAATGATATTACAGATTTGCCCCTAAAAATCCCAACATATGCACCGACACACCGACACACCAAAAATCCACCGACACGGGCTCCAAACGGCCGCGGAACCGCGGCAATGGGGCACTTGGGCCGCGGTTCCGTGGCCCTTTGGTGGGCTTGGCTCACCATCTTTCTGGGCTTGGTTTGGCTTTTCTTGGGCTTCCTATTTCCATATGTATTTTCTCTGTTGGGCTTCTTATTCTCCTCCAGATGTCTCAGTAAATACTTGTAGCGATCTTTTAACCGTTTCACTTTCGTCTTTTTGGACCTTGCACTGTTCTTCGTCTTGGCTTGAGTAAGGTCTGTCTGCTTGTTAGTCAAAAGTTCATTTTCTGTATCATCTTTTATCTTTTTCACTGTATTTGCTCCAAGAGTCTGTACCCTGTATCATGCAACAAACGAGCGTCAAAAGTACCTGTTTACTTATAAAATGCATAAAAGTGGGGCGTATGAATTGCAATATTATGATATGAAAACCCTAAAAATAACCTAGCTAGGAAAAACTAGATCTTAGACTCAGTAAATTAAAAACCCTAAAAATAACCTTGCTTAAAGTTTAACGGTAGAAAGTGTATGTCTTTGTAAGTTATTTAGGAATAAGCAAATTTTGGGTTCACTTCGTGGGTTAAGCCAAAACGAGGGAAGAGTATTAATGTTCTTATTAAAGTATAAGTTTGAAAGATAGTTCCTAGCTTGAGTTTAGATTCTGAAAACATGTACCCTACAAAATGCACAATCACGCATCTTGAAACTTGGATTAGTACAAGAGACCTTGAATTACTCTTGTCTAAAGTCCTTAGCACAATGGAAAAAAAAAGTGAATAAAAAAATGGACACTGGTTTTGTAATTACTTAGGGCTAGAAAATTAATTAGCGAGGGTGCTTCATCACCTAGTGCCTTAGACCAACTGGTTTGGGAGTCACTGCTAAAAGCCTTGGGTGTTGTAAAACTAGGAAATACGCTTTAAAGGGCTAACGCATCTTGTAATCGGCTGTTGGTACCTCAAGAAGTATTAACGGTCGCATGAAGGATGTGTAAGCGAAAGTTAAGTGCTTTGGACAATGGACAAGAGTACGATTGCTTGATTTGAATTTCCAAGTGTAGGGGTGAAAATTACACACACGTGGGGATATGTGATTAGAGTTTAGATAAGAGAAAGGAATGAAAAATAAAACTTGTATCTTTAACAGAGTTGATAGAAATTCCTAAGTGGAGATGAAACTCTAGAAGAAAAACTTAAGAAATGCTGAATTCTAAGTAATTTTATAGAACATGTACAATCTTAAGTTACATAATAAGGAAGTGTGAAGAATATGGATGGATAATTTGCGGGGCGACGATAATAGAATTCCTTGTTAGAAAACCTAATTGGAAAACAAAAGTCGAAAAATCAAGTCGATAGGATTTTGTGGGTGTAATCCGCCGAAAACCCTCAGGAGACAACACTCCTCCTACTAGGGACACCTAGAGGTTTAACGGCTTGTTGCACGTGCTCAGTGCAATCGCGTTTCCCTGCGAAAGTGCGGCTAGATTAGAATAAAATAATAAGTTTGCTCGAGGACGAGCAAAAGATAAGTTTGGGGGTATTTGTTCATATCACAATATTGCAATTCATAAGCCCCACTTTTATGCATTTTATAAGTAAACGGGTACTTTTGACGCTCGTTTGTTGCATGATATAGGGTACATACTCTTGGAGCAAATACAGTGAAAAAGATAAAAGATGATACAGAAAATGAACTTTTGACCAACAAGCAGACGGACCTCACTCAAGCCGAGACGAAGAACAGTGCAAGGTCCAAAAAGACGAAAGTGAAACGGTTAAAAGATCGCTACAAGTATTTACTGAGACATCTGGAGGAGAATAAGAAGCCCAACAGAGAAAATACATATGGAAATAGGAAGCCCAAGAAAAGCCAAACAAAGCCCAGAAAGATGGTGAGCCAAGCCCACCAAAGGGCCGCGGAACCGCGGCCCAAGCGCCCCATTGCCGCGGTTCCGCGGCCGTTTGGAGCCCGTGTCGGTGGATTTTTGGTGTGTCGGTGTGTCGGTGCATATGTTGGGATTTTTAAGGGGCAAATCTGTAATCTCATGTATACGAGAGTCTGTAAACCTAGCTTCACTGGTTGCTTATAAATTGTACTCAAAATCTGTAAAATGCTATGCCTCTTTTCTATCAATAAAAATCAGATTTGTTGGGAGATTTAGAGCATCGCTTTCTTGTATGTTTTATTTCCTTTTATTCCTGCCTTAGTTCTAATTTTATTACTTGCCCTAGTTAACTAGTTTAGCTATTTTTAATCTGCAGTAAGTTATAACACAAGATCTGAACAAACACTTTAATACATAACAAAAAAATGTCATTTTTAGATAATTCCCTAATGAGCGAGTAAAATCCTCGCTCGTTAGGGTTAGGAATAAGGGAGGGAGTGAAAGATGGATATCTCTCACCTCCTTCAATGCCAACATATTTTCAACACAAGAACTTCATGCACGCATGTATGATCCGCCCCCTACGGCACCCTACCTATGAGGTAACGGTGAACCGTAGTATAAAAGGCCGGACGTACATGACGTCCATGAAGATCACAGCAATTAATAGGAAAGGACGGACAAGGATCTAGAGGAAGAAACTTCGTTTCTTCCCGATCATCCTAATCCCCTTTGCTAATAATTGCTGTGATTATCTAAAAAGCTTTAATCAAAAGGCATTGAAAGAGGTGTGTGACAATATCGATCTCATCAACCCTACCTTAGACCTAACCCTAACGAGTTCTTTCATATCATATAAATTAGTTTTTAAATCAATCGACTAAAAAACCAAACAACCAACGAAATCAACTCGGGAAAACACAAAAACAGAAATTTACACATCTCTGCGGATCGACCCGTACTCACCGGCTAGCTGCAAAGAGACGCCATTTCTGATTACGGTAAACTACAATTTTTTGGATTAATCACATCGCATACTCTGATAGAGCCTACTGGCAAAGCATAGGGTATCCCTTGCACGTGAGTTCTCTTCAAATCAGTCTAGAGAGACATCTTTTTGGAGAAAGTGATCCAAGAGTAAGTGAGTGAACCACCACGCATAGAATCATCCATACTAAACCCCTTTAGTATGGTGCTTATGTACCTGGATTTGGGACACTCCCAACATCCACTTAGATCTATCACCATAGATTATAATCCAGAAGACGTAGTAGGTATCATCCAGATCTTATATTAAGAATCTTTATGATCAGAGGAGCTTGACCGAGTGCAGCATAGGAAACCATTTCCTATCAAGAGTATGTCATCTACGTACAATACGTGGAAGACAACCTTACTCTCTACAACCTTCTTGTATATACTAGGTTCATCTACATTTTTGATGAAATCAAACTCTTTGACTATCACATCAAAACAGATGTTCCAACTCTGCGATACTTGCATTGATCCTGATGGACTTAAGCATGGTTTTGAAAGTCCCAACTTTTCCATTTACACTAAGAATCTTCTCAAGATCTATTTTCTCCTAATGGGTTTTACCCCTTCAGGTGTAACATTCAAAGTCATACTTTGTTGGTGTACATGGATTCCATCTTTGATCGCATAGCATCCAGCCATTTCATAGAGTCGCCACTCATGATGGCCTGCTTGAACCTAGTTGGGCCATCATCAACCATGATGCAATCCTCGCTCCCACTGTCACCGCGAAGACCGTAGTATCTCTCTAGTGGATGAGGAACCCTACCAGATTCGCGGAGAGGCTGAGATTCGTTGGAAACTATTGAATCCTTTGGTTTCACCAAATCATTAGCTGTTAGTTTGTCTAGCTGGAACTCCTTCCAGTTCTACCTCATGACCACAAATTTCTTCACAAGAAATACCTTTTCTAAAAAGGTGGCATGCTGAGAAAACAAAACACCTTTTGCTCCTCAGAGTGGTAAAGATATTCCCTCGCAAATGTTTGGGATATCCTAACAAACTTACAGAACTGCCCTTGCCTTGAGCTTGTCCGGGTTCTGACTTTCAATATAGGCCGGACAACCCCATATCTTAACTCATTTAAGACATGGTCTCTTCCCATTTCATATCTTATATGCAGTGGTAGGCCCTTATTTGGATGGAACCCCATTCAATAAGTATGCAGTTTCTGAAGTGCATAACTCCCAAAAGGAAACAGGTAACTCAGTAGTACTCATCATAGAGCGCTCCATATCTAATAGGGTGCGATACCTCCGTCCCGATTCACCGTTGTACTGTGGTGTATACGAAGGAGTAAGCTGAGAGAGAATCACATTCTCTTTTTAGAAACTCCAGAAACTCAATGCGCAAGTATTCGCCTCCCCGATCACATCGTAGGACTTTATACTTTTACCCGTTTGGTTCTCAAAAGAACCAACCTTGGCATTTGTAGACATGGGAGCATATACATCATCATGTATCATTCCCAAGAGTTCACTGACTCTTTCTCTGTTTCGAGTAAACGGAGTATTTGGTCATTTTATCTTTGAGACAAGACTAGCAGGTAGCATAAGATGAAAATTCGAACAGATTCTTATATTCATCCTTATGTAACTTAGCTGGTCATGTCGCATTGATATGACCTAGTCTATAATGCTTCAAGAACGATTCGTTCATTCCTGAACTGCTCCTCTTGTCTGTGTTCTATATACTTTGAACCGTGGTTTGATTTTAGAACGTATATGCTATTATATAACGTGCCTGATCGAATCAACTCTTGATTCAGGAAAATGTTCAAAAAATTATCCTCCAATATAGAATTATATCCTTCTTTAACTCAGTAAAGAATATGATGTAATGTTGTATATCAGGTTCGGTATGTAATAACATTCGTTCAGAATCAATGTATTTAATACAAGGCGATATCTGCCAACAGACTTGGCTGCAACAATTGCAGCATTCTATAACACTTAGAGACATATCACCCATTCTCAGTTATCTACCTTTCTATAGCCCATGTAACATATTAAATATGCGGGATCCTGATCCGGTATCACATACCCAGGACGTAGAGAATATCGAAAAACAGTTCTCGGTAATAAGGACACCCGAAGAATATGCATCATCATGTACTTTCTTCGAATTTGGGTGGCATGAGAATCCGGATATTCCCCTATTTCCTGCTCGGACTTATAACAGTTATAAGATAAAGTGGAATCAATGTTCACTAGCTCAGTATAATAAGCAAGTTCGGTCAATGCATCCATATTATTATCTTGATTAAGGCATGACAAGGTCGCTATCAGGAGAGAGAGAAGAAAACACTCAGCATGCGCTCTTACAAGATTAGATTGGTTATTATTTTATTTAATCAGGATTGCTCCCACTGTTTTAGTCAAATCTTCTTTCAAACCCTAAAAGGTAAGACTAGCCGGGATTAATTACACCCTACAAGTTCGCCAATCTTTCGGCCAGGCCAGTGTCGGTATTTTGAGGGAGGTTCCCCGTGCTTTCGCACGAACCTAATTAAAATAAATCTCGTTTTCCCAGGAGCTTAACTGTAAGTGCACGGCGGCGCCCCGGCCGTCAATCCGACGCCGAAATGCTGAAGCGATGCTTTTCTTTAACTTTTTGAACCGGCACCACCGCGCACTAAAATCCTGGATCGGGACATTAACCTAACTACTAGCTAACTACAAGATGGGAAGAGAGATATAGAGAGTGATCCGTGTCCTCCAGTCTTCTCGTCGTCGTCCCGATCTCCCCGCGGAATCTCCGATCTCCACCACCTCGCCGGAAGGGCACCACATCGCCGGCTTCTTTTACGGGATCCCATCTCTGGTCCGAGGCAACTCGGGCACGAAGTTAGCAAGCCGACGTGCCCAAGGTTTGCTGTAGGTTATTTGTAGAACTCTTTGTCTCTTGGGGTTTGCATGGAGTTGCCATATGGTGGAGGAATTGATATGAACTTTTGGAGATGGAGTTGTAGGGATTTTACAAAGCCAAAGTGATCAAAAAATCCCCACCACAATTTTGGACAGCCCTCACTTGGCTTGGCCGGCCATGACTCATGCAAAAAAATGAGAGGAGAGAGTTTCAAGCAAGAGAATGAATGAATGAGCCAATATCATGCAAGGTTGAGTGAAAAAGAAAAAGGCAAGTCTCACATCCATCATCATAACCCTCCATCATCTACAATCATCATGACTCCAAAAGTAAACCATGATGAATAAGAAAGTCAAGCAAATGATCAAGTGAAGAAGTCAAAAGATGGTGCAACCATCATGACAGAAGAATATGCAAATACCACCCTCCACAAATGCTTATTTGCACAAATGCAAATAATCCCTCCTCCACCAATCTTCGGCCAATGAAAGATACAAAGAAATATGGCCGAAACGGAAAACAAACTGGCAACTCCAAAATACTGATCCCGTAATAAATTACAGGAAAACCCCGCTACTGTATATACATACCCGCATTTGTATTCCGACCGAAATACAAATGCAATGAGACAAAATCTACACTGTGCAATACTAGGATCCGGCTTAAACGAAAGCCCGCTTGTATTTTCCGTCCGATCATGATCCGTGCAATACCGCATGTATCTGATCGAACCCTGCCATATCTCCATACGGCCTTTACAGCATTTCGCCCGAAAACTTGAGCAACTGTATGCGGGAGACTCTAAAGACTCGTCAATACTATGGCTTTGGATTTAACCACTAGCACGTCAGAGGTATTAGCCATACGTGACGGGCTACCAGCTATTGACCAAAAGGGACGTCGATGAGCGAACTCATCCTGACACCCTACTGAGCCTGTCAGTGACAATATCCATACAGTCCTGTCAGTGACAATATCCGTACAGTCCGGTCCGTTCGTCTATGAGCATCGCATGGCGGGCCTAGGGGGTTGGAAAAAGTCAGACCCCCAAAAGCGGTACAAGTCGTGTCGGAGTGTAGCCCAGAACACCCTGAGATACTACTGGAATACCTACCAGTAAATCACATGCCTCGACCGAGGGCTTCGTGTAATGGCTCTTCTAGACACAGCGCGACCTCACCCCCAATACCGGGAGAGACGAACCCCTGAAGATCCGCTCACTGCCTCCATGTGGCTCGGGACTGTACCCAACTAAAACCTGTTTGCACGTCTCCTTTGAGTGTGGTAGGGTAGTAATCAAAGTACAGTAGGAACTCACACGAGACAAATGACGATCCTCAGGTCGATGAACTAACCTGTACACATGTCACCAGGGAACTGCTATCTGATGTCTGGTATAATCCCAACTAGCATGTTCCCCGGCGAGTCCTGTCCGGTGTACTCATAACCCAATGAGCACCTGTATACATCTTAGGTGAACCAACTGACACCAGTGGCTTGTGAGACCGACCACCGCCCCTCGTCGGGGTCTCGACTGTATACACTAGTCTACTCTGGAGTATCGATGCCCTGTCTCGAAACTCCCACGACTAGAGACCTTTTAAGGATGTGCTTATAGACTACCAGCTCCCACGTAATAGATCGCCCTCATACTGCTGGCAGTCAAGCATGAATCCTAGGGGCTCTATCAACGTGTAATAGCGACCTGTCTGATCACCTAAAGCAGTACACGATGATAGAGACCAGATAGTATACTATCATCTCGAGTAAGACTGTCCTACCGGCATAGGTCCTCCCTCAATCATTGCAATCACGTGCCTGTGATCCAATAATTTACTCTGAGGGCACTATATCCAACATTAACACCTTTCTAGACACCTACTTGATCGGCTAATTGTGATGTGTAAAACTCTCCCAGGAGTAACTCTTAATCGCAGTGGGTATCGGGATCCAACTATCTCATAGAAGATATGCAATCTTATTGCAAATTTCAACACTTGAAATTCCCGATAATATTCTGCCCCTAGCGTCCTATGACATTAGCGAAAGCCAACAAACCATAGTCCACTAGTTAAGTTCAAGCCGTACATTTCTTGATTGAATTAAACCCACCGGCACAACCCTTAACGAAAGCCAACAAAGTCGTACGACTACCCTAATCCAATCACATCATAAGCTTAAACAGATAAGCACTAGTTAGCTACCGCATACTACGTCTTGACGAAAGCCAACAAACGTAGCACGAACACTAAGTAGCACTTATCTGAAATGACGGAGGGCTACGCAGGTTTTTAAGAAAACCCTTTGCGTAATGAACTTGATATCGTCATAGAATCGAGTGATTTTGAAAAGGAGTGTTTTTTAGGCCTTTACTAGTTTTGCTAAAGAGGTCACTCCCGGTGAAGGGATCTCTGCTCTTTCCTTATCGAATATGCTGCAGGATATTTCACAAATACCACTATGCAAAGCAAAAACTATAAAAGCAATCAAAAGACAAACCGAGTTTGTAGCATATGCTAGTTCGCTAAAGAGGTCATTCCCGGTGAAGGGATCTCGGCTTTTTCCTATCGAATAAGGTGCTGGATATTCTACAAGGAATACCGCTATGCAAAGCAAGAACTAGAGCTACCAGTTTTTAAAACAAGTTTCTATAACATCTTTAGGTTTCTTTTTATTTCACTATTCTCATTAATGAAGTCCCATTATTTATGCTTCACAAGCATCACAGAAGAAACGAAAGCAATAATATTAATTATATCTCATATATATAATATAGGCATTCATCTCAGAACATATCAAATGATCACATCATAGAATATCAGCAGCAGAAGAATCATATATGAAATATTGGATATACTAGGAATTTCGAGTTTTAAGTTAAGCCAGAATAAAACACGGATTCCACGGTCGTGATGAATAGCCAAACCCACATCCCTAGACCCCTACGAGAGTGGCAAGCAACCATTCCAATTCTAGAGTTAGGAGACCCGGTCTCGACTCCTCAAGATGGTCTCCCACTGTACCCTAGAACCTGGTTACTTGTGCTCCCCGCCTTGGATCTATCCTAATACGGAAAAGTAAATAATATACAATGTTGACATCATCCTCAACCCAGAAGTTCCCCAATAAAAGAATATTACATACAATGAATGTTACATGAATGAAAAAGAAAAATTCTCATCTCACATAAAACCCCCGGCTATTCAAAACATGACGATCTAATATAACATATCACAGCAACACATAATATCATATGTCATCAACGTAAGTAAATATGCGTATCCCAATTATCATTGACATATAGCACCGAAAGCGGAGATACACCACATATTACACTTACGGTCGCAGAAAAGAAAGTGAAAAACTACAACAGTTGGAATCAGCAACCAGCTTAGACATCATAAACCTAATATATCACATACATTAGATTTCATGCCTAACCAAATGAATTCCTTAGACATCGCATGTCTAACAATTATAAACCCCGTATTTTAGTCTCAATAATGAAAACACTTTCCAATAACCTGTTGGGTGATTTAACAATATTCCCGATAATATGATCGAATGCTCGTCGGAAACTTTAATAGACGGCCGCACCCCCCGGTGCCGTCGACGAGGTGCACTAAGGCGGAACACCGCAGCCGCGAGCACCCAAATGGATTCTTTTGGCTATGGGGTTCTCCTACAGTCACTTGGTCGGGCTATGGGGTGTGGCTCTCTAGTAAGGTTGCCCGGCGAGTATCCGCGTACACTACGTAATTGCGACGGACTTTTGATCCACATCAAAATCCCGTGGCAACCGATCAAATGAGACTAAAGTGCTAGATTTATAAAATTCAAACTAGTTATTACATAACCAATTATGTGGATTCAAAATATATATCACAATCACAGATAGCTAGGCGAAATTAGATAATTCGATCGATCCAACGAATTCCCAAAAATTCCCAGAGAGCTCAACACTTGGGCACAGTTAAAGTTAATAAGAGACATGTCACAGTACCTACGGACCAACAGCTGAAAGGCCCGACCCAAGCCTCTCAAGTGGCGCCGTGGATCCGCCGCCAAAACCATGTTTTGGCCGTGGATCCGCGGTCACTTGGACGAGTTAGGGTTTCGTTCTTCAGGTGTGTCCATAAAATTCCCAGCATGATTTTCTGAGTATTTTTAACATTGAAAAGTCCAACTTTTGGAAAAAATTTCCACAAAGTGGGTCATTTCGGGCTTTCGGAGTTCGATCGGACTTTAAACTTCGTCTACACAACGCCTAATGATCTAGCTTGGCTCTGATACCACTGTAAGGTTAGCTTAGCACCTTAGCAAGGTTTTGGCAAGCATCAATCATGCTACTTTAAAATTTTGGGGTGCTAAACAAACCCTAACCAAGATCTTAACTAGAGAATTAGGGTTAAACATGATATATAAACACTTTATAAGTGAACAAGGAATACAACCTTTATAGACCGGTCCTTCACTTCAATAGCTCCGTGCAGTAATCCCTTCGCTGTGATCACGAACTTCCAGACTCTAGAGAGGCTCACATAAAGAAACGAACAAGCTTGCTTCGAAGTCTTCGAGGCTGAAGATGATCTACGTCGAAAAGATACTAGCTCATGCTATCTCTTCACTAATTGTGTAGATTAGTGACGAAAACACCCTAAACTAAATTGCTAATAGTAGAGGATGATAAAGTAGCAATTTAGCTCATTTTAGTATTTAATTTCTCACTATATTTCTTCTTGATCTCAAAGTCAAGAGAGCAAAAATGAGATGAGGAAGAAGAAGAAGAAGGAAAAATCTCAAGAGATGAAAATATCTCTCATGGTTCAAATGCATCCCTTGGCTGAGTATATCATCCATACACTAACTCATATAGAGAATTAACCATGGTAAGGTTTAATGGTTAGGTCACAAAATATCTTAAGTAGAAACACAAGAGTGGACTAAGTCAAAGCTTATCTATAAGCTTGTATAAGCTTCTAACTTTGATTAAATCTATCAATTTGTAATTACTTAATGATAAATGAAACCCTAACATAAATCCTAGCATGGTATGAGTCTCATACATACATGTTGCATGTGTAACCTAGCATGTCACAATATTATATATCACATATATAATATTCAAGTAACAAAAGAAAATAATACAATAAACATATATCACAAATATGTTAAATGCATCATAAGTGAGAATAATAAATATTTAAGTGAGCACATAATATATATATATATGTGTGTGTGTGTGTGTGTATACATATATATTATATATTATTTCATCGAATCAACACTTGATCCGATAACTCGGCTATATCACATATAACCGGCCGATATCACATATCGTGAGAGTAGAATACGGTATCACATATTCGTATTAATCTCGGTCCCGCACATATCACATATGTGCTTCTACTCCATTTCGCATGAACCAGGAAACCTCTATGTAGGACTCTAAAGACTCGTCAATACGCCGGCAGTAGGTGATGATCATATCAAACACCCATAAGCCGCAAGCGGTCTGCTAAACGTAACGGCCATCCGGGTATTGAGCGATCAGAAGATCAACAAGCAAGCCTGCTCATTCTCCTACGAATCCAATCAGTAACACTACCGTACAGTCCGGTCTCTTCGTCTGATATGTCGCATATCTAGTGTAGGGGTGGTAAACGTTAGACTCCAGTAACCGATAAACCGTGCCGATGTGAGGTCCATAACGTTTCGAGAAACTACTGATAACACTTACGAGTAAATCTCAGCAACCCTGGCCAGGGATTTCCTGTTATGGCCAATCAAGCACAGCGCAACATCAACCCCCAATACCGGAAGAAACGAAACCCCTACTATCGCTCATTGCCTCCATGTGATTCGGGACTGTACCCAAAAGCCACCGTTTTGCATGATCTCTTGACCGTGGTATGGTGGAAATCAAAGCACAGTAGGAATCACATAAGACTCTATGACGATCTCGGGTCTTCAAACTAACATGTACCAGTGTCACCAGAGAACTGCTATCCAACGATAAGTATAATACCATCTAGGAATTCTGGGCGAGTCCGTCCAGTGTATCCAGTCTCCATTGAGCACCCGTATACCTTCTCTGATGTCAAACACTAATGAATATGGGATCATCAATCGCCCATCATATGGGTCAAGAAGTGCATACGCTAGTCTACTGTAGAGTATCTATGCCCTGTCTCGATACTCCCACGACTAGGAACATTTGAAGGATGTACTTATCGACTACCCTGTCCCTACTAGTATGATCTGCATCATAATCCTAGTAGTCAAGTAATCATCCTAAGGGCTTTATCAACATGTGATCACAAAACAGTATTTGTTAACATGTTAAGATAAAGTGCAACCAGATAGCATACTATCATGTCGAGCAAGAAAGTCCTCCCTATATATGTCCGAGCATCCACTACAATATACATCGCATGTACAGTATTGGCCTCTAGGGAATACATATAACTAACATTGGGTTCAAGTATTCATGATTGAGTTATGTCAAGATCAAGTCAATTCTAGCATGTAATGGTTTAATCACAATTCATATAGATAAAAATAAATAAGCAATCACAAAACATGATATAAGTATATAAGCAACATCCAAAAACAAAGTTGTAAATGAGTATTAAGTACGAATAATCAATCAATTCAATAAATTTCGGAATATAAACAAAAATATAGATCTAAGTGTTGTACACGTGTGAGTTCCAGTCTCGTCTAAATACAACTACCGGTTTGGGAGATATACCCATTTTCGTATCGTCGAGCAAAACAGATTAGAATCTATTCAGCACCGTCATATATTTTTAAAACGCGGTTTGAGTTAATTTTCATCAGGTTTTAGGTTATGAAGATTGACAGAAATTTGTAGGTATTTAGATATACTTATCCAAAACACCAAGATTCACGTGATTTGGATTTCTGAAACTCTAGTTATGATCATTTTAATATCAGTGTTTAAAACAGAAATTCAGATTTCTGGACAGGAACTATATATTGTATTGCAAAGCCTATATCAGGTTGTTTCATGCATTTATAAATAATCTAGTATACAGAAAATTATAGTTCTATCAATTTTGCATCTACACATCTAAAGTTTGTCATGAACGGATATCGGGAGTTCGAGTTATGTCCTATTTAAAAACAGTGTACGAATCATGACAGATTCTGTTCAGATTCGTCGCTTAATATTGTAACACGGTTTTCTATATTTTACGTCGATTTTCAGTAAAAACTTACAACTAAGAAAATATATATTTTTCAATGAAGATGTTCAAAACATCTGGAAACACTTAATTTGGATCAAGAATTAGAGAGTTATGGTTTCTCGAAGAAGACCCTTATTAGCATTTTCTGGTTTTAAAAACAGTAAATAAAAAAACTACATAACACCTAAACCGTTATGCGGTTAGATATGAAATTTTTAATGTAGACCTGAAATTCTATCCGGTATATAATATAATTTTCCTAGAATATCTAGAAGTCAAGATTGATTTTCTAAAAATTATTTTGAAAGTAAAGGTATTTCTTCAAGGTGGTATTGAGATTGATAAGGTTATAGTATTTAATTGAAACCTCGTTTTCTTTTAAAACTAAATACAAATAAAGTAAAATAAAAATAGCGAGCAATAAATTATGAAAGGCATATGGACAAGCATACAAATCCGCCATGATATATATACTAAACTCGATATAAAAGATTAATAAAGATTCCACACAAAAATTATTAAACACTTTTCTTTTGTTTTGAATAAACGATAGCGTTATGTCATGGTATGTAATATAGGATGATACGATTCTCATATTTTCATAACTACTAAAACTTGAAATAAGATAATCACTACTAATTAAAAATGCATCCTATTCATGAAGATAAATAAGTTTACAAAACAATTAACTATTACATTATCTATTTATTTTATGTGCGTTTTCTGAACAAGGAGTTTAGATATAATGTTAGCAAGTATGGACATCAGTGGAGACATGACAAGACGAGGATGGTTCAACAAGAGGAGGAGAAGAAACGAAGGGACTGACATACACAAGCCAGTATTGTCACCGGGCTTGCCTATCCGCCGATAGCCTTGCGTTACTAGCGAGACCTTCTTGAGAACTTCTTCATGTTTTTCTTCGAGAAATCTTGATGAAGAGAGAGTTGTGATAGAAATGTCTGATGAAGAAAAGAAAGTTGAGTGACATATAAAAAATGTTTATGGCCACCATAATTCTAATAAATTATAGCTCATAACTATTCTAATTATTTTGGGAGTTAAAAAAAAGATGAAATGAAAGGTCTCATTTGTAGGTTATGAGAAGGATAAAAATTGATAAAAAAAATAATTGCAAGAATGAGGATTTAAACATGTGACATATGGAATAATAATGCAAGAACTTAAATAATGAGCTACAAAATTGTTCATGCACATATTTAACAAGAATTAAATATATCTCGTACCTTGAAAAGAAAGAGGACTTAGAAAAAGAAAAGAAAGAAATCAAATGGATTTGCCTTGGCTTGGGTTTGGGCTTTGAAAAATTATAAAATGGATATAATAGATGAAGTGATAAAATAATATATTTATTAGAAAACAAAATATACTAAAAATAAATAATTGTAATATTTTATTAAAGAGATGATACATGAAAATATAGGAATTTTATGATCGTTACATTCTACCTTTCTTAAAATAATTTCGTTCTCAAAATTACTTAAAAGGATATGCATGGTAACAGAACAAGGAAACTAAATGTGAACGCATTTCGCCATCGCTCCATCAGTCAGCACTCTAATTGACAAGAGAGTAATATTGAATATAAAAGATGGTCAAATAAATATAAGGTGACACAGAAATGAATTTCAAGAAAGCAAGAAATGATCTTCATGAAAATCAAATGAAGGAAGTGAGATAGATTCAAGTATAGTAAGTCGTTACACAACCTGACCCATTGACGAGCCTAACTACAAGGCGTTCTTTAGTGAATGTCATAATTTTGGTAGTTAAAGATAAGGCATAACATTTTCGTTCGATAATTGAATTTTCATTGGCAGTGCAAATTTCAGTAACGGAATACAAAAAGCTTGATTTCTCGTAAAAGTTAAACCACACGATGGTTTTTGATAAATATCTCTATATAAAACATCCTTAACAATGATTATATAAATGATGTATAGACCGAATCATCCTTTCGTAATTTTAGAGCCATCTCTAGGACCGGCTAAAACCAAAATATTTAAATCAATATGATTGAATCATAATTTATATAGGGATGATTTCAACCATAAAATCTATTGAACATCCATGTGCAAAAATCAAGTGTTATTAATTTATAAAAACAAATAAATAACTATATATTGCCCTTTAAATGTAGGCAATGACCAATGACCGATATAATGTTAAGATGCATACATTGTTGGATATTGGTGCCCTTAAGGCTATTATTGTAATTGAAGGAGGACATATATGAGAGAACAATCTCATTTGAGATGATAGTATGCTATCTGGTTTGCCTTTATCTTTCATGTGTTACATTTTATTTCCTATCACGTATCGTTAAGACATGAGATAAAGCCCTAGGCTTTTGCTTGACTACCAGGACGATGATGGAAATCATACTAGTAGGGCATGAGTAGTCGATAAGCACATCCTTAAATGTCCCTAGTTGTAGGAGTATTGAGACTGGGTATCGGTACTCTAGTTTAGACTAGTGTGTATGTTTCTTGACCCTGTTGGAGGGCTATGGTTGATCCTACAACTATTGGTGTTTGACTTCGAAGATTGTATACAGGTGCTCATTGGATGAGTTACACTGGACGGACTCACCGAGAACTCTTAGTTGGTAATATACCAATGTTAGATAGCAGTTCTCTTACGACATATGCACAGGGTAGTCCTTAGGACCTGAGATCATCATAGTGTCTCATGTTTGTTCCAACTATACTTAGACTTCTACCCTACCATGGCTCAAAGGAGTCATGAAAATAGGTTTTTTTGGGTATAGTCCCGAAGCACGTGGAGGCAGTAAGCGGTCGAGGGGATTCGTATCTCCTGGTATAGGGAGTTAATGTCGTATTGTGCATGACATGACAACAACCACAAATCAATAGTCATCGCAGTAGAGATAAACTGATAAGTGTTATCAGTTGTATCTCCGGTTGGTTATGAGTTCTCTGTCGCACGACTTATCGAGTTATTAGGATCTGACAGATTCCAAACCCTAAACCCGATATGCAATACTTTTAGACGAAGAGATAAGACGTACGGTAATGTCATAGACTTTGCAGGGTTTTGATGTGTTAGTTATATGTATGCCTAGAGGCCATTACTGTATATTTGATATATATTGTAGTGGATGCTTGGACATATATATGGAGGACTTTCTTGCTCGATATAATAGTATGCTATCTGGTTGCTCTTTATTTTAACATGTTGACTTGTATAAGTGATGTTGTCTTGCTCTCACATGTTGATAAAGCCCTTAGGATGTGTACTTGACTACCGGGACTATGATGTGGATCATACTTGTCACGACCCGAAATAGCACGTGACTGGCACTTGAATCATATGAAGTCTATAGGACCCCACCTAATTCAAGTAAGCCAAAAGCCCAGAAATCTTAACCATTTAAAAAGAGAGAAGGAAAATTTGTTTTCAGCAAGTCGTTTTAACACAATAAATAGTATTAAACATTTAAATGCAACATCATATTTTCCCGAAATTTTCGGCAGAATCTCCTTTGTAAATACTGGCCCCTAAATGGGTACAACACACGAAATACACAATAATGAATAAAGGCATCCCCAAGCGGGAGCTAGCTCTTCACCAATTGGCGGAAACAACCACGCAAGCAATATAATATACAACGCCGAAGGGCGAGGATCAAAACTCAGAAAGAAACCAACATTCTCAAGAAACCAGAGAAGAATCATAATAATACAAGCGCGCGACTCTAAGGTCGAAAGAATAAACAACTGGTTTTCTAAGTCTATCAAGTAATACAATTCTGGTTGATGGAGTTTACTAGATACAGCTGAAGTAAATAAAGTATGACGGTGGTCACGATACGAGTGAACCCACCTACCAAACCAATCACCTGAAAGGAAGCAGTGTGCCAGCAAGCTGCAACGAAACCTGTACGTACAAACCTGCAAGAAACTGTGGCACAACGGGGGTGAGTTGCCAACTCATGAGTAGAAAACATCACCGAGAAGAAATCACATGTATGACTCTATCCTAGGTCATACAATAATAATATCCTCAATATATAACCTGAAGCATCTAATAATGGCAAGGGTAAACATTTATATATAAGTGTAATACCAAGTGCTCGTGTCAGTGCCTCGGGTAGCAACATATCACATGTATGATGTACGAATACATTAAGAATGAAAGAAGAATACATCGAATGAGAAAACTGTTTTCTTATCTCAGTGAGATTTTGTATAAAAATCAAGGTATCATCAATGAAATCAACAGAGAATCCGTATCAAGTATCGACACAAAACGTATATCTCAATGTCTCAATATCTCGGGCTCCGCATGAACAGGATCGGCCCATATCATCAAATCTCAATATCTCATTATCTCAATATGTCGGGCTCCGCATGAACAGGATCGACCCATATCATCAAATCTCAATATCTCAATATCTCAGGCTTCATATGAACAGGATCGGCCCATGGGCTCCTCATGATCAGGATTGGCCCATATCATCAAATCTCAAATCACGAGAAAACCGCAAATTTCTATTTTTTAGAAATGATAATGAGTTTATAAAATCTTTGCGGTTTCTTCAAATCCAGAAATCTCATGGAAATCCAAAAGCCCAAAATCGAGAGTCAATCACAGTGAAATACCGGAATAAAGCCCCATAATATTGCATGACAAATGAATATATATATATATATATATATCCAGGGGTATTTAAGTAAAGAATGCAATATCCAAACTAGCACAGTAAGGATATATCGGAACTATCAGCTAGCAAGCGATATCAATGAAATAATATTTTCTAAAGTGTACGTGAGATGGCAATTACCGATGATGATGTGTGTGAGCCGGCAAGCAAGTGTTCATAGACATATGTATCATCGGTAATGGTGCTGGTGTCCTGACAACATGGGTTCATAATAACAAAAGGAAACACACGTATAAGCATGAAATGCGATAAGAACAACATGAATAAAATGGAGAATGGATAGTAACGCAGCATATAAGGATATACATTATATAATTACGAGTCACACAATTTTGGCATTTGGAATAGCATGAATCGTGGTTTTAGAAAATAGGGGCTACGGTGTTTTTTTAGAAAAGATACGTCCTTTGAAAGATCCGTAGTATCCCCCGGCTTGTCTTTAAAATATACTCATGATTCGTTAGTTTTGAAAATAAGTATGACTCGAGCCCAATCTAACATCTACAAAAGAAACTACAGGACTAAACTAACAGAGTCGATGTATCTAGTAGTCGGTGATCCCGCCTCAATAGCGTCACGTACGATAAAATATACAATACGACATCCTCGAGTCAAGAGTGTGGATCAATCATCATATTTATATCTCGTACGGTAAAATCCATCGTATGGCATCCCAAATCGGGGTACGGGTCAAATATCATATTTATCTCATTATTCAACTAGTATCATTATCATCATATCCTGAATTAGGGGTACTGATCTAAAGTCTAGTACATTCCGATACCATCAACATATATCCGTATGTGTATGAAAACACATCGCCCAACTATCCACTCATATATCATGTCGTATATCATAACACGACCCAATTCACATCACCGATCTCACGGTATCATGCCCAATCACATTGACTCATCTCCAAGTATCATATACTATCCTCATCATCCGTGTATACGTATATGCATATATATATATATATATATATATGCACCAACGTATCCATATATATATATATACATATAACCATATACACCCCATACATATCACGTGTGTGCATGTGTGTGTGTGTAACAACTATACTCTAGGGTTTCGCGACTACGAACTAAACTAAAGCATTAACCTTCAATTACGCCAAAACTAACCCATGATCTCCTAAAGCATTCTTGATAATTAATTACGTCTCGCAACACACACACACACACACACACACACACACACACACACACATACACGTAGACTACACTATGAAACTGCGGGGGTGCTATATGCCATCCACCCGGCTTCCCCCGTAGATATATATCTACTCACTTGGATGCTTCGGCAAATCTGATCCGATCTCCACCTTGTCTTTCCGTACCACGTCCGACGCCTCTGCACCCGATCCTAGAATCGCATACAAACAATTAAAAGGATAAATATACGATTAGTCGGGGAACAAACGACACAAGTTAATCACGCGCACAATAAGACGCGCACACACTTGGTGCACAAACACGCTCGCGACAATACCACAACTACAACTAGAGACACTATACGTGAAAATCCCTAAAACTAGTACCCATTCGTACCAATCGCGCATTCACAATACCCAAAATATAATATGAAATAGGTTGTAATTCGTCAAAACCTCAAACTCGAAAAAAAATCTATTTATTCCGAAAACCTAGTAAGCAACATTTACCCGTTTTAATACTAGTCTAGATGTTTTAGCAATTTTAACGGCCACATAGCTCAATTAACATCTCAAATAGGTCACACCAATATTAACTATATTTTAAACTCACCTCTTTACCTTAATTACAAAATCTAGTTTACAAAATTGCTTGATTTGGACAATTTATAAATAGCAATTAATAATTTAACAACTAGATTACATATTCCTAGTCCTAAGAGGTTAAACTACACATTACAACCTTCAACAAGTGATAAAAACCCTAATTGAATTCAAACCCTATTCTTGAATTTCCAAACTTGCAATTAGAACTAAGTTAACGCCTGATTAGTTTAGATTAGAGTAATTAACCAACAAATTAACAATTTGGTTATGATTTATATCTCACAAAATCAAGAGATCAAACTTGAAATCTAGCCTCCCAAACTATCTTCTATGCTCCAAGATCCATGCTTGAATGGCCAAGGAATAATAGGTAAGGATTGGATTTGGAGTTTGTGGGGTTTTTGATGGATTTTTGATGCATTTAGCAAGGATTTTGACATGGAATGAGAAGGAAATTTAGGAGGGCTGCTGCTGGAATGGGGAATGGGGAGGGCTCGGCCAATGTGGTGAGGGAGAGAGAGAGTGTGTGGGGTGTGAAAAAGTCCAAGTAAGGAAACCATACTTCAAGTATTAAACCCATACCTCAATGTTTATTATATATTTCCTTTATCTTTTCATTTCTTTTGTGAAATGATGTGAGCAAATTTTGGGGGCTGCCGGGGGGAGGGGGGCTCGGCCACATGATGGGGTGTGGGTGTGTGTGGAAATTCCAAGTAAAGAAAACCCATAACTCAAGTCATAAACCCATACCTCACTTCTATTTAATTTAATTTCATAATTTAAGCATTTTCTTTAAATTTCTAGAACCATCTTGACAAATTTCTTTCATTTCAAAAACATGTTACATTTTGGTTTAATGTGTCATGATGCACAAAACTTGTATTAATCCATTCCAATTTGTAATAATCACTAATTAAATGTATTAGTAAAGGCTTAAAATAATATTTAAAATAATTAATTTCGGAAAATATTTAAGTAAACTAGAAATTGTATAAGTGATCAATTAAATACCAAATACTAGCAATTATATAGCTAGAATAGGCATATTTAATTCTATGTTGAAAAATAATTATATCTTGGTTTTTTACGGAAAACACCAGTTATTTTACCGATTATCCGAAATTTCACCTAAACGGTTTTCAAAACGTTAAAATACTAGTGGGGCCAAGGGTAGTCCACAAGTACACCCTATAATTGTTCCTAGTCGAGGGTGTATCGAGACAGGGCATCGATATTCCAGTGTAGACTAGTGTACGCATCTTGATCCATATGATGGGCGATGGATAATCCCACATCCATTGGTGTTTGACATCAAAGATGGTATACGGGTGCTCAGTAGAGACTGGGTACACTGAACGGACTCACCGAGAACTCCCAGATAGTATTATACCTATCGTCAGATAGCAGTTCTCTGGTGACACTGGTATAGGTCAGTCTGTCGACCCGAGATCGTCATAGAGTCTCGTGTGATTCCCACTGTGCTTTGATTTCCACCATACCACGGTCAAGGGATCATGCAAAAAGGTGGTTTTTGGGTACAGTCCCGAGTCAAATTGAGGCAATGAGCGATTGGAGGGGATTCGTCTCTCCCGGTATTGAGAGTTGATGTTGCGCTATGCTCGATTGGCCATAACATGAAATCCCTGGCCAGGGTTGCTGAGATTTACTGGTAAGTGTTATCAGTAGTTTCTCAAACTGTTATGGACCTTGCATCGGCATGACTTATCAGGCTATTGGGATCTAACGTTAAACCACCCCCAGGCTGTTGATATGCGATATATCTGACGAAGAGACCGGACTGTACGGTAATATTACTGATTGGATTCACAGGTGTACGAGCAGGCTTGCTTGTTGATCTTCTGATCGCTTAATACTAGGGTGGCCATTACGTTTAGTACACCGCTTGCGGCTTGTGGGTTTTTGATATGATCATCACCTACTGCCAGCGTATTGACGAGTCTTTAGAGTCCTACACAGAGGTTTCCTGGTTCATGCAAAATGGAGTAAGAGCACGTATGCGATATGTGCGGGACCCAGATTAATGCGCGTATGTGATACCGCATTCTATTCTCGTGATATGTGATATCGGTCGGTTATATGAGATATAGCCGGGTTGTCGGATCAAGTGTTGATTTGATAAGTTGATACATTTTATCTTAGTCGGTTGTATGTGATATAACCATATTATTAAATCAAGTGTTGATTTGATAATTTAATGTATAATTATATATATGATATATTAATTTACATTAACTAATATTAGCTCACTTAAACATTTTTTTCTCACTTATGTGGATATAGTATATATGTGATATATATTAATGTATAACTATTGTGTCATGCTTGATGCCACATCCTACATGGGTGTATAAGACTCACACCATGCATATAATAATGATAGGTTTTATTTATTTAAAGTAAAACAAAATAGGTTGGAAATTGTCATATGGTTGAAGCTTGTAAAAGCTTGTGGAACCATGGACTAAGTCCACTCTTTTTATTTTACTTGAAGATATTTATTAACCCAACCATTATTGTAACCCATGGTTTATTCTCTAGATGAGTTAGTGTATGACACTAACTCACCCATGATTGCTATTCTCACCTCATGAGTTCATTTTCTCTCATTCTTCACTTAAGCTTCTTCTTCCTCATGGGAGAAAAAGCATGCCAGCTTTTTCTAAGGTGAGAAAATATTATGAGAAAAAGAAAACTAAAGAGAGCCCATTTTCTACTTCATCATCCTATACTACTAGCCATTTAGTTTAGAGTGTTTTCTTCACTAACCTACCATTAGTAAAGAGGTAGCATGAGCTTGAGTCTTCTCGACGTAGATCATTTTCGGACTCGAAGACTTTAAGCAAGCTTTTTCATTTCTTCATGTGAAGCCATACTAGAGTTTGGGTGTTCATTACTTGGAGCGAAGGGAGTACTACACGGAGCTTTAGAAGTGAAGGACTGGTCTACAAAGGTTGTATTCCTCATTCACTTAGATGTTAAGATATTAACATTGTTTGTTTGTTTAAAACTCAAGTTAAAAATTCTAGGTTAGGGTTCTTTAGAACGGCAAAAATTTGAAAACGGCATGGACGATACCTCCCGAAACCTTTCTGCCGACCTAGGGAACCCAACAGTGGTATCAGAGCCAAGCTATAGATTTAAACGTTGTTTGTTATATTACGAAACTGAAACTGCTCCGAAACTTGAAACACGAAATCCAGTTTCTGTCGAATTTAAAAAGGCCTCTACAAATTTTTTAAACAACTGCAGAATGTTGTATGAGTTATGACATGAACACCTACAAAATTTGAAGGGGTCTGCTCGTTTTTTGGCCGAGCAGATGAGGGAATTTTCCTAGGAGGCCAGCCCTTTAAGGGTATTTGGGCTTCAAACTTTTTGGGTGTTCCAAGTTCTGGGTTTTTATGTTTCTGGTGTTGTTTGTTTTAGCTAAATTTGCATGTGATGTTAACTTTCTGCAAAGGCAACTCGGAGTGTTTCGTAGTCATAATTCTAACATTTATTCGGGTAATTTAGACGATGTTAAAAAGTTTGAACGGATATCAATAACCCAATTTTTCCCCGCTGGAAATTTTCCAAGTGTTCGATTTTTTCCGAGTTTAGAATCTTCAGAAAATCATGCAAGTGATTCTGTGGACCCTGTAGAAGAACGATACCCAAACTCGACTTTTTGGATCGCAGAACCGCGGTGATACCCTAGGTTTTGCCGTAGTTCCATGGCGACATGAGTGAGGCATGGGTCGGCCCTTCTACGGATGGTTCATATGAGCTGTGGCAGTTTCTGGGTACTTTTTGAACTCCGCTTAAGTGTTGAGCTTGTAGGGAAATTTTGGGTGCTTGCTTATTCGATCAAAAAGTTTAACTTCGTCTAGCTATCTGTGATTGTGATTCACTATTTGGAATCCATAATTATTTATGTGATAACTAATTTGAATTTTATAAATCTAGAAATTTAGTCTCATTTGATCGGTTGCCACGGGATTTTGATGTGATCAAAAGTCCGTCTCAATTATATAGTGTACGCGGATACTCGCCGGGTAACCTTACTAGATAGCCATGCCTCATAGCCCCGACCAAGTGACTGTAGGAGAATCCCATCGCCAAAAGCATCCGTTCGGGTGCTCGCGGCTGCGGTGTTCCGCCTTAGTGCACTTCGTCGACGGCATCGGAAGGTGCGACTGTCAACTAAAGTTTTCGATGAGCATTCGATCAAGTTATCAGGAATCTTGTTGAATTACCCGACAGGTTATCGGAAAGTGTTTTCAATATCGAGACTAAAATGTGGGGTTTATAATTGTTAGTCATATGATGTCTAAGAAATTCATTTGGTTAGGCATGAAATCCAAAGTATGTGATATATTGGGTTTATGATGTCTAAGGTACTTATGGATTCCAACTGTTGTAGTTTTTCAATTTCTTTTTTGTGACTGATCAGTCGAAAATAATGTATTTTTAACACGGCAATTTCCTTATCATTTGCACTCATTTAGAAGTGTTCGATATTCATATTTCACATATTAGCAAATCAGTCATAAAATATCAGATTGCATGTGTTAGACTTTTAAACCGGCACTTTAAGGGAAATTGACCGCATTTCATGGCATCGCATCATTCCTGTATTGCGCAACACTCGTGTCGAGATTTGTGCAGGAAATTGCAGGAGCAAAGCCAAAAGAGCTGATCAAAAATACGCCAACTCAATGATTTCAGATCTGGTAGCAATTCAGAAGGAATTATACAAATCAATATATCCTAAAAATGCCCAAGAATTAGCCCAAGCCTGTACCAGAATACCCTATCCCCAAGGCTCATAAAGAGCCGCGGATCCGCGGCTGGAGCCAGTTTGCGCCGCGGTTCCGTGGCTAGATGATGTCATCATGTCCCCATTTTCAGTGCATAATTCTTCTCCCAGGGCCCACATTCCTTTCTGATACTTCAAATTCCAGAAAGACCTCGAAGCTACTACCAGATCAGCAAAGATCATTAAGCAAGGCTAATCCTAATTAAGCTCCTAACTAACCTCTTCTAGAAGCTCCCTCCTAACTAATCCCATCTAGAAGCTTCTCCTCTAACTAACTTTTGGAGGGAAATTCAAATTTCCTCAACAAACTTTTGGAGGGAAACTTAAAATTCAAATCCTAGATCTATAAATAGGAACATAGATCTAAGGGTTGGGGGGTTAATTAGTTCATCATTAGTTCATTAGTTCTTCATTAGTTCCTTAATCTTTACCTAATTCTTCATCTTCTTCCACAAGTCTAGTGACAAGGCTTGTGCGAAACCCTAACCCTAATTCCACTCCAAATTCAAGATCTTGAGTACCAATCAAGCAAGAAGCCTTCAACCTTTTAGGAGCCGAGCCGATCTTCAATCGGGCATGTGATCCAAGCCGATCCGCGACCCACGGAGACAAGCGAAGCCAAATCGACGATCGAGTTCTTCCTCTTGTAGTTCTTGAGCGAATGTAATGAAATTGTTGATATAAATAAAAAGTGAAATTCTTTAATCTTGCTTTCTTTTAATTCTTGCATCATGATTCGGTCTCAATTTGTGATTGTGGTTCTTGTTGTGATGATTCGAGTAAAACTCCGCTCGTTAAGGAGTCGAGACGATCAATAGAATGATGATGTAACAAATCTTAATACGATTCTTGAGTCCTACGAGCTTTGTAAACCCTAGCAAGTTCAAGAATCGATGACCTAGTTTCGTTGCGATGCTTTCTTGATTGTTATCGCTCGAAATTAGGGATCTACGATTGATTCTTGAAATTACTAGAGGCTAGAATGTGAATGATATCGACGAAAGAACAAGGGATAAGATGAAACCCTAGTTTCATAAGAAATCCATAATTCTTGATCGATCATCATCGATCTAGTATCAATTCATCAAAGGATAAGAATACGTAATTATAAGATTACATCACATCTATAGATCCGATCGATTCCTACGAGCCTCATTTCAATTCTTGATATTTGGTTGGAAAAATCAACAAACTCTCAATTCTTGATTTTATCTTTTTCTTGTTATTAGATCTATATTTTCTAATTCTTGAACTTCAAATATAAATCATGAATTGTTTTGTTTTTTTTTCTTTAAAATTTTGACTCATCTAATTCAAAAGACGAACGATTACACTTTCCCTGTGGACGATCCGCACTCGCTAACGCGCTACAACCGACACCGTTATTGATTGCGGTCAAATATTTTTGGCTGTGATTTCTATATACTATTTTCTACATACACAACGGAAAAACATTAAATCAAATGGCGCCGTTGCCGGGGATAGTGCGCTAATTGTTCATATTTTTGAAATTTGAGTTGAAAATTTTATTCCATCTAAATTTTGTGATCTAAACTCGCACAAACCCTAATACCTGTGTTGTGATTTGATTGCGAGGAATTCTGGAATCATTGGAGCTTGGATAAAAATTTTCTGAGCATTCCAAAGAGCTAAGGGGAGCAACAGAAGCATTCTCCTAAATTTCTGTGCAGTGATCCCTTTCCCCAACCGCGATTCCGCGGCAATAACCACCTTCCTGCGGCGGTTCCGCGGCCTTTCTATCTCCTCTCTGCACCAATTTTTCTCTGTGAGTCTCTATCTTTCTTATCTTCTTCTCAATCTGCTCCAATAACAATTTCTTGCAGGTTTCTTTGCAAATAATCGCTGCGTCGCAAAAGCAAAATAAAATTTGTGCGTGTTTTTGATTCTTGGTTGTTTGCATATTAATACGGAAAATTAAGGGGCACGACCAAATCCAGATTAGGTGGGGAGTTCATTACCCTTCCTAAGCCCTGAAAATCACAAAACTTGCATCCGCATTTACCCTCATTAATTAAAAGAAATCTAGAGATGACTCTAAGGACTGTCACGCTCAATTAGGACAAGAGAAGGCCGTGGGTAATTCATTGCTTATCCGCGTTTTCTTGTGGTGCCTAAGGCGAGTGTGTCTAAGGCTAGTGGTTTTTAATTAGGCCCACTACTTACGTAGTGGAGTACCTTCCCACTTACCTGGCACTTATCCGGCCATAGGAGGACAAAGAGGCAGTGGAGGATTCTATCCTGCGACTTGTCTTTTGGCAGTTAGGAGCGGTCTAGAGCCAGACCTAGGTGACCACTAGATTCTAGGGTTTTGTGTGTTGCATTTGTAGTGTCGCATCATTTTTTCAAAAAAATCCGTATCAATTTTTTTAAAACAAACACCGCATTCATTCATCATTCCCCTAATTATAAATTCACGCTGCCACTTGTACTAACCCTTTTAGTACAAGATAGGCTGGACAACGGGATTCTAGTGCCTGTTTTGTCCGCGTCCCTCGATCGACCCTAAAGTCGGTATTTCCACATTTACCTTTTCTTTACCCATCACCACACCCACATCGATGGATCCGTCTCCATCGAACTTCTTTACCACTACCCTGCCGCCGTCCGTTGGTGCGCAGAATCCACCCCGCATCTCTCTCCAAGAGAGATGCTATCCTACACGATGCCCACTTTCCACCTGTCTATCCATTCCACCAGCCAACGGGAAAAATTTTCAGATTAAACCCCAATTCATCAACCTTCTACCAAAATTCCACGGTCTCGAGTCTGAAGACGCATACGTGTTTATCACGAAATTTGAAAATGTATGCGCAATGATGGGTACTTCACAGCTTTCTGTGGATGCTTTCCGTCTACGTCTTCTCCCATTCACCTTGTGCGACTTAGCTGAGAAGTGGCTATATAACACTACCGCACATTCCATTTCAAATTGGGACGAATTCGTCAAAGCATTCCTTAAGAAATTCTACCCACATCAAAAGACAGCTCGAGTCCGTAGCGAAATCTATCAATTCACCCAGCTTCCAAATGAAACATTTTCAAAATGTCTTGAACGCTTCAAGGATCTGTTAATCCAATGTCCACATCACGGCATCCCGAAATGGGAATTGTGCCGAATCATTTATGAGGGCATTACTCCTTACACAAGACAGACCCTTGAATCCATGTGTCAAGGTAACTTCATGACTAAAGATGATGGGGAAGCCTGGAATTTTCTAGAAGATTTCGCTGAAAAATCTTTACAGTGGGAGGGTGTGAGTCAATCGTCTAGGGAGGGCAATGATATTTCCATAGGAGTTAGAGCTGGCATTTCAGCTATGCAAAAGAAACTTGAGACTATGGAAAACAAATTTTTAGCCGCCCTAAGTCAAATATCACTCTCCAAAACTGTATGTGGCTGTTGTTCTGATCCGTCTCACTTAACGGAAGAATGTCCGTTTCAAGGTCATGAGCATACCAATGCCGCATTTCAAAGACCTAGAAACGATCCATCTTCCTCCACATATGATCAGGGTTGGAGAAATCACCCTAACTTTGCTTGGAACCAATCACAATTTCAAAACACGGTTCCAACCTAACACAATTTCCAAAGGGTCCCTCCACCACAACAACAGCCACCACTTCAATTGAGTCAGCACCCCTTCCAATCACAAAACTTCCAAAATCCGGCCAACACTTTGCACCGTCTAGTCCTTTACAATTGACCGGTACAGATAATACCTCTGCACTAGCACAAACCTTGGATACTTTCATGAAACAATCCATCCAAGGGACGGCAAGTTTGCAATCTTCCATCGAGAATGTGATGAAGATCATTGTCTCTCAAAATGATAATATCAAATCGATGGAAGCACAAATTGCACAACTAAAAGCCGAGATGCGTGCAAGAGAGAAAGGGAAACTTCCAGCTCAACCCTTACCCAATCCTAGCTATTCACATCATGTGGATGCAATCACGTTGAGATCTGGAAGAGTGCTTGACACTCACGTTGGGGAAGAGTTTGATGATACAGAAAAATCAATCAATAACACCCCAGCTGAGACCTTTCCTCTCACACACACTGTTCTGATCCTTGTTCTTCTACCCCACCACCTTCTTCCGAGCCTATTCTTCGTTTCCCAAAAGGCTCGCCACTTCAGCCCACCTCTTTTACCCCTCCACGGACGATCCCCACTTCTATTTTGGGATCGGTTCCACACACACTTCTTTCCCCTATGATGGACCCAGCGCTTATTGCTAAAGCACCTTATCCGAATCGGTTAAGGGCTAACACACCGAGTCCACATATGGAGAAGATTATGAACATTTTTAAGCAAGTTAACATCAACATCCCTCTCCTAGATGCCATCCAACAAGTTCCGTCCTATGCGAAAACTCTTAAGAACTTGTGCACTAGGAAGAGGAAGACTCAAGTGCCCAAGAAGATTTTCATGGAAAAGACAGTAGATACGGCTTTCCCCCAACAATTACCACGGAAACGTAAGGACTCTGGTTGTCCTACTATTTCCATTTCTATTGGGGAGAAACACATCAACCGTGCGTTACTTGTCCTTGGCGCTAGTGTTAACTTACTTCCTTACTCGGTATACGAGCAACTAGGTATCGGAGTGTTAAAGCCTTCGAGCATAACTCTCCAGATGGCTGACCGATCAATCACCAAACCCAGGGGTGAACTGGAGGATGTGTTAATAAAAATCGGAGAATTTATATTCCCGGTAGATTTTATTGTAATTCATATACAGCCTGTAGCGAACCCACGGAATCAAATTCCGGTGATTTTAGGTCGCCCCCTTTTTAGCCACTTCCAATGCTATTATCAACTGTCGTAACGGTTCTATAACCCTATCTTTCAGGAATAGGTCAATAGAACTAAACATTTACAAGTTGGGAAGTGTACCCTCCGAACCTAATGCTCAGGTCTGTTCTGTCGACTTAATGGATGTCGACAGCAGCGAATTTGATGATCCTCTTTATACTGATCTTGACTCTTTTCATACGTTGTTGTTTGACCCAACTATGTATCATACACATACGGACTCTTCCACCGAGATGTCCGGGTCAACAACTAACACTGATTATGAACTGCTTTTAGAGTCTGAAGATCACCCCGCACTTTGTAATGATATTATTCATCGGGGAATAGATGGAACTTTTGAGGAGATCTTCGCTGATGAACTCGCATTTTTGAATAACACGGGTGTTGAGATGAATCATGTCCCACTCACTGAAATTGAACCTCCACCCCTTCTTATGAACTGTAAAAAGAATGCAAGTAATCCATCATATTCACTGCATCGTCTTTTCAAAATGAGACGCGCACACATTCTATTCCACCACTTAACCTTTCCCCACTTCTTCTTTCACCAACCAGAGTACTGCATTGACAAAATTTTTGAATGGTTGGTGTTAACTTTCGGTCTTTGCAAAGCTTGGCATCGACCAATGATTTTTTTGACCCCCCTCATGTGATTTTCAAAAGATTAATATTGCATAACTCAAGTTTGGCGGGGTATATTTTTCTGGCTCTTGAAAAGAAATTTTTTACAAAATTTTGAGCCAAAAATAAGTTTGGGGGAGGTTCTTCACTTAAATATTTTGCCCCCACTAATAAATTCCTCCTAAGCTTACAGGTTTTTCAGATTTAGCAGATGGCAACAGTGAGGACACTGTTGAAAACAAGTTTGGGGGAGGTTTGTGCTTATTTTCGCATCATTTGCATATCATTTGCATAAGCACAAAACATTTTATTTTTGAAAAACTATAAAAATTTAAAAATTTTCAAAAGATAAAAATATTTTTGTATATAAATAAGATAATAAAAGATTAGATAGTGAAAAATTACATCCATGAGATTAGAAAAATTTAAGAAAACTAAGAAAATTAGAAGTTTTCTTATACGAACTAGTAATAAGTAGTTATGAGCCATTGTCCCAAAGGTTAGTAAGATGAAGGACGTCACTAATCTGAGGATAAAAATAAGTCTGAAAAATAGTTTCTATTCTGGAAGCCAAACATTTTGAACGTTGATACCCTGCTATTCGCACTCACACACGTCTTGAAGCCTGGGATAGTAGAGGATACCTTGAAATGCTCTTGTCTTAAAGCCAATGTATGAAGGAAATAAAAAGAAAAAAAGAAATGAAATGAAAAATATATAAAGTGGTGAGAAAAATGAACACTGGTTTTGTTATCACCGAGGGCAATAAAAAATTGTATAGCAAGGGTGCTTCTTCACCTAGTGCCCTAAGGCCAACTGGTCTGGGAGTCACTGCTATGCCTGAGGTGGTACAAGACGAGGAAAATACACCAAGCAAGCAAGCACAGGAGTAATCGGTCGGTTAGTACCTCAAGAAGTATTAACGGTCGCATGAAAGTGTGTGAGCAATCCTAATATTCATTAATTAAAAAGTACTGAGGCTGATGGGCAAGAGTATGATCGCTTGAATTGAATTCTCCGGGTGTAAGGATGTCCTTTACACACACGCAGGGTGATATGATCAATGTTTGGAAGAAAGATAGGAATGAAGAATAAGACGATGTTTTATTGAGGAGGACGTGATTTCTAACATTTTTTCATGACCATTAAGATAGGGCTCATGACAACCGAAAAGCTAGCTTAGTTGGAAACCCTAATTTTCAAGGCTTTTCTTTTACAATTCTTGTCTTTAAATGTAATATTCATAATATTTCTTTTATTATTGGATTTTGTGGGTGCAATCCGCTGAAAACCTTCAAGAGACAACACTCCTCCTACTAGGGACACCTAGAGGTTTAAAGGCTTGTTGCACGTGCTCAGTGCAATCGTGTTGCCTACGAAAGTGTGCCAGTTAGTTTTTCTCTTTTTTTATTTTCTCCTTCTCTTTTTAATAAAACAGTTCGCTCGAGACGATCGAAATTAAGTTTTGGGGTATTTGATCAGTCGAAAATAATGTATTTTTAACACGGCAATTTCCTTATCATTTGCACTCATTTAGAAGTGTTCGATATTCATATTTCACATATTAGAAAATCAGTCATAAAATATCAGATTGCATGTGTTAGACTTTTAAACCGGCACTTTAAGGGAAATTGGCCGCATTTCATGGCATCGCATCATTCCTGTATTGCGCAACACTTGTGTCGAGATTTGTGTAGGAAATTGCAGGAGCAAAGCCAAAAGAGCTGATCAAAAATACGCCAACTCAATGATTTCAGATCTGGTAGCAATTCAGAAGGAATTATACAAATCAATATATCCTAAAACTGCCCAAGAATCAGCCCAAGCCTGTACCAGAAATCCCAATCCCCAAGGCTCATAAAGAGCCGCGGATCCGCGGCGGGAGCCAGCTTGCGCCGCGGTTCCGCGGCTAGATGATGTCATCATGTCCCCATTTTCAGTGCATAATTCTTCTCCCACGACCCACATTCCTTTCTGATACTTCAAATTCCAGAAAGACCTCGAAGCTACTGCCAGATCAGCAAAGATCATTAAGCAAGGCTAATCCTAATTAAGCTCCTAACTAACCTCTTCTAGAAGCTCCCTCCTAACTAATCACATCTAGAAGCTTCTCCTCTAACTAACTTTTGAAGGGAAATTCAAATTTCCTCAACAAACTTTTGGAGGGAAACTTAAAATTCAAATCCTAGATCTAGGGTTTGGAGATCTATAAATAGGAACCTAGATCTAAGGGTTGGGGGGTTAATTAGTTCATCATTAGTTCATTAGTTCTTCATTAGTTCCTTAATCTTTACCTAATTCTTCATCTTCTTCCACAAGTCTAGTGATAAGGCTTGTGCGAAACCCTAACCCTAATTCCACTCCAAATTCAAGATCTTGAGTACCAATCAAGCAAGAAGCCTTCAACCTTTTAGGAGCCGAGCCGTTCTTCAATCGGGCAAGTGATCCAAGCCGATCCGCGACCCACGGAGACGAGCGAAGCCAAATCGACGATCGAGTTCTTCCTCTTGTAGTTCTTGAGCGAATGTAATGAAATTGTTGATATAAATAAAAGGTGAAATTCTTTAATCTTGCTTTCTTTTAATTCTTGCATCATGATTCGGTCTCAATTTGTGATTGTGGTTCTTGTTGTGACGATTCGAGTAAAACTCCGCTCGTTAAGGAGTCGAGACGATCAATAGAATGATGATGTAACAAATCTTAATACGATTCTTGAGTCCTACGAGCTTTGTAAACCCTAGCAAGTTCAAGAATCGATGACCTAGTTTCGTTGCGATGCTTTCTTGATTGTTATCGCTCGAAATTAGGGATCTACGATTGATTCTTGAAATTACTAGAGGCTAGAATGTGAATGATATCGACGAAAGAACAAGGGATAAGATAAAACCCTAGTTTCATAAGAAATCCCTAATTCTTGATCGATCATCATCGATCTAGTATCAATTCATCGAAGGATAAGAATACGTAATTGTAAGATTACATCACATCTATAGATCCGATCGATTCCTACGAGCCTCATTTCAATTCTTGATATTTGGTTGGAAAAATCAACAAACTCTCAATTCTTGATTCTATCTTTTTCTTGTTATTAGATCTATATTTTCTAATTCTTGAACTTCAAATATAAATCATGAATTGTTTTGTTTTGTTTTCTTTAAAATTTTGACTCATCTAATTCAAAAGACGAACGATTACACTTTCCCTGTGGACGATCCGCACTCGCTAACACGCTACAACCGACACCGTTATTGATTGCGGTCAAATATTTTTGGTTGTGATTTCTGTATACTATTTTCTACATACACAACGGAAAAATATTAAATCAGTGACCGTAAGTGTAATATGTGGTGTATCTCCGGTTTCGTTGCTATATGTCAACGAAAATTGGGATACGCATATTTAGTTACGTTGATGACATATGATGTTATGTGTTGCTGTGATATGTTATATTGGATCTTCGTGTTTTGAATAGCCGGGAGTTTTTATGTGAGATGAGAGTTTTTCATTTTCATTCATGTAAAAGCTTGTATATAATATTCTTTTATTGGGCCACTTCCGGGTTGAGGATGATGTCACCATTGATATATATTATTTACTTTTCCGCATTAGGATAGACCCAAGGCGGAGAACACAAGTAACCGGGTTCTAGGGTCAAGTGGGAGACCATATCGAGAAGTCGAGACCGGGTCTCCTAACTCTAGAATTAGTAGGGTTGCTTGCCGCTCTCATAGGGGTCTAGGGATGTGGGTTTGGCTATTCATCACGACCGTGAAATCCGTGTTTTATACTGGCTTAATTTAAAACATGGAATTCCTAGTATATCCAATATTTCATATATGTTCTTCTGCTGCTGATATTCAGTGATGTGATCACTTTATATGTTAAGACGAATGCTTATATTTTATATATATGATATATGATAAATATTATTGCTTTCGTTTCTTTTGTGATGCTTGTGAAGCATAAATAATAGGACATCATTAATGAGATTAATGAAAGAAAAGAAATCTAAAAGATGTTGTAGAATCTTGTTTTAAAAAAAAACTGGTAGCTCTAGTTCTTGCTTTGTATAGCGGTATTCCTTGTAGAATATCCAGCACCTTATTCGATAAGGAAAGAGACAAAATTCCTTCACCGAGAGTGACCCCTTTAGCGAAACAAGCAGATGCTACAACCCACTCGGTTGTCTTTTGATTGCTTCTATATTTTTGCTTTGCATAGTGGTATTTATGAAATATCCTGCACCTTATTCGATAAGGAAAGAGCCGAGATCCCTTCACCGGGAGTGACCACATTAGCAAAACTAGTAAAAGCCTCAAAAACACTACTTTTTCAAAATCACTCGGTTCTACAACGATATCAAGTTCATTACGCAAAGGGTTTTCTTAAAACCCTGTCGTAGCCCTCCGTCATTTCAGATAAGTAGTATTTAGTATTCGTGCTGCGTTTGTTGACCTCTGTCAAGGTGTAATGTGCGGTAGCTGATTAGTGCTTATCTGCAAAGCATATGATGCGATTAGATTAGGGTAGTCGTATGACCTTGTTGACCTCTGTCAAAGGTCGTGCGGGTGGGTTTATTTCAATCAAGAAATGCCGGGTTAAATTTGACTAGCAGCCTATGGTTTGTTGAACTCTGTCAAGGTCATAGGACGCTTGGGAAAAAATATTATCGGGAATTTCAAGTGTTGAAATTTGCAATGAGATTGCATACCTTCTATGAGATAGTTGAATCCCAATACCCACTGTGAGTAAGAGTTCCTCCTTGGAGAGTTTTACATATTACAATTAGCCAATCAAGTAGGTGTCTAGAAAGGTGTTAACGGGGTTACGCCCCTGGGAAAACGACGTTTATTTTAATTAGGTCCGTGCGAAAGCACGGGGAACCTCCCTCAAAGTATCGACACTGGTTTGGCCGAAAGATTGGCGAACTTGTAGGGTGTAATTAATCCCGGCTAGTCTTACCTTTTAGGATTTGAAAGAAGATTTGATAAAAACATTGGGTGCCATCCTGATTAGATAAAATAATAACCAATCTAATCTTACAAAGAGCGCACGCAGAGTGTTTTCTTCTCTCTCTCTCTCTCCTGGTAGCGACCATGTCACGCCTCAATTAAGATAATAATATGGATGCATTGTCCGAACCTGCTTTATTATACTGTGCTGGGGAATGTTGGTTCCGCTCTATCTTATAATTATTATAATTCCGAGCAGGAAATAGGGGAATATCCGGATTTCCACGCGACCCAATTGAAGAAAGTGCATGTTGATGCATCTTCTTCGGGTGTGTTCATTACCAAGAACTGTTTCTCTGTATCCTCTACGTCTTTGGTATGTGATACCGGATTAGGATCCCGCATATGCAATATGTTACGTGGGCTACAGAAAGGTAGAGAACTGGGAATGGGTGATATGTCTCTAAGTGTAGAGAATGGTGCAAGTGTTGCAGCCAAATCAGTTGGTAAATATCACCTTGTATTAATACATTGATTCTGAACGAATGTTATTACATACCAAACCTGATATACAACATTACATCGGTTTCTTTAATGAGTTAAAAAAGGATGAAATTCTGTATTGGAGGATAATGTTGTGAATATTTTCCTGAATTAAGTGTTGATTGGATCAGGCACGTTATATAATAGCATATACGTTCTAAATCAAACCACAGTTCAAAGTATAGAACACACACAAGAGGAATAGTTCTGAAATGAACGAATCCTTCTTGTGGCATTGTAGACTAAGCCATATCAATGAGACATGACCAGCTAAGTTACATAAGGATGAATAAGAATCTGTTCGAATTTTCATCTTATAATACTTGCCAGTCTTGTCTCAAAGGTAAAATGACCAATACTCTGTTTACTTGAAACGGAGAAAGAGTTACTGAACTTTTGGGATGGATACATGATGATGTATACGGTCCTATGTCTACAAATGCCAAGATTGGTTCTTCATACTTCATTATATTCACTGATCTTCTCTCAGAATTCGGACATATGTTCCTGTTGAAATGCAAGTCTGAAACTTTTGAGAAATTCAAGGAATATAAACATGAAGTTAAGAACCAGACGGTTAGAAGTATTAATTCCTACGATGTGATCGAGGAGGAGAATACTTGCGCATGGAGTTCCTGGAGTTTCTAAAAGGAGAATGTGATTCTCTCTCAGCTTACGTAATCCTTCGAGTAAACCACAGCACAACGGTGTATCGGGGCGGAGGTATCGCACCCTATGAGATATGGCATGCTCTATGATGAGTATTGCTGAGTTACCTGTTTCCTTTTGGTGTTATACACTTGAGAAGCTACATACCTATAGAATGGGGTTCCAACCAAATCAATGCCTACCACTACATATAAGATATGGAATGGGAAGTGACCATGTCTTAAACGAGTTAAGATATGGGGTTGTCCGGCCTATGTTGAAAGGCAGAATCCGGACAAGCTCGAAGCAAGGTCAGTTCTGTAAGTTTTTTAGGATATCCTAAACATTTGTGAGGGAATATCTTCTACCACTCTGAGGAGCAAAAGGTGTTTTGTTTCTCAGCATGCCACCTTTTTAGAAAAGGAATTTCTTGTGAAGAAATTTGTGGTCATGAGGTAGAACTGGAAGGAGTTCCAGCTAGACAAACTAACAGCTGATGATTTGGTGAAACCAAAGGATTCAATAGTCTCCAACGAACCTCAACCTCTCCGCGAATCTGGTAGGGTTCCTCATCCAATTAAGAGATACTACGGTTTTCTCGGTGACAGTGGGAGCGAGTAATGCATCATGGTAGATGAAGGCCCAACTAGGTTCAGGCAGGTCATCACGAGTGGGGACTCTGTGAAAAGGTTGGATGCTATACGGTCAAAGATGGAATCTATGTACACCAACAGAGTATGACTTTGCATGTTGCACCTGAAGGGGTAAAACCCATTGGGAGCAAATGGATCTTGAGAAGATTCTTGGTGTAAATGGAAAAGTTGAGACTTTCAAAGCTATGCTTAAGTCCATCAGGATCAATGCACGCATCACGGTGTTAGAACATCTGTTTTGATGTGGCAGTCAAAGAGTTTGACTTCATCAAAATGGTAGATGAACCTTGTATATACAAGAAGGTTGTAGAGAGTGAGGTTGTCTTACACGTATTGTACGTAGATGACATACTCTTGATAGGAAATGGTTTCCTATGCTACACTCGGTCAAGCTCCTCTTATCATGAGGATTCTCAATATAAGATCTGGATGATACCTATTACATCTTGTGGATTATGATCTATGGTGATAGATCTAAGTGAATGTTGGGAGTGTCCAAATCCAGGTACATTAACACCATACTAAAGGGGTTTAGTATGGAGGATTCTAAGCGGGGTGGTTCGCCCACTTACTCAAGAATCACTCTCTCCAAAAAGACGTCTTCCAAGACTGATTTGGAGAGAGCTCGCGTGCAAAGGATACCCTATGCTTCGACAGTAGGATCTATCATGTATGCGATGTTATGTACCAGAACAGATGTAGATGTCTCACTAGGTGTAGTGATCAGGAATCAATCGGATCTCGGGAGAATCACTGAAAAGCTGTGGAGGATATTGTTAAGTACTTGAGAAGCACTAAAAGAAAGTTCTTTGTTCCAGCTTCCAGAGTGATAAGTTCGACTGAAAGTCAGTCACAAGCATTGCCTTTACCCTCAGTGGAGGGATGGTATGTTGGAAGAGTTCCAAACTAGATACCGTGGCATAATAGACGATAAGGCTGAATACATTACTACCAACGATGCTACCAAAGAGGTTGTCTGGACATTTCTTGTTCATGAGATAAACAAGATTTCTACCATTGAGCGTCCAATAACTGTTATTGTGACTACAATGGAGTTGTAGCTTTAGCCTAGGAACACCTGTACCTTTATCGATCCGGACATATTCTGAGGACAGTATCACCTGATCAGGGAGATAGTTGATCTCCAAGGGATTGAGGTAAGGAGAGTAGATTTTGAGGTTAACACGGTGGGTCCACTCACTAAGGCTTGCTTCCTCAAATACTATTTAAGAGATTTTGGGATGGTTGAGTATGGGATACTACAACCACTGCTAAACTGTTGAGTATGAGATGCTGCAACAAATGGCCTTAGTGCAAGTGGAAGATTGTTAGTTATAGGTATGCCCTAGAGGCCATTAATGTACATGTGATGTATATTGTAGTGGATGCTTGGACATATATAGGGAGGACATTCTTGCTCGACATGATAGTATGCTATCTAATTGCTTTTTATCTTAACATGTTGACTTGTATAAGTGATACTTTCTTGCTCTTACATGTTGATAAAGCCCTTAAGATATGTACTTGACTACCAGGACTATGATGTAGATCATACTAGTAGGGCTAAGGGTAGTCCATAAGTACACCCTATAACTGTTCCTAGTCGAGGGTGTATCGAGACAGGGCATCGATATTCTAGAGTAGATTAGCGTATACGCATCTTGACCCATATGATTGGCGATAGATGATTACACATCCATTGGTGTTTGGCATTAAAGATGGTTTACGGGTGCTCAGTGGAGACTGGGTACACTGAACGGACTCGCCAAGAACTCCTAGATGGTATTATACCTATCGTCAGATAGCAGTTCTCTGGTGACACTGGTACAGGTTAGTCTGTCGACCCGAGATTGTCATAGAGTCTCGTATGATTCCCACTGTGCTTTGATTTTCACCATACAACGGTCAAGAGATCGTGCAAAAAGGTCGTTTTTGGGTAAAGTCCCGAGTCACATGGAGGCAATGAGCGATAGGAGGGGATTCGTCTCTCCCGGTATTGGGAGTTGATGTTGCGCTATGCTCGATTGGCTATAACATGAAATACCTAGCCAGGGTTGTTAAGATTTACTGGTAAGTGTTATCAGTGGTTTCTCGAACCGTTATGGACCTTGCATCGGCATGACTTATCAGGCTATTAGGGTCTGACGTTAAACCACCCACAGGCTGTTGATATGCGACATATCCGACAAAGAGACCGGACTGTACGGTAGTGTTACTGATTGGATTCGCAGGAGTACGAGCAGGCTTGCTTGTTGATCTTCTGATCGCTCAATACCCGGGTGGCCGTTACATTTAGCACACTGCTTGCGGCTTGTGGGTGTTTTATATGATCGTCACCTACTGCCAGCGTATTGACGAGTCTTTAGAGTCCAACACAGAGATTTCCTGGTTCATGCAAAACGGAGTAGGAGCACGTTTGTGATATGTGCGGGACCGAGATTAATGCGCGTATGTGATACCGCATTCTATTCTCGCGATATGTGATATCGGTCGGTTATATGAGATATAGCCGAGTTATCGGATCAAGTGTTGATTCGATAAGTTGATACATTTTATATTAGTTGGTTGTATGTGATTTAGCCGGATTATTAAATCAAGTGTTGATTTGATAATTGTAACACCCGAGCCCAATGCTACTAATTTCAGTTACCGTTTGAACGTAGTGTGGCACTCATTTCATTTATCTTGCTTGATTGTTACTTATTGTAATTTTACCCCGTCAATTCAATTCTGCATATAAAAATTTATGGCATATGAAATAAAAATTAAAAATATTCATCATGACCTACTTGACACCGCTAACCCCGTTATAGCGTCCATGTATCGTGTTCTTGTCCCGTTCAGTGAAACGGGCGAGTTTGGACGGCTACGTGCACGTACGTGTGTCCGTTTTGTGGGTATGCTTTTTGATTGTAAAATACTTCATTTTCACTTTTGGATCCCGCCTCAAATTCTATTATTTCAATTTCAAATTTTTGGACCCGACCCGGACGCGATTTGGAAATGTTTTATTTTGCGCCAAAATCCCAAATTCCTAACATTCTTTAAACTGTCGAATTTATATTTTAAAACCATATAATATTTTTTATAATCTTATAAATCTTTTAATACCTTTTCCTAACAAACGAATTTCCTCCTCAACCAATCACAACCTCTCTACTTACCCCGTGGGTCCCATCTCTCTCTCTCTCCCTCTCCTTTCTCTCTCTCTCTCCCCCTCTCTTTCTCTCTCTCCCTCTCTTCTATATTCTAAACCATTCCCTCCTCCCTTTTCTTTCAGAACGCGAAACCCACCATCGCGCGAACCCTACCGCCGCCGTCTCCCTCGCCGCCGCAGTCCCAACGCCGACACCACCACCACCGGGCTCGTCGTCTCCTCGCCCTCAACCGAGCCTCCCTCTCCTCGCCACCTCCTCCTTCTTCTTTCGTGTGCCCGAGCCCACGCCTTCACCCTCAAAACCTCGTCGATGGTCTCTCGTCGTCGCCATCTGCACCACCACCTTCACCCTTCTCACCCCCTGCACACTCCAACACCCCCAACCATCTCCTTTTCCTTTCCTTTCTCCCTTTTTCCCGTGCTCCCTGCACCAGCGCCGCGGCCACCTGAGCACCCCCTGCATGCGTCTGCGCCGCCCCTGGTCATCGCCGACGATCACCAGACCACCCTTGAACGCCCTGTAAGCACTTTCTCCATCTCATTCTTCCTTTTTCTTCTATACTTGCTTCCTGGATATTTACTGTTATGGGTTCATGAAAGGTTCTACTGTTCACCGCCGGAGCGCCGTCGTCGCAACCGATGATCTCAACCCCTTTACTGATCATCGTGAGCACCCCTTCTCAGATCCTCCTTCCCCCCTTCTTTGTATTTCTTTATATTTCTTTTCTTTCTTGTGCATGTCTTGATGTTTTTTCCACTGTTGTATACTTGGCCAGAATCCGGTGTTGCAGACGTCGCGTCCCGACGTTCCAGCACGATACCCCGACCCGTGTGGCTTCACTGTTCGTCGTTTGGGATCATTCCGTGAACCGTGCGCCCGTCGCGAGTTTTCTCGCCGACATTTTTACGTTCCGTTTTCCCGATTCGCAACCCGTCGAGGCAAGTACCCCTTGCTACATGCTAAACCATATTTACTTATACTTAATGACACCCTAAAACTCGCAATTTAACTTTGGTATTATAATTTCCCATTTTTCTTGTTCAAGATTGTTATATATCATTTATCTTTCGAACTTGGAACCTACCTGTTGTAATTACTAATTTGGAACCTAATAATCACATTTACATGCTTTAATTACACTTCCACTGATGATGTAGCCTATGGCACCTTTTCTACCGTTTTACTTCATTCGGACACTCGTATACATTTAGTCTGCTTAAACTGTGATTTCATTCGTGGAACCTATATACACATATAACATTGCATCTATGAAGTCTTAACTTGATAACATGATTAAACGGCTATAATTGTCTTACTGCATTCTTATAATTTGAAATCATCTCTGTGACACAACTGATAACTGTACTGCTAGTTGAATGAATCTGCCTATCGCATAATTCACTGCTTAGATCATGCTGCTGATAACCAGGCTTGATTATGTGACTGAGTATGAGCACACCTAAGATATTGTTTACATCTTGACCCGACTTGCTACATACATATTGATTAACCCGACATGGTACTGTATACTTCTTGACTTGACTTGATGTACCATGACCTGACCCGTTACCTGATCTTGTGTCTAATGCCAACAAACCTGACATGTAGTCCTCACGGACCGTTCATGTTGTCTATCCAGACAAACCTGTTTACCTGATCCTGCGTTGGCATTAGTTTCTTGATTACGGGATACCTGACTTGACTTACACATAACTTGGGGGTATGGGGAAATCAGTATTGTAACCGAACGTAACTCCAAGAGCCAACCTATTGTTTGCCGTTTTTCTGTTAGTTATATGTATGCCCTAGAGGCCGTTACTGTACATAGGATGTATATTGTAGTGGATGCTGGGACATATATAGGGATGACTTTCTTGCTCGACATGATAGTATGCTATCTGGTTGAACTTTACCTTAACGTGTATACTGATTGTCTCTCTGTTACATGTTGGTAAAGCCCTTAGGATGTGTGCTTGACTACCTGGACTATGATGCGGATCATACTAGTGGGGACATGGTAGTCCATAAGTACATCCTTCACAGTCCCTAGTCGTGGGTATATCGAGACGGGGCATCGATATACCAGAGTAGACTAGCGTATACCTTCTCGACCCATACAGATGGGCGATGGATGATCCCATATCCATTGGTGTTTGACATCAGAGATGATATACGGGTGCTCAGTAGAGACTGGGTACACTGGACGGACTCGCCGAGAACTCCCAGATGGTATTATACCTCACGTCAGATGGCAGTTCTCTGGTGACACTGGTACAGAGTAGTCTGTTGACCCAAGATCGTCATAGAGTCTTGTGTGGTTCCCACTGTGCTTTGATTTCCATCTTACCACGTCCAAGAGGGCATGCAAAACGGTGGTTTTTGGGTACAGTCCCGAGTCACATGGAGGCAATGAGCGATAGGAGGGGATTCGTCTCTCCCGGTATAGGAAGTTGATGTTGCGCTGTGTTCGATTGGCTATAACAGGAAATCCCTGGCCAGGGTTGCTGAGATTTACTGGTAAGTGTTACCAGTAGTTTCTCGAAAAGTTATAGACCTCATATCGACACGACTTATCGAGCTATTGGGGTCTGACGTTTACCACCCCTAGGCGAGATATGCGACATATCAGACGATCAAACCGGACTGTACGGTAGTGTTACTGGTTGGATTCACTGGAGTGTGAGCGGGCTTGCTCGTCGATCTTCAGATCGCTCAATACCCGGGTGGCCATTACGTTTAGCAGACCGCTTGCGGCTTGTGGGTGTTTGATATGATCATCGCCTGCTGCCGGCGTATTGACGAGTCTTTAGAGTCCTACACAGAGGTTTCCTGGCTCAAGCAAAACGAAATAGGAGCGCATATGAGATATGTGCGGGAACGAGAATAATGCGTGTATGTGATACCGTATTCCATTCTCACGATGAATGTATCGATTAGGTTATATGCGATATACCCTAGTTATCGAATCAAAGGTTGATTTGATAAGCCGATACATTATATACTAGTCGGTTGTGTGCGACATGACCGGGTCATTGAATCAAGTGTTGATTTAATTATTTAATGCATAATTATATATTTGATATATTACTTTGCATTAACTAGTATCGGTTCACTTTAAATGGATTTTCTCACTCGGGTGTGCGCATTACATATGCGATATGATTTTGTGCATTTGATTGTATCATGTTTGATGATACATGTTTACTTGGTTAAGTGCAAAGAATTAAACCATGGTTAAAAGAATGGTTAAGGTTTCATTTCCTTTATTTATTCATTTATTTATTTGTTTATTCATTTTGGAAAAGAGGAGAAAAGAATGGTGGCTTAATTTGGAGTTTAGTTGAAGCTTCATGAAACTTTGATCAAGTCAACCATTCTTATCTCATCCATAACCCTAACCATTCCCACTAACCATGATTCATTCTCTACACTTGACTCTAGTTAACATTATGATAAGTTTTGATTTTTCTATTGTTTTTAATTAACTTATCATATATTTTCTTTCTTCTTCTTCTTCATGAGCAAGGAAGAAAAAGCTTTCTTCATCAATGGTGATTGATGATAAAGAGTGAGAAATCCAAATCTAAAGTCTACCCACTTCCTATTTCTTCATCCTCTACCTCTTGCCAAGTAGTAGAGTGTGTTCTCTTCACAAGTTTTTGGACTTGGTGAAGTCGGAGCTTGATTTAGCGATGCCTCGACGTAGATCATCTTCGGCACGTCGTCGATGACCTAGCCCGCTTCTTCTCCGATGAAGCCGACGCAAGAGCCCGGATTTCGGATTTGTACAGCGGAGATGACTTCTTCATGGAGCTATGGAGGTGGACAAACGGATCTACAAAGGTTGTATATCCGTATCCCTTAGTTAACTGTTAACTAGATTACTTTTTCGCATAGATTTCCAGCAAACGATCCGTATTAGGGTCTCTCGGCACCTATATAATTTGAAGTTGGCATGTTCGATGCCTTGTGAGACCTCATTAGGATGCCTAGGAACCCTACAGTGGTATCAGAGCCTAGCTAGAGCCTTAGGCGAAGTCCAGACGCAATTTGAAGTCCGATCGAACCGAAATTGAGAACCCAAAATAGCTCTCTATCCTTTTTCTAAAAACGTGGATTTTTCCATATTAAAAATTTCCAAAAAATTCAGCAGGGAATTACATGAGATACTGTGAAGCACGTGATGGTAATTCGACAATAGAGGCGCGGAACCGCGGCCCTTACCATGGGATGCGCGGCGGTTCCGCGGCCACTGTATTGAATTACAGCACGTGTCTTCCACAGTAACTCATGTCTTGTAGTGCTGAGTCTTCTGGGAATTTTTAATATTTTTTCAAGAGTTGAATTTTCTGGGTTGTTTTGGGGACTTAGTATATTCGATCGGATTATCAAATTTTGTCTGTGTGGCTTTCCGGATAATTTTTATAATATGTTAAAAAGTTCGATCGGATATAAATACCCAATTTTTCCCCTATCGGGAAATTTCCAAGTGTTGGATTTTTCCGTAGTTTAACGACGTTCTAAGTAGTGCAAGTAACGCGATGGACCCTCTAGAAGTCAACAACCTTAACTCGATTATGTGACCGTCTTGAACTGCCCTTTGAACCTTCGGGTTTGGGGCAGTACGGCGTGCCACATGTGAGGCGTTGGCTTGACCCTTCTACGGCTGGACCGTTGGTACTGAGGCACGAACGGAATGTTGTTAGACTTGTTTCATATGTTGATCTGTATCGGGAAAACTTGGGTGTTCGAATGTTCAATCGGAAAGTTTAACATTTTCTAATTATCTGGAATGGGATACAATAATTGGAATTCACAAGTAGTTATGAGATAACTAAATGAATGTTATAAACATAGCAGTTTAGTCTCACTAGATCGGTTGCCACGGAATTTTGATGTGATCAAAAGTCCGTCGCAATTACGTAGCGTACGCGGATACTCGCCGGACAAACTTAATAGATAGCTACATCCCATAGCCCCGACCAAGTGACTGTAGGAGAACCCCGTCGCCGAAAGCATCCGTTCGGGTGCTCGCGGTAGCGGTGTTCCGCCTTGGTGCACTTCGTCGACGGTATCAGGGGTGCGGCCGCCTACTAAAGTTTGCGACGAGCATTCGATCAGTTTTTCGGGAATCTTGTTGAATTGCCCGACTTAATGTTGAAAAGAGTTTTCAATAATGAGACTAAAATGCGGGGTTTATAATTGTTAGGCATGCGATGTCTAAGGAATTCATTTGATCAGGCATGCGATATCTGAGGTGGTTGCGGATTCCAACTGTTGTAGTTTTACACTTTCTTTTCTGTGACCGTAAGTGTAATATGTGATATCGCCGGTTTCGTTGCTATATGTCAACGACAATTGGGATGGACATATTTACTTACGTTGATGACATGTGATGTTATGTGTTGCTGGATATGTTATATTGGATCGTCGTGTTTGAATAGCCGGGGTTTTTTATGTGAGATGAGTGTTTTTCATTTTCATTCATGTAAAAACTTGTATGTAATATTCTTTTATTGGGGCGCTTCCAGGTTGCGGAAGTTGTCACCCTTTGTATATTATTTACTTTTCCGCACTAGGATAGACCCAAGGAGGGGAGCACAAGTAACCGGGTTCTGGAGTCCAGTGGGAGACCAACTCGAGGAGTCGAGTCCGGGTCTCCTAACTCTAGAATTGGTAGGGTTGCTTGCCGCTCTCGTAGGGGTCTAGGGGTGTGGGTTTGGCTATTCATCACGACCATGGAATCCGTGTTTTATACTGGCTCGTATTGAAAACACGGACGTCCTAGTATATCCAATATTTCATATGATTCTTCTGCTGCCTTATCTGTGATGTGATCATGTGATAGATACAGTATATAGTATATATGATATATTATATAGGCGTTACTTATGTTTTACACCCGCGCTAGCCCTGCCCCGCTCTGCCGTTAGTTACCTAACCTAACGGTGCATGAGGGGACATCGAGGCGAATGCGGATGGCATAAGTGTACGTCGTATTTATCTGTGATGTTTAGGTACTTAAATGATGGGACTTCATTAATGTGATTAATGAAATAAAAGAAACCTAAGATGTTGTAGAATCGAATTTCAAAATAAAACAGGTAGCTACAGTTCTTGCTTTGCACAGCGGTATATATGATATATCCTGCACCTTATTCGATAAGGAAAGGACCGAGATCCCTTCACCGGGAGTGACTCCTTTAGCAATAACTGGCAGATGCTACACACTCGGTTTGTCTTTTGATCGCTTTTAAGTGTTTTTGCTTTGCACAGTGATATATATGATATATCCCGCACCTCATTCGACGAGGAAAGGACCGACGATCCCTTCACCGGGAGTGACTTCTTTAGCAAAACTAGAAAAGCCTCAAAAGCACTCCATTTTAAAATCATTTGATTCTACAACGATATCAAGTTCATTACGCAATAGGTTTTCAGAAAAACCTGTCGTAGCCCTCCGTCATTTCAGATATGTACTGGTTAGTATTCGTGCTGCGTTTGTTGACCTCTGTCAAGGCGTAGTGTGCGGTAGCTGATTAGTGCTTATCTGCATAAGCATATGATGTGATTGATTTAGGGTAGTCGTGCGACCTTGTTGACCTCTGTCAAGGGTCGTGTGGGTGGGTTTACTTCAATCAGGAAATGACGGGTTGAACTTGACTAGCAGCCTATGGTTTGTTGACCTCTGTCAAAGTCATAGGACGCTGGGGGCAAAATATTATCGGGAATTTCAAGTGTTGAAATTTGCAATGAGATTGCATACCTTCTATGAGATAGTTGGATCCCGATACCCGCTGCGAGTAAGAGTTACTCCTGGGAGAGTTTTATACATTACAATTAGCCGATCAAGTAGGTGTCTAGAAAGGTGTCAACGGGGTTATGCCTCTGGGAAAACGAGGTTTACAGTAATTAGGTTCGTGCGAAAGCACGGGGGACCTCCCTCAAAGTACCGACACTGGCCTGGCTAAAAGATTGGCAAACTTGTAGTGTGTAATTAATCCCGGCTAGTCTTTCCTTTTAGAGTTTGAAGGAAGATTTGATAAAAAGCAGTGGGAGCCATCCTGATTAGATAAAATAAAAACCAATCTATTCTTGCAAGAGCGCACGCTGAGTGTTTTCTTCTCTCTCTCTCCAGGCAGCGACCATATCACGCCTTAATCAAGATAATAAAACGGAATATTGACCGAACCCGCTTGTTATACTGGGCTGGGGAACGTTGGTCCCGCTCCAACTTATAATTGTTATAAGACAGAGCAGGAAATTGGGGAATTCCAGATTTCCCGTGCCACCCAAACGAAGAGAGTGCATGCTGATGCATCATCTTCGGGTGTGTTCATTACAAAGAACTGTTTCTCCGTATCCTCTACGTCCTGGGTATGTGATACCAGATAAGGATCCCAGATATGTAATCTGTTACATAGGGTTACAGATATGTAGAGAACTGAGAACGGGTGATAAGTTTCATGAGGCAGAAAACGGGGCAAGAGTTGCAGCCAAGTCTGTTGGTCACTGTCACCCTGTATTACAATACATTGATTCTGAACGAATGATATTAGATACCGAACCTGATATACAAAATCATATCTGTCTCTTTATTAGTAAAGAAACGATATAATTTTGTATTGTTGGATAATGTTTTGAATATTTCCTATATCAAAAGTTGATCGGTTCAGGCACGTTATCTAAAAGCATTGATGTTCTAAATCAAACTACAGTTCTTTAGTATACAGAACACACACAAGAGGAAGAGTTCAGAAATGAACGGATTCTTCTTGAGGCATTGTAGACTAGGTCAGATCAATGTGACCAGACTAGCTAGAGTTACATAAAGATGTATATTTAAATCAGTTTGAATTTACATCTTGTGAAACTCGCCAGTCATGTCACAGAGATAAGATGACCATAGCTCTGTTTACTGGAAACAGAGAAAGAGTTAGTAAACTCTTGGGATGATACATGTTGATGTATGTTAGGTCCCCTGTCTACATATGCCAGGACTGGTTCTTTATACTTCTTTACATTCTCTGATAATCTCTCAAGATTCAGACATATGTTCCTGTTGAAACACAAGTCCGAACCTTTTGAGATATTCACAGAATATGATTTAGAAGTAGAGAACCAAAATACGGGTATAAGTATTATGTCCTATGATGAGATCAGGGAGGAGAATACTTGTGCATGGAATTCCTGGACTATTCTAAAGGAGAATGAGATTCTCTCTCAGCATTACTCCTCTGTATACACCATAGCACGATGGTATATCGGGGCGGAGCAGATACACCCTATTTGATATGGTGTGCTCTATGATGAGTACTACTGAGTTACCTATTTCTTTTTGGGAGTTATGCACCTGAGAAGATGTATACCTATTGAATAGGGTTCAAATCAAATCAGTTGCCTACCGCTTCATATGTGATATGGAAAGAGAAGAGCCCATATCTTAAGTTGGTTAAGATTTGGGGTTGTCCGGGCTATATCTAAAAGCAAAATCCGGACAAGCTCGAGGCAAGGACTGTTATGTAGAACTGGAAATGTTCCAGCTATACAAACTGCAGCTGATGATTTGAAAGAACCAAAGGACTCAATAGTTACCAACGAACCTCGGCCTCTCCGCCGATCTAGTAGGGTTCCTCACCCACCTGAGAGATACTTCTGTTTCTCTATGACAGTGGGAGTGAGGATTGCATCATGAGATGATGACCCAACTAGTTTCGAGCTGGCCATCAGGAGTAAGACTCTGTAAGAATGGCTGGATGTTTATCGATCTGAGATGGAATCCTTATACACCAACAAAGTATGGACTTTGGTTGCTATATCTGAAGGGTTAAATCCCCATCAGGAGCAAGTATATCTTGAGAAGATTACTTGGTGTAGATGGAAAAGTTGAGACTTTCAAAGCTAGAATTGTTAAAGGTTTTCGTCATCGACCAGGCGTGGATAATGATGAAACCTTTTCCAGTAGCTATGCTTAAGTCCATCCAAATCCTACTTGCTACGGCTACATACCATAACTACGATATCTGGCGGTTGGGTGCCATGACTGCTTTTCTAAATGATGTTTTAGAATAGTGCGTCTATAAGTACACAGCCAGAGGGCCTCGTAGACAGTGGGAGCAGCGGAAACGTGTGCAAGATGCTTTATAGGATAAAGCAGGCATCGCGGAGTTGGAACATCTATTTTGATGTAGTAGTCAAAGAAGTTGACATCATCAAAATGGTAGATGAACCTTGTATAAACAAAAAGGTAGTAGGGAGTATGGTGGTGATCCTCGTAGAGTACGTGGATGACATACTCTTGATAGGGAAGGAGTTTCCTATGCTACGCTCGGTCGATCTCCGATTATCACAATGATTATCCACATAGGATCAAAGTGATACCTACTAAATCCTGGATTTTGGATCTATGAGATAGATCTAATTGGATATTAGGAATCTCACTAGCTGTAGTGAGATGGTATCAGTTGATCCTGGGGAGAATCACTGGAAGGGTTCCAGGGTGATAAAGACGGCTGAATGTCAGTCGCAGGCATTGTCTTTACCCTCAGTAAAGGGACGGTATGTTGGAAGAGTTCCAAGCTAGATACCGTGACATACTAGACGATGAAGGCAGGATAGATCGCTACTTAAGATGCTACCAAAGAGGCTGTCTGGGTGTATATTAGTTCATAAGATGAACTTTGTTCCAACCATTGTGAGACAATGGAGTTGTGGCTTATGCCAAGGAACGTCCGTCCCATCAGTGATCCAGACATATTCTAAAGCAGTGTCACCTGATCATGGAGATGGTTGATCTCCAGGGTGATCGAGGGTTGGAGAGAAGACTCAGAGGACAACACAGCGGATCCACTCACAAAGGCCTGTTCCCAGAGAGAGACTTTTATGGGATGGTTGAGTATGAGATACTGCAACCACTGCTACAGATGGCCCTAGTGCAAGTGGGAGATTGTTAGTTATATGTATGCCCTAGAGGCCATTACTGTACATAGGATGTATATTGTAGTGGATGCTGGGACATATATAGGGATGACTTTCTTGCTCGACATGATAGTATGCTATCTGGTTGAACTTTACCTTAACGTGTATACTGATTGTCTCTCTGTTACATGTTGGTAAAGCCCTTAGGATGTGTGTTTGACTACCTGGACTATGATGCGGATCATACTAGTGGGGACATGGTAGTCCATAAGTACATCCTTCACAGTCCTTAGTCGTGGGTATATCGAGACGGGGCATCGATATACCAGAGTAGACTAGCGTATACCTTCTTGACCCATACAGATGGGCGATGGATGATCCCATATCCATTGGTGTTTGACATCAGAGATGATATACGGGTGCTCAGTAGAGACTGGGTACACTGGACGGACTCGCCGAGAACTCCCAGATGGTATTATACCTCACGTCAGATGGCAGTTCTCTGGTGACACTGGTACAGAGTTGTCTGTTGACTCGAGATCGTCATAGAGTCTTGTGTGGTTCCCACTGTGCTTTGATTTCCATCTTACCACATCCAAGAGGGCGTGCAAAACGGTGGTTTTTGGGTACAGTCCCGAGTCACATGGAGGCAATGAGCGATAGGAGGGGATTCGTCTCTCCCGGTATAGGGAGTTGATGTTGCGCTGTGTTCGATTGGCTATAACAGGAAATCCCTGGCCAGGGTTGCTGAGATTTACTGGTAAGTGTTACCAGTAGTTTCTCGAAATGTTATAGACCTCATATCGACACGACTTATCGAGCTATTGGGGTCTGACGTTTACCACCCCTAGGCGAGATATGCGACATATCAGACGATCAGACCGGACTGTACGGTAGCGTTACTGGTTGGATTCACTGGAGTGTGAGCGGGCTTGCTCGTCGATCTTCAGATCGCTCAATACCCGGGTGGCCATTACGTTTAGCAGACCGCTTGCGGCTTATGGGTGTTTGATATGATCATCGCCTGCTGCCGGCGTATTGACGAGTCTTTAGAGTCCTACACAGAGGTTTCCTGGCTCAAGCAAAACGAAATAGGAGCGCATATGAGATATGTGAGGGAACGAGAATAATGCGTGTATGTGATACCGTATTCCATTCTCACGATGAATGTATCGATTAGGTTATATGCGATATACCCTAGTTATCGAATCAAAGGTTGATTTGATAAGCCGATACATTATATACTAGTCGGTTGTGTGCGACATGACCGGGTCATTGAATCAAGTGTTGATTTAATTATTTAATGCATAATTATATATTTGATATATTACTTTGCATTAACTAGTATCAGTTCACTTTAAATGGATTTTCTCACTCGGGTGTGCGCATTACATATGCGATATGATTTTGTGCATTTGATTGTATCATGTTTGATAATACATGTTTACTTGGTTAAGTGCAAAGAATTAAACCATGGTTAAAAGAATGGTTAGGGTTTCATTTCCTTTATTTATTCATTCATTTGTTTGTTTATTCATTTTGGAAAAGAGGAGAAAAGAATGGTGGCTTAATTTGGAGTTTAGTTGAAGCTTCATGAAACTTTGATCAAGTCAACCATTCTTATCTCATCCATAACCCTAACCATTCCCACTAACCATGATTCATTCTCTACACTTGACTCTAGTTAACATTATGATAAGTTTTGATTTTTCTATTGTTTTTAATTAACTTATCATATATTTTCTTTCTTCTTCTTCTTCATGAGCAAGGAAGAAAAAGCTTTCTTCATCAATGGTGATTGATGATAAAGAGTGAGAAATCCAAATCTAAAGTCTACCCACTTCCTATTTCTTCATCCTCTACCTCTTGCCAAGTAGTAGAGTGTGTTCTCTTCACAAGTTTTTGGACTTGGTGAAGTCGGAGCTTGATTTAGCGATGCCTCGACGTAGATCATCTTCGGCACGTCGTCGATGACCTAGCCCGCTTCTTCTCCGATGAAGCCAACGCAAGAGCCTGGATTTCGGATTTGTACAGCGGAGATGACTTCTTCATGGAGCTATGGAGGTGGACAAATGGATCTACAAAGGTTGTATATCCGTATCCCTTAGTTAACTGTTAACTAGATTACTTTTTCGCCTAGATTTCCAGCAAACGATCCGTATTAGGGTCTCTCGGCACCTAGATAATTTGAAGTTGGCATGTTCGATGCCTTGTGAGACCTCATTAGGGTGCCTAGGAACCCTACAGTGGTATCAGAGCCTAGCTAGAGCCTTAGGCGAAGTCCAGACGCAATTTGAAGTCCGATCGAACCGAAATTGAGAACCCAAAATAGCTCTCTGTCCTTTTTCTAAAAACGTGGATTTTTCCATATTAAAAATTTCCAAAAAATTCAGCAGGGAATTACATGAGATACTGTGAAGCACGTGATGGTAATTCGACAACAGAGGCGCGGAACCGCGGCCCCTACCATGGGATGCGCGGCGGTTCCACGGCCACTGTATTGAATTACAGCACGTGTCTTCCACAGTAACTCATGTCTTGTAGTGCTGAGTCTTCTGGGAATTTTTAATATTTTTTCAAGAGTTGAATTTTCTGGGTTGTTTTGGGGACTTAGTATATTCGATCGGATTATCAAATTTTGTCTGTGTGGCTTTCCGGATAATTTTTAGAATATGTTAAAAAGTTCGATCGGATATAAATACCCAATTTTTCCCCTGTCGGGAAATTTCCAAGTGTTGGATTTTTCCGTAGTTTAACGACGTTCTAAGTAGTGCAAGTAACGCGATGGTCCCTCTAGAAGACAACAAACCTTAACTCGATTATGTGACCGTCTTGAACTGCCCTTTGAACCTTCGGGTTTGGGGCAGTACGGCGTGCCACATGTGAGGCGTTGGCTTGACCCTTCTACGGCTGGACCGTTGGTACTGAGGCACGAACGGAATGTTGTTAGACTTGTCTCATATGTTGATCTGTATCGGGAAAACTTGGGTGTTCGAATGTTCAATCGGAAAGTTTAACATTTTCTAATTATCTGGAATGGGATACAATAATTGGAATTCACAAGTAGTTATGAGATAACTAAATGAATGTTATAAACATAGCAGTTTAGTCTCACTTGATCGGTTGCCACGGAATTTTGATGTGATCAAAAGTCCGTCGCAATCACGTAGCGTACGCGGATACTCGCCGGAAAAACTTAATAGACAGCTACATCCCATAGCCCCGACCAAGTGACTGTAGGAGAACCCCGTCGCCGAAAGCATCCGTTCGGGTGCTCGCGGTAGCGGTGTTCCGCCTTGGTGCACTTCGTCGACGGTATCAGGGGTGCGGCCGCCTACTAAAGTTTGCGACGAGCATTCGATCAGTTTTTCGGGAATCTTGTTGAATTGCCCGACTTAATGTTGAAAAGTGTTTTCAATAATGAGACTAAAATGCGGGGTTTATAATTGTTAGGCATGCGATGTCTAAGGAATTCATTTGATCAGGCATGCGATATCTGAGGTGGTTGCGGATTCCAACTGTTGTAGTTTTACACTTTCTTTTCTGTGACCGTAAGTGTAATATGTGATATCGCCGGTTTCGTTGCTATATGTCAACGACAATTGGGATGGACATATTTACTTACGTTGATGACATGTGATGTTATGTGTTGCTGGATATGTTATATTGGATCGTCGTGTTTGAATAGCCGGGGGTTTTTATGTGAGATGAGTGTTTTTCATTTTCATTCATGTAAAAACTTGTATGTAATATTCTTTTATTGGGGCGCTTCCAGGTTGCGGAAGTTGTCACCCTTTGTATATTATTTACTTTACCGCACTAGGATAGACCCAAGGAGGGGAGCACAAGTAACCGGGTTCTGGAGTCCAGTGGGAGACCAACTCGAGGAGTCGAGTCCGGGTCTCCTAACTCTAGAATTGGTAGGGTTGCTTGCCGCTCTCGTAGGGGTCTAGGGGTGTGGGTTTGGCTATTCATCACGACCATGGAATCCGTGTTTTATACTGGCTCGTATTGAAAACACCGACGTCCTAGTATATCCAATATTTCATATGATTCTTCTGCTGCCTTATCTGTGATGTGATCATGTGATAGATACAGTATATAGTATATATGATATATTATATAGGCGTTACTTATGTTTTACACCCGCGCTAGCCCTGCCCCGCTCTGCCGTTAGTTACCTAACCTAACGGTGCATGAGGGGACATCGAGGCGAATGCGGATGGCATAAGTGTACGTCGTATTTATCTGTGATGTTTAGGTACTTAAATGATGGGACTTCATTAATGTGATTAATGAAATAAAAGAAACCTAAGATGTTGTAGAATCGAATTTCAAAATAAAACAGGTAGCTACAGTTCTTGCTTTGCACAGCGGTATATATGATATATCATGCACCTTATTCGATAAGGAAAGGACCGAGATCCCTTCACCGGGAGTGACTCCTTTAGCAATAACTGGCAGATGCTACACACTCGGTTTGTCTTTTGATCGCTTTTAAGTGTTTTTGCTTTGCACAGTGATATATATGATATATCCCGGACCTCATTCGACGAGGAAAGGACCGACGATCCTTTCACCGGGAGTGACTCCTTTAGCAAAACTAGAAAAGCCTCAAAAGCACTCCATTTTAAAATCATTTGATTCTACAACGATATCAAGTTCATTACGCAATAGGTTTTCAGAAAAACCTGTCGTAGCCCTCCGTCATTTCAGATATGTACTGGTTAGTATTCGTGCTGCGTTTGTTGACCTCTGTCAAGGCGTAGTGTGCGGTAGCTGATTAGTGCTTATCTGCATAAGCATATGATGTGATTGATTTAGGGTAGTCGTGCGACCTTGTTGACCTCTGTCAAGGGTCGTGCGGGTGGGTTTACTTCAATCAGGAAATGACGGGTTGAACTTGACTAGCAGCCTATGGTTTGTTGACCTCTGTCAAGGTCATAGGACGCTAGGGGCAAAATATTATCGGGAATTTCAAGTGTTGAAATTTGCAATGAGATTGCATACCTTCTATGAGATAGTTGGATCCCGATACCCGCTGCGAGTAAGAGTTACTCCTGGGAGAGTTTTATACATTACAATTAGCCGATCAAGTAGGTGTCTAGAAAGGTGTCAACGGGGTTACGCCTCTGGGAAAACGAGGTTTACAGTAATTAGGTTCGTGCGAAAGCACGGGGGACCTACCTCAAAGTACCGACACTGGCCTGGCTGAAAGATTGGCAAACTTGTAGTGTGTAATTAATCCCGGCTAGTCTTTCCTTTTAGGGTTTGAAGGAAGATTTGATAAAAAGCAGTGGGAGCCATCCTGATTAGATAAAATAAAAACCAATCTATTCTTGCAAGAGCGCACGCTGAGTGTTTTCTTCTCTCTCTCTCCAGGCAGCGACCATATCACGCCTTAATCAAGATAATAAAACGGAATATTGACCGAACCCACTTGTTATACTGGGCTGGGGAACGTTGGTCCCACTCCAACTTATAATTGTTATAAGACAGAGCAGGAAATTGGGGAATACCAGATTTCCCGTGCCACCCAAACGAAGAGAGTGCATGCTGATGCATCATCTTCGGGTGTGTTCATTACAAAGAACTGTTTCTCCGTATCCTCTACGTCCTGGGTATGTGATACCAGATAAGGATCCCAGATATGTAATCTGTTACATAGGGCTACAGATAGGTAGAGAACTGAGAACGGGTGATAAGTTTCATGAGGCAGAAAACGGGGCAAGAGTTGCAGCCAAGTCTGTTGGTCACTGTCACCCTGTATTACAATACATTGATTCTGAACGAATGATATTAGATACCGAACCTGATATACAAAATCATATCTGTCTCTTTATTAGTAAAGAAACGATATAATTTTGTATTGTTGGATAATGTTTTGAACATTTCCTATATCAAAAGTTGATCGGTTCAGGCACGTTATCTAAAAGCATTGATGTTCTAAATCAAACTACAGTTCTTTAGTATACAGAACACACACAAGAGGAAGAGTTCAGAAATGAACGGATTCTTCTTGAGGCATTGTAGACTAGGTCAGATCAATATGACCAGACTAGCTAGAGTTACATAAAGATGTATATTTAAATCAGTTTGAATTTACATCTTGTGAAACTCGCCAGTCATGTCACAGAGTTAAGATGACCATAGCTCTGTTTACTGGAAACAGAGAAAGAGTTAGTAAACTCTTGGGATGATACATGTTGATGTATGTTAGGTCCCCTGTCTACATATGCCAGGACTGGTTCTTTATACTTCGTTACATTCTCTGATAATCTCTCAAGATTCAGACATATGTTCCTGTTGAAACACAAGTCCGAACCTTTTGAGATATTCACAGAATATGATTTAAAAGTAGAGAACCAAAATACGGGTATAAGTATTATGTCCTATGATGAGATCAGGGAGGAGAATACTTGTGCATGGAATTCCTGGACTATTCTAAAGGAGAATGAGATTCTCTCTCAGCATTACTCCTCTGTATACACCATAGCACGATGGTATATCGGGGCGGAGCAGATACACCCTATTTGATATGGTGTGCTCTATGATGAGTACTACTGAGTTACCTATTTCTTTTTGGGAGTTATGCACCTGAGAAGATGTATACCTATTGAATAGGGTTCAAATCAAATCAGTTGCCTACCGCTTCATATGTGATATGGAAAGGGAAGAGCCCATATCTTAAGTTGGTTAAGATTTGGGGTTGTCCGGGCTATGTCTAAAAGCAAAATCCGGACAAGCTCGAGGCAAGGACTGTTATGTAGAACTGGAAATGTTCCAGCTATACAAACTGCAGCTCATGATTTGAAAGAACCAAAGGATTCAATAGTTACCAACGAACCTCGGCCTCTCCGCCGATCTAGTAGGGTTCCTCACCCACCTGAGAGATACTTCTGTTTCTCTATGACAGTGGGAGTGAGGATTGCATCATGAGATGATGACCCAACTAGTTTCGAGCTGGCCATCAGGAGTAAGACTCTGTAAGAATTGCTGGATGTTTATCGATCTGAGATGGAATCCTTATACACCAACAAAGTATGGACTTTGGTTGCTATATCTGAAGGGTTAAATCCCCATCAGGAGCAAGTATATCTTGTGAAGATTACTTGGTGTAGATGGAAAAGTTGAGACTTTCAAAGCTAGAATTGTTAAAGGTTTTCGTCATCGACCAGGCGTGGATAATGATGAAACCTTTTCCAGTAGCTATGCTTAAGTCCATCCAGATCCTACGTGCCACAGCTACATACCATAACTACGATATCTGGCGGTTGGGTTCCATGACTGCTTTTCTAAATGATGTTTTAGAATAGTGCGTCTATAAGTACACAGCCAGAGGGCCTCGTAGACAGTGGGAGCAGCGGAAACGTGTGCAAGATACTTTATAGGATAAAGCAGGCATCGCAGAGTTGGAACATCTATTTTGATGTAGTAGTCAAAAAAGTTGACATCATCAAAATGGTAGATGAACCTTGTATAAACAAAAAGGTAGTAGGGAGTATGGTGGTGATCCTCGTAGAGTACGTGGATGACATACTCTTGATAGGGAAGGAGTTTCCTATGCTACGCTCGGTCGATCTCCGATTATCACAATGATTATCCACATAGGATCAAAGTGATACCTACTAAATCCTGGATTTTGGATCTATGAGATAGATCTAATTGGATATTAGGAATCTCGCTAGCTGTAGCGAGATGGTATCAGTTGATCCTGGGGAGAATCACTGGAAGGGTTCCAGGGTGATAAAGACGACTGAATGTCAGTCGCAGGCATTGTCTTTACCCTCAGTAAAGGGACGGTATGTTGGAAGAGTTCCAAGCTAGATACCGTGACATACTAGACGATGAAGGCAGGATAGATCGCTACTTAAGATGCTACCAAAGAGGCTGTCTGGGTGTATATTAGTTCATAAGATGAACTTTGTTCCAACCATTGTGAGACAATGGAGTTGTGGCTTATGCCAAGGAACGTCCGTCCCATCAGTGATCCAGACATATTCTAAGGCAGTGTCACCTGATCATGGAGATGGTTGATCTCCAGGGTGATCGAGGGTTGGAGAGAAGACTCAGAGGACAACACAGCGGATCCACTCACAAAGGCCTGTTCCCAGAGAGAGACTTTTATGGGATGGTTGAGTATGAGATACTGCAACCACTGCTACAGATGGCCCTAGTGCAAGTGGGAGATTGTTAGTTATATGTATGCCCTAGAGGCCATTACTGTACATAGGATGTATATTGTAGTGGATGCTGGGACATATATAGGGATGACTTTCTTGCTCGACATGATAGTATGCTATCTGGTTGAACTTTACCTTAACGTGTATACTGATTGTCTCTCTGTTACATGTTGGTAAATCCCTTAGGATGTGTGCTTGACTACCTGGACTATGATGCGGATCATACTAATGGTGACATGGTAGTCCATAAGTACATCCTTCACAGTCCCTAGTCGTGGGTATATCGAGACGGGGCATCGATATACCAGAGTAGACTAGCGTATACCTTCTCGACCCATACAGATGGGCGATGGATGATCCCATATCCATTGGTGTTTGACATCAGAGATGATATACGGGTGCTCAGTAGAGACTGGGTACACTGGACGGACTCGCCGAGAACTCCCAGATGGTATTATACCTCACGTCAGATGGCAGTTCTCTGGTGACACTGGTACAGAGTAGTCTGTAGACCCGAGATCGTCATAGAGTCTTGTGTGGTTCCCACTGTGCTTTGATTTCCATCTTACCACGTCCAAGAGGGCGTGCAAAACGGTGGTTTTTGGGTACAGTCCCGAGTCACATGGAGGCAATGAGCGATAGGAGGGGATTCGTCTCTTCCGGTATAGGGAGTTGATGTTGCGCTGTGTTCGATTGGCTATAACAGGAAATCCCTGACCAGGGTTGCTGAGATTTACTGGTAAGTGTTACCAGTAGTTTCTCGAAAAGTTATAGACCTCATATCGACACGACTTATCGAGCTATTGGGGTCTGACGTTTACCACCCCTAGGCGAGATATGCGACATATCAGACGATCAGACCGGACTGTACGGTAGTGTTACTGGTTGGATTCACTGGAGTGTGAGCGGGCTTGCTCGTCGATCTTCAGATCGCTCAATACCCGGGTGGCCGTTACGTTTAGTAGACCGCTTGCGGCTTGTGGGTGTTTGATATGATCATCGCCTGCTGCCGGCGTATTGACGAGTCTTTAGAGTCCTACACAGAGGTTTCCTGGCTCAAGCAAAACAAAATAGGAGCGCATATGAGATATGTACGGGACCGAGAATAATGCGTGTATGTGATACCATATTCCATTCTCGTGATGAATGTATCGATTAGGTTATATGCGATATACCCTAGTTATCGAATCAAAGGTTGATTTGATAAGCCGATACATTATATACTAGTCGGTTGTGTGCGACATGACCGGGTCATTGAATCAAGTGTTGATGTAATTATTTAATGCATAATTATATATTTGATATATTACTTTGCATTAACTAGTATCGGTTCACTTTAAATGGATTTTCTCACTCGGGTGTGCGCATTACATATGCGATATGATTTTGTGCATTTGATTGTATCATGTTTGATGATATATGTTTACTTGGTTAAGTGCAAAGAATTAAACCATGGTTAAAAGAATGGTTAGGGTTTCATTTCCTTTATTTATTCATTTATTTATTTGTTTATTCATTTTGGAAAAGAGGAGAAAAGAATGGTGGCTTAATTTGGAGTTTAGTTGAAGCTTCATGAAACTTTGATCAAGTCAACCATTCTTATCTCATCCATAACCCTAACCATTCCCACTAACCATGATTCATTCTCTACACTTGACTCTAGTTAACATTATGATAAGTTTTGATTTTTCTATTGTTTTTAATTAACTTATCATATATTTTCTTTCTTCTTCTTCTTCATGAGCAAGGAAGAAAAAGCTTTCTTCATCAATGGTGATTGATGATAAAGAGTGAGAAATCCAAATCTAAAGTCTACCCACTTCCTATTTCTTCATCCTCTACCTCTTGCCAAGTAGTAGAGTGTGTTCTCTTCACATGTTTTTGGACTTGGTGAAGTCGGAGCTTGATTTAGCGATGCCTCGACGTAGATCATCTTCGGCACGTCGTCGATGACCTAGCCCGCTTCTTCTCCGATGAAGCCGACGCAAGAGCTCGGATTTTGGATTTATACAGCGGAGATGACTTCAGGTGGACAAACGGATCTACAAAGGTTGTATATCCGTATCCCTTAGTTAACTGTTAACTAGATTACTTTTTCGCCTAGATTTCTAGCAAACAATCCGTATTAGGGTCTCTCGGCACCTAGATAATTTGAAATTGGCTTGTTCGATGCCTTGTGAGACCTCATTAGGGTGCCTAGGAACCCTACATTTTCCGGGCATTACGGAATACCCATTGTTTGCCGTTTTTCCGGGCGTTACGGAATACCTATTGTTTGCCGTCTTTCCGGGCGTTACGGAATACCTATTGTTTGCCTTTTTTCCGGGCGTTACGGAATATCCATTGTTTGCCGTTTTTCCGGGTGTTACGGAATACCTATTGTTTGCCGTCTTTCCGGGCGTTACGGAATAACTACCGACGAGTTACGATGAGGATTACATTATTTGGTTTCAAAGACTTTAGAACCTGATAGAACAGTTTAGTTACCCATAGCACACTACCCTGCACTGCTCTGACTTATATTATTGTTACTCTTGTTTTATTCATGTTTATATTGCATTGCCTGCTACACTGTTCATATTATATTACTTGATGACATGACGCGCTGACGTTTGGGTTTTGCATGGCCCAGATTCCGTACCGCTGCTGAAGTCCGAGCAGGAGTACATCATCCAGCAGGCTGAGCTATGAGTGTTGGCAGTAGTTAGTTTCTTTCCTGCATTTTTATTCCTGATGTGAGCCCGCATTATGGGACCGACATTCCAGTTGTTTGTATTGGATCTTTCGCTTCCGCATTTTATTATTCTTGACTCATGATTTATCTTGGATTATGGACATGTTTAGATAGTTTTATTTTGTTCTTGATATCACTACAACCGTAATGTGACTGTAGAGGGATACTTCCTACCAACAGGTAGCATGGTTGGCTATGTCACGTGCCCATTTTAGCGTACTTTGGGAAGCGGGGCGTGACATGGTTCTTTTGGTATCAGAGCCATAGGTTAGTCGGGTTGATTCTTTTGTAGTTGGGTATTGTATCCAATATACGAATCAGAATACCCGTGTTTAGGAAACATGTCCTGCCACCTTGCCGTTTTACCGTTCTTGAATCAAATTCTTCCTGATTATATCTTTTACGATGTGCAAAATTCCTTTGCATATCGACTCGAAACCTGATTCCTTGTTATCTCTAGGACTTAGGCGACTTGGGTGGAGTTATGTAATTATGGCTATGATACCGCGGCGTAGTTACAATGCGGTACTCTATTTAAGTATCTTGGAGTTCTAGCCTTGATCTATATTTCGAATCTATCATCATGCTAATGTTGGGTGTTTTGATATGGCCGGTAAGAATTTGAAGACGTACCAAGGCATGTGGACGAAGCCGCCATGCTTGGAATGATAAGAGGAATGCTGGAGAATCAAAAGAGACAGACCGAGCTGATTCAGCAGCAAGCGGAATCGTTTCAGGAAGGTTTGCAGATCGTTCAGCAGTTTATGAACAATATTGGAGCTAAACCAGCTGACCGACTAGGGACCGTAGCAGATTTCTGGCGTTTGGGTCCGTCTACATTTACTGGTTGGAGGAGCCGTTGCCAGCAGAGCAGTGGCTAGTTGACACAGAGAACTTGCTTGCGGCACAGATTCCAGATGAGAAAAAGGGTTGATGTGGTACGCATTCAGTTGGTAGGCTATACCCGGGAATGGTGGCTTGTGGAAGAGACCCGCTTGTCCAAGCCGATCAGTTGGGCGGATTTCTCGACGAGTTTCTTGGAGAAGTTCTTCCCGCGGAATGCACGGGAGGAAATGGAGGAAAAATTCGTCAGCTTGAAGCAGAACGGCGCACCTGTAGATGTGCATGCAGCTGAGTGGACGCGGCTCAGTAGATTCGCTGGACCTTTGGTTGCCAACAATGCTGATAGGGCAAGAAGGTTCATGCGCAGTTTGGATGTGGACATCCAGAGGCAGATTGTCTCCCTGGGTTTGACCACTTTCTCGCAAGTACTTACAGCAGCTCGAGAGCAGCAGAGGCTAACTATGAAGACCGGGGGTACATCGCAGCCAGCAGTTACAGCACGGAAGCCAACATTTGCACCAAACCGAGCACATGGACGCAAGGGTATTCCGGTGGACAGGCGCGGCGTTGTACCAATGAAGAGGCCGGTTTTGCCCTAGCATAAGGGAAGGGTGGTGTGCGATTACTGCCAGCGACCGGGTCATTATCGCAAAGATTGTCGTAAGAGGCTTGGACATTGTCTTATTTGCGGATCAGCAGATCACACCATTGATACTTGCCCGTCGAAGCTACGGTTAAAGGAAGATACTCAGAAGCCACCGCAGAAACAGTTTCAGGAGCAGAAGCTGATAACTCGAGGACCCAATCAAACATGAACCTTTACCCTGACGGCTGAAGAGGTTAAAGCTCCAGAGGAAGTCGTTTCAGGTACCCTGCTGGATCTTTGTTTTCTCACATTAGCGTTATTCAATTCTAGTGCATCCCATTGTTTTATGTCGTCCAAGTTTATTACTATACACTCGAAGGATTGCATGACCCTGTTTAGTTTTGGGACATATACACTAGGAATGGGAAAATCATAGCTTGTAGGGAATGTAAAGATTTTACAGTTGTTGTGTGCGGACGGGAGCTCTTTGCAGATTTCTTGGTGTTTGATACGGGCAGCTACGAAGTCGTCTTGGGAATGGATTTTCTTGGCACTTTCCACGCTCACATTGATTGTTGGGCAAAGAAAGTAATTTTCCAGATTCCCGGACATCCCGAGTTTACCTTCACTGGAGGAAGCAGTTCTGTCGGGCCAGTCGAGTTTAGGGCTAGGACGACAAATGATATTCTTGCATCAATGTAAGTTGATAATAGTGAAGAGCCGGCTATTGTTCGTGATTTTATGAACGTATTTGAAGATATATCGGGATTACCGCCGAAGCGAGACGTGGAGTTCGCAAATGATCTTATTCCTGGTGCAGCGCCAATATCCAAAGCGTATTATCCTATGGTACCAGTGGAGTTGGAAGAAGTTAAGAAACAGGTTACGGAATCACTTGTGAAGGGCTGGATTCGAAGTAGTAATCTGCAGTGGGGAGCTCCAGTTTTTCTAATAAAGAAGAAGGATGTCACAAGAAGGATGTGTATCGACTATCGAGAATTAAACCGGGTGACTATTAAGAACAAGTACCCTATCCCTCCCATTGGAGAACTTTTGAGCAGCTTAGTGGCGCGAGGGTATTCTCGAAGCTGGATTTGCGATCCGGATATCATCAGGTCCGAGTGAAAGCAGAAGATATTTGCAAGACGGCGTTCCGAACTCGGTATGGACATTACGAATACTTAGTGATGCCCTTCGGAGTAACGAATGCGCCGGTAGTATTCATGGACTTGATGATCCGAATCTTTTCACCGTTCTTGGATCAGTTTATTGTGGTGTTCATTGACGATATTCTGGTTTACTCGAAGAGTTTTGAAGAGCATGCTGAGCATTTGAAGATCGCACTGCAGACGTTGAGACAGGAGAAGTTGTATGCGAAGATGAGTAAGTGCGAGTTTTGGCTGGAGGAAGTAAAGTTTTTGGGGCATATTGTGTCTGGCGATGGAATTGCAGTCGATCCAGAAAAGATTGCAGCAGTACGAGATTGGCCGATTCCAAAGAATGTTGCGGAGATAAGAAGTTTTCTTGGACTCGCCGGGTATTACAGAAGATTTGTGGAGAACTTTGCTCGTCTAGCGGAGCCGTTAACCAAGCTTACGCGCAAGGAGGTACCTTTTGTGTGGACGTTTAAATGTGCGTTAGCTTTTGAGATGTTGAAGCAGAAGTTGATAACCGCCCCTATTCTGACCGTGCCAGACAATTCCGGAGGATTGGTGATTCACAGCGACGCATCTGGGAAAGGACTGGGATGTGTTTTGATGCAGCACGGTAAGGTTGTAGCGTACGCATCGAGACAATTGAAGATCCATGAGAGAAATTATCCAACGCATGACTTGGAGCTTGCGGCAGTGATTTTCGCGTTGAAGATTTGGAGACACTCCCTTTTAGGCGAAAGGGTCGAAGTTTTACTGATCATAAGAGCTTGAAGTATGTGTTCACGCAGAAGGAGCTTAATATGAGGCAACAATGCTATATGGGTGATTGTTGATCGTTTGACCAAGGCAGATCATTTCATTCCTTTCCGGGTTGGTCAATCAACAGAGACTTGGCAGAGCGGTACATGCAAGAGATTGTAAGGTTGCATGGAGTACCGGTGAGCATCGTGTCCGATCAGGACACTCGGTTCTTATCACACTTTTGGCGGAGTATACAGGAAAGTTTGGGGACTCGTTTGAAGTTTAGCATAGCTTATCATCCTCAAACTGATGGTCAGTCAGAGAGAACAATCCAAACTCTCGAAGATATGTTGAGAGCATGCATGTTGGACTACAAGGGTTCATGGGAGGATCATCTACATTTGGTGGAGTTTTCTTACAACAACAGTTTTCAGGCAACTATCCAGATGGCTCCATTTGAAGTTTTTTATGGTTGCAAATGCCGTTCACCGGTTTGTTGGGACGATGTCGGTGAACGAAGATTTTTGATACCAGATTTGGTTGTGCAGACAGTTGAGAAGGTTAACACTATCAGAAATCATATGAAGGTAGCACAAGACAGACAGAAAAGTTGGGCTGATACGTCGAGAAGACCTCTAGAGTTCGCCGTGGGTGATTTGGTATTCTTGAAGATATCACCGATTAGAGGGGTGATTCGTTTTGGAAGTCGAGGAAAGCTTAGTCCTCGATTCGTGGGGCCCTTTGAGATCTTGGAGCGTGTTGGTGAGGTAGCGTATCGTTTGGCGTTACCGCAGTCCTTGGCGAATATGCACGATGTGTTTTCCACGTATCTCAACTCCGGAAGTATGTTCGTGATGAAACGCATGTATTGGATCATTCGGAGCTAACGGTACAAGAAGACTTGACTTTTGAGGAGCGACCGATTGAAATTATGGATCGAAGGGAAATGGTTCTTAAGAACAAGGTGATCCCTCTTGTGCTTGTTTCTTGGGGTAATCGCTCGCATGGAGAGTCCACTTGGGAATGAGAAGATGAAATCCGGCAGAAGTTTCCTCACCTTTTCTTGTAGTTATCTATCTTTATATTCTTGGAATTTCGAGGACGAAATTCTTTTTGTAGTTAGGTATAATGTAACACCCGAGCCCAATGCTACTAATTTCAGTTACCGTTTGAACGTAGTGTGGCACTCATTTCATTTATCTTGCTTGATTGTTACTTATTGTAATTTTACCCCGTCAATTCAATTCTGCATATAACAATTTATGGCATCTAAAATAAAAATTAAAAATATTCATCATGGCCTACTTGACACCCCTAACCCCGTTGTTGCGTCCGTGCATCGTGTTCTTGTCCCGTTCAGTGAAACGGGCGAGTTTGGACGGCTACGTGCACGTACGTATGTCCGTTTTGGGGGTATGCTCTTTGATTGTAAAATACTTCATTTTCACTTTTGGATCCCGCCTAAAATTCTATTATTTCAATTTCAAACTTTTGGACCCGACCCGGGCGCGATTTGGAAATGTTTTACTTTGCGCCAAAATCCCAAATTCCTAACATTCTTTAAACTGTCGAATTTATATTTTAAAACCATATAATATTTTTTATAATCTTATAAATCTTTTAATACCTTTTCCTAACAAATGAATTTCCTCCTCAACCAATCACAACCTCTCTACTTACTGTTGGAGATAGTGCCCTCAGAGTCAATTATTGGATCACAGGCACGTGATTGCAATGATTGAGGGATGACCTATCCCGGTAGGACAGTCTTATTCAAGATGATAGTATGCTATCCGGTTTATCTTTATCATCGTGTGCTGCTTTAGGTGACCAGACAGGTCGCTATTACACGTTGATAGAGCCCCTTGGATTCTTGCTTGACTGCCAGCAGTATGAGGGCGATCATATACGTGGGAGCTGGTAGTCTATAAGCACATCCTTAAAAGGTCCCTGGTCGTAGGAGTTTCGAGACAGGGCATCGATACTCCAGAGTAGACTAGTGTATACAGTCGAGACCCCGACAAGGGGCGGTGGCCGGTCTCACAAGCCACTGGTGTCAGTTGGTTCACCTAAGATGTATACAGGTGCTCATTGGGTTATCAGTACACCGGACAGGACTCGCCGGGAACATGCAAGTTGGTCTTATACCTGACGTCAGATAGCAGTTCCTTGGTAACATGTGTACAGGTTAGTTCATCGACCTGAGGATCGTCATTTGTCTCGTGTGAGTTCCCACTGTATATTGATTACTACCCTACCACGCTCAAAGGAGACATGCAAACAGGTTTTAGTTGGGTACAGTCCCGAGCCACATGGAGGCAGTGAGCGGATCTTCGGGGGTTCGTCTCTCCCGGTATTGGGGGTGAGGTTGCGCTATGTCTACGAGAGCCAGAACATGAAAAGTCCTTGGCCAAGGAAGGAGATTTACTGGTAGGTATTCCAGTAGTATCTCAGGGTGTTCTGGGCTGATCTCTGACACGACTTGTACCGCTTTTGGGGGTCTGACTTTTACCAACCCCCTAGGCCCGCCATGCGATGCTCATAGACGAACGGACCGGACTGTACGGATATTGTCACTGACAGGCCCAGTAGGGTGTCAGGATGAGTTCGCTCATTGACGTCCCTTTTGGTCAATAGCTGGTGGCTCGTCATGTATTGGCTTATACCTCTGACGTGCTAGTGGTTAAATCCACAACCAAGGTGTTGACGAGTCTTTAGAGTCCCCCACATTCAGTTGCTCAAGTTTTCGGGCGAAACGCTGTAGAGGCCGTATGGAGATATGGCAGGGTTCGATCAGATACGTGCTGTATTGCACGGATCAGGATCGGACGGATAATACTAGCCGACTTTGGTTTAGGCCGGATCCTAGTATAGTACAGTGTAGATTTTGTCTCATTGCATTTGTATTTCGGTCGGAATACAGATGCGGATGTGTATACACAATAGCGGGGTTTTCCTGTAATTTATTACGGGACCGGTTTTCTGGAGTTTCCAGTTTGCTTTCCGTTTCGGCCATATTTCTTTGTATCTTTCATTGGCCGAAGTTTGGTGGAGGAGGGCTTATTTGCAATTGTGCAAATAAGCATTTGTGGAGGGTGGTGATTGCATATTGTTGTATCATGATGGTGCACCATCCATTGACCTCACTTGACTTTCTTTTTCCATGATTGCTTGACTTTGGATGTCATCATGGTTGTGGTGGAGTGTTGGATTTAGCTTGTTATCATTCTTGATCATGATCACTTTTCTCTCTCTCTTTCTTGTGATTGATCCACTCTCCCCTCTCATTCTCTCCAAAAAAAATTTGGCCGGCCATTCCATCAAGGGGGTGGGCTGTCCAAATTTGGAGAGGGCTTTTGTCCTCTCTTTTGGCTTGAAAAAGATATAACTTCATCCAAAAAGATTCATACCTCAATCCCTCCACAAAATGGCAACCTCCATGAACCCCAAAATGAGACATGAGTTCTACACACATTCTACAGCAAACCTTGGGCATGTCGACTCGCCAGCTTCGTGCCCGAGTTGCCTCGGTATAGAGGTGGGAGCCCGTAAAAGAAGCAGGCGACGTGGTGCCCTTCCGGTGAGGAGGTGGAGACCGGACATTCCGCGGGAGATCGGGACGACGGCGAGAAGACCGGAGGACTCGGATCACTCGGTATATCTCTCTTCCCCATCTTGTAGTTAGCTAGGACTAGTTAATGGCCCGATCCGGGTTTATAGTGCGCGGTGGTGCCAGTTTGAAAAATTAAAGTTAAGCATCGCTTCCGCATTCCGGCATCGGATTGACGGCCGGGGCGCCGCCGTGCACTTACAGTGGTATCAAAGCCAGGTTATTAACATAATCTAGCTTTGTCTAATGTGTTTTACGTTTCCGATCGAACAAAATTCCAAAACCCGTATTTTTCCTAGCATCAGTTTCTGTCGATTTTTTTCTGGCTCGAAAATTTTTTCAGTACATTGCAGAATGATGTGCAGGAAATTATAAGAATTCTGTAGAAATTTGATCACGTGATCGCTCTATACGACCGCGGAACCGCGGCCAAACACATGATTGGGCCGCGGTTCCACCGCAGTATTTACAGATCAGTGTGCCAAATTTTTACAGAGATCTCCTATGATGAAAATAGGGGTTTTGGAATATTAATTTTGGGCCCAGAATTTCTTGATATGCTACAGTAGTACTTGGGGGCCCACTTGGTAAATTTTGATAGATCGGATATTTTAAACACATTAGTTCACAGTATTTACATTATATCTGTGATCGTGAATGTCACTCGATCGGTAAATCCTGTCTAACTGCTATAGCTCGGTTAGATGGATTTGCGAACGTAACATTCACGTTGATGTTCTGTGTTATGCTGTGATGTTGCGGATTGGTCGTGGGGGATAGCCTGGATGCAATGGTAGTACAGATTTTGTTGTATTATGTACATTTGATATTGCGGGGCGAGCGTCCGACATGTGGACTGCCGTCACTGCTTGATTGTATTATTATTTTGGGGCACGACCAGGTTGCGGTCGATGTACCCGTTGTATGTATATTTTACTTTCTGTACTAGGATTACCCCAAGGTGGGGTGCACGGATAGCCGGGTTCTAGAGGGCAATGAGCCCGCATCTCATGGCATTGAGACGGAGGGGGCTTCACTTTAGAATTGGCGGGCTATTCACCGCACTCGTACGGGGTGCAGGTTGACCCAGGAGGGGTGCCCAAGTTACCGGATTCCGTGAAGTGCTGGGTGGTCCATTCACGGTGCTGAAAGGGGCTACCTCGCTTCAGTTTTTGGCGGGTAACTTGCCGCGCCCGTAGGGGTCTAGGATTTCAATGCACAGGCTATCCACACGACCAGGGGAACGTCGGGTTTCAGTAGTGGCTCTGTGGAACCCGGGGATCCCAGATATCTGTATTGTTCTGTGATGTTGTACATTTCTGTGTTGTTACATTTTATCACGCCTTGAGCGAAATATTATATATTGATATATATACTAGTAGATGTTGTATATGTTTTGCATCCGCGCTAGTCCAGTCCCCGCTCTGTCATTAGTTAGCTAACCTAACGGGTAATGACGGGACCCAGTGGCGAATGCGGATGGCATATACGTACATCATTATATTTCGTTCTTTGTGGTGTGATCAATTGATGGGACTGCGTTGATTCGGATCAATGCAAGTTAAAAACAAACCTATTCTGATGTTGTTGGAACACTTTTCAAAAAGCTATTATTGCAAAGACGTTCTCTTTTGTTTTGCATCGTGGTATTCAGTTGGAATATCCTGCTCCTCAGTCGACGAGGCAAGGGCCGAGATCCCTTCACCGGGAGTCACCCCTTGGACAAAAGTTTGCGTCAGGGTAATAACTTCACTATAGCCGATTACTTTTGCTTTGCACCGTGGTATTCAGTTGGAATATCCTGCACCTCATTCTACAGGGAAAGAGCCGAGATCCCTTCACTGGGAGTGACCTCTTTAGCAAAGGTTTTCGACACTATATTTTTATAAAGCTATCCGTTCTTTCAACGATATCAAGTTCATTACGTTAATGGTTTTCGTCAGAAACCATTCGTAGCCCTCCATCATTTCAGTTAAATATTCGGTAGTATTCAAGCTATGTATTTTGACCTCACGCCAAGGCATAGTGTTTGGTAGCTGCCGGGTATTTATCTGTTGCATAGATAGATGCGTTGGTTTGGGACAGTCGTACTACTATTTTGGCCTACGTCAAGGGTATGTACGGGTGGGTTCAAATTAACCTGGATAATGATGGGTAGAACTTGACATGTAACTTATGATATTTTGACCTCACGCCAAGGTCATAAGAGCATGGGGCAAAAATCCACATCGGGAGTTTCTAAAGAAACTGAAACTTGCCAGATATGCGCATACCTTCTGGAGTGTGATGACGTGAGCGGATTCCGTCACGTTATCATGCGATGATAGTTGGATCCCGATTCCCACTGATGAGTTGGTTTACTCCTCGGGTGATCCCGACTAATTCTTCTTTTAGGTTTGGAGGAGAATTTGACGGTACAGTGGGAGGTTTCCAGATTAGATAAATTGGTAACCATTCTGATCTAGGTTAGAGTGCACGCTGAGTGTTTCTTTTCTCTCTCTCTTTGGCAGCGACCATTGACCCAACCCTAAGACTATGACTCAGAGACCAAAATTGACCGAACCTTCTTAAACACTGGCTTTTGGATTGTCAGAGTTGCAAACCTCATTGCCACTCCTACTTTTACCCTTTTCTTCAGGACACCCCGTATTACTACGAACTTCCAATTCCATTGGACAAAACCATCGTATAGTTATATACGAACTCGAAAGAATTTATTCGAGGATGGTTTCAGGTTCTGGAGGAAACGGATAGGACTATTCAGTTGTCTTTTCATTTTACCTTCTCTCAAGTTGCGAGTACTCCTTGGTTTAGGAGATAGTACATCTATTACGTAAATTGGATAGTCTTCTTCCAAGCCTTAGGCTGGTGCCGACCGGTAGGGAATGAAGAAAACCAATTAGCCTAACGATGGTGTACAGAAGGTATTATGTAAAGACAAAGAAAGGGATTAGAAGGAGGGCAAAGTAAATTGCGACTGATATTCACGACCAAACCAGGTATTTCATTACCACTCCCACTTCACCTTTGTATTTCTCCAGGACACTCCGTATCACTACGAAGATCCACAGTTTATTGGAAACTCCATCGTATGGTTATATACGAACTCGAAAGGAACTTGTTCCAGTTCGGGGATGGATTCTGGTTCAGGAGAAATAGAAATAAGGTTTATTCAGGTGTCTTTTGTCTTCACCTTCTCTCGCATTGCGAGTGTTCCTAGGATTGGGACAGTACACCCATTATGCTTATTGGATAGTCTTCTTCCAAACCATAGGCTGGTGCCGAACGGTAAGGAAGGAAGAAAACCATTTGGCCTAAACGGGTGTACAGAAGGTAATGACTAAAGACATATGAAGGGATTTGGAGAGATGGCAAAGAATTATACGGTTATAGTCGTGAATCTGGAAGAGGCATTACTAGGAATACCGGGATACCACATCGAATCATTTCAATGTTTCAGTTTCACTGTGTAATGTTAAAAGAAAACTGATTTCCCAGTTAGACACTTGCTCCAGGGTATATATTTACCAGGTATGATTCTCACATCTGTATGGTTTTACAGATGATGAGTAGGAGTAAGTTATTGGGAATTGGGTGATCATCCTCATTATATCGGGATTCGTTGTAATCGGTGATATTTGAGGAAGTCACCTGGGTTGTTTGCCGGACGGCAAATATTTGGTTTTGAATATCCGCTGTTATGCACCAATTTCAAATCGATATATCTGTACGTCTATTTTCATTGAGTGAGATATACCTTTTTGAAATTATGTCTGTGACATTTACCTATATCAGTGGATGGTTAGGTAAGGAGTATTAAACAGCAGTGTAATTCTTCTTAACCATAAGTACAGTTTTCAACCTACGACACACAGTGAATGAGTAATCAGACTCAAGGGACTTATACAGCGTATTGTATGTTGTCCAGGGTCCATCAGGACAGAGGGATTGGTCCTCGTACTATATTCGGTTTACTTATGACTTCTCTAGTTTTTAGAAAGGTGTTTCGTGGAAACACAGGGTCCGAATTTTGAGAAGTTATAGATATATGAATAAAGTAGAGAACCAGGTATTGCAAGTATCGGGATTCTTCAAAGTGATCGAAGATGTAGATACTTATGTATGGTATTCAGTTGATAGTAATGATTAAGAGAACTTACTTCTCTTTCAGGTTACTCATAATTGGAAGTATTCCTAAGTTGAGTAACGCTGATCGGCCTCCTTCCATTTAGTTGACATGCATTGGAAACAGCTGCATGATTTGAATATAGTTCAATTAAATCAGTGCCTCTGTTTCTATATTGGATATAGAACAGTTCATATCTTGACATTGTTAAGCTACGGGGAGTTGTCCGGCCTATGCTTAAAACCAGACTCTGGATAACTCAAGGCACGTTTCTGTAATGGCTGTTTGTGGGTTGACCCAGGCTATGACGAGGGTTGACTTTCTACCATATGGAAGATCAATAGTGATATTGTTCTTGACTCGCCACAGTTTTAATAAAAATGGTTTTTTCAGAAAACAGTAGTGGGAGTATGGTAGAACTGGAAGCGATTCCAGAACCGCAAACAATTACTGAAGATTTGATAGGAACCTAAAGATTCAATCTGGATTGACATTCCATTAGCCACTCTGCAGATTCGGTGGGTAACTTCAGGCACCCGAGAGGTACTCCGGTAGCCTCAAAGACAGTGACAAGGAAGTTCTTGTTTACCCATACTTGCCATTGCTGTTGTTCCAGGTTGCGAGACCCGGCGGGAGGATGAGTATAGCGTCGTTCTAAACTAGCTTTAGAAGTGTACGTGTATATGACTCTGCCAGAGGGTTGTCGTAGTCAGTGGGAGCAGCGGAAGCATTGGTGGACAGGTGGCTTATGTCTATTTATAGACTAAAGCAGATGTAGCGGAGATAGATCATCTATTTCTGACGTGACAGTCATAGGTTTGACTTCATCAGAATAGGGGATAGATCTGTTAAGAAGGTAGTAGGGTGTGATGTCCTGGTATTTGGATGACATACACAGAGTAGGAAGTGATATTCCTATACTACAATCGGTTATACTTTGGTTGTCACACAGTGGTTTCTCCACATGGAACTTGGACATTATATCAGACATGCTGGTTACTAGATCTATGGTTTTAGATCTAGATTTGGGTGGTTTCCCAATCAGGGTACTAAGACAGCATTCTAAGAGTATTTAGAATGGACGACTCCTGGCACGGTAGTGTACCTGCAGGTGATGGAGTCACCTTCTCTAAATGTGTACTACAGACTAAAGGGGAGAGGGATGTTCATGATTGGCAGATCACTTGCTCAGGCAATTCAGTCAATCATGAGATGTCAAGTACCACACCAGATGTTGTTCTTGCACTAGATGCAATAAGTTGACATTGATCCAATCCTGGAGAAACAGTCGGAAGCAGTTTTAGAACATAAGTGGATGTTCTAGGGATATGATAACGACAGCCTCATTCGGGAGACAGTTATCATTCCAGGCTTCCAAGGTGACCTGGACGACAAGGAGGTTGTCAGAGTTATAGTTTTCCTTCTGAAAAGGGACAGTATTTTGGACAGGTGGTCCAAGGCAATACTGAGGGAGGCATGGCGCAGGATACTGATTAAGTTTAGTTGACGATACAGTCTAAGAAGTTTGGATTTGGAGTTCATTTATGAGCTAGGTCCCATAAGACATCCAGACACATTCTAAGACAGGTATTGCTCATTTCGAGAGATGGCTTTCTCCGCGAACTTGAGATATAGAGAGACATAGAAAGAAACATCAAAGCGGATCCACTCACTGAGGCTATTCCTCGAACACAATAGTTTCGCAAACGAGCTTTGTGAGACTGACTAGTAGAGGAGTTGGGTGTTCGGTATCACACGGGCTGTGAGTATGCGACATCGCAATAATTAGCCTTGAGTGCAAGTGGGAGATTGTTGGAGATAGTGCCCTCAGAGTCAATTATTGGATCACAGGCACGTGATTGCAATGATTGAGGGAGGACCTATCCCGGTAGGACAGTCTTACTCAAGATGATAGTATGCTATCTGGTTTATCTTTATCATCGTGTACTGCTTTAGTTGACCAGACAGGTCGCTATTACAAGTTGATCCTAGGATTCTTGCTTGACTGCCAGCAGTATGAGGGCGATCATATACGTGGGAGCTGGTAGTCTATAAGCACATCCTTAAAAGGTCCCTAGTCGTCGGAGTTTCGAGACAGGGCATCGATACTCCAGAGTAGACTAGTGTATACAGTCGAGACCCCGACGAGGGGCGGTGGCCGGTCTCACAAGCCACTGGTGTCAGTTGGTTCACCTAAGATGTATACAGGTGCTCATTGGGTTATGAGTACACCGGACAGGACTCGCCGGGAACATGCTAGTTGGTCTTATACCTGACGTCAGATAGCAGTTCCCTGGTGACATGTGTACAGGTTAGTTCATCGACCTGAGGATCGTCATTTGTCTCCTGTGAGTTTCCACTGTACTTTGATTACTACCCTACCACGCTCAAAGGAGACGTGCAAACAGGTTTTAGTTGGGTACAGTCCCGAGCCACATGGAGGCAGTGAGCGGATCTTCGGGGGTTCGTCTCTCCGGGTATTGGGGGTGAGGTCGCGCTGTGTCTAGGAGAGCCAGAACATGAAAAGTCCTTGGCCAAGGCAGGAGATTTACTGGTAGGTATTCCAGTAGTATCTCAGGGTGTTCTGGGCTGATCTCTGACACGACTTGTACCACTTTTGGGGGTCTGACTTTTACCAACCCCCTAGGCCCGCCATGCGATGCTCATAGACGAACGAACCGGACTTTACGGATATTGTCACTGACAGGCTCAGTAGGGTGTCAGGATGAGTTCGCTCATTGACGTCCTTTTTGGTCAATAGCTGGTGGCTCGTCATGTATTGGCTTATACCTCTGACGTGCTAGTGGTTAAATCCACAACCAAGGTGCTGACGAGTCTTTAGAGTCCTCCACATTCAGTTGCTCAAGTTTTCGGGCGAAACGCTGTGGAGGCCGTATGGAGATATGGCAGGGTTCGATCAGATACGTGCGGTATTGCACGGATCAGGATCGGACGGATAATACTAGCCGGCTTTGGTTTAAGCAGGATCCTAGTATAGTACAGTGTAGATTTTGTCTCATTGCATTTGTATTTCGGTCGGAATACAGATGCGGGTGTGTATACACAGTAGCGGGGTTTTCCTGTAATTTATTACGGGACCAGTTTTCTGGAGTTGCCAGTTTGCTTTCCGTTTCGGCCATATTTCTTTGTATCTTTCATTGGCCGAAGTTTGGTGGAGGAGGGCTTATTTGCAATTGTGCAAATAAGCATTTGTGGAGGGCGGTGATTGCATATTGTTGTATCATGATGGTGCAGCATCCATTGACCTCACTTGACTTTCTTTTTCCATGATTGCTTGACTTTGGATGTCATCATGGTTGTGGTGGAGTGTTGGATTTAGCTTGTTATCATTCTTGATCATGATCACTTTTCTCTCTCTCTTTCTTGTGATTGATCCACTCTCCCCTCTCATTCTCTCCATAAAAAATTTGGCCGGCCATTCCATGAAGGGGGTGGGCTGTCCAAATTTGGAGAGGGCTTTTTTCCTCTCTTTTGGCTTGAAAAAGATATAGCTTCATCCAAAAAGATTCATACCTCAATCCATCCACAAAATGGCAACCTCCATGAACCCCAAAATGAGACATGAGTTCTACACACATTCTACAGCAAACCTTGGGCACGTCGACTCGCCAGCTTCGTGCCCGAGTTGCCTCGGTATAGAGGTGGGAGCCCGTAAAAGAATCAGGCGACGTGGTGCCCTTCCGGCGAGGAGGTGGAGACCGGACATTCCGCGGGAGATCGGGATGACGGCGAGAAGACCGGAGGACTCGGATCACTCGGTATATCTCTCTTCCCCATCTGGTAGTTAGCTTGGACTAGTTAATGGCCCGATCCGGGTTTATAGTGCGCGGTGGTGCCAGTTTAAAAAATTAAAGTTAAGCATCGCTTCCGCATTCTGGCGTCGGATTGACGGCCGGGGCGCCACCGTGCACTTACACTTACCCCATGGGTCCCATCTCTCTCTCTGTCCCTATCTTTCTCTCTCTCTCTCCTTTATATTCTAAACCATTCCCTCCTCCTTTTTCTTTCAGAACGCGAAACCCACCATCGCGCGAACCCTACCGCTTCCGTCTCCCTCGCTGTCGCATCCCCAACGCCGACACCACCACCGGGCTCGTCGTCTCCTCGCCCTCAACCGAGCCTCCCTCTCCTCGCCACCTCCTCCTTCTTCTTTCATGTGCCCGAGCCCATGCCTGCACCCTCAAAACCTCGCCGGCAGTCTCTCGTCGTCGCCATCCGCACCACCACCTTCACCCTTCTCACCCTCTGCACACTCCAACACCCCCAACCATCTCCTCTTCCTCTCCTTTCTCCCTTCTTCCTTTCTCCCTTCTTCCCGTGCTCCCTGCACCAGTGCCGCGGCCACTTGAGCACCCCCTGCACGCATCTGCGCCGCCCATGGTCATCGCCGACGATCACCAGACCACCCTTGAACGCCTTGTAAGCACTTTCTCCATCTCATTCTTCCTTTTTCTTCTGTACTTGCTTCCTGGATATTTACTGTTATGGGTTCATGAAAAGTGCTACTGTTCACCGCCGGAGCGCCGTCGTCGCAACCGACGATCTCGACCCCTTTACTGATCATCGTGAGCACCCTTCTCAGATCCTCCTTCCCTCCTTCTTTGTATTTCATTATATTTCTTTTCTTTCTTGTGCATTTCTTGATGTTTTTTCCACTGTTGTATACTTGGCCGGAATCCGGTGTTGCCGACGTCGCGTCCCGACGTTCCAGCGTGGTACCCCGACCCGTGTGGCTTCACTTTTCGTCGTTTGGGATCATTCTGTGAACCGTGCGCCCGTCGCGAGTTTCCCCGCCGACATTTTTACGTTCCGTTTTCCCGATTCGCGACCCGTCGAGGCAAGTACCCCTGGCTACATGCTAAACCATATTTACTTTTACTTAATGACACCCTAAAACCCGCAATTTAACTTTGGTATTATAATTTCCCATTTTTCGTGTTTAAGATTGTTATATATCATTTATCTTTCGAACTTGGAACCTACCTGTTGTAATTACTAATTTGGAACCTAATAATCACATTTACATGTTTTAATTACACTTCCACTGATGATGTAGCCTATGGCACCTTTTCTACCATTTTACTTCATTCGGACACTCGTATACATTTAATCTGCTTAAACTGTGATTTTATTTGTGGAACCTATATACACATATAACATTGCATCTATGAAGTCTTAACTTGATAACATGATTAGACGGCTATAATTATCTTACTGCATTCTTATAATGTTGAAATCATCTCTGTGACACAACTGATAACTGTACTGCTAGTTGAATGAATCTGCCTAACGCTTAATTCACTGCTTAGATCATGCTGTTGATAACCAGGCTTGATTATGTGACTGAGTATGAGCATACCTAAGATATTGTTTACATCTTGACCCGACTTGCTACATACATATTGATTGACCCGACATGGTACCGTATACTGCTTGACTTGACTTGATGTTCCATGACCTGACCCGTTACCTGATCTTGTGTCTAATGCCAAAAACCTGACATGTAGTCCTCACGGACCGTTCCTGTTGTCTATCCAGACAAACCTGTTAACCTAATCCTGCGTTGGGATTAGTTTCTTGATTACGGGATACCTGACTTGACTTACACATAACTTAGGGGTATGGGGAAATCAGTTTTGTAACCGAACGTAACTCTAAGGGTCATCCTATTGTTTGCCGTTTTTCCGGGAGTTACGGAATACCCATTGTTTGCCATTTTTCCGGGCGTTACGGAATACCTATTGTTTGCCGTCTTTCCGGGCATTACGGAATACCCATTGTTTGCCGTCTTTCCGGGCGTTACGGAATACCCATTGTTTGCCGTCTTTCCGGGCGTTACGGAATACCCATTGTTTGCCGTTTTTCCGGGCGTTACGGAATACCCATTGTTTGCCGTTTTTCCGCGCGTTACGGAATACCTATTGTTTGCCGTCTTTCCGGGCGTTACGGAATAACTACCGACGAGTTACGATGAGGATTACATTATTTGGTTTCATAGACTTTAGAACCTGATAGAACAGTTTAGTTACCCATAGCACACTACCCTGCACTGCTCTGACTTATATTATTGTTACTCTTGTTTTATTCATGTTTATATTGCATTGCCTGCTACACTGTTCATATTATATTACTTGATGACATGACGCGCTGACGTCTGGGTTTTGCATGGCCCAGATTCCGTACCGCTGCTGCAGTCCGAGCAGGAGTACTTCAGCCAGCAGGCTGAGCTGTGAGCGTTGGCTGTAGTTAGTTTCATTCCTGCATTTTTATTCCTGATGTGAGCCCGCATTATGGGATACACATTCCAGTTGTTTATATTGGATCTTTCGCTTCCGCATTTTATTATTCTTGACTCATGATTTATCTTGGATTATGGACATGTTTAGATAGTTTTATTTTGTTCTTGATATCACTACAACCGTAATATGACTGTGGAGGGATGCTTCCTACCCACAGGTAGCATGGTTGGCTATGTCACGTGCCCATTTTAGCGTACTCTGGGAAGCGGGGCGTGATAATAATTTAATGTATAATTATATATGTGATATATTAATTTACATTAACTAATATTAGCTCACTTAAACATTTCTTTTTCTCACTTGTGTGCATATAGTATGTATATGATATATATTAATGTACAACTATTGTTTCATGCTTGATGCCATATGCTACATAGGTGTATGAGACTCACACCATACATATAATAATGATAGGGTTTTATTTATTTAAAGTAAAACAAAATGGGTTGGAAATTGTCACATGATTGAAGATTGTAGAAGTTTGTGGAACCATTGACCAAGTCCATGCTTTTTGTTTTACGTGAAGATATTTATTAACCCAACCATTATTGTAAACCATGGTTTATTCTCTACATGAGTTAGTGTATGACACTAACTCACCCATGGTTGCTATTCTCACCTCATGTGTTCATTTTCTCTCATTCTTTACTTGAGCTCCTTCTTCCTCATGAGAGAAAAAGCTTGCTAGCTTTTTCTAAAGTGAAAAAATATTGTGAGAAAAAGAAAACTAAAGAGAGCCCATTTCCTATTTCATCATCCTCTACTATTAGCTATTTAGTTTAGGGTGTTTGCTTCACTAACCTACCATTAGTGAAGAGGTAGCGTGAGCTTGAGTCTTCTCGACATAGATCGTCTTCGGCCTCGAAGACTTCGAGCAAGCTTGTTCATTTCTTCATTTGAAGCCTTACTAGAGTTCGGGTGTTCACTACTTGGAGTGAAGAGACTACTACACGGATCTTTAGAAGTGAAGGACCGGTCTAGAAAGGTTGTATTCCTCATTCAATTAGATGTTAAGATGTTAACATTGCTTGTTTGTTTAAAACTCTAGTTAAAAATTCTAGGTTAGGGTTCTTTAGAATGGCAAAAATTTGAAAACGGAATGGATGATACCTCCCGAAACCTTGCTGCCGACCTAGGGAACCCAACATGATGAGCTTGCTCGTTGACCTTCTTTCGATCAATACCTGGATAGCCGTTACTTGCAGCTAGTATCGCTGACGTGCTTGTGGGCTATGGATATAATCCTAACCTACTGCCAGCGTATTGTCGAGTTTTTAGAGTCCTACACAAAGCTTTCCCAGCACATGTGAAATGATATAGGGCATGTATAGGGATACAAGCAAGAGTTTGATTAAACATGTGTATTTGATGCATATATTTTAATCGGGTGTTAATTGATATTAGCCAGTATATATATGATATAGCCGGATTATTAAATCAAGTGTTGATTTATAATTAAATGTATGTTTATATATTGATATATTTATATATTAACTAATATCATGCTCACTTAATTATTTTCTTCGCATTTATTAATATTTATATTTGATATTAAAAATGTGACATGTATGTTAATACATGTATGATGGGAGTATAAGAATTATATGAAAGAAATGAGAATGAGTCATGGTTGTAGAAGTCAAGAGATGATTCTTTTTATGACTCATTTGTGTGAATCATTATTTGTAATGAGTCATTTTTGTTTCTCGTTCATATGTTTTCATGCTTATCATTCTCTAAACTCTTATCTCCTCCATGCTTCTTCTTCATCCTCTTGATTTTTCTTCAAATGAGGAATGGAAAAGAAAAGAGAAAAATTAAGTGAGCTAATAATTCCACATCTCCTACCAATCATTCTTAGCAAGTTTAATTACTGGGTTGCTTCATTTTTATGAGATAAATTTGAAGCTAAAACTTGTGTTGGAGTTATCTCAAGGTGGAACGTCTTCGGCGAGGAGATAATCGAGCTAGCTTGTTCCGGGCTTCATGGAGTCTAGCCGGAGTCCAAGAAGAGGTGGATAACACGCTACAATAGTTGTATCCCTCTAAACTTTAGTTTTTAGCTTACTAGTTTAGATGTAAGTTTAGTCTTTTGGTTTGATTCTTGGTTTGGGTTTTCTATAGCTCTCTAGATTTTTAAAATTACCACTTCGGCCATGCTTTAAACCCTACTAAAGGTTCCTAACAACCTAACAATGGTATCAGAACCTTACCAAAAGACTACAACTTGTTTTTGGCCAATTTAAAATCCAAAACCTTTGAATCAATGTGAAGTGTTCACTTGTTTTCAAACTTGGACTTAAATCGTTTCTTTTCAGCTCAATTTTGTTATGCTCGGGCTTCTTAGAATTGTTCTCAATTTTGTTAATGATGACATGAGGAGGATAGTAGGGGACTAACCTCACCCGAGAGCACCAAAGATTGCTCTCGGGGGAGGTTGGTGACCTGAGAGCACCCCAAGGGTGCTCTCGGGTCTGGGGGGCCTCTAGGTCACCGTAAAGGTGGCCTAAGGTTGCCCCACCTCCTATTCTTCTCTCATTCAACATTAATTTTTATCCCGAGGTCCACACGAAGTTTGGGTCCGTTTCAACGCATTTCCGAGCCAAAAAGTGCTGATTTAGTGTCGAAGTTTATAGTGTTTTCAATTTTCAAAATCTTCGCTTCGACATAAAAGGTTGTATGATTCATTATTCATTTGTGATGGTATGAAATAGATTAGAGTGTTTAATTTAGTTGTAACATCGGCATATGCGATACACGCGAATTAACGATTTTCTATGTCGGAGTGAATAGTTCTTTTTCAAGTGTTGATTTAATGGTTTTGCCTCGATGATTTTTATGATTTGTTGGCCATGGGAGATGAGTTAAGAGGATTAAAATGTTTAATTGATTTAACTCGTCGGCGTATGCGATACTCGGTTTTTAACGTCGACAAATTGAAGTTTTCAATTCGACGGGGTTGAACAAGTGCGTCTAAGATATTCTATGCGATCGATATATGTTGATATATAGCATTGTTGGAATGCGTTGGATTGTTGCAAAATGAATAGCCCCCGTGCGGAAGTGTGATGTTACGATAAGTTTTTTTCCATTCATACTTATATCCATCTTATATATTCATTTGTTCGGGACAAGTTCTAACTTGTGGCTGCCGTTTCCGCTTAATGTATATTCTTTGTTTTGGGACTTAGTGGTTCACATGTGGTCGTAGTCATCGTTTGATATATTATAATTTGTTGGGACATGATCGGGTTGTGATCATTGTCGCCGTTGTATAATACAGGTTTAGGATTACCCCACGGAGAAGCCCGCGAGAACCGAATTATATATTTCAGCGGGTGGACATCTTAAGGAGTTGAGATCGGGTTACTCGAGTCTTGGATTGGTAGGTTGCTTGCCGCGCTTGTAAGGCGTATAGGAGAGACCCACGGAGGAGTGCTCAAGTCACTCGATTGGAGAAAGTGTCGGGTGGCCCCCTCATGATGATGATGTTGGGTTGCCTCGTTTCTTGGGTTGTCTGGTGGCTTGCCGCACTCGTAAGGGTCTATTTTTGGCTGTGCACGGGCTATTTACGCGAACGGAGAATCTCGCATTTCAATTGTGGCTCGAACGAAAAGCGGGATTCCTAGGTGATCTGACCATTCCTATTCTGTGATGTTCATTACATGCTTGTGATATGATTATCTGCCTGTGATGATATTTATCGCTTGCCTGTAATACTGATTATCTGCCTACGATGATATATGATGATATATATGATATATATATATATATATGTGTGTGTGTGATATACAAAAAAATGCTATATACATTTTGCACCGGCGCTAGCCCTGCAAGTTAAGTAACATTACGGTGAAGACCCGGGGGCCCGTGGCAAATGCGGATGGCGTATGTAACATTTCAGAAAATATAAAATATTATTTTTGGAATTTAATATTAAAATAATATATTTCCCGAAAACTGCCCGATTTGCGAAATTGGGGTTTTCGAAAAAGGGTATAAATATATACCAATGATTGTGAAATAAATGGAAATTAAAATGATTTATTCATTTAAAAATATATTTAAAGGATTTGGCATTTTTAAAATTTATTATATGCAGTTTTGATAAAAACCCGATTAGTGCACTGCTAATCGCAATTAAGCCAAATCCGTGTTTCTACAGTTTTTCATAGCTAGTGCACCATATCATATTGGATTTGGTTACATGTTGCATTTGTGTCATTTTACGGGTATTATTGTGGTTTGGTTTTAAAAGAGAAAAGAAAAGAAAAGACAAATGGCAAAAGGGTAATTTAGTGAGAGTGGGTGTGAATAAAGGGGAGAGAGAGAGAGGACAGCCACATTATCCCTCCACCATTATTCATTTTCTTCTCCTTCTTCATCATCCTCCAACCTCACTTACCTCCACTTCTAACCCTAGATCCATCTCCAAATAATCCCCAAAAGCTTATACTCCTTTCACAAAATTTAATCCACATCTCTTTCTCTACATATTGGACCAAGTAAAGTGGGATTTTGACAACATTGGGACTTCTAGGGTTTTGCTTGGGTGTAACCATGAGGTATAATTATTTCCATTTAGTTAGTTTTAGTTTTCTTATGTTTTAGATAGTTTAGAAGTTGAATTGGATGGGTGGATTTGTGAACTTTGGAATTCTAGAGAAGGGTTTGGGAAATTGATGATGTTTTGTGGCTGTCAATAAGACTTTTGAGGTGATTCTTGACCTGGACCATAGCTTAGAACCATAAAATACAGATTTAGGAATTGATTCATGTTGGTTTTGTGAGTATATAGGGTGTGCAGGGAAATCTGGAGCAACTCGGGGAATTTTTGAGGAAAGTAAACAATAGCAGGGACCAAATTAGGGCACTAGGAGACCATACTGACCAGACGAACCCTATTGGAGCCACTGGAACCGAGCTCGCCGGAATTCCATGTGATGTGGCCGGCCACTTGGTGGGTTTTGGTGTCGGGGTTGATCCAGTAGGTCATATACATCATATACAGCACCCTAGACTTGTTTGTGCAACTCCTTTTGGCCTGAGTCAAAATCTGAGAACACATTAGTGTGATTTTTGGATATGATTTCCATATTTTGAATGATGAGTTTTGATATTTGGATTTGTTTTTGGTTGTTGAATGTTTTTACATCAACGACTAGGGTAATTTGTTGGTTTTGCATACGTGGGCTATAGGTTCTAACCTATAGGCGATCCGTGTGCTGTTTTGGTTTCCGGATTCGATTTTAATAGCGATTGCGAATGTGTATTATTGTAGGTACCTTCGTGTGGATTCCGAGGTGACGGAGCGTGGCGTCATCGACTTCGGCAAGCAAGGATCAAAGTGAGTTGATCTATATCTACGGGGGAAGTCGGGTGGATGGCGTATAGCACCCCCGTAATTTGATGGAAACCGATCTAAAGGACACAGTCGTAGAAACCTAGATTTGGAAACTAGGGATATGGCTAAAGTGATAGTTAGAAGTGATATGATATGGTTAATATGTGATGACGATATTTGAGGATGATGTCGATGATATTGCTGTTTTGGATACTATAGGACTAGATAGCCGACGTAAATGTGTCATCCGAACCATACCTATTTCCAAACTTAAGAATCATATGGATCTTTTAAACATATACCTTGAGGGACGTTACGGATTTTCAAACGATATCTTTTCCTTAAAAACACCATAACCCTACTTTCAAAAACTACAATTCGCATCTTTTAAAAAACGATTGTATGGTTCGGGTGTGTATGTTAGATTAGAGACGCATGCTTATAGTAAAGATGGAATGTATATGTAAAATTGACTTGAGGTGGGATATAAATGCGATGAAAAGAATATAAGATATGATATGATAGTTTGATGATATGTTGGTATACGTATGCGAGTCGTTTGAGATGTTTGATACCTTATCAGTCCCCTGATATAAGGTTGTTATAGATGTGACCTGGGGCATAGGTATATAAATATATTTATATATATTGAGAATCATGAGTGATAGACCGTACGAGATGTTAGGTCTGTACCCTCATTGTCACATAGGATGATAGGATCCCTAATGGTTTGATGCCGCCGTACAATGATTTTCCGTACGTGATGAGTTTGACTTGATATTTGATCCATACCCTTGACTAGAGGATGCCGTACGACGGATTATACCGTACATGGTGTTGTGATGCTGGATACCGATTGATAGATTCACCGACTCGGATATATGATAGGGACGTATACCTTTTAGCATTTTAGCCGACGGTTTACCTTATTCTGCATTCATGTTATTCTCATTGCATTGCTTATACCTGTGCTAGTACACTTACACCATTATCGATGATGCGTATGTTACACTTACATAGATTTGCCGTCTTACACACTTCATCATCGATAATTGCCATGCCACTACACAGTAGAATTGCTGCATCATTATATGACTCCTTGTATAAATTACTTGCTATAGTTGCATATGCACCTTTATGCGATGTTGCATTGGACCTTGGAGAATTTGGGAACCGTAGGATATTTTAAAACTGGATTCATTTAAAAGAGTTGTTTTCCCTCGATATGTGCATATTACTATTCCATGTTGCATGATATACGGTTATGCTTACATTTCTGTTATATGTCGCATACATCATGCTTTACGATTATACGCATTGAGATATGTTGTTTTCATGAGATTTCTGGATTTGAGAACCGTGGTCATTTTAAAGAGAAAGTATGCATTGTTTAAAAACCTGGTTTCTCTTGATATGATATTTCAGTGCGACCACCATGCGTTTTCTCGGTTCTGAGACGTGTGACAGTGATACCCGATTCGAGGAGTTGGATGAGGCCGATTGCGGGTACATGGTGGACCCGGTATGGTACCCCGGGGTGAGAACGGATTTGCTGTGAAGTAGACGGTGAGCCTGGCAGAGGGACCACTACCTACCGGTGATAGTATTTGGGCTCGGCGGATATCCAGAGGATACCGACCGGAGTCGAGAGATGATATGGGCCGATCCGGACTGACGGATCCCGTGGGCCGATCCGGACTGACGGATCCCGTGGGCCGATCCGGACTGACGGAGCCCAAGATATGAGGATTTACGTGTCGATGCTAGACACGAGTTTAATGATGTTTTTGGGTGTAGATGTTGGACACCCAGGTTCCATGATTTTGATGTGTTGCAAGGGACACCGTTGATTTATATTCTCATACTTTCATGCACACTCTTTTATGATATTTACGTGCATACATACATTGATTATATGGTTGGACGAGATCCACATGCATACATACATTGATTATATTGTTGGATTATATCCGCATGCATATAGGCATTGATTACATTGTTGGCACATATCTAGATATGGTCACCATAGATATCATAGTATTACCTTTATGATATAGTTGACCTAGGAGCCGTTGTTTATTCGATTTCTACTTGTAGATGTTTTTCTACTCACGAGTTGGCAACTCACCGCCATTGTGCCATAGTTCGTGCAGGTTGACTGCATGGATCAGTATCGGTATCGCTGACACATAACTTCATTTGGGTGTTTTGCATTGGTAGGTAGGGCATTTGTATCATACCCACTCTTGTATTTATATTTCATATTGTATCTAGTCAACTCCATCAATCAAATTTACTAATTGTATAAGCAATGAGACTTTGTGAGATTGTGGTTCCAAGACCTAGAGCGAGGGGTTTTCCACTACTTATGGTTTGATGTCTTGCTTATTTCTTTATCTTTTGTGGTGAACTTTTCCGTTGGGCGTCATATACTTACTTATACTGCTTTGCATGGTTGTGATCCGCCGGTTGGCGAAGAGCTAGCTCCCGCTTGGGGATGCCATTATTCTTGTTATGTATTTGTAGTTTTGAATCAAAATATACAAAGGAGGTGCTGCCCAAATTTTTAAAAGACGAAATACGTTTTCTAACTAGTAAATTTCACTTGCGTTTTCATGTTCCTTTTCTATGCATTAAGAAAACTTGATTTCATTATACCTTTATTTCAAAACTTCACCTCTTTTATTTTCTTAAAAAGGTTTAGATTTCTGGGTTTCAGCTTACTTGAATTACGTTACGCCTTTAGACGTTGCGTGATTTAAGTGCTGGCCACGAGCTAGTATTTTGGGTCGTGACAAAGTTGGTATCAGAGCGTTAGGTTTAACCTTGGTTCGAGTCTATGTTTGACTATGCGGAGTCTAGGGCGGGTATGTATTTCGGAACCTAGGCTTGACCTTACGGAACTTAGACATGAACGGGGGGGGGTATTAGACCCGAACTTTCGTTTCATAGTCTGACCCTGATTGATGGAGTAGGTAGCTTGAGTAGAGTGACGTACTGTACGTATGTTCCGCGGCATATTTACGAAACGATACTCCACTTAAGAAACCTTAGGATGTATATATTTTGAGATCTGTGATTCTCTTCATACCCATGATTATACATCCATTTGAGATCCTTGATTCTATTCATTTCCATGATCATACTCTCATTGATGATGTTCCTTCTTATAATCATGTATCCATTCTGGATCTGTCGTTTCCTTTCTTGCCGTTGATCTACTCTCTTCGATACTCAATTGAGGTTCCTTTCACCATGGTTTGAGCACAGATTGAGCTGCTGCTAGTGTTGCGGTCAGGGCGAGCTCGTCTGATATGAGAGCTGACCATTGTGTTTTCTAGTGACATGGGAACGTCTCGATGTAGTGTTCGTGTTGCGACCTCTTGTTGAGGCGAGTGGTTGGTTTTACACCGGATGATCGGGCCATTGATAGAGGCTGCCTGTTTCGAGAGGACTGTTAATGTACAACATACCTCAGAGATTGTGATGTCGTCTACCGTGCAGACAGATGACCCAGCTGTTGCTGAGATTGAGAGGATGTCGCCTCTAGACTTTACGAGACGAGATCACTGGAGCTTACAGGCAGAGATGCGACAGGTGATAGCTAGTCTATCCCGAGTTGAGAGACGAAGGTGATTCGTCAGATTGATGCACCGATGTAGGCCCAGTTAAGTCAAATCTAGAGTAGACCGATCCAGAAATGACCGTTGATATATCGTCTTTCCTGGAGGATTGAGGCATTGTTTAGCGTGCGGACGGAGGGTATTCACATGTCGCCTATGCAAAGTTAAAAAGTTCGAACGAATGTCAGAAAACCCATTTTTCCAAGTTTAAAGTATTCGGAGGAACATGCAAGTAATTATGTGGGCCCTCTAGAAGAATGAAACCCTAACTCGACATGATGACTATGGAACCGCTTTTGAACCTTAGGGTTTGCGGCAGTTTAGCGGTGCCATCAGTGAGGCTTGGGTTTGCCCTTCTACGGCTGGTCCAGAGGTACTGTGGTATGTACCAGATATTATTAAACTGTGGTCAGGTGTTAAGCTTTCGGGAAATTTTGGGACCTTGATGACTCGATCGAAAAGTTTGACGTCGTCCGGATATCATGTGATAGGAGACCAGTAAGCTGACCAGCTTCAGATAGAGGACTTCACTCAGATCCGTTGGGAGTTGATAGAAAACGGGCGAGTATTAAGTATTCCTCCAATGGTTGGGACGAGTTCCCGAGGACATGTTCGGCCAGATATCTTCTACAGAGTGATGAAGATACCGAGTTCGTGACTTCGAGTCCGTGTGAGAGACTTCAGATTGACCATGGCCGAGAACAGTTGCATTGTGCAAATAGCATAACGTGACGTCAAAGTGGACGATGATATGAACGAGTGGAACCGGAGGTTCGCGTGAGATGCTGGCGAGCTGTTGTTACTCCCCATTGATACCAGAGGATCTGATGTGATACAGAGGCGTTGGGATGCGGCCAGTTCCCGAGGAAATGTTGTGGTGAGGACGCAGATGTCCGGAGAATGAGAAAAGATAATGTAAGAGTACCAGCCTCCGTACAGTTCGGCATAGGCGAGATCGGAAGAGACCTTGAGCAGGATTCCTTCCAGGACACTGCTGCAATGAGGTTTGCACCCAGGATCAGTTGTGTCGCGTGTATTCAGAGAGCCAGAGGCTGACGCCAGTAACGTGATACTTTACGAGTGGTCATGATAATTGGCTGAGAGATGACCAGAGAAGTGCCAGAACGGAATCTTTCCCGTTAGCACACCTGACCAGGCCGATGGGCTGATGGATTGCGAGATTGGTAATCCACAGAGAAGATAAGGACCCAGAGACCGAGGACGCCAGACCGTGAGCAGGAGGCAAGCGGATGTTCTTGTTCTGCCTTTTTTAGGCACACCGACACTTTTCGACATTGTAGGAGGTGTATCTCGATGTCATTTGTTGCGATTTGCATTTATGATCTAAGTATCACGCTTATATCGCTTGGATTTGAGTTTTGATGATTATGTTTCGTGATATCATTTTCGTGCACCATGGCTGCACTTACTGGGTATTTACATTTTTGTGCATAGTTATCGCACCTGATATATATTTTATACACCGTTGTGTTGATTTGCGATTTGTGCATATCTATTACACTTGAGATTCGGTTTGTGCGTTGGTTGCACATAATTATGATTTCATGGATTTCATATAGTTGATTTGATTTTTGTGCGTGTGGTACGCACTCGATTTGATTTTTTCACTCGGTATAGCTTATATGTGCTTGTAGTGCATTGATATGTGTTTTGTGCACGCAGTTGCACACGTTTATGATTTTATACACCTTGGTACACTCTGTGTTGTTGTTTACGCATTTGAGTTATTGATCGGTAGTTTGTGCACACGCTGCACTGTATTAGTATTTCGTGTACTGGATGCACCGTATTTGTATTTCTTGCACTTGATGCACCAGATTTGTATTTATTCATTTATGCACTGTATTTCATGCACTGGATGGACCGTATTTGTATTTCATTCACTTGATGCACCAGATTTGTATTTATGCATTTATGCACTGTATTTCGTGCCCTGAATGCACCGGATTTGTGTTTCATGCATGTAACATTTCTGAAAATATAAAATATTATTTTTGGAATTTAATATTAAAATAATATTTTTCGCGAAAACTGCCCGATTTGCGAAATTGAGGTTTTCGAAAAAGGGTATAAATATATACCGATAATTGTGAAATAAATGGAAATTAAAATGATTTATTCATTTAAAAATATATTTAAAGGATTTGGCATTTTTAAAATTCAATATATGCAGTTTTGATAAAAACCTGATTAGTGCACTGCTAATCGCAATTAAGCCAAATCCGTGTTTCTACAGTTTTCCATGGTTGGTGCACCATGACATATTACATGTTATTTCATTTGTGTGGTATTATGTTATGGTTTTATTGTGGTGAGAAAAAAAAGAGAAGAAAAAGGTTTCATGATGACTTGAGGAGAGAGAGAGGGGACATAATGATGAGAGTGAGCATGCTAGGAGAGAGAATGAGAGTGAGAAAGAGAGAGAGAGAGAGAGAGAGCGAAGTGATTCCCCATACCTTTTCCCCCACCATTTCTTTCACCTCCTTCTTCATCCTCAAGCCCCTCATTCTACCCTCATGACACATCTCCAAAATCTCATCAAAACCCCATGACCCCTTCACATAAGATGATCATCTCCTCACCCTCATCGCATTGAACCAAGAAAAGTGGGATTTTGACAATATTGGGACTTCTAGAGTTTTGTTTGGGAGTAACCATGAGGTATATCTCTTTTCATTTAGAGTAGTTTTGATTTCCTAGCTTTTGGTTTAATTTTAGAGTCGTTTAGTGATAAATTTGTGAACTTTGAAATTCTAGAGAAGCGTTTGGGAAATTGATGATGTTTTGTGGCTGTCAATAAGACTTTTGAAGTGATTCTTGACCTAGACCATAGCTTAGAACCCCAAAATACAGATTTAGGATTTAGTTCATGTTGGTTTTGTGAGGATATAGGGTGTGCGGGGAAATCTGGAGCAACCCGGAGACTTTCTTAGTTTAGCAAACAATACCAGAGACCCATTTTAGACCATAGGAAACCACCATGACTAAACGAAGCCCAACGGAGCCTAAGGGGGTGAGCTCGCCGGAATATGGGGCCATGTCGCCGGCCAAGTAGGGTGGGTTGGGTTCTAGGTTGGTTCAGTAGCTCATATACAACTTGTACTACACCCTAAACTTGTTTGTGCAACTCCTTTTGGCCTGAGTCAAAATCTGGGAGCACATTGGATTGCTTTTGGCTATGTTTTTCCGTATTTTGGAATGTTTGATTTTTTTCTTTTGGGTTCGTTTCTGGTTTTTGGATGTTTGTACATCAATGACTAGGGGTAATTTGTTGGTTCTGCATACATGGGCTAAAGGTTCTAACCTATAGGCGATCCATATGTCGTTTTGATTTCCGGATACGATTTTAATAGTGTTGTGATACGTGTTGTTATTGTAGGTACCTTCGTGTGTATTCCGAGGTGATGGAGCATGGCGTCATCAACTTCGGCAAGCGAAGACCACGGTGAGTAGATCTATATCTACGGGAGAAGTCGGGTGGATGGCGTATAGCACCCCCGCAAAGTTTTGGTGGAAACCGATTTGTAGCATATGGTTAAGAAAACCTAGAGTAGAAACTAGGGTTAGAATTAAAGGATAGCTATAGAAACCATATTAAAAACTAAAGGATAGTTAGAAGTGTTTGATACGACTAATACATGATGATGAGATTTGAGGATGACGTTTGACGATATTGCCGTTTAGTGTACGATAGGACTAGATAGTCGACGTAGATGTGTAATCCGAACCATACTTATTTCTAAACTAAAGAATCGTATGCATCTTTTAAACAGATACCTTGAAGGACGTTACGGATTTTCAAACGATATCTTTTCCCTAAAAACACCGTAGCCCCTACTTTCAAAACTACGATTCGCATCCTTCAAAAAAACTGTTTGTATGGTTCGGGTGTGTATGTTAGATTATACATTTATGCTTATAGTAAAGGTAGAATGTATTTGTAAAATTGACTTGATGAGGGATATAAATGCGATGAAAAGGATATATGACACGATATGATGATTTAGTGATATGTTGGTATACGGATGCGAGTCGATTGAGATGATTTATACCCTGCCGGTCCCCTGATATGAGATTATTGCGGATGTGACCTGGGACATAGGTATATATAGATATTTATATGTGTTGTGAATCATGAGTGTTAGACGTACGTGACGTTAGGTCCGTACCCTTCTCGTCTTATAGGTTGATAGGATCCCTGATAGCTTAATACCGCCGTACGATGATTTTCCATGCGTGATGAGTTTGACTTGATGATTGATCCATACCCTTGACTAGACGTTTCCGTACGATGGATTATACCGTACGCAATGTTGTGAGGCTGGATGCCGATTGATTGATTCACCGACTCGATCATGTTAGATATGTATACCTTATAGCTTTTAGCTGACGATTTACCTTATGATGCATTCATGTTATTCGCATTGCATTACTTATACCTGTGCTAGTACACTTACACCATTATCGATGATGCGTATGTTACACGTACACAGATTTATCAGCTCACACACTTCATCATCGATAATTGCCATGTCACTACATAGTAGGGTTGCTGCATCATGACATATATATTGTACACCATCCTTGCGCACATATATATTGTACACCATACTTGCGGACATACACATTTGTACGTCCATACTTCCGTATATACACATATGCACCTTTATACGGTATTGCATTAAATTTTGGAGATTTAGGAACCACATGTTGTATTTTAAAAACTGGATCCATTTAAAAGAGCGGTTTTCTCTTAATATATCATATCACTTTTCCATGTTGCATGATATTCAGATATGCTTACATTTCTATTATATATCGCATACATCATGCTCTATGAATTTACGCATTGAGATATGTTGTTTTCATGAGATTTCTGGATTTGAGAACCGTGGCTATTTCAAAAGAAAGCATGTACTGTTTTAAAAACCCGGTTTCTCTTGATATGATATTTCAGTGCATCCACTATGCGTTTTCTCGGTTCTGAGACATGTGACATGTGAAACCCGATTCGAGGAGGCGGATGATCCATTTGCGGGTTCATGGTAGACCCGGTATGGTACCCCGGGGCATGAACGGATCTGTCGTGCAGTAGGCGATGAGCCTGGCAGAGGGACCACTACCTACCGGTGATAGTATTTGGGCTCTGCGGATATCCGGAGGATACCGACCGGAGTCGAGAGATGAGATGGGCCGATCCGGTCTGACGGAGCCCGAGGGCCGATCCGGTCTGACGGAGCCCGAGATATGAAGATTTACGTGTCGATGCTGGACACGGGTTTCATGATGTTTTCGAGTGTCGATGCTGGACACTCAGGTTCCATGATTTTGATGTGTCGCGAGGGACACCGTTGATTTATATCCTCATACTTACATGCATACATACATTGATTATATGGTTGGACGAGATCCACATGCATACATACATTGATTATATGGTTGGATGAGATCCACATTCATACAGACATTGCTTATATTGTTGGATTATATCCGCATAAATATAGGTATTGATTACATTGTTGGCACATATGATGACCCGGTCACACTAGATATCATAGTATTACCTTTATGATATAGTTGACCTAGGAGTCGTTGTTTATTCGATTTGTACTTGTAGATGTTTTTCTACTCACGAGTTGGCAACTCACCCCCATTGTGCCACAGTTCTTGCAGGTTGACCGCATGGATCAGTAGCGGCATCGCTGGCACGCAGTTGCGTTCGGGTGTTTTGCTTTGGTAGGTGGGGCATTTGTATCATAGCCACTTTTGTATTTATATTTCTTATTGTATCTAGTCAACTCCATCAATCAAAATTAGTAAATTGTATAAGTAATGAGACTTAGTGAGGTTGTGGTTGCGAGACTTAGAGCGAGGGGTTTTTCGCTACTTGTGGTTTTGATGTCTTGCTTATTCCTTTATCTTTTGTGTGATCTTCGCCGTTGGGCGTCTTATACTTATTTTTATACTTTGCGTGATTGTGATCCGCCAGTTGGCGAAGAGCTAGCTCCCGCTTGGGGATGCCATTATTCTTGTTATGTATTTGGGGTTCCGGATCAAAATATACAAAGGAGGTGCTGCCTAAATTTTTAAAAGACGAAACACGTTTTCAAACTAACAAATTTCACTAGCATTTTCATATTCCTTTTCTATGCATTAAGAAAATTTGATTTCATTATACCTTTATTTCAAAACTTCACCTCCTTTATTTTCTTAAAAAGGTTTAGATTTCTGGGTTTCAGCTTACTTGAGTTACGTTACGCCTTTTGACGTTGCGTGATTTAAGTGCTGGTCATGAGCTAATAATTCGGATCGTGACAGTGCATTTGTTGCACTGGATTCATGTTTTGTGCATTGGTTGCGCCAGATCGGTATTTTGTGCATTGGTTGCGCTAGATTTATACAGCGTACATTGCTATACCGATTTATGTTTTTGAGCAGTTGTGTTATCCGATTTGTGTTTTCGTGCACGTTAGCACTTGACGTTCGTTTTCGTGCATACTACTGCACTATATGCTTTTAAGGATCTGATCAGTCGAAAATATTGCATATTTTAACCGGCAATTCCCTTATCATTTGCATCCATATAGAAGTGTACGGTATTCATAATTCACATATTAGCAAATCGGTCGCAAAATATCAGATTACATGTATTCGACCTTAAAACCGGCATTTCTAGGGAAATTGACTGCATTACATTACATAGCATATTTTCCATATCTTGCAACCCCTGTTTCGAAGTCTATGCAGGAAAAGAGATGCTTGCTCGATCATTACATCGCTCGACCATTACAATTGCTCGTAAACTCACTCAACTCAAATCTGGTATCAACACAGAAGGGGAACTGCAAATCTAAATATCAGAATAAACCAAAAACAGCAGTAACAAGCAACAGAGGAAAGACCAAGGGCCAAGCTCAACAATGAGCCGCGGAAGAGCGGCAGTTAGGGGCTAAACGCGGCGGAAGCGCGGCGTCTACAGGGAATCAGCTCCTCAATTTCAGTGCACAACTCCTGTTTCAGTGGCTACAGCTCAATAATGCTCACAAACTTCCAGAATATCCTAGATACTTCCTCCAGATCAGCAAACACCTAAACTAGCCTAATACTTCTAGAACTTTCCCTAAACCCTAGCTTAAACCCTAAGCTAACTCCTAACAAACTCCTTCTAGAAACCCTTCAACAAACTTTGGGAGGGAAAGTTCTAATTCAAATCTAACCTAGGGTTTGGGAGCTCTATAAATAAGACCCTAGGCTCATCATTTGAGGATTATTCAACCTTAGGAATTCAACCTTAGGATTCAACCTTGATTGAAGTTTAGAAAATCAATCTCTTTCTTCATCCCCTCTTCCTCAAGTTTAGTGAGAGAGCTTGTAGGAAACCCTAACCCTAAATCCAACCACAATTCAAGATCTTGAGTGCAAGCCAAGCAAGATGCCTTCAACCCTTTTATGAGCCGAGCCGATCTTCAATCGGGCAAGAGATCAAAGTAGATCCACGATCCACGGAGACGAGCGAAGCCGATTCAACGATCGATTTCTTCTTCTTGTAGATTCTTGAAAGAATGTATTGAAATTGTTGATTAAATAAAAGGTGATATTCTTTTATCTTGTTTTCTTTAAATTCCGCATCATGTTATCATTACTATTCTTGAATATTGTCTTTGTGGTGATGTGTGAATAAAACTCCGCTCGTCAGGGAGTCGAAACGATCTTTAGTATGATGATGTAACAAATTTGTAATCGATTCTTGAATCCCACGAGTTTGTAAACCCTAGCAAGTTCAAGAATCGACGACCCAATTCGTTGCGATGCTTTCTTGATCGACATCGCTCGAGATTGGGGAGTTCCGATTGTTTCTTGAAATTGCTAGAGGCTAGAATATAAATGGTATCCTCGAAAGAACAAGGGTTAAGAGATGAAACCCTAATTTCATCAAGAAAACCCTAACTCTCGTCGATCACCATTGATCTAGTATCAATTCTTCGAAAGACAAGAACACGAAACCCTTTAGATTGCATCACGTCTAAAGATCCGATCGATTCCTACGAGCCTTTCTTATATTCTTGATTGTTGATTGGAAATATTATCAAAACAACCGATTCTTGAGTGTTTATAGTTTCTTGATTCTTGAGTAAAGATTAGTGACACTCGAATACAAATCACATCTTGAATCATGTTTTTGTTTATTGTTGTTTAACATTTCATTTCAAACGTATCAAAATACAATTGAATTGCACAATCCCTGAGGACGATCCGCACTCATTCATTAACTACATCCGACACCGTGGTTTGATTGCGGTCAATATAATTTTTTGATTGTCGTTACTTTTTACATATACACGTCAGAAAATATTTCAATAAAAATGGCGCCGTTGCCGGGGATACGCGCTAATTCATTTGCATTTATAGTTTGAAGTGAAAGAATTATTACGTTCTACTTCTTGAATTCAAAATTCGTACAAACTCTTACACGTGTGTTGTGATTTGATTGCAAGGTGATCTGGAGCATTCTGTTCTGTGGAAAAATTTGTTTGAATATACCAGAGAGCAGTAGACAGCAACAGGAGCTTGCTGAAGAAAACTTGTACACTGTTCCCATCATTCAGCCGCGGAAGAGCGGCATATACATGCATTTTGCGGTGGAAGCGCCGCAGTATTGGGAGTTCTCTGTGGTATTTTTCTGCAGGTGATTTCTGTCTCTCTCCTCTCACCCTTTTTAGCTCCAATTAACCCTTTGCTGCAGGATTCTTTGCAAATAAATCGCAGCGCGCAAAAGCAAAATAAAAATCGTGTGTGATTTTGATTTCTTGGTTGTTTGCATTCTAATACGGAAATTTAAGGGGCACGGCCAAATCCAAATTAGGTGGGGATTTCATTACCCTTCCTAGGCCCCGAAAATCGTCAAACTTGCATCCGCATTACCCCCATTAACTAAAAGAAATCTAGAGAAGACTCTAAGGACTGTCGCGCTCAATAGGACAAGAGAAGGTCGTGGGTAATTCATTGCTTATCCGCGTTTTCTTGTGGTGCCTAAGGCGAGTGTGTCTAAGGCTAGTGGTTATTAATTAGGTCCACTGTAGTGGTGGTTCCTTCCCACTTACCTGGCACTTATCCGGCCACAGGGGGACAAAGAGGCAGTGGAGGATTCTATCCTGCGGCTTGTCTTTTGGCAGTTAGGAGCGGTCTAGAGATCGGACCTAGGTGACCATTAGATTCTAGGGTTTGTGTGCTGCATTTGTTTTGTCGCATCATTTTTTCAAAATCCGTCCCTTTTTAAAGCAAGCACCGCATTCATTTTACCCCTAATTATAAGTCAACGCTGCCACTTGTACTAACCCTTTTTAGTACAAGATAGGCTGGACACGGGATTCTAGTGCCCGTTTAGTCCGCGTACCTCCTATCGACTCCGAAGTCGGTAATTCTCCATTTACCTTTTCTTTACCTACTACCACACCCACACCGATGGATCCGAATCCATCAAACTTCTTTAACCCTAATCTGCCACCGTCCGTTGGTGCGCAGAATCCTACTCCACCCCACATTTCTCTCCAGGAAAGATGTTATCCACATAGAGGTCCTCTTTCGACCTGCTTATCCACACCACCAGCCAATGGGGATAATTTTGAGATTAAGCCCCAGTATATCAATCTTTTACCCAAATACCACGGACTCGAGACCGAGGACGCTTACGTTTTCATTACCAAATTTGAAAACGTTTGCGCAATGATGGGTACGTCTCAACTTTCAGTAGATGCGATGCGTCTACGACTTCTTCCATTTACTTTGTGCGATATAGCCGAGAAGTGGCTATATAACACCACCGCACACTCTATTACGAATTGGGAAGAATTCGTCGCTGCATTCCTTAAGAAATTTTACCCAGTCCAAAAGACGGCTCGAATCCGTAGCGAACTGAACCAATTTGCCCAGCTCCCTGCCGAACCATTTTCAAAATACTTTGAACGTTTCAAGGATCTATTGGTTCAATGTCCTCATCACGGCATCCCGAGATGGGAGCTTTGCCGAATCATATATGAGGGCAGTAACCCTAGCACTAAACAAAGCCTTGAAAATATGTGTCAAGGTACATTTATGACCAAAGATGACGGGGAAGCCTGGCGATACTTAGAAGAGTTCGCTGAAAAGTCACTAATTTGGGAGAGTGGAACACAACCATTGAATAGGGGTGGCGTACACCAAATAGGTGTGTCCATAGGTGTCCGAGCTGAAATGGCAGCAATGCAAAAGAAGCTCGACGCTATGGAACACAAATTTGCAGCAGCCTCCCTAAACCCAATGTCGCTCCCCAAAACTGTTTGCGGGTGCTGTTCTGATCCGTCACATTTAACGGAAGAATGTCCATTAAACTCTGCGTTTCAAGGTCACGAGCATTCTAATGCCGCATTTCAACGACCTCGAAACGATCCATATTCTTCCAGTTACAATCAGGGTTGGAGGAACCACCCGAATTTTGCTTGGAACCAATCACAATCTCAAAACACGGTTCCAAACACGAATCAATTTCAACGGGCTCTTCCTCCACCACAACAGCAACCCCTACAACTCACTCAGCACCCCTATCAGTCACAAAATTTCCAAAATCAGGGCAACACTCCTGCACAGTCTAATCCTATGCAGCCCTGTTCTGACGAGTTCTCTCAATTCACTCAAACCATGAAATCACTTTTATCAAATTTCATGGATGTTTCGACTGAAGTTAGATCTTCCGTCAGTGAAATAAAGAAAAACTCAGCGTCCCAAGCTGAGAGTATTCGCACGATGGAAGCTGAAATCGCACGCTTAAAAGCCGAAATGAGTGCGAGAGAAAAAGGGAAACTTCCCTCTCAACCCCTACAGAATCCTGGGCATTACAATGTAAATGCCATCACAACGTTGAGATCGGGAAGAGTGCTGAACAATCATGTCGGGGAAGATATTGATAATACTGAAAATCATATCAACACCCCGGCTGAGTCTTTCCCACATACACACACTTCACCTTCTGATCCTTCTTCTTCTACCAAACCACCTTCGCACGAGCCTATTCTCCATTTCCCTTTAGGCTCAACACCTTCATCCAACCCTTATAGTTCTCCACAGACGGTCCCCACACCTCCTTTGGGACCTCGTCTACCCCCCTTTCCTTCTCCTATGATGGACCCCGCGCTTATTGCGAAAGCACCTTACCCGAACCGGCTAAGGGCTAATAGAACGGGTCCTCATATGGAGAAAATTTTAGAGATGTTCAAACAGGTTAACATCAATATCCCTCTCTTAGATGCGATTCAGCAAGTCCCCGCTTATGCGAAGATTCTAAAGGACTTGTGCACTAGGAAGAGGAAGACCCAAGTGCCGAAGAAGGTCTTTATGTCTAATAACATCAGCACTGCTTTTATACCCCAGCTTCCAAAGAAAAGAAAGGACCCAGGTTGTCCTACAATATCGATTTCGATTGGGGGTAAAAACATAAATCGTGCTCTGTTAGACCTTGGCGCGAGTGTTAACCTGTTACCTTATTCTGTCTATGAGCAATTAGGGATTGGAGAGCTGAAACCTGCTCATTGCACTCTCCAGATGGCAGACCGATCTATCACCAAACCAAGGGGTGAATTAGAGGATGTGCTGATAAAGGTCGGGGAATTTATTTTCCCCGTAGACTTCATTGTGCTCGACACACATCCTGTAGCAAACCCCCGGGGCCAAATTCCGGTGATTCTAGGTCGTCCTTTCCTTGCCACTTCCAACGCTGTTATAAACTGTAGAAATGGTTCAATGAATTTATCATTTGGAAATATGACCATTGAACTAAATATCTATAGAGTTGGAAGTCAGCCGTCAGAACCCTCTGCTCATATTTTAGATGTGTGCTCTGTCCATGAGATCGCTCCCGATAGTTGTGGAGCTGAGGATCTTTGCTTGACTGATCTCGATGACATTAGCACATCTCTGTTTGATTTCACACATGATCTTAGTGAGGACACTTTAGCTACACATGAGTCCTGCACTTCTGACTTTTCTCCACCCGAGTCTGTATCTTTCACAGGCTCTGAGCTTCTTTGTAGATCCAAAAATCAATCTATGACCCTTCCTTCTATCATTTCTCCGCCTGAGTTAGATCTCAAAGTTTTACCTTCTCACCTGAAATATGCATATCTTGGTGAGAACGAGTCATTACCGGTTATCATTTCCGCTTCTCTTGCATCAGAGCAAGAGAATGCCCTTTTATCGGTATTGAGATCTAATAAAGAGGCGTTTGGTTGGAGTATGGCGGACATCAAAGGGATTAGTCCCTTGATAGTTGAACATCATATACATGTGATGGATGATGCCAGACCGACCCGAGAACCACAGAGACGGTTGAATCCCGTCATGAAGGAAGCTGTCATGAAAGAAATCGTCAAGTGCTTAGATAATGGTATTATCTACCCCATCTCCGATAGCCAGTGGGTGAGTCCTATACATGTCGTTCCTAAGAAATCCGGCATCACAGTTATCACAAATGAAGCGAATGAGTTGATTCAGACACGCGCCCAAACTGGGTGGCGTGTATGCATCGATTATAGAAAACTCAACGCTGCTACGAGGAAAGATCATTTTCCTCTACCATTTATTGATCAAATGCTGGAACGCTTAGCGGGACGAGAGTTTTATTGTTTTATGGACGGATACTCAGGCTACAATCAGGTCCCCATTGCCAAAAAGGATCAAGATAAAACCACTTTTACTTGTCCTTTTGGTACCTTTGCTTACAGTCGCATGCCCTTTGGGTTATGCAATGCTCCCGCTACCTTTCAGCGGTGTATGATGGGGATATTCTCTGATATGGTAGAGAATTTTTTGGAGATCTTTATGGACGACTTCTCGATTTTTGGAGACTCTTTTTCTGATTGCCTAGCGAATCTAGACGCTGTTCTTACTCGTTGCAAAGAGAAGAACTTGACATTAAACTGGGAAAAATGCCACTTTATGGTCCAAGAAGGAATAGTACTTGGACATGTCATTTCACAGAAAGGCATTGAGGTTGACAGAGCTAAAGTAGATGTCATTCAAAACCTGCCTCATCCCAAAAGCGTCAAAGATATTCGCTCTTTCCTTGGCCATGCAGGCTTTTATAGGAGATTCATAAAGGACTTTAGCAAAATTGCTAGACCTTTAACACTACTCCTGGCCAAGGATACGACCTTCCACTTTGACTCGGATTGCGAGACAGCTTTCGACTCACTTAAACACTCACTCACTTCAGCCCCCGTTTTATCATCACCAAATTGGGACTACCCCTTTGAGCTGATGTGTGACGCATCTGATTTTGCAGTAGGTGCAGTCTTAGGACAGCACATCGAAAAGATGCCACACGTGATTTACTATGCTAGTAAGACCTTGAATGATGCGCAAATCAATTATACAACTACCGAGAAAGAGCTTTTAGCGGTTGTATTTGCATTAGAAAAATTCAGGCCTTACTTAATCGGCTCACCTATAGTTGTATATACTGACCATTCCGCTTTGAAACATCTTCTGGCGAAGAAAGATGCAAAAGGTCGACTAATACGTTGGATCCTACTTTTACAAGAATTTGATCTTGTTATCAAAGATAAGAAAGGATGTGAAAACGTAGTAGCTGACCACCTTTCACGCATCGTTTCTTCCCCTGTGACCCTACCGATCAATGATTCATTCCCTGACGAACAACTCTTGAGCATATCCGCTGAACCATGGTTCAGGGATATTGTGAACTATCATGCCACAGGACTTATACCGAGCGATTGGTCAAAACAGGACAAATATCGTTTTCTTTCCCAAGTAAAACACTTTTACTGGGACGAGCCCTATTTGTTTAAATATTGTCCTGATCAGATCATTCGCCGGTGCGTCCCGAATGAAGAGTTCAAGAGTGTTCTTTCATTTTGTCATGATCAGGCTTGTGGGGGTCACTTTGGTCCTAGAAAGACAGCGGAAAAGGTTTTGCAATGTGGATTTTACTGGCCGACCTTATTCAAGGACGCATTTGAGTATTGCAAAACCTGTACACAATGTCAGTATACGGGTAGAATATCCCAGAGGAATGAAATGCCTCAGCAACCCATCTTGGTTGTTGAAATGTTTGATGTTTGGGGCATTGATTTTATGGGTCCTTTTCCCAACTCCTTTGGGAATCTGTACATTTTGCTGGCAGTTGATTATGTCTCAAAGTGGGTAGAAGCCATTCCATGTCGCACTAATGACAGGAAAGTTGTCATTAAGTTCTTGAAAGAGAATATCTTTTCGCGATTTGGACACCCACGCGCTATCATTAGCGATAATGGGACGCACTTCTGCAACAGATCTTTCGAGACTCTGATGCGAAAGTACTCAATCAACCACCGACTTTCTACACCCTATCATCCCCAAACAAGCGGGCAGGCTGAGATCTCAAACAGACAAATCAAACTTATCCTGGAGAAAACTGTTGCCAAGAATAGAAAAGACTGGTCGACCAAATTGACGGATGCTCTTTGGGCATTCAGAACTGCATATAAGACCGACCTAGGAATGTCTCCATATAGGATAGTTTTTGGTAAAGCATGTCATCTACCTGTTGAGATAGAACATAAAGCATTGTGGGCTATAAAAGAAATAAATTTTGATTTAAACCTTGCTTGCAACTTTCGGAAGCTGCAACTTAACGAGCTAAGCGAACTCCGCGATGAAGCTTATGATAATGCTGTAATCACAAAGAATAGGACTAAGGTTTTTCACGATAAAAGCATTTTAAGGAAAACAATTTTACCTGGTCAACAAGTCCTTCTTTATGATTCACGTTTACACCTTCATGCGGGTAAGCTCCGATCTCGTTGGAAGGGACCTTTTGTTGTGCGGTCTGTATTCCCGCACGGGGCAGTAGAAGTAGAAAATGTTAAAAACGGCACAGTTTTCAAAGTAAATGGACATAGACTAAAGCCGTATTTTTCCACTGACCCCACGGAGGAGCTCTTGTTCTTACAAGAGCCAGTTTATTTGGATTAAAATTCCTCCGTCTCACCTTCATATCCTGTATATCATTGCATCATCTTTTGAATGAAGGTGAGTGAAAGATAAGTTTGGGGGAAGTTCTTCACTTATATATTTTGCCCCCACTAATAATTCCCCCCAGATTTACAGGTTTTGTAGATATAGCTGTCGGCAACAGTGAGGACACTGTTGAAAACAAGTTTGGGGGAGGTTTGTGCTTATTTTCGCATCATGTGCATATCATCTGCATAAGCACAAAACATTTCTTTTAAAAATCTATAAAAATTGAAAAATTTTCAAAACCCATAAAAATTTAAAAATTTTCAAATATAAAAATAATTTTAATATTTACACCTTTTTTGTATATAAATAAGATAATGAAAGTTTAGATAGTGAAAAATTGCATCCATGAGATTAGAAAATTTTTAGAAAACTAAGAAAATTAGAAGTTTTCTTATACGAACTAGTAATAAGTAGTTATGAGCCGTTGTCCCAAGGGTTAGTAAGATGAAGGACGTCACTAATCTGAGGATAAAAATAAGTCTGAAAAATAGTTTCTATTCTGGAAGCCAAACATTTTGAACGTGGCTACCCTGCTATTCGCACTTACACACGTCTTAAAGCCTGGGATAGTAGAGGATACCTTGAAATGCTCTTGTCTTAAAGCCAAAAGTATGAAAAAAAAAATATGTGTTCTAAAGTGGTGAGAAAAATGGATACTGGTTTTGTTATCACCGAGGGCAATAAAAATATATAGCAAAAGGGTGCTTCTTCACCTAGTGCCCCAAGGTCAACTGGTCTGGGAGTCACTGCTATGCCTGAGGTGGTGCAAGACGAGGAAAATACACCAAGCATGCAAGCACATTAGTAATCGGTCGGTTAGTACCTCAAGAAGTATTGACGGTCGCATGAAAGTGTGTAAGCAATCTCGTTTGCCAAGAAGTACTGAGGCCGATGGGCAAGGGTATGATAGCTTGAATTGAATTCTCCGGGTGTAGGGATGTCTTTACACACACGCAGGGTGATATGATCGATGTTTGGAATAAAGATAGGAATGAAGAATAAGACGATCTTTTATTGAGAGAGGACGTGATTTCTAACATTTTTTCATGACCATTAAGATAGGGCTCATGACAACCGAAAAGCTAGCTTAGTTGGAAACCCTAATTTTCAAAGTTTTTCTTTTACAATTCTCTTCTTTAAATGTAATATTCATGATCTTGCTTTTTGGATTTTGTGGGTGCAATCCGCTGAAAACCCTCAGGAGACAACACTCCTCCTACTAGGGACACCTAGAGGTTTAAAGGCTTGTTGCACATGCTCAGTGCAATCGTGTTGCCTACGAAAGTGTGCTAGTTAGTTTTTCTCTTTCTTTATTTTCTCCTTCTCTCTTTTTAATAAAACATTCTCTCGAGACGATCGAAATTAAGTTTGGGGGTATTTGATCAGTCGAAAATATTGCATATTTTAACCGGCAATTCCCTTATCATTTGCATCCATATAGAAGTGTACGGTATTCATAATTCACATATTAGCAAATCGGTCGCAAAATATCAGATTACATGTATTCGACCTTAAAACCGGCATTTCTAGGGAAATTGACTGCATTACATTACATAGCATATTTTCCATATCTTGCAACCCCTGTTTCGAAGTCTATGCAGGAAAAGAGATGCTTGCTCGATCATTACATCGCTCGACCATTACAATTGCTCGTAAACTCACTCAACTCAAATCTGGTATCAACACAGAAGGGGAACTGCAAATCTAAATATCAGAATAAACCAAAAACAGCAGTAACAAGCAACAGAGGAAAGACCAAGGGCCAAGCTCAACAATGAGCCGCGGAAGAGCGGCAGTTAGGGGCTAAACGCGGCGGAAGCGCGGCGTCTACAGGGAATCAGCTCCTCAATTTCAGTGCACAACTCCTGTTTCAGTGGCTACAGCTCAATAATGCTCACAAACTTCCAGAATATCCTAGATACTTCCTCCAGATCAGCAAACACCTAAACTAGCCTAATACTTCTAGAACTTTCCCTAAACCCTAGCTTAAACCCTAAGCTAACTCCTAACAAACTCCTTCTAGAAACCCTTCAACAAACTTTGGGAGGGAAAGTTCTAATTCAAATCTAACCTAGGGTTTGGGAGCTCTATAAATAAGACCCTAGGCTCATCATTTGAGGATTATTCAACCTTAGGAATTCAACCTTAGGATTCAACCTTGATTGAAGTTTAGAAAATCAATCTCTTTCTTCATCCCCTCTTCCTCAAGTCTAGTGAGAGAGCTTGTAGGAAACCCTAACCCTAAATCCAACCACAATTCAAGATCTTGAGTGCAAGCCAAGCAAGATGCCTTCAACCCTTTTATGAGCCGAGCCGATCTTCAATCGGGCAAGAGATCAAAGTAGATCCACGATCCACGGAGACGAGCGAAGCCGATTCAACGATCGATTTCTTCTTCTTGTAGATTCTTGAAAGAATGTATTGAAATTGTTGATTAAATAAAAGGTGATATTCTTTTATCTTGTTTTCTTTAAATTCCGCATCATGTTATCATTACTATTCTTGAATATTGTCTTTGTGGTGATGTGTGAATAAAACTCCGCTCGTCAGGGAGTCGAAACGATCTTTAGTATGATGATGTAACAAATTTGTAATCGATTCTTGAATCCCACGAGTTTGTAAACCCTAGCAAGTTCAAGAATCGACGACCCAATTCGTTGCGATGCTTTCTTGATCGACATCGCTCGAGATTGGGGAGTTCCGATTGTTTCTTGAAATTGCTAGAGGCTAGAATATAAATGGTATCCTCGAAAGAACAAGGGTTAAGAGATGAAACCCTAATTTCATCAAGAAAACCCTAACTCTCGTCGATCACCATTGATCTAGTATCAATTCTTCGAAAGACAAGAACACGAAACCCTTTAGATTGCATCACGTCTAAAGATCCGATCGATTCCTACGAGCCTTTCTTATATTCTTGATTGTTGATTGGAAATATTATCAAAACAACCGATTCTTGAGTGTTTATAGTTTCTTGATTCTTGAGTAAAGATTAGTGACACTCGAATACAAATCACATCTTGAATCATGTTTTCGTTTATTGTTGTTTAACATTTCATTTCAAACGTATCAAAATACAATTGAATTGCACAATCCCTGAGGACGATCCGCACTCATTCATTAACTACATCCGACACCGTGGTTTGATTGCGGTCAATATAATTTTTTGATTGTCGTTACTTTTTACATATACACGTCAGAAAATATTTCAATCAGGACCCGACGCGCTTGGGTTGGATTTTTGCGCATATTAGGCGCTTGATTTTGGATTTTTTGCACATCGGATGCACTTGAGTGAGAATTTTACTCGTGCATATCGGAGGCCCTTAATTTAGATTTCTTTCGTGCATGATGGATGCACTTGATTTAGCTTTTGTTCGTGCATGTTTGATGCACTTGATTTAGATTTCATTCGTGCATGATGGATGCACTTGATTTAGATTTTTGCTCATGTTGGCCGCATGATATGAGATGTGGTTTTGTGCACACCGGATGCACTCAATTGGGATTTTCATTCGTGCATGTTAGTTGCACCGGATGCACTCTAGATGCACTTGATATTGTTGTCATGCACACCTGTTGCACTGGACATATGCTTTCGTGCACACCCGTTGCACTTAGTTTTGGTTTTTTGCGCATTCGCAGCACTTGTATTTGGATTTAATTTCCGTGCGCACCTGACGCACGTGATTATTGGATACGCCTTTTGAGACTGATTTTGCTTTTGGACACTTTGTTTTCATGTTCGGCACTATGTTGGGTAGTAGCCAAACATGACTGATCTTAGGACAATACCTGAGTATATTGCATGCATTAAAACTTTAACCAGAGGTTTTCAAAAAGGAGCTATAGTCTCTCTATTTCTTACGTGTCTGTGAGCGACACGAACGTTTACAAAAGGAAAACCATTTGCGATATTTTAGAAAAGACGGAACGCATATTTGAGCAAAGACATGTATAAATACATTGACTACTTTGAAAACAAACGTCCATCACTTATGCCGTGAGTTACGCATCATGCGGAGATTTAGAAAGGATTTTGCATGTGTGTCATTCTGTTTTTGAAGATTTTTCAAAGATGTGTACTATATATATATTATAGTATTTGACTAGTGTATATTGAATTTCAGTAGTGGATTTCGAGATCTGTATCTCCATTGTAACTCCGAGAATATGTGTGCAAATCAGATAATTTGCGTGACGCTTGACGGGGTTCAATTTGAGTCTTGTATTCGTTTTCAGGCGCACGCGATGCGCTGTAGTATTTCTGCATCTTCCATGATTTCAAAGCCCCGTTGATTTGAGTTGTTTATTGAAATGTTTTGGTATTTGGGGGTTTAAATTTAAATTCGGGGACCGAATTTATTTAAGAGGGGAAGATTATAACATTTCAGAAAATATAAAATATTATTTTTGGAATTTAATATTAAAATAATATATTTCCCTAAAACTGCCCGATTTGCGAAATTAGGGTTTTCGAAAAAGGATATAAATATATACCAATAATTATGAAATAAATGGAAATTAAAATGATTTATTCATTTAAAAATATATTTAAAGGATTTGGCATTTTTAAAATTTATTATATGCAGTTTTGATAAAAACCCGATCAGTGCACTGCTAATCGCAATTAACCCAAATCCGTGTTTCTACAGTTTTTCGTGGCTAGTGCACCATGTCATGTTACATTTGGTTACATGTTGTTGCATTTGTGTCTTTTTATGGGTATTATTTTGCTTTGGTTTTAAAAGAGAAAAGAAAAGAAAAGACAAATGGCAAAAGGGTAATTTAGTGAGAGTGGGTGAGAATAAAGGGGAGAGAGAGAGAGGGGGCAGCCACATTATCCGTCCACCATTATTCATTTTCTTCTCCTTCTTCATCTTCCTCCAATCTCATTTCCCTCCACTTCTAACCCTAGATCCATCTCTAAATAATCCCCAAAATCTTATACTCCCTTCACGAAATTTAATCCACATCTCTTCCTCTACACATTAGACCAAGCAAAGTGGGATTTTGACAACATTGGGACTTCTAGGGTTTTGCTTGGGTTTAACCATGAGGTATAATCATTTTCATTTAGTTGGTTTTAGTTTTCTTATGTTTTAGATAGTTTAGAAGTTGAATTGGATGGGTGGATTTGTGAACTTTGGAATTCTAGAGAAGGGTTTGGGAAATTGATGATGTTTTGTGGCTGTCAATAAGACTTTTGAGGTGATTCCTAACCTGGACCATAGCTTAGAACCCTAAAATACGGATTTAGGAATTGATTCATGTCGGTTTTGTGAGTATATAGGGTGTGCAGGGAAATCTGGAGCAACCCGGGAAATTTTTGAGGAAAGCAAACAATACCAGGGACAAAATTAGGGCACTAGGAGACCATACTGACCAGACGAACCCTATTGGAGCCACTGGAACCGAGCTTGCCGGAATTCTATGTGATGTGGACGGCCACTTGGTGGGTTTTAGTGTCAGGGTTGATCTAGCAGGTCATATACATCATATACAGCACCCTAGACTTGTTTCTGCAACTCCTTTTGGCATGAGTCAAAATCTGGGAACACATTAGTGTGATTTTTGGATATGTTTTCCTTATTTTGAATGATGATTTTTGATATTTGGATTTGTTTTTGGTTTTTGAATGTTTTTACATTAACGACTAGGGGTAATTTGTTGGTTTTGCATACATGGGCTATAAGTTCTAACCTATAGGCGATCCGTGTGCCGTTTTGGTTTCCGGATTCGATTTTAATAGCGATTGCGAATGTGTATTATTGTAGATACCTTTGCGTGGATTCTGAGGCGACGGAGCGTGGCCTCATCGACTTCGGGAAGCAAGGATCAAAGTGAGTAGATCAATATCTATGGGGGAAGTCGGGTGGATAGCGTATAGCACCCCCGCAATTTGATGGAAACCGATCTATGGGACACAGTCGTAGAAACCAAGATTTGGAAACTAGGGATATGTCTAAAGTGATATGATATGGTTAATATGTGATGACGGTATTCGAGGATGATGTCGATGATATTGCTGTTTTCGATACTATAGGACCAGATAACCAACGTAAATGTGTCATCCGAACCATACCTATTTCCAAACTGAAGAATCTTATGCATCATTTAAACAGATACCTTGAGGGACGTTATGGATATTCAAACGATATCTTTTCCATAAAAACACTGTAACCCTACTTTCAAAAACTACGATTCGCATCTTTTAAAAAACGATTGTATGGTTCGGGTGTGTATGTTAGATTAAAGACGTATGCTTATAGTAAAGATGGAATGTATATGTAAAATAGACTGGAGGTGGGATATAAATGCGATGAAAAGAATATAAGACGTGATATGATGGTTTGATAATATGTTGGTATACGGATGCGAGTCGTTTGAGATGTTTGATACCTTGTCGGTCTCCTGATATGAGGTTGTTATGGATGTGACCCGGGACATAAGTATATAAATATATTTACATATATTGTTGAGAATCATAAGTGATAGACCGTACGAGATGTTAGGTGTGTACCATCATTGTCACATAGGATGATAGGATCCCTAATGGTTTGATGCCGCTGTACGATGATTTTCCGTACGTGATGAGTTTGACTTGATGTTTGATCCATACCCTTGACTAGAGGATGCCGTACGACGGATTATCCCGTACGTGGTGTTGTGAGGCTGGATGCCGATTGATAGATTCACCGACTCGGATATATGATAGGGACGTATACCTTTTAGCATTTTAGCCGACGATTTACCTTATGCTGCATTCATATTATTCTCATTGCGTTGCTTATACCTGTGCTAGTACACTTACACCATTATCGATGATGAGTATGTTACACTTACACAGATTTGCCGGCTCACACACTTCATCATCAATAAATGCCATGTCACTACACAGTAGAATTGCTGCATCATGATATGACTCCTTGTATAAATTACTTGCTATAGTTGCATATGCACCTTTATGCGATGTTGCATTGGACCTTGGAGAATTTGGGAACCGCAGGATATTTTAAAACTGGATTCTTTTAAAAGAGCGGTTTTCCCTTGATATGTGCATATTACTATTCCATGTTGCATGATATACGGTTATGCTTACATTTCTGTTATATGTCGCGTACATCATGCTTTACGATTATACGCATTGAGATATGTCGTTTTCATGAGATTTCTGGATTTGAGAACCGTGGTCATTTTAAAAAGAAAGTATGCATTGTTTAAAAATCCGGTTTCTCTTGATATGATATTTCAGTGCGTCCACCATGCGTTTTCTCGGTTCTGAGACGTCTGACAGTGATACCCGATTCGAGGAGTTGGATGAGGCCGATTGCGGGTACATGGTGGACCCGGTATGGTATCCCGGGCGAGAACAGATTTGCTGTGCAGTAGACGGTGAGCCTGGCAGAGGGACCACTACCTACCGGTGATAGTATTTGGGCTCGACGGATATCCGAAGGATACCGACCGGAGTCGAGAGATGATATGGGCCGATCCGAACTGACGGAGCCCGTGGGCCAATCCGGACTGACGGAGCCCGAGATATGAGGATTTACGTGTCGATGCTGGACAAATGCTTCATGATGTTTTCGAGTGTCGATGTTGGACATCCAGATTCCATGATTTTGATGTGTCGCAAGGGACACCGTTGTTTTATATCCTCATACTTTCATGCACACTCTTTTATGATATTTACGTGCATACATACATTGATTATATGGTTGGACGAGATCCACATGCATACAAACATTGATTATATTGTTGGATTATATCCGCATGCATATAGGCATTGATTACATTGTTGGCACATATCCAGATACGGTCACCCTAGATATCATAGTTTTACCTTTATGATATAGTTGACCTAAGAGTCGTTGTTTATTCGATTTCTACTTGTAGATGTTTTTCTACTCATGAGTTGGTAACTCACCCCCGTTGTGCAACAGTTCTTGCAGGTTGACCGCATGGATCAGTAGCGGCATCGCTGGCAGAAAACTTCATTTGCGTATTTTGCATTGGTAGGTAGGGCATTTGTATCGTACCCACTCTTGTATTTATATTTCATATTGTATCTAGTCAACTCCATCAATCAAATTTAGTAATTGTATAAGTAATGAGACTTAGTGAGATTGTGGTTGCAAGACCTAAAGCGAGGGGTTTTCCTCTACTTGTGGTTTAATATCTTGCTTATTTCTTTATTTTTTGTTGTGAACTTCGCCGTTGGGCGTCGTATACTTACTTATACTGCTTTGCATGGTTGTGATCCGCCGGTTGGCGAAGAGCTAGCTCCCGCTTGGGAATGCCATTATTCTTGTTATGTATTTATGGTTTTGGATCAAAATATACAAAGGAGGTACTGCCCAAATTTTTAAAAGACGAAACACGTTTTCAAACTAGTAAAATTCACTTGCATTTTCATGTTCCTTTTCTATGCATTAAGTAAACTTTATTTCATTATACCTTTATTTCAAAACTTCACCTCTTTTATTTTCTTATAAATCTTTAGATTTCTGGGTTTCAGCTTACTTGAATTACGTTACGCCTTTAGACGTTGCGTGATTTAAGTGCTGGTCATGAGCTAATATTTCTGGTCATGATAGCGTATATGTGCATTTTATTTTATTTTCATACTTATCTGTGATTCTATGAGAAGATGCTAGGTAATGTGATTTTCTTTTTGATGGGATTGCATTGATTCGGATTATTGCAAAGATAATAAACCTAAAATACGTTGTAGAAACCAAATATCAGATATTGTGGTGTTATAGTCAAATCTTTAGCTTTGCACAGAGGTATTCAGTTAGGAATATCATGCACCTCATTCAATGAAGGAAGAGCCTTAATCCTTTTATCAGGAGTTTGCTCTTAAGCAAAAGTTTATATTACTATAAATTTGAAAATTGTATAGCCGTAATCTTTTGCTTTGCATCAAGATATTCGGTTAGGAATATGCTGCACCCCATTCAATGAGGTAAGAGCTTTGATCCCTTCATGGGGAATCCGCACTTAAGCAATAGTCTACGTAATTATAAATTTGCAAAACCATTCGGTTTTTACGATGAGATCAATTTCATTACGTTAAAGGTTTTCTTCAAAACCATTCATAGCCCTCTGTCATTTCAGAAAGTAGAGTGCTTAGTATTCATGCTGCGTTTGTCGACCTTTGCCGAGACGTAGTGTACGATAGATAAGTGATGTCTTCCTGCATACATACGAGACGATAGGTTAGGACAGTCGTACGACTTTGTTGACCTTTGCCAAGAGTCGTGCGGGTGAATTTAATTTGATCAAGAAATGACGGGTTGAACTTAACTTGCGACTTATGATTTGTTGACTTTTGCAATGGTCATAAGCCGCTTGGGGTAAAAACCGACATCGGGAGTTTCAAGTGTTGAAACTTGCAATGAGATTGCATACCTTCTATGGAGTGGAGTGACTTGTTGACCTCTATCAAGGGTACCACGCCATGATAGTTTGGATCTCGATTCCCACTGTGAGTAATAGTTACTCTTGGGATATGATCATGGCTAATTTTCCTTTTAAGGTTTGAAGAAGGATTTGAGGAAACAGTAGGAACCATCCTGATTAGATAAATATACCAATATAATTTTTATAGAGTGCATGACGAGTGTTTATTTTCTCTCTCTCTCTGGCAGTGACCTAAGACTGACCTTAAACTAAAAACTCGTAAACCAAGTTACCCGAACCTTTTTACCTTCAATGTCTTTGGAATGTCATGATTGCCCTATTTCACAACATAGTCACATATGTCCTTACCCCTCCCACTTCTTCTTTTGCTTCCTCCAGAACACTATGTATCTGATAAAAAGATCCATAATACTTGGAAGTCCATCGTATAGTATGATAGGAACTCGAAAAAATTGTTTCAGTCGAGAATGACCGCAGGTTCTGGAGAAAGTGAATTGTATATGATACAATTCCTCTCCATCTTATCTCAAGTTTGAGAGCTCCTTAAATAAAGAGAATATACCAGTTGCGCTTGTGGATAGTCTTCTTCCAATCCCGATGCCAAAGCTAAAAGAAAGGATAAGAAGAAAACCAACTAGCAAAATTAGGTATACATGAGGTAAGACAGAGAAAAAACAATAGGGGATGAAGTGAGCCGAAAGGAAAATACAACTACTGTTATGGCCTTGGGTAATGAAAGAAGCATTACTTGGAATACCCGGCTACCCCTTGAAACATTTTGATATTTCATGGATTCTATATGATTGTAATCGAAAACTGTTTTCAAATTAATTCTGAATCCTAGGTATATATATACCGGATTAACATCCCACATCTGTAAGTTATTACAGGTGCTGAAAAGAATTAGATTATTGGAAAAAGGTGAATTGATCCTCAATTTAAGATATCGGAGCAATTGTTGCTATTGGGGAAATCACCTGGTTTTGCCTTTCGGTAAACTTTTTGTTTTGAATATCTATTATTATACACTAACTTTTAAAAACCGATATATCCGTCTCTTTATTTAATAAAGTGGGATATAAATTTTCAAAAATTGTGTTATGAATATTTGACTTTATCATTTGATGATTGGGTAAAGTGCATTGAACAACGTGATATATATATTATTAACCAAAATACAGTTTTCAAATTACAACACACAGAGTATGAGTTGGTGAACTCATAGAGCTTATACATAATAATGTATATTGTATGGTGTCCACATGGACAAGGGGTTGGTACACATACTTCATTCCATTGTACCATGAGTTCTCTGTTTTTAAACAAGCATTTTTATTGAAATGCAAAGTCCAAAGATTTTGAGAAGTTCATAAGATATAGTAATAAAGTAGAGAACCAATTGTTGGAAGTATCATGATTCTTCAAAGTATTCGAAAATATGGATACTTATGCTAGATATTCCGTAGTAATATAATCAAGAATTTGATTCTCTATCAGATTACTCATCTGCGGGTGCTCTCCATGATGAGTAATGCAGAATCTCCTTTTTTTTATTAAGAGATGCACTAGAAATAGATGCATATCAATTGATACTGGTTCCACCTAAATCTGTGCATCAGATTCTATATTTGATATAGAATGGGTCGTCATCTTAAGATTGTTAAGATGTTGAGTTGTCCGGCTTATGCTTAAAACCAGAATCCGGATTAACTAAAACACGTTTAAGCAATTGCAGTTTGTGGGTTATCCTAGATATTGACGAGGGTTTAACTTTCTACCATTTTCGGGATTAAAAGTTGTTTTTTTCTTGACACGACACCATTTAGAAAAGGAATTTCTTGCAAAAGAAATTAGTGGGAGTATGGTAGAATTGAAAGTGATTCCAGATCCATAAAGGGTTATTGAAGATTTAGTAGAATCTGAAGGTTCAATTGACTTTGACAGATCTTAGCCTAATCCGCAAATTTGGTAGATGACCTCAGCCACTTGAGAGGTACAACGGTTTCCTCACTAACGGTAAAAAGGAAGATTGCATCATGTGATTATGACCCTACTAGTTATCAGCAGACCATGGAAAACGCTGACTTCCGATTGACGGCTGGATGCCGAGTTATCCTAGTTGGACTCCATGCACTGTAATTAAGTGTTGACTTTGTTAGGTGCTCCTGAAGGGGTAAAACCCATAAGGAGAAAGTAGATATTTCGAGATCGGTGTAGATGGAAAGGTACTAACCTAATAAGGCTAAACTTGTAGTAAATCTTTTTCATCAAATACCCGTTATGGATTGTGATGAAACTATTATTTCAGTGTCTGTGCTAAAGTCCATACAGATATAACTTGCTATTGTTGTTATTCATGACTGTGAAATCTGGCAGATGGATGACTATAATGTCTTTCTAAATTGGATTTGGATGTGTACGTATATATGACTCTGCCAGAGAGTTATCTAAGTCAGTGGGAGCAGCGGTAAGCATGCATGTTGTTTAAGTCTATCTTTAGAATAAGTCTATCTTAGTCATAGGTGTTTCTCCATATAGGATATGGATATTAGTCCAATCCTAGAGAAATATAGGGTAGTAGAGAAATGTATTTGATGTTCTTAGGGTATGGTAATGGCAACCTTCTCAAAAGAGGTGGTTACCAATTCTAGATTCCCATAAAAGACAGAGCGTCTGTCGCGAGTTATAAGTTTATCCTCTTTTGATGAGCAGGATATTGGAAAGAGTTCCAAGTATGATACTGAGATAGACATCGCGCTAGATACTGATTGTGAATTAGCAAAGGATACCGCTTGAGAATTCGCTGGATATAATTGATTATTTATGAACATGATCCCATCGTCTATCCAGGAAAATACTAAGGCAGATATCGCTCAGTTCGGGAGATATTTGATCTCCGCGAAGTTGAGATTCAAGGAGGAAGATGGAGATGCACTGCGTCAGGTCCACTCATTGAGACTAGCTCTCGAACACAGTTTGCGAAACTATTAGTATAGAAATTGCGTATGAGATACCGCAATAATTGACCTTAAGTGCTAGTAGGAGATTGTTGGATATATGTGCCCTCAAGGCAATTATTGTAATTGAAGGAGGACCTATATGAGAGAACAATCTCACTCGAAATGATAGTAAGCTATCTGGTTTGCCTTTATCTTTTATGTGTTACGTTTTATTTCCTATCATGTATCGTTAAGACATGAGATAAAGCCCTAGGATTTTGCTTGACTACAAGGACGATGATGGAAATCATACTAATAGGGTATGAGTAGTCGATAAGCACATCCTCAAATGTCCCTAGTCGTAGGAGTATCGAGACTAGGCATCGGTACTCCAGTTTAGACTAGTGTGTACATTTCCTGTCCCAGTTGGAGGGTGATGGATGATCCTACAGCTATTGGTGTTTGACATCGAGAATTGTATATGTTAGTTGTATGTATGCCCTAGAGGCCAGTATTGTACAGATGATGTATATTATATTGGATGCTTGGACATATATAGAGATGACTTTCTTGCTCGATATGATAGTATGCTATCTGGTTGTTCTTTATCTTAACATGTACACTAGTCTCTTTAAACTGTCTTATAGTTACATGTTGGTAAAGCCCTTAGGATGTGTACTTGACTACCTGGACTATGATGCAGATCATACTAGTGGGGACATGGTAGTCCATAAGTACATCCTTCAAGGTCCCTAGTCGTGGGTGTATCAAGACGGGGCATCGATATACCAGTGTAGACTAGTGTATACGCTTCTCGACCCATGAGATGGGCGATGGATGATCCCATATCCATTGGTGTTTGACATCAGAGATGGTATACGGGTGCTCAGTGGAGACTGGGTACACTGGACGGACTCGCCGAGAACTCCCAGATGGTATTATACCATACGTCAGATGGCAGTTCTCAGGTGACACTTGTACAGGTTAGTCTGTAGACCCGAGATCGTCATAGAGTCTTGTGTGATTCCCACTGTGCTTTGATCTCCACCTTACCACGTCCATGAGGGCGTGCAAAACGGTGGTCTTTGGGTACAGTCCCGAGTCACATGGAGGCAATGAGCGATAGGAGGGGTTTCATCTCTCCCGGTATTGGGGGTTGATGTTGCGCTGTGCTCGATTGGCCTTAACAGGGAAGTCCCTGGCCAGGGCTGATCAGAGATTTGCTGGTAAGGGTTACCAGTAGTTTCTCGACCCGTTATGAGCCTCACATCGGCACGACTTATCGGTTACTGGGGTCTGACGTTTACCACCCTTAGACTTGATATGCGACATATCAGACGAACAGACCGGACTGTACGGTAAGTGTTACTGGTTGGATTCACAGGAGTGTGAGCGGGCTAGCTCGTCGATCTTCTGATCGCTCAATACCCAGATGGCCGCTACGTTTGGCAGACCGCTTGCGGCTTGTGGGTGCTTGATATGATCATCATCTGCTACCGGCGTATTGACGAGTCTTTAGAGTCCTACACAGAGGTTTCCTGGCTCAAGCGAAACGAAATAGGAGCGCATATGAGATATGTGCGGGACCGAGAATAATGCGTGTATGTGATACCGTATTTCATTCTCGCGATTAATGTTTCGATTGGTTGTATGCGATATAACCTAGTTATCGAATCGAAGATCGATTCGATAAGTCGATACATTGGATACTAGTCGGTTATGTGCGACATGACCGGATCATTGAATCAAGTGTTGATTTAATGATTTAATGTATAATTATATATTTGATATATTACTTTCCATTAACTAGTATTGGTTCACTTTAAAGGGATTTTCTCACTTGATAAGCACATTGTATATGTGATATATTTTGTGTGCACTTGATTGTATCATGTTTGATGATGCATACTCACTTGGATTTGTGTAAAGACTTAAACCATGTTTAGTGAATGGTTAGAGTTTCATATTTTCACTTAATTATTTATCTTTTCTTTTTTGAGAAATAGATTATAGAAAACAAAATGGTTTCTTTTATCATGAAACTTGTTGAAGCTTCATGAAGCTTTGACCAAGTGACCACTTTGTCTTCTTCTCCAAACCCTAACCACTCATCTAAACTATAGTTAACTCTCTACACTTGACCATAGTTAGAAGATGATAAGTATTGATTTTATTATTCTTTTTAAACAATACTTATGATATCTTTTCTTCTTCTTCATCATCTTCATCAAGATGGAAAGCTTGTCTTCATCAATGGCATCTTGAGCAAAAGTGTGAGAAATCCAATTCTAAAGTGAACCCACCTTCTATTTCTTCACCCTCTACCTCTTGCCAAGTAGTATAGGGTGTTTTCTTCACAAGTTTCACAACTTGGTGAAGTTGGAGCTTGAACTTGTGTTGCCTCGACGTAGATCATCTTCGGCACGAAGCCGACGACCTTGCCCGCCCATTTCTCCGATGAAGCCGATGCTTGAGTCCGGGATTCGAGACGGACAGCGAGGGGATGTCTACGTGGAGCCAAGAAAGTGGAGAACCGGATCTACAAAGGTTGTAGATTCTTATCTTTAGTTAAGTTGTTAACTAGTTTCCTTTTTCGCCTAAAATTCTAGTTAACGATCCGTATTAGGGTTTCTCGGCACCCATAGAAACCGAAATTGGCATGGTTGATGCCTTGTGAGACCTCTTGAGAGTGCCTAAGAACCCTACAGTATATAGGTGCTCATTGGATGAGTTACACTAGACGGACTTACCGAGAACTCTTAGTTGGTAATATACCAATGTCTGGTAGCAGTTCTCTTATGACATATATACAGGGTAGTCCCTAGGACCTGAGATCACCATTGTGTCTCATGTATGTTCCCACTATACTTAGACATCTACCATACCATGGCTCAAAGTAGTCGTGCAAACAGATATTTGTTGGGTATAGTCCTGAAGCATGTAGAGGCAGTAACCGGTAGAGGGAATTCGTCGCTCCCAGTATAGGGAGTTGATGTTGCGCTGTGCATGAAATGACTATAATCACAAGTCGATGGCTATCGCAGCGGAGATAAACTGATAAGTGTTATCAGTTGTATCTCCAGTTGGTTATGAGTCCTCTGTCGCACGAATTATCGAGTTATTGGGGTCTGACAGATTCCAAACCCTAGACCCGATATGTGATACTTGCAGGGTTACTAGGCACTCTAACAAGGTTATACAAAGCATCAAACATGCCCGATTAAAATTTTAGCCGTGCCTAACAACCCTAAACTAGATCTTTGCTAGAAAATTAAGGTTTCACATGCAAGTAAATCACATCTACGACTAAGTGAATACAAAATACAACCTTTGTAGATCGGTTCTTCACTTCATTAGCTCCTTGTTGAAGTCCTTTCGCTGCGATCGTGGTTCTCCCGGACTCTTGCATGGCTTCACGAGGCGAAAGAAGCGTCCTTGCTTGAAGTCTTCGAGGCCGAAGATGATCTACGTCGAGAGAATATCAACTCAAGCTCCCACTTCACTAACTAGAGAATTAGTGAAGCAAACTCCCTAAACTAAAGTGCTAGTCTAGTATAGGATGGAGAAATAGGAAGTGGGTTCTCTTTAGAATTTTATTTCTCATAATCTATCACTCACTTTTTAAAACCCTAGTAAGCTTTTTCTTTTTGTTCAAAGAAGAAGAAGATGAACAAAAGAAAAAGATGAGGATAATGATCAAGTGAGAGTGCTAACCATGGTGAGTGAGTATCATATACAAACTCATGTAGAGACATAACCATAGCTAATTCAAAATGGTTAGGTTAATAAAAATCTAAAGTAAAACAAAGTTAGTGGACTTTGTCAGAGCATCCACAAGCTTCTACAAGCTTCATGCTTATGACCTAAGCTCCACTAATTTGTAATTAGCTTAAATAAATATTAACCACCATTTAAAATAGTTTGGCGTATGTCTTGCACACCCATGTATGATGTATCATCAACCATGATACAAAAAGAAAACACATTTTAATACATATCACATATATATTAAAGTTGTGCAAATGTGAGAAAAATCCTTAAGTGAACAAGTGTTAGTTAATGTAAACTAGTATATCTAATATACAATTTTACACTAAATTATTAAATCAACACTTAACTTAATAATCCGGTCATATCTCATATAACCGACTAACATCCATTGTATCGACTTATCGAATCAACACTTGATTCGATAATCCGGCTATATCATATATAACCGACCGATACATAAAGTCGCGAGAATAGAATACGGTATCACATACACGCATTATTCTCGGTCCCGCACATATCACATACGTGCTCCTATTTCATTTTGCCTGAGCCAGTAAAACCTCTATGTAGGACTCTAAAGACTCGTCAATACGCCGGTAGTAGGTGATGATCACATCAAGCACCCACAAGCTGTCAACAGTACTAGCTGGACGTAACGGCTACCCGGGTATTGAGCGATCAGAAGATCAGCAAGCAAGCCCGATCTAACTCCTGTAAAAGCCAAAACGGTAACACTTCCCGTATAGTCCGGTCTCCTCGTCTGATATGTCGCATATCAAGTCTAGGGGAGGTAAACGTCAGACCCCAATAACCGATAAGTCGTGCCGATGTGAGGCTCATAACGGGTCAAGAAACTACTGGTAACACTTACTAGTAAATCTCTAAATCAGCCCTTGCCAGGGACTTTCCTGTTATGGCCAATCAAGCACAGCGCAACATCAACCCCCAATACCGGGAGAGACGAAAACCCTCCTATCGCTCATTGCCTCCATGTGACTCGGGACTATACCCAAAAACCACCGTTTTGCATGCCCTCTTGGACGTGGTAAGGTGGAAATCAAAGCACGGTGGGAATCACACAAGACTCTATGACGATCTTGGGCCTACAGACTAACATGCACAAGTGTCACCAGAGAACTGCCATCTGACGTGAGGTATAATACTATCTGGGAGTTCTCGGAGAGTCCGACTAGTGTACCCAGTCTCCACTGAGCACTCGTATACCATCTCTGATGTCAAACACCAATGAATATGGGATCATCCATCGCCCATCTCATGGGTCGAGAAGCGTATACGCTAGTCTACACTGGTATATCGATGCCCTGTCTCGATACACCCACGACTATGAACATTAAAGGATGTACTTATGGACTACACTGTCCCCACTAGTATGATCTGCATCATGGTCCAGGTAGTCAAGTACACATCCTAAGGGCTTCACCAACATGTAACTATAAGACAGTATCAAGAGACAAATATACATGTTAAGATAAAGAGCAACCAGATAGCGTATTATCATATCGAGAAAGAAAGTCCTCTCTATATATGTCCAAGCATCCAATATAATATACATCATCTGTACAATACTGGCCTCTAGGGCATACATACAACTAACAATCTCCCACTTGCACTAGGGCCAGCTGCTGTAGTATTGCAGACCTAGCATCCCGAATAGTCTCTCAAACTGTATCTGGGGAATGGCCTTCGTGAGTGGATCCGCAGTGTTGTTCTTCGTGTCAACCCTCCTGACCTCGATCTCCCGGCAATCAACTATCTCCCGGATCAGGTGATACCGCCTCAGAATATGCCTGGATCGCTGATGGGACCTGGGTTCCTTGGCCAAAGCCACCGCTCCATTGTTATCACAATACAAAGGTATTGGATGCTCAATAGATGGAACCACTCCAAGTTCAGTAATGAACTTCTTGATCCAGACAGCCTCTTTGGCAGCATCGTTGGCAGCGATGTATTCAGCCTCCATCGTCGAGTCTGCCATGGTTTCCTGCTTGGAACTCATCCAGCTAACCGCCCCTCCGTAAAGGGTAAAGACAAATCCTGAGTGCGACTTAGAGTCGTCCTTATCACTCTGGAAGCTCGAATCGGTAAAGGACTTCACTTGGAGTTCTCCGTTACCATACACCAAGTGCATCTCCTTAGTCCTTCGTAAGTACTTGAGAATGCTCTTCACAGCTGTCCAGTGACTCTCTCCAGGATCAGCTTAATACCTACTCACTACACTTAGTGAGTATGCTACATCGGGTCTGGTACATAGCATCGCGTACATGATAGAACTTACAGCCGAAGCATAGGGTATCCCTTGCATGCGAGCTTTCTCCAAATCAGTCTTGGGAGACATCTCTTTGGAGAGAGTGAGTCCAGAGATCGTGGGTAAGTTCCTACGCTTGGATTCTTCCATACTAAACCTCTTTAGTATGGTGTCAATGTACCTGAATTGGGACAATCCTAATATCCGTTTAGATCTATCTTTATAGATCATAATTCCCAATATGTAGGTGGCATCACCAAGATCTTTCATTGAGAATATTTGTGATATGAAGAGGTTGACCGATTGCAGCATAGGAATGTCATTTCTTATCAAGAGTATGTCGTCTACGTACAATACGAGGAAGACAACCTTACTCTCTATCACCTTCTTGTAGATACAAGGTTCATCAACATTTTTGACGAAATCAAACTCTTTGATAACGACGTCAAAGCAGATGTTCCAACTCCGCGATGCTTGCTTTAATCCATAAATGGATTTAAGCAGCTTGCATACCTTCCTGCTGCTCCCACTATCTACGAAGCCCTCTGTCTGAGTCATGTACACACACTCTTCTAAATCAACGTTTAGAAAGGCGGTTTTAACATCCATTTGCCAGATTTCGTATTCATGATATGCAGCGATGGCAAGCATGATCCAGATGGATTTAAGCATAGCCACTGGAGAAAAGGTTTCGTCATAGTCCACACCTGGTCTTTAACGAAATCCCTTTGCAACAAGTCTAGCTTTGAAAGTCTCCACTTTCCCATCTACACCAAGTTTTTTCTTGAAGATCCACTTGCTCCCAATGGGTTTTACCCCTTCAGGAGCATGTTCCAAAATCCACACTTTGTTGGTGTACATGGATTCCATCTCGGACCGCATTGCATCCCGCCATTGCACTGAGTCCCCACTCGTGATGGCCTGCTCAAAGCTAGTTGGGTTATCATCAGCCATGATGCAATCCTCACTTCAACCATCCATGAGAAAACAGTAGTATCTCTCAGGTGGGTGAGGAACCCTACTAGATCGGCGGAGTGGCTGGGGTTCATCGGGAACTATCGAATCCTCTGGTTCCACCAAATCTTCTGTTGTAGTTTGTACAGCTGGAACCTCTTCCAGTTCTACCTCAGAGCCACTAATCTCTTTTGCAAGAAATTCCTTTTCTAAAAAGGTGGCATGTTGAGCAACAAACATCCTTTGTTCCTCACTGTGGTAGAAGATATACCCTCACGAATGCTTGGGATATCCAACAAATTTACACAAAACAGACCTTGCCTTGAGTTTATCCGGTTTTTGTCTTTTGACATAGGCCGGGAAACCCCATATCTTAATAAAATTAAGATATGGTCTCTTCCCCTCCCATATCTCATATGGGGTGGTAGGCACAGATTTGGTAGGAACCCTATTCAGTAGGTATGCTGGTGTCTCCAGTGCATATCCCCAGAAGGAAATAGGTAACTCAGCTATACTCATCATAAAGCGCACCATATCTAATAGGGTGTGGTTCCTCCGTTCCGATACACCGTTGTGCTGTGGTGTATATGGAGGAGTTAGCTGAGAGATAATCCCATTCTCTTTTAGGAAGTCCGGGAATTCATTGCTCAAGTATTCACCTCCTTGATCAGATCGAAGGATTTTAATAATTTTCCCGGTTTGATTATCGACTTCTTGTTTATATTCTCTAAATTTCTCAAAAGCTTCTGATTTGTGTTTCATCAGGAACACATATGCGAATCTAGAGAGATCGTCAGTGAATGTAATGAAGTACGAAGAACCATCCCTGGCATGTGTAGACATGGGACCGCATACATCACTATGTATCAGTCCCAAGAGTTCGGTAACTCTTTCTCCGTGTCCCGTAAACGGAGTTTTGGTCATCTTGCCTTTGAGACATGACTGGCAAGTGTCATAAAATGAAAATTCAAACGGTTTCAAATATCCATCCTTATGCAACTTAGCTAGTCGTGTCGCATTGATGTGACCCAATCTATAATGCCACAAGAAGGATTCGTTCAGTTCTGAACTCTTCCTCTTGTGTGTGTTTGTTATGCTCAGAACTGTTGATTGATTTAGAACATAAATGCCATTGCACAACGTGCCTGATCCAACCAACTTTTGGTTAAGGAAAATGTTCATAACATTATCCTGTAATACAAAATTATATCCCTCTTTAATCAACAAAGAAACCGATATAATGTTGCATATCAGGTTCGGCATGTAATAGCATTCATTCAGAACCAATGTATTACCAGTTGGTAATGCAAAGTGATATTCCCCGACAGTCTTAACTGCAACAATTGCACCATTTCCAACTCTTATGTCTTTATCACCTTCTCCAAGTTCTCTACCTTTCCTAAGCCCATGTAACTGATTACATATATGGGATCCTGACCCGGTATCTAATACCCAGGACGTAGGCCAAATAGAGAAACAGTTCTCTGTAACGAACACACCCGAAGAAAATGCATCATCATGTACTTTCTTCATTCGGGTGGCAGGGGAATCCTGGTATTCCCCCATGTTCTGTTCAGTCCTATAACTCTTATAAGAAAGAACGGAACCAACGTTCCCCAGCACAGTATAACTTGCGGGTTCGGTCAATACATCCATATTATTATCTTGATTAAGGCATGACATGGTTGCTACCTGAAGAGAGAGAGAAGAAAACACTTTAGCGTATGCTCTTGCAAGATCAAATTGGTTATTATCTTATCTAATCAGGATGGCATTTGATTCGTCTGTCAAAAACTATTTCTAAACCGCAATCAAGAACGGCGTCGCATGAAGCTAGCCGGTGAGTACGGGTCGGTCCACAGGGATTTTGTGAATTTCCGATTCGTTCTTACGAGTTAATTCCGAAGGGTGTTCGGTTGATTATTAAATCTAAAAATCTAATTATTCTACCTAGGGCAATTAATTGAAAGTTATAAGTAGGGCAGATAAATAAAATCTATACTAGGGCAGGAAAATAAATTTAATCTAGGACAGGAATTGAAATTATCTAGGGCAAGAAAATAAATAGATCTACTTACTTTACAGATGGATCTCTCCAACCATTTACGCAGGGTTGTCAGATCTGAATAGATGAGTTGAAAAGAAACACCGATGCTCTCCAAAAGAGTTCTGGAATTTTTATTAAAAGGAGGCATAAAGAATTACAATCTGTAGAGTTCCTATTTATAGAGAATAGGAAACCCTAGGGTTACATTTGATCCGCATGTTTATAATTACAAAAATAGCCCTAGAAAGACCGGTCAAAGACAAAGAATTATAGTAAAAAATTAATTCCATACAGGCTCCATACTACCGCGGAACCGCGGCCTGGGTAGGCTTTGGGCCGCGGTTCCGCGGCCCAATAGTGAGATCACTGCTTGAGTTTTCTTCATATGGCTCTGGGCTTTTTGGGCTTCTTGTTTCTTTGGTAATTTTCTCAAATAGGCTTCCAGGTTTCTTCCAGATATTCCAGTGAATACTTGTATTAGACTTTTAACCGTTCAATGACATCTTAGACCTTGCGCTGCCTTGTACTTTGTGAACTTTATCTTTCATGTCGGCTTGATCAAGATCCTTCTATTTGTTGGTTAAAAGTCCCTTTTTATATCGTCTTTTGTCTTTTTCACTGTTTTCTATCCAAGAATCTGTAACCTGTAACATGTAGCAGACATGCGTCAAAAGCACCCGTTTATTTATAAAAAGAATAAGAATGGGGAATATAATAATACAATATTATGGTGTGAACAAATACCCCCAAACTTATCTTTTGCTCGTCCTCGAGCAAACTTATTTTTTTATTCACTAAAATCCTAACCACACTTTCGCAGGGAAACGCGATTGCACTAAGCACGTGCAACAAGCCGTTAAATCTCTAGGTGTCCCTAGTAGGAGGAGTGTTGTCTCCTGAGGGTTTTCAGCGGATTACACCCACAAAATCCTATCAACTCGGCCCATTGACTTTTGTTTTCCAATTACGTTTTCTAACAAGGAATTCTATTATCTTTTGACTCGCAAATTATCCACTCACATTCTTCACGCTTCCTCATTATTTAACTTAAGATTATATATGTTATGTAGACCTACTTAGCTTTCGGCATCTCTTAAGTTTTCCTTCTAGGGTTTCATCTCCACTTAGGAATTTCTATCACTCTATTAAAGATACAAGTTCTATCTTTCATTCCTCTCTCTTATCTAAATTCCAATCACATACCCCTACGTGTGTGTATAGATCACCCCTACACATGGAAATTCAAATCAAGGAATCATACTCTCGTCCATTGTCCAAAGCAATTATTAATTAGTGAATTTTTAAATGAAATTTGCTTACACATTCTTCATGCGACCGTTAATACTTCTTGAGGTACCAACAACCGATTACAAGATGCGTTAGCACTTTAAAGCGTACTTCCTAGTTTTGCAACACTCAAGGCTTTTAGCAGTGACTCCCAAACCAGTTGGTCTAAGGCACTATGTGATGAAGCACCCTCGCTAAATATTTTTCTATTTTTGCAGCCTTTAGTAATCACAAAAACCAGTGTCCATTTTTTTATTCTTTATTCATACTTATAAAATTTTTTATTTTCATCATACTAAGGACTTTAGACAAGAGCATTTCAAGGTCTCTTCTACTATTCCATGTTTCAAGGTGCGTGATTGTGCAAATTGTAGGGTATACGTTTTCAGAATCTAGACTTAAGCTAGGAACTATTTTTCAAACTTATACTCTAATAAGAACATCAATACTCTTTCCTTGTTTCGACTTAGCCCAAAAAGTGAGCCCAAAATTTGCCTATTTCTTAATAAACTACAAGGCATATACTTTCTACCGTTAAACTTTAAGGAAGGTTATCTTTAGGGTTTTTAATTTACTACGTCAAAGATCTAGTTGTTCCTAGCCAGTTAACCTATCTGTCAAACTCTAATCAATTAGCCAAAATTGAATTAATTTTTATAATTTAAAAAAAAAATTATTTTTTTAAATTTTTTTTATGGGTTTTCAAATAAATATGCAAATGCAAAAATATGTACAAATGAATGCGAAGGAAGAAAACGTACCGAGCATACCCCCAAACTTGAACTTGACAGTATCCTCACTGTCATGCTAAACCAAGAGGGTCAAAATACCGGCACTTCCCTGTTTATTTATTTATAATTTTTTTATTGTTAAGAAAAACAAAATATATACAAAAAGGCCCTCCCCCAAACTTCATTTAAACTATGTTAGACATTACTGCCAAACTTTGCATCGACCAAAAGTTAACACCAACCAGTTGAAAATTTTATCAGTAAAGAATATTGGTTGGTGGAAGAAAAAGTTGTGGTGGTCCGCAAAGAATTGGGGAGGAACTCCACTGATTGCTTGCTGATCATTTACATTCTCGTTTCGATGCATCACCATCACCTGTATATTTACCTCCACACCTCCCATACCACTACTTCTCGTAGCTTATTAAAAGAAATGGGGGTGGTTCAACCTCTAAAGGAGGAGGTTGACTAACCGTAATACCCCCAAGATGTTCCTGTGGGTCCTCTAGTGACTGGGCATCATCCATCAATTGTGTATGATATTCAATTATGAGGGAACTTATCTCCTCGATGTTCGCCATAGTCCAACCGAAAACTTGCCGCCTATCTTGTAAGACCATTAAAAGGGCGTTCTCTTGCTCGAGGGCTAGAGAGGCTGATATGATAATGGGAAGGGTCTCATTCTCACCTATGTAAGCATATCTAAGGTGAGACGGCAAGGGCATGAGTTCGAGTTTCGGAGGCGAAAGAATCATTGTGGAATCTACCTCGAACTCAAAGGACTCCAACACAGGTTCGAAATCACTGCAGACAACCGATTCGGAAGGCTCGACTAACTCATCCAAAAATTCAAAAGCCTCATATTCGGGCTATGAGTCATCATCATCCAAAAAAGTGAAACATTCATAATCAACATCGGTTGTGTCAACGGTGGTAGGCTCAAGGAGGGACGCACTAGTGGCGTCAAAACTGTTTTCATCAAACAAGAATCTTTCAAGCTCGCGGTCCTCCTGCGTGATTTCGTGAATAGAGCAAACTTCTCGTGTACTAGTTTTTGGTATGGGGGGTAGACTTCCCATCTTATAAATACTGAACTCACTAGACATCTTTCCGAAGGATAGAGTCATGGAGCCATTGCGACAATTTATTACGGCATTGGAAGTGGCCAAAAATGGTCGACCAAGAATCACCGGAATTTGGTTTCTTAGGTTAGCGACAAGTTGTGTATCCATAACGATAAAATCAACGGGGAATATGAACTCCCCGACTTTGATCAACACATCCTCTAGTTGACCCCCTAGATGGGTGATTGATCGATCAGCCATTTGGAGAGTACAACGAGTGGGTTTCAACTCTCCAACCCCTAATTGTTCGTACACGGAGTAGGGAATCAGGTTAACACTAGACCTAAGATCTAAAAGTGCTCGATTAATTTTCTTATCCCCAATTGTGATTGAAATTGTAGGACAGCCGGGGTCCTTTCGTTTTTGGTGTAAGGTTTGATGGTGGTTAATAGTATTGCTCACTGCACTAGCCACTAGCACTTTCTTGGGTACTTGAGATGCATTTCTCTTCGAGGTGCATAAGCCCTTTAAGATTTTCGCGTATGAAGGGACTTGTTGGATTGCATCCAAGAGAGGTATATTTATGCTAACCTGCTTAAATATCTCCACAATCTTCTCCACTTGTGCAGTTGGTTTATTAGGACTCAACCTGTTTGGGAATGGAGCATTTTGAAAATTCATTGAGTCAAATGTCTGTGGAGTAGAATATGAAGTAGGAACGGATCCCGGTGTAGATGTGTTCATGTTGTGAGAATTGGGTCCGTTCGAGCTAGAAGAAGTAGAGCCATGTGAAGGGTGGAGAATAGGCTCTAAAGAAAAAGGTGAAGAAGAAGGTGAAGAAAATGAAGAAGGGGAAGGTGACGATGGAGAAGACGAAGAAAAAGAAGAAGAAGAACCACCGGCGGGGATGTCATCATGAGTTCCCACATTATTTTGCAACTCTCTTCCGGATCTCAACGTGGTCACCGCATTTACATTGTGATTGTGATATGCGTTTTGTGGGTGACCGGGATTTGGCAATGGTTGAGATGGAAGCTTTCCCTTTTCTCTCTCGCTCAACGCAGCAGTTAATTGTGCAATTTGTGCCTTAATAGATTTGATACTTTGATCGTGTGAGGCATTGTTATGCATTAAAGATTGAACATAACTTTCAAATCTTGCCGCGGATTCTGTAGATTGCTTGAGAAATGCATCTAGACTTTTCTCGAGCGAGGTAACCTTATCATCATTTGGTTGAACTAAATTGTTCGTTTGATTTGTATAAGGTTGTTGTTGGAAAGGTTGCTGGTTTTGAGTTTGTAAGGGTGCTTGTTGTTGTTGTGGAGGAGGACTTTGAAAATTATTGTTCCCTTGGACTTGTTGATTTTGGTTCCAAGCGAAATTCGGGTGACTCCTCCACCCCGGATTGTATGTCGAAGAGTACGGATCATTTCTTTGTGGTTGCTGAAATGCAAATTGACTTGATCCTGTCCTTGAATAGGTGCATTATAAGGACACTCTTCGGTTAGATGCGATGGATTCGCACAACAAGCACAAACAGTTCGTGTGGGTAGAGTAGGGGCAGGAGAAGACGATGAGATTTTGGTCTCAATAGCTTCTAGCTTTTTCATAAGTGAGGCCATCTCGGCCTTCATAGCAATCGACATATCTATTTGATGTATGCCTGCCCTAGATTGACCAACAGAAGAAGATGCTGTGGTCTTGGTACTCTCCCACTGAATTGTTTGCTCACTAAGATCCTCAAGAAACTGCCATGCTTCGTCACTGGACTTGGAGAGAAAATGACCTTGACATATGGTTTCTAGCAACTGCTTCGTTGCCGAGTTCAGTCCCTCGTATAATGTTTGGCAAAGTTGCCAACTTTCGATCCCATGATGAGGGCATTGAACAAGTAGGTCTTTAAATCTCTCGAAGCACTTCCAAAATGGTTCGGAAGGAAGCTGTGAAAATTGTATAATCTCGTTGCGGATTCTAGCAGTTTTGTGATGAGAATAAAACTTTTTCAGAAAAGCTCTCACAAACTCGTCCCAATTTCTAATGGAATGTGATGCGGTGCTATATACCCACTTCTCGGCTAGGTCACATAAGGTAAAAGGAATGACCCTTAGCCTTATAGCGTTATCACTTAATTGGGTTGTCTTCATCATGGCACAAACGTTTTGGAATTTATTGATAAAAATATATGCATCTTCAGATTCCAAACCATGAAATTTTGGCAGCATATTCATGAAATGTGGTTTTATTTCAAAATTGTCCCCATTTGCCGGTGGGGGTGAAAGACATGTAGGTAAAGAAGTGCGGACGGGATAGAAGAGATCCTGGAGCGCAACTCGTGCGGGCGCTACAACAGGCGGAAGATTTGGGTTATTCGCACCTAACGGAGGTGGAATCATTCCCGTCGGTAAGGTATCGTTGGGGTTGAATCCCGACATACCTTCGAAAGAAGAACTTGAAGGTGGAGGTAAGGAAATGGACGGAATGTCGACGAAGGGTTCGTCGAAGGGTTCGTCGGTCGGTACCAACGAAACACGGACTAATCGGGCGTTAGTATCCCTAGTACAAAGTGACATACACTAAAGGAGTAGTGTAGTCAGAAAAAAAAATAGAAAAACAGAATGTGGGGGTAAGATAACGTCAATGAGAAGAAGTGAGTGAAAGTGAGTTGCAAGTTTTTTAGCGGCCAGTTGCAAGTTTTGAAAAGATTTATATATTTTTTTTTGGGGAGTTTTGCAATAAGGTTTTAGAAAAGGGACTCGTGACACAAAATGTATCAACCACACATGCACAATCAGGCCTAGATCTAGGGTCGCCTAGGTCTACTAGACAGCTCCTAACTAGGGCTAGAAATAGGACCTCAAACCGCCTCTTCACGGACAAATACTGCCAGGTAAGTGGGAAGGAACCACCACTACAGTGGGCCTAATAAATAACCACTAGCCTAGACACCGCAATGTCGGTTAGGATAAACGGCCGATGCCTACACTAGTCCTTTTCCTATTGAGCTCGATATCCTTAGGTCTGAGTCTAGTCTTTTTTTTTAATTAATTATGGTCGATGCAAAATGCTTTAAAGTGATTTCTGGGGTCCTGGGAAGGGTGATGAAATCCCCATCCAATCTGAGTTTGGTCAATTAGCCCCTTAGAGTCCGGTTAAATTATGCAAAACAATAAAATTTCACTTGCAATCAATTTTTAGCGCGGCGCAAAGAAACCTGCAGAAAATCTGTTATTTAGAAGGGGGAGAAAGAATTTTTTTAGCGCAAAGAATCCCTGCAGAGAAGTTTTTTACAGAAAGATATATGGAGGTTACAGAGGGAAGAAGAAGAAAACAAACAGAGCAAATCTGGTGTGCTGACGTGGCAGACGAGGCGCGGAACCGCGGCCAATATAGGGACAGGACCGCGGAAACGCGGCGGAATGGTGGGCTCACACTTTGAGAAAAATTGCACTGCTCTGTTATCAAATTTCCCTTCTGTTCCGATATGTACATTTCTGATTTGCCCTCTGTAAATTTCCAGATCCGCGATTCGTCGCTATTCCTGCAAGATTCAAAAAATATACACCCTTCAAACAGATCAAAATTGATAATTTTTGTATTTTCTTTTTATATTTTCAGATTTTTATAATTTTTAAAATTTATATCAACCCGAAAATTCACAAAAAGAAATATTACGCCATCCCCGGCAACGGCGCAATTTGATTCGTCTGTCAAAAACTATTTCTAAACCGCAATCAAGAACGGCGTCGCATGAAGCTAGCCGGTGAGTACGGGTCGGTCCACAGGGATTTTGTGAATTTCCGATTCGTTCTTACGAGTTAATTCCGAAGGGTGTTCGGTTGATTATTAAATCTAAAAATCTAATTATTCTACCTAGGGCAATTAATTGAAAGTTATAAGTAGGGCAGATAAATAAAATCTATACTAGGGCAGGAAAATAAATTTAATCTAGGGCAGGAATTGAAATTATCTAGGGCAAGAAAATAAATAGATCTACTTACTTTACAGATGGATCTCTCCAACCATTTACGCAGGGTTGTCAGATCTGAATAGATGAGTTGAAAAGAAACACCGATGCTCTCCAAAAGAGTTCTGGAATTTTTATTAAAAGGAGGCATAAAGAATTACAATCTGTAGAGTTCCTATTTATAGAGAATAGGAAACCCTAGGGTTACATTTGATCCGCATGTTTATAATTACAAAAATAGCCCTAGAAAGACCGGTCAAAGACAAAGAATTATAGTAAAAAATTAATTCCATACAGGCTCCATACTACCGCGGAACCGCGGCCTGGGTAGGCTTTGGGCCGCGGTTCCGCGGCCCAATAGTGAGATCACTGCTTGAGTTTTCTTCATATGGCTCTGGGCTTTTTGGGCTTCTTGTTTCTTTGGTAATTTTCTCAAATAGGCTTCCAGGTTTCTTCCAGATATTCCAGTGAATACTTGTATTAGACTTTTAACCGTTCAATGACATCTTAGACCTTGCGCTGCCTTGTACTTTGTGAACTTTATCTTTCATGTCGGCTTGATCAAGATCCTTCTATTTATTGGTTTAAAGTCCCTTTTTACATCGTCTTTTGTCTTTTTCACTATTTTCTATCCAAGAACCTGTAACCTGTAACATGTAGCAGACATGCGTCAAAAGCACCCATTTATTTATAAAAAGAATAAGAATGGGAAATACAATAATACAATATTATGGTGTGAACAGATAGCTCCTACTGTTTTTATCAAATCTTCCTTCAAACCCTAGAAGGAAAGACTAGCCGGGATTAATTACACCCTACTATTTCGCCGATCTTTCAGCCAGGCCAGTGTCGGTACTATGAGGGAGGTTTCCCGTGCTTTCGCACGGACCTAATTAAAGTAAACCTCGTTTTCCTAGAGGCGTAACCCCGTTGACACCTTTCTAGACACCTACTTGATCGGCTAATTGTCCTATGTAAAACTTTCCCAGGAGTAACTATTACTCGCAGTGGGTATCGGGATCCAACTATCTCATAGAAGGCATGCAATCTCATTGCAAATTTCAACACTTGAAATTCCCGATAATATTTTGCCCCAAACATCCCATGACCTTGACGGAGGTCAACAGACCACAGGGTGCAAGTCAAGTTCAACCCGTCATTTCTTGATTGAATCAAACCCACTTGCACGACCCTTGACGGAGATCAACAAGGTCGTACGACTACCCTAATCCAATCTGCATCATATGCATAAGCAGATAAATACTAGTTAGCTACCGCACACTACGCCTTGACGGAGGTCAACAAACGTAGCACGAATACTAAGTAGGACTTATCTGAAATGACGGAGGGCTACGACAGGTTTTTTCTGAAAACCTATTGCATAATGAACTTGATATCATTGTAGAATCAAGTGAATTTTGAATGGAGTGATTTTGAGGCTTTCATTAGTTTTGCTAAAGAGGTCACTCCCGGTGAAGGGATCTCGGCTCTTTCCTCATCGAATAAGGTGCAGGACATATCATATATATCACTATGCAAAGCAAAACTCCAAAAAGCAATCAAAAGACAAACCGAGAGTTGTAGTATCTGCCTGTTTTGCTAAAGAGGTTACTCCCGGTGAAGGAATCTCGGCTCTTTCCTCATCGAATAAGGTGCAGGATATATCATATATATCGCTATGCAAAGCAAAAACTGTAGCTACCCTTTTTGAAAATTTGATTCTACAACATCTTTTTGGCTTCTTTTCTTTTATTAATCACATTAATGAAGTCCTATCATTTAATTCACCTAAACATCACAGATAAATACGACGTACACTTATGCCATCCGCATTCGCCTCGATGTCCCCTCGTGCACCGTTAGGTTAGGTAACTAACGGCAGCGCGGGGCAGGGCTAGCGTGGGTGTAAAACATAAGTAACGTCTATATAATATATCATATATACTATATACAGTATCTATCATAACACATCAAATGATCACATCACAGATATCGCAGCAGAAGAAACATATGAAACATTGGATATACTAGGACGTCCGTGTTTTATTTTAAGCCTATATAAAACATGGATTTCACGGTCGTGATGAATAGCCAAACCCACACCCCTAGACCCCTACGAGAGCGGCAAGCAACCCTTCCAATTCTAGAGTTAGGAGACCCGGACTCGACTCCTCGAGTTGGTCTCCCACTGGACTCTAGAACCCGGTTACTTGTGCTCTCCTCCTTGGGTCTATCCTAGTGCGGAAAAGTAAATAATATACAAATGGTGACATCGACCACATCCCGGAAGTGCCCCAATAAAAAATATTACATACATTTAATTTTACATGAATGAAAATAAAAACTCTCATCTCATAAAATACCCCCGGCTATTCATAACTCGACGATCCAATATAACATATCCAGCAACACAGAACATCATATGTCATCAACGTAAGTAAATATACGTATCCCATTTGTCGTTGACATATAGCAACGAAACCGGCGATATCACATATTACACTTACGGTCGCAGAAAAGAAAGTGTAAAACTACAACATTTGGAATCCGCAATCTCTTTAGACATCGTAAATCTGAAATATCATATACTTCGCATTTCATGCCTAACTGTATGAATTCCACATATTGTATCACATTCCAGATAAATAGACAGTATTAAACTTTCCGATCGAATAATCAAATACCCAAGATTTCCATAATAGCTCAACACTTGAGCGGAGTTCAAAAATTCCAAGATACGTCACAGTAGCAACGGTCCAGCCGTAGAAGGGTCAAGCCAACGCCTCACATGTGGCACGCCGTACTGCCCCAAACCCTAAGGTTCAAAAGGCAGTTCAAGACGGTCACATAATCGAGTTAAGGTTTGTTGTCTTCTAGAGGGTCCATTGTGTTACATGCACGTTTTTCCGAAAGATTTAAACTCAAGAAAAATTCAACACTTGAACGTTTTTCGTGCCGGGAAAAAATGAGTTAATGATATCTGTTCGAACATTTTAATACTTTCTAAATTATCCGGAAAACATAACGAAATTAAATATTCCAATCGAATCAACGAATACAAAATAAACCCTAGAACACTCAACACTTGAGTCAGATTAAAAATACCCAGAAAATAGCACTTACAGAAATTGATATTACAGTGTAAAAACTAGTGCATAATTCCTCAGTACTGCCACGGATCCGCGGCCCAAGGAAGGTACGGCCGCGGTTCCACGGCGGTTTGTACGGATTGTGCGCTCATTTTTCACCGTAGTGCTTATATTTCCCTGCTGAATTTTTAAGGTATTTTTAATACAGAAAAATCCACATTTTTAGAAATTGTCTAGAGAGGAGGTTAAATTGACGTTACGGGGTTCGTTCGGAGTTTTAACATCGTAAACACATCGCCTAATACTCTAGCTAGGCTCTGATACCACTGTAGGGTTACTAGGCACTCTAACAAGGTTCTACAAAGCATCAAACATGCCCGATTAAAATTTTAGCCGTGCCTAACAACCCTAAACTAGATCTTTGCTAGAAAATTAGGGTTTCACATGCAAGTAAATCACATCTACAACTAAGTGAATATGAAATACAACCTTTGTAGATCGGTCCTTCACTTCATTAGCTCCTTGTTGAAGTCCTTTCACTGCGATCGTGGTTCTCCTGGACTCCTGCATGGCTTCACGAGGCGAAAGAAGCGTCCTTGCTTGAAGTCTTCGAGGCCGAAGATGATCTACGTCGAGGGAATATCAACTCAAGCTCCCACTTCACTAACTAGGGAATTAGTGAAGCAAACACCCTAAACTAAAGTGCTAGTCTAGTAGAGGATGGAGAAATAGGAAATGGGTTCTCTTTAGAATTTTATTTCTCATAATCTATCACTCTCTTTTTAAAACCCTAGTAAGCTTTTTCTTTTTGTTCAAAGAAGAAGAAGATGAACAAAAGAAAAAGATGAGGACAATGATCAAGTGAGAGTGCTAGCCATGGTGAGTGAGTATCATATACTAACTCATGTAGAGACATAACCATAGCTAATTCAAAATGGTTAGGTTAATAAAAATCTAAAGTAAAACAAAGTTAGTGGACTTTGTCAAAGCATCCACAAGCTTCTACAAGCTTCATGCTTATGACCTAAGCTCCACTAATTTGTAATTACCTTAAATAAATATTAACCACAATTTAAAATAGTATGGTGTATGTCTTGCACACCCATGTATGATGTATCATCAACCATGATACAAAAAGAAAACACATTTTAATATATATCACATATATATTAAAGTTGTGCACATGTGAGAAAAATCCTTAAGTCAACAAGTGTTAGTTAATGTAAACTAGTATATCTAATATACAATTATACACTAAATTATTAAATCAACACTTGACTTAATAATCCGGTCATATCTCATATAACCGACTAACATCCATTGTATCGACTTATCGAATCAACACTTGATTCGATAATCCGGCTATATCATATATAACCAACCGATACATAAAGTCGTGAGAATAGAATACGGCATCACATACATGCATTATTCTCGGTCCCGCACATATCACATACGTGCTCCTATTTCGTTTTGCCTGAGCCAGTAAAACCTCTACGTAGGACTCTAAAAACTCGTCAATACGCCGGCAGTAGGTGATGATCACATCAAGCACCCACAAGCCGTCAGCGGTACTAGCTGGACATAACGGCTACCTGGGTATTGAGCGATCAGAAGATCAGCAAGCAAGCCCGCTCCAACTCCTGTAAAAGCCAAAACGGTAACACTTCCCGTACAGTCCGGTCTCCTCGTCTGATATGTCGCATATCAAGTCTAGGTGTGGTAAACGTCAGACCCAATAACCGATAAGTCGTGCCGATGTGAGGCTCATAACGGGTCGAGAAACTACTGGTAACACTTACCAGTAAATCTCTAAATCAGCCATGGCCAGGGACTTCCCTGTTAGGGCCAATCGAGTACAGCGCAACATCAACCCCCAATACCGGGAGAGACGAAACCCCTCCTATCGCTCATTGCCTCCATATGACTCGGGACTGTACCCAAAAACCACCGTTTTGCACGCCCTCTTGGACGTGGTAAGGTGGAAATCAAAGCACAGTGGGAATCACACAAGACTCTATGACGATCTTGGGTCTACAGACTAACCTGCACAAGTGTCACCAGAGAACTGCCATATGACGTGAGGTATAATACCATCTGGGTGTTCTCGGCGAGTCCGTCCAGTGTACCCAGTCTCCACTGAGCACCCATATACCATCTCTGATGTCAAACACCAATGGATATGTGATCATCCATCACCCATCTCATAGGTCGAGAAGCGTATACGCTAGTCGACACTGGTATATCGATGCCCTGTCTCGATACACCCACGACTAAGAACATTAAAGGATGTACTTATGGACTACACTGTCCCCACTAGTATGATCTGCATCATAGTCCAGGTAGTCAAGTACACATCCTAAGGGCTTCACCAACATGTAACTATAAGACAGTATCAAGAGACAAGTATACATGTTAAGATAAAGAGCAACCAGATTGCATACTATCATATCGAGCAAGAAAGTCCTCTCTATATATGTCCAAGCATCCAATATAATATACATCATCTGTACAATACTGGCCTCTAGGGCATACATACAACTAACAATCTCCCACTTGCACTATGGCCAGCTGCTGTAGTATCGCATACCTAGCATCCCGAATAGTCTCTCAAACTGTATCTGGGGAATGGCCTTCGTGAGTGGATCCGCAGTGTTGTTCTTCGTTTCAACCCTCCTGACCTCGATCACCCGGCGATCAACTATCTCCCGGATCAGGTGATACCGCCTCAGAATATGCCTGGATTGCTGATGGGACCTGGGTTCCATGGCCAAAGCCACCGCTCTATTGTTATCACAATACAAAGGTATTGGATGCTTAATGGATGGAACCACTCCAAGTTCAGTAATGAACTTCTTGATCCAGACAGCCTCTTTGGCAGTATCGTTGGCAGCGATGTATTCAGCCTCCATCGTCGAGTCTGCCACGGTTTCCTGTTTTGAACTCTTCCAGCTAACCGCCCCTCCGTAAAGGGTAAAGACAAACCCCGAGTGCGACTTAGAGTCGTCCTTATCACTCTTGAAGCTCGAATCGGTAAAGGACTCCACTTTTAGTTCTCCGTTACCATACACCAAGAGCATCTCCTTAGTCCTTCGTAAGTACTTGAGAATGCTCTTCACAGCTGTCCAGTAACTTTCTCCAGGATCAGCTTGATACCTTCTCACTACACTTAGTGAGTATGCTACATCGGGTCTGGTACATAGCATCGCGTACATGATAGAACCTGCCGAAGCATCGGGTATCCCTTGCATGCGAGCTCTCTCCAAATCTGTCTTGGGAGACATCTCTTTGGAGGGAGTGAGTCCAGAGATCGTGGGTAAGTTCCCACGCTTGGATTCTTCCATACTAAACCTCTTTAGTATGGTGTCAATGTACCTGGATTGGGACAATCCCAATATCCTTTTAGATCTATCTCTATAGATCATAATTCCCAATATGCAGGAGGCATCACCAAGATCTTTCATTGAGAATCTTTATGATAAGAAGAGCTTGACCGATTGCAGCATAGGAATGTCATTTCCTATCAAGAGTATGTCGTCCACGTACAATATAAGGAAGACAACCTTACTCTCTGCCACCTTCTTGTTGATACAAGGTTCATCTACGTTTTTGACGGAATCAAACTCTTTGATAACGACGTCAAAGCAGATGTTCCAACTCCGTGATGCTTGCTTTAATCTATAAATGGATTTAAGCAGCTTGCACACCTTGCCGCTGCTTCCACTATCTACGAAGCCCTCTGGCTGAGTCATGTACACGCACTCTTCTAAATCACCATTTAGAAAGGCGGTCTTAACATCCATTTGCCAGATTTCATAGTCATGATATGTAGTGATGGAAAGCATGATCTGGATGGATTTAAGCATAGCCACTGGAGAAAAAGTTTCGTCATAGTCCACACCTGGTCTTTGACGAAAACCCTTTGCAACAAGTCTAGCTTTGAAAGTCTGATGAGCATACATACAACTAACAATACTCTCAGACGATGAGACCGAACTGTACGGTAATATCACTGATAGAATTTGCAGGGTTCTGATGAGCTTACTCGTTGACCTTCTTTCGATCAATACCTGGGTAGCTGTTACATGCAACTAGTACTGCTGAAATGCTTGTGAACTATGGATATGATCCTAACCTACTGCTAGCGTATTGTCGAGTCTTTAGAGTCCCACACAGAGCTTTCCCAGTACATGCAAAATGATGTAGGGATACATGAAGGAGTTCGATTAAACACGTGTATTTGATACACGTATTTCAATCGGGTGTTTATTGATATTAGCCGGTATATATATGATATAACCGGATTATTATATCAAGTGTTGATTTAATAATTAAATGTGTGTTTATATATTGATATATTTATATATTAACTAATATCATGCTCACTTAATTATTTTCTTCTCTTTTATTAATATTTATATTTGATATAAATAATGAGACATGTATGTTGATACATGTATGATAGGAGTATAAGAATTATATGAAAGAAATGCGAATGAGTCATGGTTGTAGAAGTCATGAGATGATTCTTTTTATGACTCGTTTGTGTGAGTCATTATTTGTAATGACTCATTTTTGTTTTTAGTTCATATGTTTTTCAACCTTATCTTCTTCTAAACTTTTATCTCTTCCATGCTTCTTTTTCCTCCTCTTGATTTTTTTTTCATGTGAGGAATGGAAAAGAAAAGAGAAAATCAATGTGAGATAATAATTCTACATCTCCTACTAATCATTCTTAGTAAGTTTAATTAGTAGGTTGTTCATTTTGATGAGATCAATTTGAAGCTATAGCTTGTGTTGGAGTTATCTCAAAGTGGAACATCTTCGACAAGGAGATCATCGAGCTAGCTTGTTTCAGGCTTCGTGGAGACTAGCCGGAGTCCAAGGAGAGGTGGCTAACGCTCTACAAAGGTTGTAGCCCTTTAAACTTTAGTTTTTAGCTTACTAGTTTAGATGAAAATTTAGCTTTTGGTTTGATTCTTGGTTTAGGTTTGCTATAGCTATCTAGATTTTTTAAATTACTGCTTTCGCCGTGCTATAAACCCTACTAGAGATGCCTAGCAACCCAACATACATGTAGACTATAATGATCCTTATTGATTTAAAATTCGTTTCCGTATGTTATCCAAATATTTCATCCACTATTAGATAGCTTAACATTTAGACCACAAAATATATCTGTTGTGTTTACCTCGTATTCTCTTATGCCTGTATGATGAGACGGCTCAAGTTAAGTTTGAGCCATCTCACAACATGTCTGGAATTATAGAGTTCTCTCTATTTGTATGAGAAAACTCACGGTAAGTTTGAGCCGGTTCACAAGTCGTTTGGAAACATCAATTGTTCTATATTTTCAAGAGATGGCTCAGGACAATCTTGAGCTGGCTCAAATCGACTTGGGCCGAATTCTAGGCTATTTTAGGAAATCCGATTTTTACTCTATTTATCTCATACTATAAATTGTATTTTGTATAATTGGGTAATACCCTTTTGTTAATTAAGAAAGAGGAGGCTAGGGTTTTGAAAGGGATTTTGTGAGAGTTCCTCCACCATTGTAATCCTCCATATTTGTTCGATTAGTAAAATGCTTCTCGTTCTTCAGTAGATTTTCACGTAAGAGTTTTCTAGGTAAATCTTGTGTCTTTTGATTTGTGCTCTATTTCTATCGCCTGTGGTTATTTGTTTGCTTCTCTTTATCATTTGATTATTTCTTCGTGATCGTATTTGCCGCAATAAATTGGTATCAAAGCTACATTTTGATTCTTTCAGTGATTTAGTGCACACAAGGTGTTTAAGCATTTGTTTGCTTGAACCGTTAGATGTTCGATCTTACGATCTAGGTTTACGGTGAGTAACGACGCTTGTGTTCTCTTCTCATCTTCCTAGATTGTGATTTTGTAGTTTTTTAGTTTGTAAGCACTCAAATTGTTTGTGGAAATTTCTAAGTGAATTTCAACTGGTTCTTTTAATTCCGCAGCATGTCTCCAACAATTATGAAATTGGATATTGAGAAGTTTGATGGGAATATGCGCTTTTGTCTATGGCAAGTTCGTATGATTGCTGTATTGCCACAGAATAGTTTGAAGAAGGCTATTCTTGAGAAGGATTCAAGGCTTTCCACTATGACGGAGAAAGCATGGAAAGAGTTGAATGAAAAGGCTCTCATGGCTATCCAGTTATGTTTGAAAAACGAAGTTTTGTAAGAAGTTCTAGTGGAGAAGACGGCGGCTAGTTTGTGGTTGAAATTAGAGGAGTTATATTTGAAGAAGTCTCTCACAAATGGACTACTTTTGAAGCAGTGTATCTACACACTTCGTATGTCAGAAGGCTCTCTTATCAAATCTTCCATCGGTGAGTTTAATTCGATCATTACAGATCTGGGTAAGATCGATATTAAGATTGATGACGAAGATCATGAAATTTTAATTTTATGTTCTTTTCCACTCTCTTATAAGCACTTTCGTGACACCATGGTCTATAGACGAGATATTATCTCGATCAAGGATGTCAAAGAAAATTTGATGAACAAGGAGAAGATCGTCAAAGAGTTAACTTCTAGCGAAGGCTATAGTCAATCTTCAGGATTATTTGTTTGAGGGCGAGCAGAGAAGATGGATCCGGAAGGTAGCAAGAAGAAGTAAAGGTCAAAGTCCAAGCATAAGAACTTGACCTTCAACTATTGTAAGAAGAAGGGACACTTCAAAATCGATTGTTATAAATTGCAGAACAAGAAGAAGCAAGAAGACAATCAAAAGATAGAGTCTTCAGATGAAACTAGTGTTGGGGTTAAAAGTTACACCCCGGTTGACCAAGTCAAAATTAAAAGTCAACCCCAAACTAATTGGGCTTAAGCCTAGACCAAGTGGGCTCATGCCCAGGCCAAGTGGGCCTATGCCCAAGTCAAGCCTAAACATGAAGCGGCTGGCCTCCCCCATACCAAGAAGAAAATTATGTAATAAATAATTTGATGTAATTTTTATGAATAAATGTAAGAAAAATGGGAATAAAGTCAAATTTTTATAAAGCCCGTGGCTCATGTGCAAAAGAAATGAGCACATGAGGCATAAGATGGGCAAAATGCCATTTTGTAAAGCCCAAGGGGCTATGTGTAAATTTGTAAGCCTATATAAGATAACATGATGATGAAATAAAAAATAATAATTCATTCCCTCAAAGGCTAGGGTTTTTGTCCCTCCTTCCCCTTCTTCAAGGTTCTAAACCTTCTCCCTTTTTTTGAATTAAATCAAGAGTTTCACTCTTTCTTTTCCAAAAAGAAATAGTATTTCACAACAAAATCCTTGAAGGAGAACGTGGATCTTCCATCAAATCTCCAAAATAGGATATTTTTAAATCTGCCATCCTTTCTCTAAGATCCAGCTAATAAAGAGGAGGAAGAAGGAGACCCATCCCCAAAAATCCCACTTTGGGAAGATATAAGGCTCAAGAGAAAATCCAGGGCTCAAGGGAGAAGAATGGGGTCCCCTTTTATCATCTTCGAAAATATCTTGGGAGTTTAACTCCCCAAAAAAAATATATATATATATATATAAAATAATAATTCTTTTTTTTGGAAGTACAACTCCCAGTGCAGAGGCTAAGCCCCTTTGTCCTCTTTTTCAGGAGTTTAACTCCAAAAGTCAATTGGGAGTACAAATCCCAGTATAGGGTATAAGCCCCTTCTTCCAGCTAGCGCCCAGCACCCACGTGCCAAGCACGCGAGGCGTTGGCATCCGGCGCCCAGCGCCCACATGCCAAACACGTGAGGCGCTGGCGTCCGGCGCCCAACGCCCAGTGCCTGTGTGTTGGGCACGTGAGGCGTTGGTACCCACGCGTCCTTTGGATGCTATTTTCCCTGTTTTTTATATGTATACACACTCCAATATACTTTCCCAGTTATAAAAAATTTCTAACGGGACGCTGCCCCGCACCCTGCAAGGGGGCTGCTAGCCCACTTAACCCCCAGCCTGCTAACCGGGTAGCGGGACCCCCATAAAATCTGTGAGGCTCCCGATATATCCAAAACCCCTCAAGACACAAATACGCACACTGCACATTGAGTTTGCATGAGCGGTTTGACCCGTCAATCGGAGGTTTCCTCGCTACAAAGGCGAGTTGTAATTAATGGCAGTTTAGTCCGCGGCTGCCGGAGATTCGGATCCCTACAATCAATAAAACCCCGCCTACTCTAGGCGGGGGGAATCTGTAGTACGCCTGACAAGCGACGCGTATTCCTATTTCAATGGGGTGACGAAAAACACCCTACAGACTCTGGCATGCCCGTTAGGACATTTTCTCTCCTCCCATATTTTGGGGTAAACGTTCATGCGAACTCAATCAACATACATATCAATATTTATACTAAAATAATGCTCTTTCATGCAGGATTTCAAAAAATCAAGCCTCAACAATGTCTCTAAGGACAAGTTTAGCTCTCGGCACAGCTCCCATCTCCTACATAATGAAGATGGACGCCAGGACGGTCCTCCCGGCCAGTCTCAGGCGACAGTGGGAGGAGCCGTTGCTACCATTTGGCTCTATTTTGTTTGTTCCAGCTAACTCCGTCCCTGCTCTTCAAGCCCCGGTGATGGATAAACCATCCTCAAAAGGGAAAAGGCCGAATGTCATGATCGCGAAGGCATCTCAGCCAAAGCAAAAATCCGTTTCCGAATAACTCTCCATTGCTCCAGCTGTGGGCAAGGCCATCAACACCAACAAAGAATTAAGGCATCTCGGGGAAGCTCTAGCGGTGCCCTTGACAACTGCTTAATCAGGTATCTTCTCTAAGCTCCCTGTCAATCGACTCACGATGGCTTCCTGGATGACGGATGCTCGTCAAGACCTCAAAATTGAGAAGCTAAGATAGAAAAGGCTCAGATACTGAGCCAACAAAAAGGCTAGGGCTCCTGCTAAGCTGAACTTCATGAGGTTCCAAGAACAGGGTTACCCTGCAACAACAGCTGAATCGGTTGTAAAGCTCGCTAACTCTTTTAAACCACTAAAATTGGTCCAGAAGAATGCCATGGCCGCAAGAGTTAAGAAAGCTGCGAGCCAGACAATGCCACCCAAGGACCCAGTCAGGCCAACCGCCTTCAGTCGCATGTCCTTTCCAGCTACTACGATGGTCCGAAAAATCAGCCTCCAAAGATAAAAAGATGACTGGATATGTGGTCCACACTGTCTACATGGTGGACATGTGCAGCAAGAGCAAGAACGGGGCCACCACATCTCAAATCCAATCGGGTGTGAATGTGGCTGCCACTTTCCAAGACCAGCCTCCTCTGGAAGGTAATGAAAACCCTTCCAGTGAGGCTAATAAGCAGAAAGATCCCTCAGTTCATGTGGAGTCGAGTTCGGAAAGAGAAGAGGAGTCAATCTTCCATCCTAAGACTGCATAGCAGGAACTTCTCCAAGAGCTCCAAAATCAGCTCAAAAACAAAGAAAAGGAGATGGCCAAGCTCTACTCAATGATTGATGACTTGACAAATGTCGTCTTATATTTCACGGCCCAACTTGCCTCGCAGCCGCCCAATCAAGTGCAAGGCTCTTCTCATGAACCGGGAAACGGTGTCCCGAGGCAGCCGATGCCTATTCCCTCAAATCCAAAGGTGGACGAGCTGCATGAAAGTCGGCTGCATCCTATCTCGGGAAATGAATTGACTACCGATGACAGCAACTAGCTAACGCAAGATCAAATCATGGATTTAGTTGCTAACAAAGTCAAAACATTGGTAGCCGAAGACGAAGCATAAAAAGATATCAGCAGTAGTGGGAAACCATATCCTGCTTGGTATGATCTGGTAGAGTTTCCTGGCGGCTATGTCATCCCCAAGTTCGGAAGATTTGATGGGACGAGAATGCCAATCAGCACATCGCCCATTTTAAAGCTTCATGCGGGAATACTGGGGGCAATGAAGCACTTCTCCTCCGCCAGTTCGTTAATAGCTTAACCGATGTCGCTTTCGACTGATACGCTAGCATATCGGATGGCACCATTACTACTTTCGTCCAAATGGAATCTTTGTTTCAACAAAGGTTCATAAGTGTCAGCGATAAGATCACCATTGCCGACCTCATAAGGACCAAGCCAAAGAACAACGAAAGCAACATGGATTTTATAACCCGATGGCGTAATCTCTCCATCAAATGTGAACCACCGATAGAGCGTGACCAATCTGTCAGCCCCCTCGTCAGAAATCTCAACAATTAAATAACCCCGTTTCTATGCACCGCTGGTCTCAAAACATTCCAAGAGCTGACCTTGAAAGTTCAGATGTTAGAGCGCTCAAAATAGGAGTCCTCCTCTGATTCCCAAAATAACAATAGGTCATGGAGAAACCGAAAGGACGATAATTGCAAAGGCGGAAATTCCAACGATACTGAATCTTTTAACACTTTGGCTAACCGAAATAAGCGAGGGATGAGCGGGCCTAATGTCAACCGGTCTCCAAAGACAGCGTTCGGAGAGGGATGAGAATCTCTGTTGAAAGAGAAGCTGGATAAGGTCTATTTCTTCAAAAGGGACAAAGTCCATAAAATATTTAAGGATGCCCTAAGAAACAGTCTACAATTGCCAAAATCAAAAAGACCTCAAGAAGAGAATATGACCGACGACCCCAAATATTGACACTATCACAGAGTGATAGGTCATGCCATTGAGGACTTCTTTGTCTTTAAAGATTGGGTCGAAAATCAATAGAAGGCAGAAGAGATAGAACTGTCTAAACGTGTGTTGGCAAACAGCCAAGCTGCGACTGCCAATTTCATAAAAATAGAGACCGAAGTCCTTCGGGAACCTGATTCTCTCAGACATCTGCGTTTCCCTGAAAAGAGTGGACCAAGGAAACAAGCTAAGAGCCAAACGAGCAATATCGCCAATGAAGAAGCGGTAGATGGGTACAAAACTCATATGGTCTACATGATAGAGCCCAGAGGAACCAGTCCTCCTACGCCTTATAGCCATGATGATGATGTGGCTGTTGCCATCCAACACCGGCTCGGTCTAGATGATGGAAATCCCTCTTATGCAATTAAGCCAAAGGAGTCCATGGTTCCTGCAGAATCGAGCACAAGCACCAACAGATGACCACCATGTCGTTAAACTGGAAACAGTCGACCACCACATCATTAAACTGGGAACAATCGGCCTCTAAGTCGTTAAACTGGGGATGTAAAAAAGTGTAAATAAAAAAATGAAAATAAAAAAAAGCCGAAATGATGGGGCAACTCGCAATAAAAATCAGCGAGTAAAATAAAAATGAAAATAAGCAGCCAAAATGATGGGGCAACCGCGAATAAATAGCCGAAATGATGGGGCAATCGCGAATAAATAGCCGAAATGATAGGTCACTCCTTGTACCATATTCTAGTGCAGCAATGCACTAACCTTCGCGATAAGAAAAGCTGAAATGATAGAGCAATCACGGTAAATAAAAAAACCTCCAAAGGCGAATGATGAGTCATTCCTGGTACCATATTCTAGTGCAGCGATGCAGACGCCAACCAAAATTTCAAATCCCTGAATATCTCAACGGTGAATGATAAGTCACTCTTGGTACCATATTCCAGTGCAGCGATGCAGACACCAACAAAGTCTCAAAATTCTCCCAGCCCTACGGGTGGTCCCCAAATTGACTACCGTATCCAATCCACGGGCTCAAATAATTCTTATCACACTTATACCCCCACCGCAATCACCGGTCACGCGGCCGGTCTCCGCCCTCGGAATTATGCTCCATTTAGGAAGACCCGCTCATGTGTCCTCACGATACATGAGGAGAACAAAACTTAGGAGATCCTCTCGACTCATAAGAAAACACCTTCGTGGGATCCTTACGACTCACAAAAGAAAAACACACTTGGGGGTCCGCACGACTCCTAAGGAGAAAATACACCTACGGGATCCTTTCGACTCGTAGGGAGAAAATGCTTTTATGGAACCCTTACAGCTCATAAAATTGAAAAGTCTTAGGTGATAGGGACCTAAACCTGTCTCCTAAGCCATCGCTCCCCAATAGGCAAAGGCAAATGATGAATTTCTCAAGGCACCTGTGCTTCAGTGTTAGCAACGTTGATTCCGACCCCTACCCCAAAATTCCAAACTTCCGATCCAATAGACCCCTAAGTCTTTAAACTGGGAACAGATGACCTCTAAGTCGTTAAATTAGGAACAGATGACCCCTAAGTCGTTAAACTGGGAATGAGGGAAATCCCCTCACGGCGAATGATGATTCGCTCCTATTACCATATGCCAGTGTAGCGGTACTGATGCCAAATCAAAACCAAAATCCCCTAATCCCCTCATGGCAAAAGATGATTCACTCCTGGTACCACATTCTAGTGTAGCGATGCTGATGCTAAACAAAAATGCAAATTCCAAATCTCACACTGCAATGCCTCGAATTCAAGGGTCCCACCAAACAAGGGAGGAATCGGGCAAACCAAATTAAAGTCTCATCCGGAAGTGCTTCTAAGCTCAAAAGTCCCACAGGACAGATTGGAGCCTCTCCAAAACAATTAAAGCCTACCAATTCCGACAACAACCTCTACATTAAAACCAGTGACACTCCGTGCTGGGGAAAAGTCAACCAGTGACACTCCTTGCCAGTGACAAGTCAATGAGTGACACTCTGTGCAAGGGACAAGTCAACAAGTGAAACTCCGTGCCAGGGATAAGTCAACCAGTGACACTCCGTGCCGGGGAAAAGCCAACCAGTGACACTCCATGCCAAGGACAAGTCAACCAGCAACACTCCGTGCCGGGTACAAGTCAACCAGCGACACTCCATGCCGGGGACAAGTCAACCAGCAACACTCCGTGCCAGGGAAACGTCAAATAGGCACTCCGTGCCGGGGATAAGTCAACCAGTAACACTCCATGCCGGGGACAAGGCAACCAGTGACACTCCATGCCGGAGAAACGTCGACTATAGACACTCTGTGCCAGGGAAACGTCAACCAGCGACACTCCATCTCGGTGACACGTCAAGCACCGACCGTCTAATTCGCAAAAAGGCCAGCAATAACCACCCCGTCAGAATTATGATCCGACTCGGAATCAAGTCAACCAACGACCTCCCCTTCGGTATTATGCTTCGGCTCGGAATCAAGTCAACTAACAGCCTCCCCATCGGAATTATGCTTCGACTCGGAATCAAGTCAATCAACGACCTCCCCTACGAAATTATGCTTCGACTCGGAATCAAGTCAACCAACGACCTCCCCATCGGAATTATGCTCCGTCTTGGAATTAAGTCAACCAACAATCTCTGTGTCAGAATCACGTTTCTTCTCAGAATGCACCCCGTGTCGAAATCATGCTTCGTCTCGGAGTATCTACCTTCCTTTTCGAAATTATGCTTCGCCTGGGAATCAACCTCTACATCGAAAATATATTTTGTTCAGAATACCAAGCTCTGCATTGGGATCATGCTTCGTACTAGAATGTACCCCGTGCCAAAATTATGCTTTGCCTTGGAGTATCTGCCTTCCCTATCGAAATTATGCTTCTCCTGGGAATCAACCTCTGCATCGTGACTATGTTTCGTTCAGAATATCTGCCTTACGCCGGAATTAAGCTTCGTCCCAGGATACATCTGCCCCATGTCGAAATCGTGCCTCCCCCCGGAACCCTGTATCGAAACTATGCTTCATCTCAGAATATATCCTTCCATTCGAAACATGCTCTGCTTTTCAGAATTATGCTCCGATCCTCGGAATTATGCTCCCGGAATGATGCTCTGCCCCCGGAATGATGTTCCACCTTGAAGTCCAACTCCAAGATCCATCAATTTCATGCACACAACTCATATACGAGGTGTGCATTTATTGATGGGGGCACTTTGTTGGGGTCAAAAATTACACCCCGGTTGACCAAGTCAAAATCAAAGTCAACCCCAAACCAATTGGGCCCAAGCCCAGCCAAGTAGGCCCATGATCAAGTCAAGCCCGAACATGAAGTGGATGGCCTCCCCCATGCCAAGAAGAAAATTATGTAATAAATAATTTTGATGTAATTTTTATGAATAAATGTAAGAAAAATGGGGATAAAGCTAAATTTTTTAAAATCCCATGACTCATGTGCAAAAGAAATGAGCACATGAGGCATGGGATGGGCAAAATGCCATTTTGTAAAGCCCAAGGGGCAATGTGTAAATTTGAAAGCCTATATAAGACAACATGATGATGAAATGAAAAATAATAATTTATTCCCTCAAAAGCTAGGGTTTTTGTACCTCCTTCTCCTTCCTCAAGGTTCTAAACCTTCTCCCTTTTTTCAATTATATCAAGAGTTTCACTCTTACTTTTCCAAAAAGAAATAGTTTTTCACCACAAAACCCTTGAAGAGGAACGCGGATCTTCCATCATATCTCCAAAAGGGGAGATTTTTAAATCTCACTGATTGAATTCGAATTTCTTAGTGGTTGAAAAGTATAATCAGAATTAAAGAATTTGTAACCGAAATCAATAACGGTGTCGATGTAGTTCGTTAATGAGTACGGGTCGTCCACTGAGATTCGTGTATTTATTCGTTCTTTCTTTAGTTGAGCCAAAACAAAATAGTAAAGAAAATTCAAGAAAATGAGATTTCAAGATTTAATTGAGTTTATCATTTCAAGAGAATCAAGGAAGAGTTTAAGATTTAGTAATCAAGAAAGTGTCCAATATCAATTTTATCAAGAAAATTGAAGAATAGCTTGTAGAATTCGATAGGAATTAGTAGTAATGATGAGTACTAAAAATGACTCATCTTATCTATTGATGAATTATAGCTAGAACAATGGCGATGAATGAAGATTACGGATCTATTGGAGAAACTAGGGTTTCTCCTTCACTATCTCTGGTCTTTTCATTGATCACCATTCAAATCTAGCCTTTAGTAAAGAAAATCATCACTCATTTAATCCTAAATTACAACGAAATTATCAAGAACGGTGATCTCGCTCCAAATTTGGTCGTTGACGATTCTTTTTCTTAAAATTCATAATTCCCATAAGACTTAAGATGCGCATAGGATTTCATCACCATTTGATCTACCGAATTCCTTCGAATCCTTAGCAAGCGGAGATTTACTCACGCATCATGAAAATAAAAGAATCAAGAATTAGAAATTTCATAATGCGAAACTTTAATAAAAACGAGAATTAACAATTGATCACCTTCATTATTCAACTTCTAATTACACTTTCCTTCAATCCGAGATTACAAGAATTGCTTTCGATCGCTCCCTTGAAGAGGTAACTATTCCGTCGAATTTTGCTTTGCTCGATCTCCGTGATACTTGGACCTGTCGATGATCTCGTGCTCTTAATGACGATCGGCTTCGCGTAAAGGATCTTGAATGTCATCGCTTGATGTTGTTCTCAACGATTCTTGATTTGGATCTTGATTTGGAATTGAATTGGATTTAGTTTTGGATTGTGTACTAGAAATCAACTACCATCAACAACCTCATTAATGTTGGCTTAGGTCCCTTTTTATAGCCCTTCACCAATAAAACATCGCCTTTATTCTTCATCCCTCACTTTCTTCCAAACACCGATCATATACACCTACGTGTGTGTAACGGACATCCCTACACTCGGGGAATTCAATTCAAGCTATCATACTCTTATCCATCTACCTCAGTAATTTTTTAGTTGGTGAATATTTTCGATAGAATTGCTCACACATTTTTCATACGACCGTTAATATTTTTTGAGGTACTAACCGACCGATTACTAAATGTGCTCACATATTAGATGTAATTAGCAATTTTCTCGTCTTGCAACACCTAAGGCTTAGCAGTGACTCCCAAATCAGTTGGTCTAAGGCACTAGGTGATGAAGCACCCTAGCTATATTTTTTTTATGCTGTCTTGGTGATTACAAAACCAGTGTTCATTTTCTTTTTCTTCACCAATTTATACTTTTATGCTTCATTTATTATTTTCTTCGTATTTTGGCTTTTAGACAAGAGCATTTCAAGATATGCTCTACTATCCCAAGTTTCAAGACTTGTGTAAGTGTGTATAGTAGGGTATCAACGTTCAAATATATGGCTTCCAGAATAAGAATTATTTTTCAGACTTATTTTTATCCTCAAATTAGTGACGTCCTTCATCTTACTAACCCTTAGGACAACGGCTCATAACTACTTATTACTAGTTTCGTTTAAAAAAACATCTAACTTTCTTGGTTTTCTTAATTTCTTCTAATCTTTTAAATGTAATTTTTCACTTTCTAATCTTTTATTATAAAAGAAATTTTTTATTCTTATGCAAACTGTAATGCAAAGTATGCGTAAATAAGCACAAACCTCCCCCAAACCTGTTTACAGCAGTGTCCTCACTCTTGTCGTCTTTTAAAATCTCAAAAACCTGTAGGCTTGGGAGGAAAAGTTATTAATGGGGGCAAGTATAATTGAAAGTGAAATCTTCCCCCAAACTTATTTATTAGTACTCACCTCCAATCGTAAGATGAAACAATATTATCGAGACATGGAGGTGAGGCGGAGGAAATTTAGTTATGATAAATCGGCTCATGTAAAAATAGGAGCTCCTCCATGGGGTCAGTGAAAAAATACGGTTTTAATCTATGTCCATTCACTTTAAAAATTGTACCGTTTTTTCTATTTACAACTTCAACTACCCCTTATGGGTAGACATACCGCACCACAAATGGTCCTTTCCAATGAGATTTTAGCTTACCCGCATGAAGATGGAGACGGGAATTGTAAAGAAGTACTTGTTGTCCTGGGGTAAAAGTTTTTCTTAAAATATTTTTATCGTGAAATACCTTAGCCTGATTCTTTGCTATCACCGCATTATCGTAAGCTTCATCGCGGAGTTCGCTCAGCTCATTTAATTGCAGCTTCCAAAAGTTGCAGGTTTGATTTAAATCGAAATTAAGTTCTTTAATGGCCCACAATGCTTTATGTTCAATCTCGACAGCAAGGTGGCAAGCCTTTCCAAACACAAGGCGGTAAGGAGACATACCAAGATCGGTCTTATATGAGGTACGAAATGCCCAAAGGGCATCCGTCAATTTGGTTGACCAATTTTTCCGGTTTTTAGAAACTGTTTTCTCCAAAATTTGTTTGATTTGCCTATTTGAAATCTCAGCTTGCCCGCTCGTTTGGGGATGATAGGGCATGGAAAGTTTGTGGTTGATTGCATATTTCCGCATCAAAGTCTCGAAAGACCGATTACAGAAATGCATCCCGTTATCGCAAAAGATAGCGCGAGGGTGTCCAAATCGCGAAAAGATATTTTCTTTAAGAAACTTAATGACAACCTTGTTGTCATTAGTGCGACATGGAATTGTTTCCACCCATTTCGAGACGTAATCAACCGCTAACAAGATGTACAAATTACTAAAAGAGTTGGGAAAAGGACCCATAAAATCAATACCCCAAACGTCGAAAATTTCAACAACCAATATCGGTTGAAGTGGCATCTCATTTCTTTTAGAAATCCGACTCGTGTTTTGACATTGTGGACAGGTTTTGCAAAGATCAAATGCATCTTTGAATAATGTAGTCCAGTAAAAACCACATTGCAAAACCATCTCCGCCGTTTTACGTGGACTAAAGTGACCTCCACATGCCTGATCATGATAGAAAGACAAAATACTCTTGAATTCATCATTGGGGACACATCTGCGAATGATTTGGTTAGGACAATACTTAAACAAATAGGGTTCATCCCAGTAAAAATGCTTTACTCGGGATAGAAATCGATGATTGTCCTGTTTAGACCATTCGCTAGGAATCGGTCCCGTTGCTAGATAATTCACAATATCCACGAACCAAGGTTCGCTGGATACGGTTAAGAGCTGTTCGTCCGGGAAAGAGTCGTTAATTAGCAAGGTCACAGTTGGTGAAGAGATGCGTGAAAGATGGTCGGCTACTACGTTTTCACATCCTTTCTTATCTCGAATGACAAGATCAAATTCTTGTAATAATAGGATCCAACATATTAACCTGCCTTTAGCATCTTTCTTCGATAAAAAATGTTTTAGGGCGGAGTAATCAGTGTAGACCACAATCGGTAAGCCAATCAAGTAAGGCCTGAATTTTTCTAATGCAAATACAACTGCCAAGCGTTCTTTCTCGATAGTTTTATAATTAATTTAGGCATCATTCAAGGTCTTACTTGCATAATAAATCACATGTGGCATCTAATCAATGTGTTGTCCTAAGACTGCACCAATAGCAAAACTGATATATCACATATAAGCTCAAACGGGTGGTTCCAATCAGGAGATGATAAAACAGGGGCTGTAGTGAAGGAATTTTTAAGCGAGTCAAATGCAGCCTCACAATCCGAATCAAAGTGAAATGTGGTATCCTTGGTCAAGAGAAGTGTTAAGGGTCTAGCAATTTTGCTAAAATCCTTAATGAATCTTCTATAAATCCTGCATGACCAAGAAAAGATCGTATATCTTTGACGCATTTGGGATGAGAAAAGTTATGAATGACATCTAGTTTAGCTCTGTCGACCTCAATGCCTTTCCTTAAAATGACATGTCCAAGCACGATACCTTCTTGGACCATGAAATGGCATTTTCCCAATTCAAAGTTAAGTTCTTCTCTTTACAACGAGTAAGAACCGCGTCAAGATGAGATAAGAAATTATCAAAAGAGTCCTCGAATATCGAGAAATCGTCCTTGAAAATCTCCAGAAAATTCTCGACCATGTCCGAGAATATCCTTATCATACACCGCTGAAATGTAGCGGGAGGATTGCATAACCCAAAGGGCATGCGTCTATAAGCAAAAGTACCGAAAGGACACGTAAATATGGTTTTATCTTGATCCTTTTTGGCAATAGAGACCTGGTTATAGCCAGAGTATCCATCCATGAAACAATAATAGTCATGTCTGGCTAATCGTTCCAACATCTGTTCAATGAATGGTAGGGAAGTGGTCTTTCCTCATTGCGGCATTGAGTTTTCTATAATCAATACATACATGCCACCCAGTTTGAGTGCGTGTCTGGATCAACTCATTAGGCTTATTAGATATGACCGTGATGCCAGATTTCTTAGGGACTACATGAATAGGACTTACCCATTGGCTATCAGAGATTGGGTAAATGATACCACTGTAAAGGCATTTGACGATTTCTTTCTTTACCGCCTCCTTCATGACGAGATTTAACCGTCTTTGTGGTTCTCGGGTTGGCTTGGCTTCATCCATCAAATGTATATGATGTTCTACAATTAAGGAACTAATCCCTTTGATGTCAGCCATTGTCCAACCAAAGGCTTGCCTATTAGATCTCAAGACCATCAAAAGGGCGTTCTCTTGCTCTAAGGCTAGAGAAGCGGATATGATCAAAGGCAAAGATTTATTCTCATCTAAATATGCATATTTAAGGTGAGAAGATAACTATTTGAGATCTAATGTCGGCGGAGAGACAATAGAAGGTGGGGTAAGTGAATGACATTCGGATTTTCGAAGAATTTCATAGTCTACAAAGGATACAGACTCGGAAAGTGTGACTAACTTTTGTGATGAGTCAGAAAGTTCAAACTCAGGGGTGGACTCATCAAAGGTGTCCTCACTATAATGTGCAAGATCAAATAATGATGTGCTAATGACGTCGAGATCATCAAAGCAAAGTTCATCAGCCTTGCAGCTTTCGAGAGCTATCTCGTGTACAGAAAAAACATCAAGCAAATGAGCAGAAGGTTCAGATGGCTGACTTCCAATCTTGTAAATGTTAAGCTCAATTGTCATCTTCCCAAAGGATAGGTTCATGGAACCATTTCGACAATTAATGACAGTATTGGAAGTGGCTAAGAAGGGTCGTCCGAGAATCACTGGAATTTGGTTCCGTGGGTTTGCTACAGGTTGTGTATCTAAAACAATAAAGTCCACAGGGAATATAAATTCCCCTACTTTTATCAACACATCCTCAAGCTCACCCCTAGGTTTGGTGATAGATCGATCTACCATATGGAAAGTACAATGAGCTGGTTTCAACTCTCCAATCCCTAACTGCTCGTAGACAGAGTATGGAAGCAGATTAACACTAGCGCCAAGGTCGAGTAAAGCACGGTTAATATTTTTACTCCCAATAGAAATAGAGATTGTAGGACATCCAGGGTCCTTACATTTCTTTGGTAATTGTGGGGTAAAAGCGGTGCTAACATTATTCATCATGAATACATTTTTGGGCACTTGAGACTTCCTCTTCCTAGTGCACAAGTCCTTAAGGATTTTCGCATAAGCCCGAACTTGTTGTATAGTATCCAGGAGAGGGATATTTATGTTAACCTGTTTAAACATTTCCATAATCTTCTCCATATGTGGACTTGGTTTGTTTCCCCTTAACCGATTTGGATAAGGAGCTTTAGTAATAAGAGCTGGGTCCGACATTGGAGAAGGTCGTGTGGGTGGAACAGATCCCAGAATTGGAGTGGGGATCGAGTGAGGTAGACTCAAAGATGGTGGGGGAGGGTTCGAGCTTTGTGGAAAATAAAGAATAGGCTCGGAAGAAGATAGTTGACTAGAAGAAGTAGGATCAGAAGTGGAAGTGGAAGCCGGGATGTCGTTGATTATTTCATCATTATCAATATGTTCACCGACTTGATTATTCAGCACTCTACCAGATCTCAACGTTGTAATGGCATTCACATTGTAGTGTTGTGAGTGCCCAGGATTCGGTAGGGGTTGAGATAGAAGTTTCTCTTTCTCTCTAGCACTCATTTTGGCATTTAATCGTGCAATTTGTGCTTCTATCGATTTAATACTCTCACTGTGGGAGGCAGAGTCTTTCTTTATATTATCGACAGAAGACTTTATCTCAGCCGAAACATGCATGAAATTTTTTAGAAACAAATTCTTGGTTTGTTCGAGTGAAAAGGAATTAACAGTACCGGTCAATTGCAAAGAATTATTATACGGTGCAGAAGTGTTGGTCGGATTTTGAAAATTTTGTGATTGAAAGGGGTGCTGACTCAGTTGTAGTGGTTGTTGTTGTTTTGGAAGGACACTTAGAAAGTTATTTTGGTTTGGAAGCATATTTTGAGTTTGGTGTTGGTTCCAAGAAAAATTAGGGTGATTCCTTTAACCCTGATTATAAATGGAAGAATAAGAATCGTTTCTAGGTCATTGCTGAAAAGCAGCATTAGTATATTCTTGACCTTGAAACGGAGAATTCAAAGGACATTCTTCTGTCAAATGTGATGGATCGAAACAGCATCCACACACGGTTTTAGGGAGTGTGACCTGGTTTAGGGAGGCTAATAAAAATTTGTGTTTCATAGCTTCAAGTTTCTTTTGCATTGATGCCATTTCAGTTTTGACTGCTATGGAAACATCAGGTTGATGGATGCCTCCCCTAGACGATGGTTGACTAACACTCTCCCATTGCAATATCTTTTCAGCAAAATCTTCTAAAAATTTCCAAGCCTCACCATTATCTTTGGACATGAAATTGCCTCGACACATGGATTCAAGCATCTACTTTGTTGTTGGATTAATACCCTCATATATAATTCGACACATATCCCATCTATGGATTCCGTGATGAGGACATTGGACTAGCAGATCCTTGAATCGTTCAAAACACTTCCAAAATTGTTCATTGGGAAACTGGATAAATTGATTGATTTCGCTACGGACACGGGCGGTCTTATAATTGGGATAAAATTTCTTAAGGAATGCTATGACGAATTCATTCCAGTTTGAAATAGTATGTGCAGCTGTGTTATAAAGCAATTTTTTGGCTAAATCGCATAAAGTGAACAGGAGAAGACGCAATCTCATAGTATCTACAGAAAGTTGTGAAGTGCCCATCATAGCACATACGTTTTCAAATTTAGTAATAAAAACGTATGCGTCTTCATACTCAAGACCGTGAAATTTAGGTAAAAGATTGAAATAGTGTGGTTTGATTTCGAAATTATCCTCATTGGCTAGTGGAATGGAAAGACAAGTAGAGAAGGGACCTCGAATAGGGTAGCATCTCTCTTGGAGAGATATGCGCGGTGGGTTCTGTGCACTTGCGGGGGGTGGCAGAATGGTGTTATTAAAGTTTGATGGAAATCTATCCATCGCAGTCGATATGGTGGGTGGGGAAAAAGAAGATGTAGGATTACCGACTTCGGAGTCGATAGGAGGAACGCGGACAAGACGGGCACTAGAATCTCGTGTCCAACAGAGCATGCACTAAGCGGTTTAGAACAAGTGGCAGTGTTAATTAATTAGAGAAAGTGGTTTGTTTTAGTTTTTGGTTTGTTTTGAAAAAGACGGATTTTGAAAAATCACAACAAAAAATGCACAATCAACCCAAAATCTACGGTCACCTAGGTCAAGTCACTAGACCGCTCCTAAACTTCCAGAAAACAAATCGTAGGATAAATCCTCTACTATCTCTTTATCCCTCCTGTGGCCAGGTAAGTGCCGGGTAAGTGAGAGGTATCCGCTACGTAAGTAGCGGGCCTAATTATGTAACCACTTGCCTTAGACACACTTGCCTTAGACACCACAAAAGAAATGCGGATAAGCAATAGATTACCCACGACATTCTTCTATCCTAATTGAGGGCGACGGTCCTTAGAGTCTTGTTTAGATATTTTTTAGTTAATGAGGGTGATGCAAATGCTCGTTTTGTGATTTTTGGGGTTTAGGAAGGGTAATGAAATCCCCACCTAATCTGAATTTAGTCTTTACCCCTTAATTTCCGTATTACAATATGCACAAACAACCAATATCAAAGCACGCAACAAGATTTTTTTATTTGAACGGCGAATTTTTGCAAAGAATCCTGCAGAAAAGTTGTTATTGGACAGATCAAAGGAGAGATAAGAAAGTAGAGAATATACCAGAGAAATCTGGAGCCCTAAATTGTCAAAACAGCCGCGGCTCCACCGCCAATACCTGCAAATTGCCGCGGTTCCGCGGTCGTATGAACCGTTCTTTGAACAAAATTTTGTACTGCTGCTCCCTTTACTCCTATGTCCTAGATGAAATGATCTGAATAATTTTCTCCCTGCTGCAGTGATTCCAGATTTCCATGAAAAATTCACACACTAATCGTTAAGCACACAATGCGATTTTTTATTCAAATTTTTGATGGAATAATAATATTTCAACTCAAATAGCAAGAACGAACAAATTACGCACGCATCCCCGACAACGGCGTCATTTGATTGGTTTGATTGTTCCATCTTTTATATGAAAAGTATAATCACAATCAAAGAATTTATAACCCCAATCAATAACGGTGCCGATGTAGTTTGTTAATGAGTACGGGTCGTCCACTGAGATTCGTGTATTTATTCGTTCTTGTTTTTGTTGAGCCGAAAGAAAATAGTAAAGAAAATTCAAGAAAATGAGATTTCAAGATTTAATTGAGTTTATCATTTCAAAAGAATAAAGGAAGAGTTTAAGATTTAGTAATCAAGAAAGTGTCCAATATCAATTTTAGTTATCAAGAAAATTGAAGAATAACTTGTAGGATTCGATAGGAATTAGTAGAAATGATGATTACTAAAAATGACTCATCTTATCTATTGATGAATTATAGCTAGAACGATGGCGATGAATGAAGATTAGGGATCTATTGAAGAAACAAGGGTTTCTCCTTCACTATCTCTTATCTTTACATTGATCACCATTCAAATCTAGCCTTTAGAAAAGAAAATCATCGCTCATTTAATTCCAAATTGCAACGAAATTATCAAGAACGGTGATCTCGCACCAAATTTGGTCGTTGACGATTCTTTTTCCTAAATTTCATAATTCTCATAAGACTTAAGATGCGTATAGAATTTCATCACCATTTAATCTACCGAATTCCTTCGAATCCTTAGCAAGCGAAGATTTACTCACGCATCATGAAAATAAAAGAATAAAGAATTAGAAATTTCATAATGCAAAAATTTAATGAAAACGAGAATCAACAATTGATCACCTTTATTATTCAACTTCTAATTACACTTTTCTTCAATCCGAGGTTACAGGAATTGCCCTCAATCGCTCTCTTGAAGAGGTAACTATTCCGTCGAATTTCGCTTTGCTCGATCTCCATGTGACATGGACCTGTCAAGGATCTCGTGCTCTTGATGACGATCGGCTTCGCGTAAAGGATCTTGAATGTCGTCGCTTGATGTTATTCTCAATGATTCTTGATTTGGATCTTGATTTGGAATTGAATTGGATTTAGTTTTGGATTGTGTACTAGAAATCAACTACCATCAACAACCTCATTAATGTAGGCTTAGGTCCCTTTTTATAGCCCTTCACCAATCTTCCACTAGAAGCTAGGTCAATCTTCCCCAAGAAGCTAGGTAGTTGTAAGGAAACTTCTAGAATAAGGTAGTTATCAAGCTTCCTCAAGAAGCTAGGCTGTTGTAGGGAAGTTTCCAGAACAAGGTTGTTACAATGGAACGTCTTCAACAAGCTAGGTAGTTAGAAAGAAGCTTCTGGAAAAGTATCGTCACCCAATGCCCTAACTCGGCCGCAGATCTGTAAGTCTACGGTAGCGCCCCGGCCGTCTTTCCGAGGCCAAAATGCGGAAACAAAAACTTTTATTTAACAAGAAATCGGCACTACCGCGGACTATAAACCCGGATCGGACCATTAACCTACTACTAGCTAACTAGAGAAAGGGTAAAGAGCTATACGGAGCGATCCGTGTCCTTCGGTCTTCGGCCACCATCCCGATATCCTCGCGGCATCTCCGGTCTCGATCTCCTTGTCGGAAAGGACACCACATCACCGAGTCTTTTTACGGGCTCCCACCTCTGAACCGAGGCAACTCGGACACGAAGTCGGTAAGCCGACGTGCCCAAGATTGCTATAGACTATTCGTAGATCTCTATGTCTCAAAGGGTTATTTGAAATTGCCATTTGGATCTGGAGGTGGAGTAATGAACTTTGAAATAGAGCTATGGAATTTTTGTGTGAGTAAATGAGATGAAAAACCCACCCCAAAAATTTGGACAACCCCCCTCATTCTTGTGGCCGGCCATATATGAGAGAGGAGGGAGGTGAGCACATACAAGGTGGGGTGAGCATAAGGAGAGAATAATGCAAAAGGGAAATTAGTGATCATCATGGAAAAAAGTCACACCAATATCCTTTTCAATCCCATCTCCAACAAGCAAGTAATGATGAACCAATGGAGTCAACCTCAATCTAGAACCATAATGAAGCAACCACTTACAAAAAACACCTTCCACTTTGCTAATTTGCACATTTGCAAATAACCCCCTCCACACCAATTTTCAGCCAAAGAAAGATAGAAAGGAAAATGGCCGAAACGGAATGCAAACTGGCAACTTCAAAAAGCGATCCCGTAATAAATTACAGGAAAACCCCGCGACTGTATATACATACCCGCATTTGTATTCCGACCGAATACAAATGCAATGAGACAAAATCTACACTGTATAATACTAGGATCCGGCTTAAACCAAAGCCCGCTAATATTATCCGTCCGAACTATAACACGTGCAGAAGTGAACGCGTACGTTCGAACCCTGCCATAAATCCATACGGCCTCTATCATCACCTAGTGCCTTAGACCAACTAGTTTGGGAGTCACTGCTAAAAGCCTTGGGTGTTGCAAGACTAGGAATTACGCTTTAAAGTGCAAACATATCTTGTAATCGGTTGTTGGTACCTCAAGAAGTATTAACGGTCGCATGAAGGATGTGTAACAAAAATTCATTTAAATTCACATTTTAATAAGTGCTTTGGACAACGGACAAGAGTATAATTGCTTGATTTGAATTTCCAAGTGTAGGGGTGATCTATACACACACATAGGGATATGTGATTGGAGTTTAGATGAGAGAAAGGGATGAAGAATAGAACTTGTATCTTTAGTAGAGTTGATAGAAATTCCTAAGTGGAGATGGAACCCTAGAAGGAAAACTTAAGTGATGCCGAAAGCTAAGTAAGTCTATAGAATATATATAATCGTAAATTAAAAGATGAGAAAGTGTGAAGAATATGGGTGGATAATTTACAAGCATAAGATAATAGAATTCCTTGTTAGAAAACTTAATTGGAGAACAAAAGTCAATGGGCCGAGTTGATAGGATTTTGTGGGTGTAATCCGCTGAAAACCCCCAGGAGACAACACTCCTCCTACTAGGGACACGTAGAGGTTTAACGGCTAGTTGCACGTGCTCAGTGCAATCGCGTTTCCCTGCGAAAGTGCGGTTAGGATTTTAGTGAATAAAAATAAGTTTGCTCGAGGACGAGCAAAAGATAAGTTTGGGGGTATTTGTTCACACCATAATATTGTATTATTATATTCCCCATTCTTATTCTTTTTATAAATAAACAGGTGCTTTTGTTGCATGTCTGCTACATGTTACAGGTTACAGGTTCTTAGATCTAAAACAGTGAAAACAATAAAAGAAGACGTAAAAATGAGACTTTGACCAAGAAATAGGAGGATCTTAGTCAAGCCTACATCGAAAGACAGTTCACAATTAACAAGGCAACGCAAGGTCCAAGAATACAAAGCGGACGGTTAAAAATCCATTGCAAATTGTTCACTGAAGATCTGGAACCAATGTAGAAGCCCAATTGATAAAAGAACCAAAGAACCAGAAGCCCAATAAGACCAAGAACAAAACCATAAATTTTCAGCACCTAATCTTTCTAAAGGGCCGTGGAACCGCGGCCCAAGCCTGCTATTGCCGCGGTTCCGCTGCCATATTGTGCCCGTACGCGGAGAACTTTTTACCAAAATGTTTAGCGACGCTGAAAAGTTGACCTAGGGCTATTTTTGTAAATTTAGACATGCGGATCAAAATGTAACCTAGGGTTTCCTATTCTCTATAAATAGGAACTCTAAAGATTGTAAACTTTATGCCTCCTTTTAATAATAAATTCCAGAAGTCTTTATGGAGAGCATCGGTGCCTCTTTTCAATTCATCTATTCAGATCTGACAACCCTGCGTAAATGTTTGGAGAGATCCATCTGTAAAGTAAGTAGATTTATTTATTTTCTTGCCCTAGGTAATTTCAATTCCCGCCCTAGATTAAATTTATTTTCCTGCCCTAGTATAGATTTTATTTATCTGCCTTAGTTATAACTTTCAATTAATTGCCCTAGGTAGAATAATTAGGTTTTTAGATTTAATAATCAATCCGAACACCCTTCGGAATTAACTCGTTAGCGCGATTAGGAGATTCACAACATCCCTGTGGACCGACCCGTACTCACCGGCTAGCTTCATGCGACGCCGTTCTTGATTGCGGTTTAGAAATAGTTTTTGAGATCAAATCAAATGATTCTATTATCGTCGACTCGTAAATTATCCACCCATATTCTTCACACTTTCTCATCATTTAATTTAAGATTATATATGTTCTATAGACTTACTTAGCTTTCGGCATCTCTTAAGTTTTCCTTCTAGGGTTCCATCTCCACTTAGGAATTTCTATCAACTCTACTAAAGATACAAGTTCTATTCTTCATCCATTTCTCTCATCTAAACTCCAATCACATATCCCTATGTGTATGTATAGATCACCCCTACACTTGAAAATTCAAATCAAGCAATCATACTCTTGTCCGTTGTCCAAAGCACTTATTAATATGTGAATTTAAATGAATTTTGTTTACACATCCTTCATGCGACCGTTAATACTTCTTGAGGTACCAACAACCGATTACAAGATATGTTTGCACTTTAAAGCGTAATTCCTAGTCTTGCAACACCCAAGGCTTTTAGCAGTGACTCCCAAACCAGTGTCCATTTTTTTTTCTTTATTCTTTATTCACACTTGTATTTTTTTTTCATTTTCTTTGTACTAAGGACTTTAGACAAGAGCATTTCAAGGTCTCTTTTACTATTCCAAGTTTCAAGGTGCGTGATTGTGCAAATTGTAGAGTATACGTTTTCAGAATCTAGACTTAAACTAGGAATTATTTTTCAAACTTATACTCTAATAAGAACATCAATACTTTTCTTTTGTTTCGACTTAGCCCAAAAAGTGAACCCAAAATTTTCCTATTTCTAAATAAACTACAAGGCATATACTTTCTACCGTTAAACTTTAAGGAATGTTATTTTTAGGGTTTTTAACTTACTAAGTCTAAGATCTAGTTGTTCCTAGCCAGTTAACCTATTTGTCAAACTCAAGTCAATTAGCCAAAATTAAATACATTAATTTTTATAATTTTTGAAATTTTTTCAATTTTTATGGGTTTTCAAATAAGTATGCAAATGCAAAAAATATGTACAAATTAATGCGAAGGAAGAAGACGTACCGAGCATACCCCCAAACTTGAACTTGACAGTGTCCTCACTGTCATACTAAACCAAGAGGGTCAAAATGTCGGCACTTCCCTGTTTATTTATTTACAATATTTTTTTTGCATTTTTTTAATGTTTTGAAATTTTTTAAATTTTTTTTTATAGAAAAAGAAAACAAAAATATATATACATATATACAACAAGTTTCCCCCCAAATTTAAGCTTGGCCTTACACAAGCCAAAGGTTAGTACCAACCATTCAAAACTTTTATTGTGGTAATGGTATAGTTGGTGCAAGAATGGGGTGTAGAGGAAAGAAATGAGAAACACGCGAGACCGTGTGGAAAGAAGAATGGTAGAATATGGTCTCGGTGGGGGAGAAGAATGGCGGAAAGGAGAAAGAAGGGTCGTGCGATCTTGAGGGTTTAAATCGAGTGAATAAATTAGCGCAATTTGTGATGACCGATGTGTTAAAAGCGATTGCGCTAACCTATCAACCCGTCGTGAAATGGGGTCAAATCCCTCAAGATTCGCAAGAAAACATGGGTACGCCGAACTTGGTATTGAAGATGAAAGCGTAACGGTCTCTTGTATGGTCGGAACAATGGGAAAGACGAAAGGAAGTGAACTAGGGATAGTATCATTCTCACCGTAGTAAACTGTCTCGAACTTGAAAGATTCCATTAATGGTTCGAAACTACTGTAAGCACCCGAGTCTGATGGTTCAACTAACTCATCTGAAAATGTAAAGGACTCAAACTCGGGCGGTGAGTCATCAACATCGTCCGAAAAAGTGAAACACTCGTACGTGTTATCGGCTGTGAGAACTGTGTCAGATTCAAAGGAAATTTTTTCAAGCTCACAGTCTTCAAGCGTGGTCGGAACGATGGAAAGGAGGAAGGGTGATATAACAGTCAAAGGTTCAGGAGGCAGAATTGGAAAATCAGACATATCAAATAGTTCAACCTCAATATGATTCTCAAAACTCTCCTCAATATGATCCTTCAAACTCTCCTCAATACCATCCTTATAATTCTCCTTAAGATTCAACTCATCTATGCCATTATCATCGAAGTCAAGACACATATGAGATTCGGGAGAAACATTTAATAACTCGGGATGACGATTTGAACATAAAATCTCAATTAAATCGACAGGTTCATCATCCAAAATATTCCCGGCGTCTATATCCTCAATCAAGTGAAAATCAATTTTCTTAGACACCTCATCAAAAGCATGGATATCTATCGATTTAGGTTCTAGATGGGAGGTATAAAGATCGAAAGGATTAGGTGCGGTTTCACTCGAAAGGGGTTCCTCACAATTTGGCAAATCAAACACTACAAAATCACACAACTCGTTTTTATTTTGAACTTGTGAATCATTTAGGACATTCGATGGAAAACTGGAGTTGTGGGCTTCAATTGGGTAAGGGTGGGTTTGATTTGGAAATCCTCTCTCATTCTCACTCTGTCCAACCGCTTCCTTATACATTGAAAAATTTGAAGCTAGCGGGAAACTAGCTACCGGTTCACTAGGTTGCATAAGGGCGGCCACGGATGCTTCCACATTCCTAGTCATTTTGTTTGTTGCTGCGATATATACCTCCAACGACTCTTCCAAACTAGACTTGTGTGGTAAGGGGGTTTCGGTAAAAGATTCGAAATCGTGTGGATATGCAAAACTCCCTAATGGCTGTGTGGAAACTGTATCTAGTGAGGGTGGTAAGGTCGGGTAGGACTGGTAGGAAGTGGGTGATTAGACAGGGGTAGGGTCAACATATAGATAATAAGGTGAATAATCATGTGGATCCCTAGAACTGGATGAGTGGAGAGGGATGAAAGATCGGCTGCGAGATTGAGCAATATGCTCAGCAATGGAATATGCTTAGGAGTGACAGAAGGACTTGAAAAAGTGGTATCAACACATGGAGGTGGTAAAAGTTGACTTGGTTGACACAAAGTGGGTTGAAAAGTCAAATTGTTTCTCCTAGATGCCTCTATTTGATCTTTCAAAGATATTTTTGGTAAGGAGGGATCGTCTTTAAATTGACCGAACAAATTGACATACGACGCAAAATTAGGTTCGGGATACCAAAGTTCGGCAAGTGATTTATTATGTGAGGTACCCATGTTAGAAGAAGGGGAAAAGAAAGAAGGTTGGTTGGTGCAAGGATTTATTTGCGGTAAAAGTTTGCAAGTTTTCTAATACCAATTTTCTTTTTTCTTTATTTGTTTGAAAATTGTTGCAAAAAGATTTTTAATTAAAGATATGCAACCAAAAAAATATTACCTGCAATCAGTTATTATTTTAAGCATATCACAAGAATCTTTATTTGGAAAAATTGTTGCAAAAAGATATTCGAGAAAAGATATGCAACAAAACAGATTACTTGCAATCAATTTATATTTTAAGTGGGGCCCAAAAATCCTGCACAAGATTGTTATTTGGAAGGGAATATATTTTATAGCTCACAGAATCCTGCAGGAATTTCCAGAAAAGATATGTCAAAAATTACAGAGGAGGAACCAGAGAAGCTTACAGAGGAAATTTCCTGCGCTGAATACACTGGATAACCACGGAATCGCGGTCGTAGGCGGCTTGGCGCGGCGGCGGAAGCGCGGCGGTATCTCACCAGGGTGCCGCGGAAGGGCGGCAGAAAGCGATTTTTGCCGCGGAATCGCGGTCTAATGGGCGGCTCACGTCTCAAGAATTTTTCTGTTGTTTCGTTGTTGAATTCCTCTGCTGTTCAGATTGTTTGTTTCCTGTATTGCTCTCTGTAGATTTCCAGATCCGTCTCGATTGTTCTTGCAAAATTCACACAACAAAGTACCCTTTCCAAAAAAATAATAATAATAACAATTGATATTTTTTTTATAATTTTTGGATTTTTTAGATTTTTATGATTTTTTTTAATTTTGATTAACCCGAAATTGCAAAAAGGAAATTTCTACGCCATCCCCGGCAACGGCGCCATTTGATTTGATCTCAAATGCTATTTCTAAACCGCAATCAAGAATGGCGTCGCATGAAGCTAGCCGGTGAGTACGGGTCGGTCCACAGGGATGTTGTGAATCTCCTAATCGCGCTAACGAGTTAATTCCGAAGGGTGTTCGGATTGATTATTAAATCTAAAAACCTAATTATTCTACCTAGGGCAATTAATTGAAAGTTATAACTAAGGCAGATAAATAAAATCTATACTAGGGCAGGAAAATAAATTTAATCTAGGGCAGGAAATGAAATTACCTGGGGAAAGAAAATAAATAAATCTACTTACTTTACAGATGGATCTCTCCAAACATTTACGCAGGGTTGTCAGATCTGAATAGATGAATTGAAGAGAGACACCGATGCTCTCCATAAAGACTTCTGGAATTTATTATTAAAAGGAGGCATAAAGTTTACAATCTTTAGAGTTCCTATTTATAGAGAATAGGAAACCCTAGGTTACATTTTGATCTGCATGTCTAAATTTACAAAAATAGCCCTAGGTGAACTTTTCAGCGCCGCTAAACATTTTGGTAAAAAGTTCTCCGCGTACGGGCACAATATGACCGCGGAACCGCGGCAATAGCAGGCTTGGGCCGTGGTTCCGCGGCCCTTTAGAAAGATTGGGTGCTGAAAATTTATGGTTTTGTTCTTGGTCTTATTGGGCTTCTGGTTCTTTGGTTCTTTTATCAATTGGGCTTCTACATTGGTTCCAGATCTTCAGTGAACAATTTGCAATGGATTTTTAACCGTCCGCTTTGTATTCTTGGACCTTGCGTTGCCTTGTTAATTGTGAACTGTCTTTCGATGTAGGCTTGACTAAGATCCTCCTATTTGTTGGTCAAAGTCTCATTTTTACGTCGTCTTTTATTGTTTTCACTATTTTAGATCCAAGAACCTGTAACATGTAGCAGACATGCGTCAAAAGCACCTGTTTATTTATAAAAAGAATAAGAATGGGGAATATAATAATACAATATTATGGTGTGAACACTCTACAGCGTTTCGCTCGAAACTTGAGAAACTGTCTGTGGGGGACTCTAAAGACTCGTCAATACTTTGGCTGTGGATTTAACCACTGGCACGTCAGAGGTATTAGCCATACATAACGGGCTACCAGGTATTGACCAAAAGGGACGTCGATGAGCGAACTCATCCTGACACCCTACTGAGCCTGTCAGTGACAATATCCTTACAGTCCAGTACGTTCGTCTATGATCATCGCATGGCGGGCCTAGGGGGTTGGTAAAAGTCAGACCCCCAAAAGCGGTACAAGTCGTGTCGGAGTATAGCCAGAACACCCTCAGATACTACTAGAATACCTACCAGTAAATCTCCTGCCTTGGCCAAGGACTTCGTGTAATGGCTCTCCTAGACACAGCGCGATCTCACCCCCAAAACCGGGAGAGACGAACCCCTGCAGATCCTCTCACTGCTTCCATGTGGCTCGGGACTATACCCAACTAAAACATGTTTGCACGAATCCTTTGAGCCGTGGTAGGGCTGTAATCAAAGTACAGTGGGAACTCACACGAGACAAATGACGATCTCAGGTCGATGAACTAATATGTACACATGTCACCAGGGAACTGCAATCTGACATCAGGTATAAAACCAACTAGCATGTTCCCGGCGAATCCTGTCCGGTGTACTCATAACCCAATGAGCACCTGTATACATCTTAGGTGATCAACTGACACCAGTGGCTTGTGAGACCGGCCACCGCCCCTCATCGGGGTCTCGACTGTATACACTAGTCTACTCTGGAGTATCGATACCCTGTCTCGAAAACTCCCACGACTGGGGACCTTTTAAGGATGTGCTTATTGACCCCAGCTCCCACGTATATGATCGCCATCATACTGCTGTCCGTCAAGCAAGAATCCTAAGGGCTCTATCAATGCGCAATAGTGACCTGTAAGGTCACCTAAAGCAGTGCTCGATGATAAAGATAAACCAGATAGTATACTATCATCTTGAGTAAGACTGTCCTACCGGCATAGGTCCTCCCTCAATTATTGAAATCACGTGCCTGTGATTTAATAATTGACTCTGAGGGCACTATATCCAATAATCTCCCACTTGCACTCAAGGCTAATTATTGCGATGTCGCATACTCACAGTCCGTGTGATACCAAAAACCCAACTCCTCTACTAATCTAGTCTCACAAAACCGGTTTGCGAAACTATTGCGTTTGAGGAATAGCCTCAGAGAGTGGATCCGCTCTGATGTTTCTTTCTATATCTCTCTTTTTCTCAAGTACGCGGAGAAAAGCATCTCTCGAAATGAGCAATACCTGTCTTAGAATATGTCTGGATATCTGATAGGACGTAGTTCATAAATGAACTCCAAATCCAATCTTCTTAGACTGTATCGTCTACTGAACTTAATCAGTATCCTGCATCATGCCTCCCTCGGTGTCTGCTTGGATCACCTGTCCAAAACACTGCCCCTTGTCAGAGGGAAAACTATAACTCTGACAGTCACTCTGTCATCCAGGTCACCTTGGAAGCCTGGAATGATAACCGTCTCCCAAAGAAGGCTGCCGTTATCAAATCTCTAGAACACCCACTTATGTTCTAAAACTGCTTCCGACCGTTTCTCCAGGATTGGATTAATATCAACTTATTGCATCTACTGCAAAAACAACATCTAATGTGGTACTTGACATCTCATGATTGACTCAATTGCCTAAGCAAGTGATCTGCCAATCATGCACATCCCTCTCCCCTTTAGTCTGTAAGACACCTTTCGAGAGGGTGATTCCATCACCTGCAGGTACACTACCGTGCCAGGAGTCGTCCATTCTAAAGCACCTTTAGAATGTTGTCTAAGTAACCAGATTGGGAAACTACCTAAATCTAGATCTAAAACCATAGATCTAGTAACCAGAATGTCTGATATAATATCCAATTCCTATATGGAGAAACCACTGTGTGACAACCAAAATATAACCGATTGTAGTATAGGAATTTCACTTCCTACTCTGTGTATATCATCCAAATACAAGGACATTACACCCTACTACCTTCTTAATACATCCATCCTCTATTCTGATGAAGTCAAACCTATGACTGTTACATCAGAAACAGATGATCTATCTCCACTATATCTGCTTTAGTCTATAAATTGACATAAGCTTCTTGTCCAACATGCTTCCGCTGCTCCTACTGACTACGACAACCCTCTGGCAGAGTCATATACACATGAACTTCTAAAGCTAGAACGACGCTATACTCATCCTCCTGCCGGGTCTCATAGTCTGGAACAACAGCAATGGCAAGTCTGGGTAAACAAGAACCTCCCTGTCACCGTCCTTGAGGCTACCGGAGTACCTCTCGGGTGCCTGAGGTTACCCACTATATCTGCGGAGTGGCCAATGGAATGTCAAACCTGATTGAATCTTTAGGTTCTTATCAAATTTTCAGTAATCGTTTACGGTTCTAGAATCACTTCCAGTTCTACCATACTCCCACTACTGTTTTCTGAAAAAATCCATTTTACTAAAACTGTGGTGAGTCAAGAACAATATCACTATTGATCTTCCAGATGGTAGAAAATCAACCCTCGTCATAGCCCGGGTCAACCCACAAACAGCCATTACAGAAACGTGCCTTGAGTTATCCAGAGTCTGGTTTTAAGCATAAGCCGGACAACTTCCCGTACCTTAACATCGTTAAGATATGAACCGCTCTATATCCAATATAGAAACAGTGGCACTGATTTAATTGGAACCGGATTCAAATCAAGCAGTTGTCTCCGGTGCATGTCAACTAAATGGAAAGAGGCCGATCAGCGTTACTCAACTTAGGAGTGCTTCCAATTATGAGTAACCTGAAAGAGAAGTAAGTTCTCTTAAAAATTACTATCAACTGAATACCATACACAAGTATCTACATCTTCGATCACCTTGAAGAATCCTGATACTTGCAACACCTGGTTCTCTACTTTATTCATATACCTATAACTTCTCAAAACTTGGACCTTGTGTTTCTACGAAACACTTGTCTAAGAACTAGAGAAGTCATAAGTAAACAGAATATAGTACGAGTACCAACCCCTCTGTCTTAATAGACACTGGACAACATACAATACTCTGTATAAGTCCCTTGAGTTTAATAACTCATTCCCTGTGTGTCGTAGGTTTAAAACTGTACTTATGGCTAAGAAGAATTACACCGCTGTTTAATGCACCTTACCTAACCATCGACTGATATAGGTAAATGTCATGGACATAATTTCAAAAACTTATATCTCACTCTATAAAAATAGACGTACAGATATATCAATTTGAAATTGGTGCATAACAACGGATATTCAAAACCAAATATTTGCCGTCCGGCAAACAACCCAGGTGATTTCCTCAAATATAGCCAATTACAACGAATTCCGATATAATGAGGACAATCACCTAATTTCCAATAACTTACTCCCACTCATCATCTGTAAAACCATAGAGATGTGAGAACCAAACCTGGTAAATACATACCCTGGAGCAAGGACTAATTGGGAAATCAGTTTTCTTTTAATAGTACACAGTGAAACTGAAACATTGAAATGTTTCGTAGGGGTATCCGGGTTTTCCTAGTAATGCCTCTTCCATTATCCAGATTCACAACTGTAACCGTATATTTCCTTGCCATCTCTCCAAATCCCTTCATATGTTTTTAGTCATTTCCTTCTGTACGCCCTCTTAGGCTAAATGGTTTTCTTCCTTCTCTACCGTTCGGCTCCAGCCTATGGTTTGGAAGAAGATTATCTAATAAGCATAATGGGTGTACTGTCGTAATCCTAAGAGCACTCGCAACCCGAGAGAAGGTAAAGATAAAAGACACCTGAATAAACCATATTCCTTTTTCTTCTGAACCAGAATCCATCCCCGAACTGGAACAAGTTCCTTTCGGGTTCGTATATAACCATATGATGGAGTATCCAATAAACTGTGGATCTTCGTAGTGATACGGAGTGTTCTGGAGAAATACAAAGGTGATGTAAGATTGGGGAAGAAATACTTTGGTTTGGTCGTGAGTAGCAGTCGCAATTTATTTTGCCCTCTTACTAATCCCTTTATTTGTCTTTACTTAATACCTTCTGCACACCTTCGTTAGGCTAATTGGTTTTCTTCATTCCCTACCGTTCGGCACCTGCCTATGGTTTGGAAGAAGACTATCCAATAAGCGTAATCGGTGTATTGCCCTAATCCAAGGAGCATTCGCAACCTGAGAGAAGGTAAAAGGAAAAAACAACTGAATAGTCCTATTCGTTTTCTCCAGAACCGGAAACCATCCTCGAATCTGGAACAAGTTCCTTCGAGTTCATATATAACCATACGATGGTTTTATCCAATGGAAGTGGACGTTCGTAGTAGTATGGGGTGTCCTGGAGAAAAGGGTAAAAGTAGGAGTGGCAATGAGGTATGCAACTCTGACAATCCAAAATCCAGTGTTATAAGAAGGTTCGGTCAACTTGGTCACTGAGTCATAGTCAAGGGTCGGGTCATGGTCGCTGTCAAAGAGAGAGAGAAAAAAAAACACTCAGCGTGCACTCTAACCTAAATCAGAATGGTTACCAATTTATCTAATCAGGAAACCTCCCACTGTAACCTCAAATTCTCCTCCAAACCTGAAAGAAGAATTAGTCGGGATCACCTGAGGAGTAAACCAATTCATCAGCGGGAATCGGGATCCAACTATCATCGCATGATAACGTGACGGAATCCACTCACGTTATCACACTCCAGAAGGTATACGCATGCCTGGCAAGTTTCAGTTTCTTTAGAAACTCCCGATGTATGTTTTTACCCTAGGACCCAAGTGACCTTGACGAATAATCAACAAATCAAAAGGTCCTAGTCAAGTTCAACCCGTCATTATCTTGATTACGTTAAACCCACCCGCACGACCCTTGACGAATAATCAACAAAGTCGTACGACTGTCCTAACCAATCCACATATCCATGCGACAGAAAAGCATAACAGAGCTACCGCACACTACGCCTCGGCGAATAGCAACGACAAACGTAGAGCGAATACTAAGCAATACTAATCTGAAATGTCGGAGGGCTACATCTAGTTTTTGGCGAAAAACTTTTAACGTAATGAACTTGATATCGTTGAAGGAACTGCATAGCTTTTTATAAAAATATAGTGACGAAAACCTTTGCTAAAGAGGTCACTCCCGGTGAAGGGATCTCGGCTCTTTCCCCGTAGAATGAGGTACAGGATATTCCAACTGAATACCATGATGCAAAGTAAAAGGTAATCGGCTATAATGAAGTTATTACCCTGACGCAAACTTCTGTCCAAGGGGTCACTCCCGGTGAAGTGATCTCGGCCCTTGCCTCATCGACTGAGGTGCTGGATATTCATAACCGAATACCACTGTGCAAAATAAAAGAGAATGTCCTTTCAATAACAGCTTTTTGAAAAATGTTCCAACAACATCATAATAGGTTTGTTTAGCTTGCATTGATCCGAATCAATGCAGTCCCATCAACTGATCACACCAATAAAGAACGAAAATACGATGTACGTATATGCCATCCGCATTCGCTACTGGGTCCCGTCATTACCCGTTAGGTTACTTAACTAACGACAGAGCGGGGACTGGACTAGCGCGGATGCAAAACATATACAACATCTACTAGTATATATATCAATATATAATAATCACTCAAGGCGTGATAAAATGCAACATCACAGAAATGTAATAAGCATCACAGAACAATACATATAAACTGGGATCCCCGGGTTTCATAGAGCCGCTACTGAAACCCGACGTTCCCCTGGTCGTGTGGATAGCCTGTGCAATGAAATCCTAGACCCCTACGGACACGGAAAGTTACCCGCCAAAACCTGAAGCGAGGCAGCCCCCTTCAACAACGTGAATGGACCACCCAGCACTTCACGAAATCCGGTAACTTGGGCACCCCTCCTTGGGTCAACCTGTACCCCCTACGAGTGCGGCGAATAGCCCGCCAATTCTAGAGTGAAGCCCCCTCCGTTTCAAAGCCATGAGATGCAGGCCCGTTGCCCTCTAGAACCCGGCTACCCGTGCACCCCACCGCGGGGTAATCCTAGTACAGAAAGTAAAATATACAACGGGTACATCGACCTCAGCCCGGTCGTACCCCAAAAGAATAATATACAAACAGGCAGTAACGGCAGTCCACATGTCGGACGCTCTCCCCGCAATATCAAATGTACATATACAACAAAACTGTACTACCATTGCATCCAGGCTATCCACCACGACAAATCCGCAATATCACAGCACAACACAGAACATCAACGTGAATGTCACGTTCACAAATCCGTCTAAAAGGGCTATAGCAATTAGACAGGATTTACCGATCAAATGACATTCATGGTCGCAGATATAATGTAAATACTGTGAACTAACATATTTAAAATTTTCGACCGATTAAAATTCCCGAAGTGGGCCTCAAGCACAACTGTAGCACTCAAAATAAATCTGGGCCCAAACAGAATATACCAAAAACCCCAATTCCAACACAGAGAACACTGTACAAAATTTGGTGGATGGTTGACTTAGAATGACGGCGGAACCGCGGCCAATGCATGGGTTTAGCCGCGGTTCCACGGCGGAACAGTGACAACATGAAACCAAACTTTCACAGATCTCTTAGAATCGCCTGCAAGTATTTCTGCAACACTCAAAATAATTTTTCGAGCACAAATGAAAATCGACAGAAACTGCATATTTGAAATTGTGGTTTTTGGAATTTTTGGTCGATCGAAGTTCTAAACACGTTAGAGTAAACTAGAAAAGATTAATGGCGTGGCTCTGATACCATGTAAGTCTACGGTAGCGTCCCGGCCGTCTTTCCGAGGCCAAAATGCGGAAACAAAAAGTTTTCTTTAACTAGAAACCGGCGCTACCGCGGACTATAAACCCGGATCGGACCATTAACCTACTACTAGCTAATTAGAGAAAGGGTAGAGAGTTATACCGAGCGATCCGTATCCTTCGGTCTTCGTCCACCATCCCAATCTCCTCGCGACATCTCCGGTCTCGATATCCTCGTCGGAAAGGGCACCACATCACCGAGTCTTTTTACGGGCTCCCACCTCTGAACCGAGGCAACTCGGACACGAAATTGGAAAGCCGACGTGTCCAAGATTGCTGTAGACTATTCGTAGATCTCTATGTCTCAAAGGGTTATTTGAAGTTGCCATTTGGATGTGGAGGTGGAGTAATGAACTTTGAAATGGAGCTATGGAATTTTTGTGTGAGCAAATGAGATGAAAAACCCACCGCAAAAACTTGGACAGCCCCCCTCATTCTTGTGGCCGGCCATATATGAGAGAGGAGGGAGGTGAGCACACACAAGGTGGGGTGAGCATAAGGAGAGAATAATGCAAAAGAGAAATGAGTGATCATCATGGAAAAAAGTCACACCAATATCCTTTTCAATCCCATCTCCAACAAGCAAGTAATGATGAACCAATGGAGTCAACCTCAATCTAGAACCATCATGAAGCAACCACTTACAAAAAACACCCTCCACTTTGCTGATTTGCACATTTGCAAATAACCCCCTGCACACCAATTTTCAGCCAAAGAAAGATAGAAAGGAAAATGGCCGAAACGGAATGCAAACTGGCAACTTCAAAAAGCGATCCCGTAATAAATTACAGGAAAACCCCGCGACTGTATATACATACCCGCATTTGTATTCCGACCGAATACAATGCAATGAGACAAAATCTACACAGTAAAATACTAGGATCCGGCTTAAACCAATGCCCACTAGTATTATCCGTCCGAACTATAACACGTGCACAAGTGCACGCGTACGTTCGAACCCTGCCATAAATCCATACGGCCTCTACAGCGTTTCGCCCGAAACTTGAGAAACTGACTGTGGGGGACTCTAAAGACTCGTCAATACTTTGGCTGTGGATTTAACCACTAGCACGTCAGAGGTATTAGCCATATGTAACGGGCTACCAGGTATTGACCAAAAGGGACGTCGATGAGCGAACTTATCCTGACACTCTACTGAGCCTGTCAGTGACAATATCCGTACAGTCCGGTCCGTTCGTCTATGAGCATCGCATGGCGGCCCTAGGGGGTTGCTAAAAGTCAGATCCCCAAAAGCGGTACAAGTCGTGTCGGAGTGTAGCCCAGAACACCATGAGATACTACTGGAATACCTACCAGTAAATCTTTTACCTTGGCTAAGAACTTCGTGTAGTGGCTCTCCTAGACACAGCGCGACCTCACCCCCAATACCGGGAGAGACGAACCCCTGCAGATCCGCTCACTGCCTCCATGTGGCTCGGGACTGTACCCAACTAAAACCTGTTTGCACGACTCCTTTGAGCCGTGGTAGGGTAGTAATCAAAGTACAGTGGGAACTCACACGAGACAAATGACGATCTCAGGTCGATGAACTAACCTGTACACATGTCACCAGGGAACTGCTATCTAACGTCAGCTATAAAACCAACTTGCATGTTCCCGGCGAGTCGTGTCCGGTGTACTCATAATCCAATGAGCACCTGTATACATCTTAGGTGAACCAACTGACACTAGTGGCTTGTGAGACCGGCCACCGCCCCTCGTCGGGGTCTCGACTGTATACACTAGTTTACTCTGGAGTATCGATGCCCTGTCTCGAAAACTCCCATGACTAGGGACCTTTTAAGGATGTGCTTATAGACCCCAGCTCCCACGTATATGATCGCCATCATACTGCTGGCCGTCAAGCAAGAATCCAAAGGGCTCTATCGACGCGCAATAGTGACCTGTAAGGTTACCTAATGCAGTACACGATGATAAAGATAAACCAGATAGTATACTATCATCTTGAGTAAGACTGTCCTACCGGCATAGGTCCTCTCTCAATCATTGCAATCACGTGCCTGTGATCCAATAATTGACTCTGATGGCACTATATCCAATAGGATCCACGGCGGATCGGCCTGACTCGGCCGCTGATTCGCAGCCGTTTGGTGAGCTTGTTGCCTGATTTTCTCTGTGTATTCTGGTGTTGGCCAATTGGTGTTCAGGTGATATCCAGAATCTTCTTATCTCTTCTGGATATCTGGTAGATTTTAACTCTTTGATTTGCTGCATTTTTGTCGGCGAATTTGCGATTCCGATATCTGTCCTGAAATAATTTTCTGCACAAAAATCTCAATGAAGATTGTTGAGATAGACAATATCATGCGTGAAATAATAAACACACAATTTCCTTCCAAAATGTTGATTATAATATATAACACGTGGTATTGTTGGATATGGAGCCCTCAATGTCAATTATTGGATCGCAGACACGTGATTGCAATGATTGAGGTAGGACATATACCGGTAGGACAGTCTTACTCGAGATGATAGTATGCTATCTGGTTTGTCTTTATCATCACTATTACATGTTGATAGAGCCCATAGGATTCTTGCTTGACTACCGGCATTATGATGGCGATCATATACGTGGGAGATGGTGGTCTATAAGCGCATCCTTAAATGTCCCTAGTCGTGGGAGTTTCGAGACGGGGCATCGATACTCCAGAGTGGACTATTATATACTTATCGAGACCCCGACGAGGGGTGGTGGCCAGGTCTCACAAGCCATTGGTGTTAGTTTGTTCACCTAAGATAGTATACAGGTGCTTATTGGGTTATAAGTACACTGGACGGACTCGCCGAGAACCTGCTAGTTGGTATTATACCTATTGTCAGATAGCAGTTCCCAGGTGACATGTGTACAGGTTAGTCTGTCGACCTGAGATCGTCATTTGTCTCGTGTCAGTTCTCATTGTTCTTTGACTACTACCCTACCACGGCTCAAAGGAGTCGTGCAAACAAGTTTTAGTTGGGTACAGTCCCGAGCCACATGGAGGCAGTGAGCGGATCGCCGGGGATTCGTCTCTCCCGGTATTGGGGGTTGATGTCGCACAGTGCACGGGTGGACATCACCAGAAATCCTAGGCCAAGGTAGTCGAGAATTACTGAATCGGATCAGTAGTTTCTTAAGAGGTGACGGGCTTCATACCGACACGAGTTATCGCGTTATTAGGGATCTGACTTTATCCACCCCCTAGACTCGATATGCGATACTCCCAGACGAACAGACTGTACTGTACGAATATTGTCACTATTAGGCTCAGTAAGGCTCCTGGATGAGTTTGCTCATCGGCTTCCCTTTCGCTCAATACCTCAGCAGCCGTTACGCACAGCTAGTGCCACTGACGTGCTTGTGGTTAAATCCACAGCCAGCGTATTTATGAATCATTGGAGTCCCCCACAGACAGTTTCCCAAGTTCGGGCGAAACGTTGTAGAGGCCGTATAGTTTTATGGCAGGGTTCGATCATATACGTGCACTTGTGCATGGATCATGATCGGACGGATCATACTAGTGGGCTTTGGTTTAAGCCGGATCCTAGTATTAGATTGTTGGATTATTTTCGTCTCTTTGTATTCATATTCAGTCGGAATGCGGATACATGTATGTATATACAGATGATGGGTACTCTTGTGATCCGTCACGAGTTTACTTTAGAAGATGCCATTCTATTTATTGTTTTAAACATTTGGATTAATGTTTATTAAGTGGAAATTGTGAGTACTAGTCATGATCTAGAGCATTAAATGTGGCATGTGTTTTGTTGATGACTCATGGTGTTATTTTTTACGCCATGTCTATTCTCTTGATTGATTATTGTGTGGAATTGATGTGTAAAGAGAGGGGGCGGCCACTAATAGTGGGGCATAGTGTTGAGATTATTATCAAGAGCTCTCACATTTTATCCCACACAATAAGCAAGCTCTTCTTCTTCTTCACTAGCTTTCTTCTTGAGCTCACAACTTCCACTAATGGCTTCTTCTTCAACCTCTATCCATACCATCTCATGTGTTGAGAATCAATGGATGTCTTGAGACAAAATGATCACACACATTCTCTACATCACCTTGGACATATCGGCTAGCAAACATCATGTCTGAGTTGCTTCGGTTTTTGAAGCGTGAGCCCGTATAAAGATTCCTCGATGTGGCGCCACTTTGACAAGCGAGACCGGAGAGCAAACTTCGTCGGGGCAGTCGCGACAAGCATGGGACGGAGATTGAAGACCGAAGGACACGGATCGATCGGTATAATCTCTGAACTCATTTTACAGATTGCTAGTTAACGGTTAATGGTTTGATCCAGGTAAAGGTTATGGTAGCGTCAAGTTTTGAAAAGTTTATGTTCCGCATTTGGCCTTGGATTGACGGCCGAGACGCTGCCGTATCCCAACATGATATCAGAGCCGCGCCATTAACCCTTAGCTAGCTCGTTTAGACAGTGTTAAAGTATCAAAATCGAAACAGACCCAAAATACCACTCAAAACATTGTAGTTTCTGTCGAATTTCAAAGTGTCTTCAGAATTTATTTAAACAACTGTAGAAGACTACTTATGTGACCACTAGCCTGCACTTCAAATACTAGCCAATTCCACACAAATTGGACCGGCCACGTAAGGCTAAAATCTGAGCAGGCCGCCATTTTGAAGCGTCTGGGTTTGAAATTTGCAGTGTAGTCTAGTCTCTGTAATGTTGGCTCAGTGGTATTGTTTGTTTAGCCCAGTTTGGATATGGTATTATCTAGTTGTTTGGGGCTATTCGGGAGTTATTTCGAAGTCGATATTTTCTAACATTGTTTAAATTTTACAGTGCATTACATATCTATCTGGGACCGTGAATTTCATTTGAGCGGTAAATCTTGTCTAATTGCTATAGCTGTTTTAGACGGGTTTTGCGAACGTGACATTCACGTTGATGTTCTGTGTTGTGTTGTGTTGTGTTGTTATGGATTTTTCGTGGTGGATAGCTTGCGTGCAGTGGTAGTGAAGTTTGGATTTATTTATACAATTGATATCGCGGGGCGAGCGTCCGACATGCGGACTGTCGTCATTGCTTGTTTGTATATTATCCGTTTGGGGCACGACCGGGTTGAGGTCGATGTCGCCCTTGTATATTATTTTCTTTTCTGTACTAGGATTAGCCCGCGATGGAGTGCACGAATAGCTGGGTTCTAGAGGGCAATACGTCCGCATCTCATGGCATTGAGATGGAAGGGACCTTACTCTAGAATTGGCGGGCTATTCACCGCACTCGTAGGGGGTATAGTTGACCCAGGAGGGGTGCTCAAGTTACCGGATTCCGTGAAGTGCTGGATGGCCCATTCACGTAGCTGAAGGGGGTTGCCTCGCTTATGGTTTTGGCGGGTAACTTGACGCGCTCATAGGGGTCTAGGTTTCATTGCACAGGATATACACACGACAGGGAACGTCGGTCTCATTTGCGGCTCAAGTGAAACCCGGGGCTCCAAGATTATCCACCATTCTGTATTGCTTCTGTGATGTTTCTGTGATGTTGCTTATATCATGCCTGGGATGAATGTTATATATATTTATATATACTAGTAGATGTTGTATATATTTTGCACCTGTGCTAGTCCAGTCCCCGCGCTGTCTTTAGTTAAGTAACCTAACGGGTGATGACGGGACCCAGTGGCGAATGCGGATGGCATATACGTACATCATATTTTCGTTTTTTTGTGGTGTGATTAATTGATGGGAATTCATTGATTCGGATCAATGCAAGGAAAACAGACCTATTCGATGTTGTTGGAACAATTTTCAAAAAGCTGTTATTACAAGGACGTTTTCTTTTGTTTTGCACAGTGGTATTCGGTTATGAATATCCAGCACCTTATTCGACGAGGCAAGCGACGAGATCCCTTCATCAGGGGTGACCCCTTGGACAGAAGTTTGCGTCAGAGTAATAACTTCACTATAATCGTTTTCTTTTGCTTTGCAACGTGGTATTCAGTTTGAATATCCTGCACCTCATTCTACGAGGAAAGAGCCGAGATCCTTTCACCGGGAGTGGCCTCTTTAGCAAAGGTTTTCACCACTATACATTTGTAAAAAGCTATCTGGTTCCTTCAACGATATCAAGTTCATTACGTTAAAGGTTTTTCGCCAAAAACCAGCCGTAGCCCTCCGTCATGTCGGATTGGTAGTGCTTAATATTCATGCTACGCATTTCGATCTTTAGTCAAGGCATAGTGTTCGGTAGCTATGTAATGCTTTTCCGTCATATGGATATGTGGATTGGTTAGGACAGTCGTGCGATCATTTTGATCTTTAGTCAAGGCTCGTATGGGTGGGTCTAATGCAATCAGGAAAATGACGGGTAGAACTTGACTAGGACCTTTTGACATTTTGATCTTTAGTCAAGGTCACTTAGGTCCTAGGGGTAAAAACACACTTCGGGAGTTTCTAAAGAAACTGAAACTTGCCAGGCATGCGTATACCTCCTGGAGTGTGATAACGTGAGTGGATTCCATCACGTTATCATGCGATGATAGTTGGATCCCGATTCCCACTTATGAGTTGGTTTACTCCTCGGGTGATCTCGACTAATTCTTCTTTCAGGTTTCGAGGAGAATTTGAGGATACACTGGGAGACATCCTGATTAGATAAAGTGATTAACCATTCTGATCTAGATTAGAGTGCACGCTGAGTGTTTCTTTCTCTCTCTCTCTCTCTTTGACAGCGACCATGGCCCGACCCAAGACTATGACTCGGTGACCAGGTTAACCGAATTTTCTTAAAACACTTTGGCTTTTGGATTGTCTGAGTTGCATACAACATTGCCACTCCTTCTTTTACCCTTTGCTTTTCTCCAGAACATTCCGTATCACTACGTAGATCCACTTCCATTGGATAAATCCATTGTATCGTTATATACGAACTCGAAGGAACTTGTTCCAGATTTGAGGATGGATTCTGGTTCTGGAGAGATTGAATAGGACTATTCAGTTGTCTTTTCCTTTTACCTTATCTCAGGTTGTAAGGGCTCCTAGGATTAGGAGAGGGTACACCTATTGCGCTTATTAGATAGTCTTCTTCTAAACCATAGGCAGGTGCCGAAAGGTAGGGAATGAAGAAAACCAATTAGCCTAAGGTTGGTGTACAGAAGGTAATAAGTAAAGACAAATAAAATGATTAGAAAGAAGGCAAAGTAAATTGCGACTGTAATCATCCATGACCAAACCACGTATTTTATCGCCACTCCTACTTCACTTTTGTATTTCTCCAGAACACCCTATATCACTACGAACATCCACTTCCACTGGATAAATCCATCGTATGGTTATATACGAACTCGAAGGAACTTGTTCCAATTCGAGGATGGATTCTGGTTCAGGAGAAAAAAGAATAAGGTTTATTCAGTTGCTTTTTATTTTTACCTTCTCTCAGGTTGCGAGTACTCCTAGGATTAGGAGAGTACACCTATTAATCTTATTGGATAGTTTTCTTCCATACCTAGGCTGGTGTCGAAAGGTAGGGAAGGAAGAAAACCATTTAGCATAAGGGGATGTACAGAAGGTAATGAGTAAAAGAAAAATAAAGGGATTTGGAGAGATGGCAAAGAGATATACGGTTACAGTCATGAATCTGGATAATGGAAGAGGCATTACTAGGAATACCCGGATACCCCTTCAAAACATGTTCATGTTTCAGTTTCACTGTGCGTTGTTAATTGAAAACCGATTTCCTAATTAAACCCTTGCTCCAGGGAATGTATTTACCAGGTTTGATTCTCACATATGTATGGTTTTACAGATGATGAGTGGGAGTAAGTTATTAGGAATTAGGTGATCATCCTCATTATATCGGAATTCGTTGTAATTGGTGATATTTGAGGAAATCGCCTGGGTTTTGCCGGACGGCAAATATTTGGTTTTGAATATCTATTGTTATGCACCAATTTCAAACCGATATATCTGTACGTTTATTTTATTAAGTGAGATATAACTTTTTGAAATTATGTCGATGGAATTTACCTATATCAATTGATGGTTAGGTAAGGAGCATTCAACAGCAGTGTAATTCTTCATAACCACAATACAGTTTTTCCAACCTATAACGCACATGGTTTGAGTTATTGAACTCAGGGGACTTATACAAAGTATTGTATGGTGTCCAGTGTCCATTAGGACAATGGGGTTGGTACTCGTACTATATTCTGTTTACTCATAACTTCTCTAGTTCTAGACAAGTAATTCATTGAAATACAAGGTTCAGATTTTAAGAAGTTATAGGTATAAGAATATATTAGAGAACCATTTGTTGGAAGTATCAGGATTCTTTGAGGAAGTCGAAGATGTAGATACTTGTGTTTGGTATTCCGTTGATAGCAATGGTTTTGAGAACTTGCTTCTCTTTCAGGTTACTCATATATGGATGCACTCCTAGATGAGTAATGCTGATTGTCCTTTTTCCATTTGGTTGATATGCACTGGAGACAGCTGCATGATTTTGAATCTAGTTCCAATTAAATTAGTGCTTTTGTTTCTATATTAGATATATATAGAATCAATTCATATCTTAAAGATGTTAAGGTACGGGGAATTGTCCGGCTTATGCTTAAAACCAGACTCTGGATAACTGTAGGCACGTTTCTGAATTGGCTGTTTCTGGGTTAACCCAGGCAATGACGAGGGTTAATCTTCTGCCATCTGGAAGATCAATAGTGATATTGTTCTTGACTCGCAACAGTTTTAGTAAAATGGACATTTTTAGAAAACAGTAGTGGGAGTATGGTAGAACCGGAAGTTATTCCAGAACCGCAAACGATCACTGAAAATTTTATAAGAACCTAAAAATTCAATCAGGTTTGACATTCCATTAGCCACTCCGCAGATATGGTGGGTAACCTCAGGCACCTGAGAGGTACTCCGGTCACCTCAAGGACGGTGATTAGGAGGTTCTTGTTTACCTAGACTTGACACTACTGTTGTTCCACACTATGAGACCCGGCAGGAGGATAAGTATAGCGTCGTTCTAAACTAGCTTTAGAAGTGCACATGTATATGACTCTGACAGAGGGTTGTTGTAGTCAGTGAGAGCAGCGGAAGCGTAGTGGACAAGTTGCTTGTGTCTATTTATAAACTAAAGCAGATATAGCAGAGTTAGATCATCTATTTTTGATGTGACAGTCATAGGCTTTGACTTCATCAGAATAGGAGATGGATCTGTTAAGAAGGTAGTAGGGTGTGATGACCTGGTATTTGGATGACATACACAGAGTAGGAAGTGAAATTCCTATACTACGATCGGTTATACTGTGGTTGTCACACAGTAGTTTCTCCACATAGGATATGGATATAATATTAGGCAATCTGGTTACTAGATCTATGGCTTTAGATCTAGATTTGAGTAGTTTCCCAATCTGGGTACTTAGACAGTATTCTAAAGGTGCTTTAAAATAGTTGACTCCTGGCATGGTGGTGTACCTGCAGGTGTGGAGCCACCCTCTCTAAAGGTGTCTTACAGACTAAAGGGGAGAGGGATGTACATAATTGGCATATCACTTGCTTAGGCAATTGAGTCAATCATGAGATGTCAAGTACCACATCAGATGTTGTTTTTGCACTAAATGCAATAAGTTGAGATATTAATCCAATCCTAGAGAAACGTTCGGAAGCAGTTTTAGAAAATAAGTGGATGTTCTAGGGATTTGATAACGATAGCCTCCTTCGGGAGACGGTTATCATTCCAGGCTTTCAAGATGACCTGGATGACAGAGTGACTGTCTGAATTATAGCTTTCCCTCTGACAAGGGGCAATATTTTGGATAGGTGGTCCAAGCGAATACTGAGGTAGGTGTGGCGCTGGATACTGATTAAATTCAGTTCATGATACAGTCTAAGAATTTTACAGGATTTGGAGTTCATTTATGAACTAGGTCCCATCAGATATCCATATATATTCTAAGACTGGTATTGCTCATTTCGGGAGATGACTTTCTCCGCGAACTTGAGATTAAGATAGAACATAAAAAGAAACATCAGGGAGGATCCACACACTAGGGCTATTTCTCAAATGCAACAGTTTTACAAACGAGCTTTGTGAAACTGATTAGTAGAGGAGTTGGATGTTCGGTATCATACGGGCGATGAGTATGCGGCATCGCAATAATTAGCCTTAAGTGCAAGTGGGAGATTGTTGAATATGGTGCCCTCTGTTGGTGTGTAGTAGTGCCTCTAGTAAGGTTGCATCATCATAAAGTAGTGAACTTTAAAATTCTAGAGGGCTATTACAAACGAATTACGAATCGTAACTAGACATTAGGGTAAAAACATCATTATATGAAGTCTAAACTAAAGGAAAAGGAAATACAAACTTTGTAGCCAACTCCTTCGGTCTTTAGGACTCCTACGGCTTTGCTCGAAACTTGGAACGACTCCGCTCAAGATCCTTCGTCGTCTACGATGATCCACCCGGAGATTTCTAGATCAAGCTCTAAGCTACACAAAATGAAGCAAACACTCTACACTAAAGGGCTAGGTTAGTGTAGAATGGTTGTGTGGTTTGTAAACTCACTTAAAAACCCTTTCTTCTTAAGTTCCTTGTAGGGTTCCTAGGCACTCTAATGGAGTCTCACAAGTGATCAAACATGCACAAATCAAATTTTACAAGTGCCTATAAACCCTAATACGGATCGTTAACTAGATAAATAGGCGAAGCAAGCATGTAATCGAATTAAATGATAGGGGAAAGTGACTACAACCTTTGTAGATCCGGTCCACCACTTCCTAAGCTCCGCGATGATCTCCCTCCGCTGTCCAAATCGAACCCTTGACTCTTGCATTGGCATCATCGAAGAATGAGCGGGCTTGATCGTCGGTTCGATGCCGAAGATGATCTACGTCGAGGCATCACAAGAACAAGCTCCAACTTCACCAAGCTTTGAAAACTTGTGAAGTAAACACCCTATACAACTTGGCAAGAGGTAGAGCATGAAGAAATAGGAAGTGGGTAGACTTTAGAATTGGATTTCTCACTTGATTTCTCAAGTTGCCATTGGTGTAGAAAGCTTTTTCTTCTTCTTGCTCATGAAGAAGAAGATGAAAAAGATATGATATGTATTTTTAGAATAGAAAATAAATATAATACTTATCATAATCTAACCTTAGTTAAGTGTAGAGAATGAACTAGGGTTAGTTTAAATGGTTAGGGTTAAGTATAAGACAAGAATGGAGACTAAGTCAAAACTTCAAGAATCTTCAACTAAAAACAAAACAAGCAACCATTCATTTATCTTTTTCATTTTCCAAAATGGATATAAATAAATAAGATAAATGAATAAGTAATTAAGTAAACAAAACCCTAATCATTAACTTAACCATAGTTTAATTCTTTACACTTAACCAAATAAGCATGTATCATCAAACATGATACAATCATGTGCACAAAAGTATATCACATATACAACTTGCACAATTCAAGTGAGAAAATCCATTTAAAGTGAACCAATACTAGTTAATGCAAAGTAATATATCAAATATATAATTAGACAATAAATCATTAAATCAACACTTGATTCAATGATCCGGTCATATCGCATATAACCGGCTAGTATCCAATGTATCGGCTTCTCGAATCAATCCTTGATTCGATAACCAGGTTATGTCGCATATAACCAATCGATACATTCGTCGCGAGAATGGAATACGGTATCACATACACGCATTATTCTCGGTCCCGCACATATCTCATATGCGCTCCTATTTCGTTTCGCTTGAGCCAGGAAACCTCTGTGTAGGACTCTAAAGACTCGTCAATACGCCGGCAGCAGATGATGATCATATCAAACACCCACAAGCCGCAAGCGGTCTGCTAAACGTAACGGCCACCCGGGTATTAAGCGATCAGAAGATCGACGAGCAAGCCCGCTCACACTCCTGTGAATCCAACCAGTAACACTTACCGTACAGTCCGGTCTGTTCGTCTGATATGTCGCATATCTCGCCTAGGGGTGGTAAACGTCAGACCCCAGTAGCTCGATAAGTCATGCCGACTTGAGGTCCATAACATTCGTGAAACTACTGATAACTCTTACCAGTATATCACAGCAACCCTGGCCAGGGATTTCCTGTTATGGCCAGTCGTGCATTGCGCAACATCAACCCCCAATACCGGGAGAGACGAATCCCCTCCTATCGCTCATTGCCTCCATGTGAATCGGGACTGTACCCAAAAACCACCTGTTTGCACGACTCAGTAGAGCCGTGGTAGGGTGGAAATCAAAGCACAGTGGGAGACACACAAGACTCTATGATGATCTCGGGTCAACAGACTAAGCTGTACCAGTGTCACCAGAGAACTGCCATCTGACGTTTGGTATAATACCATCTGGGAGTTCTCGGCGAGTCCGTTCAGTGTACCCAGTCTCTACTGAGCACCCGCATACCATCTACGATGTCAAACACCAATGGATATGGGATCATCCATCGCCCATCGCATGGGTCGAGAAGATATACGCTAGTCTACTCTGGAATATCGATGCCCCGTCGCGATATTCCCTCGACTAGGAACATTTCAAGGATGTACTCATGGACTATCCAGGCCCCGCTAGTATGATCTGCATCATAGTCCTGGAAGTCGAGTACACATCCTAAGGGCTTTATCAACATGTAACAGAGAGACGAAAAGTATACACGTTAAGATAAAGTGCAACCAGATAGCGTACTATCATGTCGAGCAGGAAAGTCCTTCCTATATATGTCCCAGCATCCATTACAATATGCATCCAATGTACAGTAATGGCCTCTAGGACGTACATATAACTAACAATCTCCCACTTGCACTAGGGCCATCTGCAGCAGTGGTTGCAGTATCACATACTCAACCATCCCCTAAAAGTCTCTCTTTGGGAAAAAGGCCTTCGTGAGTGGATCCGCCGTGTTGTCCTCTGAGTCTACTCTCCTTAACCTCGATCACCCCGGAGATCAACTATCTCCATGATCAGGTGATGCTTCCTCAGAATTTGTCTGGGTCACTGATGGGACCAGGGTTCCAGGGCCAAAGCCACACTTCCATTGTCATACAATGGCAGGAACCTAGTTCATCTTATGAACCAATATACACCCAAACTTCCTCTTTGGTAGTATCTTCAATAGCGATGTTACCAGCCTTTATCGTCTAGTTTGTCACGGTATCTAGCTTGGAAATCTTCCAACATACCGTCCCTTTACTGAGGGTAGAGACAATGCCTGTGACTGACATTCAGTCGTCTTTATCACTCTGGAACCTTTCCAGTGATTCTCCTCAGGATCGATTGATACCATCTCACTTCAACTAGTGAGTATCCTAACATCCAATTAAATCTATCTCATAGATCCAAAGCATAGGATTTAGTAGGTATCACTTTGATCCTATATGGAAAATCATTGTGATAAGCGGAGATTGATCGAGCGTAGCATAGGAAACTCCTTCCCTAACAAGAGTATGTCATCCACGTATTCTACGAGGATCGTCACCATACTCCCTACTATCCTTTTGTTTATACAAGGTTCATCTACCATTTTGATGATGTCAACTTATTTGACTAATCCATCAAAACAGATGTTCCAATTCCGCGATGCCTGCTTTATCCTATAAAGCATCTTTCACACGTTTCCGCTGCTCCCACTGTGTACGAGGCCCTCTGGCTGTGTTCTTATAGACGTTCTCTTCTAAATCATTATTTAGAAAAGTAGTCATGGCACCCAACCACCAGATATCGTAGTCATGGTATGTAGCCGTGGCAAGTAGGATCTGGATGGATTTAAACATAGTCCCTGGAAAAGGTTTCATCATTATTCGTGCCTGGTTGATGACGAAAACCTTTAACAAGTCTAGCTTTGAAAGTCTTAACCTTTCCATGTACACCAAGCAATCTTCTCAAGATATACTTGCTCCTGATGGGGATTTAACCCTTCAGTTATAGCAACCAAAGTCCATACTTTGTTGGTGTATAAGGATTCCATCTCAGATCACTAAGCATCCAGCCATTCTTACAGAGTCCCTACTCTCGATGGCCTGCTCGAAACTGGTTGGGTCATCATCTCATGATGCAATCCTCGCTCCCACTGTCATCGAGAAACCGAGGTATCTCTCAGGTGGGTGAGGAACCCTACCAGATCGGCGGAGAGGCTGAGGTTCGTCGGAAACTATTGAATCCTTTGGTTCTGTCAAATCATTAGCAGTTTTGTACAGCTGGAACATTTCCAGTTCTACAGAACTGATCTTGCCTCGATCTTGTCCGGATTTTGCTTTTGACATAGGACGGACAATCCCAAATCTTAACTTACTTAAGAGATAGGATCTTCCCGCACCATATCTTATATAGAGTGGTAGGCACTGATTTGATTTGAACCTAATTCACTAGGTATGCAGCTTCTCAAGCGCATAACTCCCAAAAAGGAAATAGGCAACTCAGTAGTACTCATCATAGAGCACACTTTATCATATAGGGTGTGATTGCTCCGCCCCGATATACCATCGTGCTATGGTTTATACGGAGGAGTAATGCTGAGAGAGAATCTCATTCTCCTTTAGAATAGTCCAGGAATTCTATGCACAAGTATTCTCCTCCCTGATCTCATCATAGGACATAATACTTATACCCGTATTTTGGTTCTCTACTTCTAACTTATATTCTGTGAATACCTCAAAAGGTTCGGACTTATGTTTCAACAGAAACATATGACTGAATCTTGAGAGATTATCAGAGAATATAATGAAGTATAAAGAACCAGTCCTGGCATGTGTAGACAGAAGACCTTACATACATCATCATGTATCAGTCCCAAGAGTTTACCAACTCTTCCTCTGTTTCCAATAAACAGAGCTATGGTCATCTTATCTTTATGACATGACTGGCAAGTTTCACAAGATGTAAATTCAAACTGATTTAAATATACATCTAAATGTAACTTCAGCCAGTCGGGTCGCATTGATATGACCTAGTCTACAATGCCTCAAGAAGGATTCGTTCATTTCTGAACTCTTCCTCTTGTGTGTGTTCTGTATACTAGGAACTGGAGTTTGATTTAGAACTTCAATGCTTTTAGATAACGTGCCTGGATCGATCAACTTTTGATATAGGAAATGTTCAAAACATTATCCATCAATACAAAATTATATCCTTTCTTTAGTAATAAAGAGACTGATATGATTTTGTATATCAGGTTCGGTATCTAATAGCATTTGTTCAGAATCAATGTATTCGTAATACAGGGTGACAGTGACCAACAGACTTGGTTGCAACACTTGCCCCGTTTTCTGTCTCATGAAACTTATCACCCGTTCTCAGTTTTTCTACCTTTTTGTAGCCCTATGTAACAGATTACATATCTGCGATCCTGATCCGGTATCATATACCCAGGATGCAGAGGATACTGAGAAACAGTTCTTTGTAATGAACACACCCGAAGGAGATGCATCATATGCACTTTCTTCGTTTGGGCGGCATAGGAATTCTGGTATTCCCCAATTTCCTGCTCTGTCTTATAACAATTATAAGTTGGAGCGGGACCAACGTTCCCCAGCTCAGTATAACAAGCGGGTTCGTTCAATACATCCATTTTATTATCTTGATTAAGGCGTGATATGGTCGCTACCTGGAGAGAGAGAGAAGAAAACACTCTGCGTGCGCTCTTGCAAGATTAGATTGGTTATGTATTTTATCTAATCAGGATGGCTCTCACTGTTTTTATCAAATCTTCCTTCAAATCCTAAAAGGAAAGACTAGCCGGGATTAATTACACTCTACAAGTTCGCCAATCTTTCAGCCAGGCCAGTGTCAGTACTTTGAGGGAGGTTCCCCGTGCTTTCGCACGGACCTAATTACTGTAAACCTCGTTTTCCCATAGGCGTAACCCCGTTGACACCTTTCTACACACCTACTTGATCGGCTAATTGCAAAGTGCAAAACTCTCCCAGGAGTAACAATTACTCGCAGTGGGTATCGGGATCCAACTATCATATAGAAGGTATGCAATCTCAATGCAAATTTCAACACTTGAAACTCCCGATAAAGGTTTTTACCCCTAGCACCTATGACCTTAACTATGGTCAACAAATCATAAGCACTAGTCAAGTTCTACCCGTCATTTCGTGATTAATTAGACCCACCCACATGACCCTTAACTAAGGTCAACAAAGTCACGCGACTGTCCTAACTAATCGCATCATATGCGGTGTAGGAAGACATCACTTAGCTACCGTACACTGTGCCTTGACTATGGTCAACAAACACAGCACGAATACTAAGTACTCTACTTCCTAAAATGACGGAGGGTTGCGAATGGTTTTTGTGAAAACCTTTAACGCTTTGAACTTGATCTCGTTGCGGAATCAAATGGTTTTTAAATGGAATGTTTTTGAGGCTTTTCTAGTTTTGCTAAAGGGGTCACTCCCGGTGAAGGGATCGTCGGCCCTTTCCTCGTCGAATGAGGTGCGGGATATATCATATATATCACTGTGCAAAGCGGAAACTATAGAAGCGATCAAATGACAAACCGAGGGTTGTAGCATCTGCCAGTTATTGCTAAAGGAGTCACTCCCGGTGAAGGGATCTCGGTCCTTTCCTCATCGAATAAGGTGCAGGATGTTCTATAATGAACACCGCGATGCAAAGCAAGAACTGTAGCTACCTGTTTTATTTTGAAATTCGATTCCACAACATCAATTAGGTTTATTTTCTTTCATTAATCTCATTAATGAATATCCCATCATTTAAGTCCACCTAAACATCACAGATAAATATAACGTACGCTTATGCCATCCGCATTCGCCTCGATGTCCCGTCTGCACCGTTAGGTTAGGTAACTAACGGCATAGCGGGGCAGGGCTAGCGCGGGTGTAAAACATAAGCAACGTTTATATAATATATCATATATACTATATATAATATCTGTCACAGAACATCACATGATCACAGATAAATCACAGCAGAAGAAACATATGAAATATTGGATATACTAGGACGTCCGTGTTTTCAATACGAGCCAGTATAAAACACGGATTCCACGGTCGTGATGAATAGCCAATCCCACACCCCTAGACCCCTACGAGAGCGGCAAGTAACCCTACCAATTCCAGGGTTAGGAGACCCGGACTCGACTCCTCGAGTTGGTCTCCCACTGGACCCCAGAACCCGGTTACTTGTGCTCCCCTCCTTGGGTCTATCCTAGTGCAGAAAAGTAAATAATATACAAGTGGTGACAACATCTGCAACCTGGAAGTGCCCCAATAAAATAATATTACATACAAGTTTTTACATGAATGAAAATGAAAAAACACTCATCTCACATAAAAACCCCCGGCTATTCAAACACGACGATCCAATATAACATATCCAGCAACACATAACATCACATGTCATCAACGTAAGCAAACATGCGTATCCCAATTGTCGTTGACATATAGCAACGAAACTGGCGATATCACATATTACACTTACGGTCACAGAAAAGAAAGTGTAAAACTACAACAGTTGTAATCCGCAACCACCTCAGACATCGCATGCCTGACCAAATGAATTCTTTAGACATCGCATGCCTAACAATTATAAACCCCGCATTTTAGTCTCATTATCGAAAACACTTTTCAATATCAAGTCGGGCAATTCAACAAGATTCCCGAAAGACTGATCGAATGCTCGTCGCAAACTTTAGTAGGCGGCCGCACCCCCGATGCCGTCGACAAAGTGCACCAAGGCGGAACACCGCTGCTGCGAGCACCCGAACGGATGCTTTCGGCGACGGGGTTCTCCTACAGTCACTTGGTCGGGGCTATGGAGTGAGGCTGTCTATTAAGTTTACCTGGCGAGTATCCGCGTACGCTACGTGATTGCAACGGACTTTTGATCACATCAAAATTCCGTGGCAACCGATCAAGTGAGACTAAACTGCTACGTTTTTAATATTCATTCCGTTATCTCATAACAATTTGTGAATTCCAATTATTGTATCACATTCGGGATAAATAGAAAATGCTAAACTTTTCGATCGAACAATCGAACACCCAAGTTTTCCCGATACAGCTCAACACATGAAATAAGTCTAACAACATTCAGTTCGTGCCTCAGTACCAACGGTCCAGCCGTAGAAGGGTCAAGCCAACTCCTCACATGTGGCACGCCGTACTGCCCCAAACCCGAAGGTTCAAAGGGCAGTTCAAGACGGTCACATAATCGAGTTAAGGTTTGTTGTCTTCTAGAGGGTCCATCGCGTTACTTGCACTACTTAGAACGTCGTTAAACTTAGAACGTCGTTAAACTACGGAAAAATCCAACAATTGGAAATTTCCCGGCTGGGGAAAAAGTGGGTATTTATATCCGGTCGAACTTTTTAACATATTCTAAGATTTATCCGGAAAAACACACCGACAAAATTAGACAATCCGATCGATACACTGAGTTCCCAATACAACCCAGAAAATAAAACTCTGGAATAAATATTAAAATATTCCCAGGAAAACCAGCACTGCATACTAAGAATTACTGTGCACATTTCATCAAATAAAGATATATTATGTCCGCGGATCCGCCGCATAAGCCATGCTTATGCGGCGGAAACGCGGCTCTTTGATGGATACAGGAGGTCGAATTTCACAGTAAGTCTTAGATCTTCCTGCTGATTTTTCTGAATATTTTTAATTCACAAAAAACCATGAATTTCAAAAAAGTCCAGAGAGCATGTTAAAACCGGGGTTTCGGGTCGATCGGACTTCTAACTCCGTCGGGACTTCGCCTAAGGCTCTAGCTAGGCTCTGATACCACTGTAGGTCAGGCAGCAACCCCATCCAATGGGGTCGTCGTGGCACCAACGGGTCCCTCAGCGGCTACTTTTTACGCATGCCCCCTCGCGAGGACTACAACCCGCCGGAACACCTTCCGGTCTCGGGACACCCTGGGGGTAAGAGCCTATGCTTCGCCACACTGTCACACAGTGAGAACCCCCCATAGGTCGACATCCAATGCCTAGTAGCTCTGATACCACTGTAGGGTTCCTAGGCACTCTAATGGAGTATCACAAGTGATCAAACATGCACAAATCAAATTTTACAAGTGCCTATAAACCCTAATACGGATCGTTAACTAGATAAATAGGCGAAGCAAGCATGTAATCGAATTAAATGCTAGGGGAAAGTGACTACAACCTTTGTAGATCCAGTCCACCACTTCCTAAGCTCCGCGATGATCTCTCTCCGCTGTCCAAATCGAACCTTTGACTCTTGCATTGGCATCATCGAAGAATGAGCGGGCTTGATCGTCGGTTCGATGCCGAAGATGATCTACGTCGAGGCATCACAAGAACAAGCTCCAACTTCACCAAGCTTTGAAAACTTGTGAAGTAAACACCCTATACAACTTGGCAAGAGGTAGAGCATGAAGAAATAGGAAGTGGGTAGACTTTAGAATTGGATTTCTCACTTGATTTCTCAAGTTGCCATTGGTGTAGAAAGCTTTTTCTTCTTCTTGCTCATGAAGAAGAAGACGAAAAAGATATGATATGTATTTTTAGAATAGAAAATAAATATAATACTTATCATAATCTAACCTTAGTTAATTGTAGAGAATGAATTAGGGTTAGTTTAAATGGTTAGGGTTAAGTATAAGACAAGAATGGAGACTAAGTCAAAACTTCAAGAATCTTCAACTAAAAACAAAACAAGCAACCATTCATTTATCTTTTTCATTTTCCAAAATGGATATAAATAAATAAGATAAATGAATAAGTAATTAAGTAAACAAAACCCTAATCATTAACTTAACCATAGTTTAATTCTTTACACTTAACCTAATAATCATGTATCATCAAACATGATACAATCATGTGCACAAAAGTATATCACATATACAACTTGCACAATTCAAGTGAGAAAATCCATTTAAAGTGAACCAATACTAGTTAATGCAAAGTAATATATCAAATATATAATTATACAGTAAATCATTAAATCAACACTTGATTCAATGATCCGGTCATATCGCATATAACCGGCTAGTATCCAATGTATCGGCTTCTCGAATCAATCCTTGATTCGATAACCAGGTTATATCGCATATAACCAATCGATACATTCGTCGCGAGAATGGAATACGGTATCACATACACGCATTATTCTCGGTCCCGCACATATCTCATATGCGCTCCTATTTCGTTTCGCTTGAGCCAGGAAACCTCTGTGTAGGACTCTAAAGACTCGTCAATACGCCGGCAGCAGATGATGATCATATCAAACACCCACAAGCCGCAAGCGGTCTGCTAAACGTAACGGCCACCCGGGTATTAAGCGATCAGAAGATCGAAGAGCAAGCCCGCTCACACTCCTGTGAATCCAACCAGTAACACTTACCGTACAGTCCGGTCTGTTCGTCTGATATGTCGCATATCTCGCCTAGGGATGGTAAACGTCAGACCCCAGTAGCTCGATAAGTCATGCCGACTTGAGGTCCATAACATTCGTGAAACTACTGATAACTCTTACCAGTATATCACAGCAACCCTGGCCAGGGATTTCCTGTTATGGCCAGTCGTGCATTGCGCAACATCAACCCCCAATACCGGGAGAGACGAATCCCCTCCTATCGCTCATTGCCTCCATGTGAATCGGGACTGTACCCAAAAACCACCTGTTTGCATGACTCAGTAGAGCCGTGGTAGGGTGGAAATCAAAGCACAGTGGGAGACACACAAGACTCTATGACGATCTCGGGTCAACAGACTAAGCTGTACCAGTGTCACCAGAGAACTGCCATCTGACGTGAGGTATAATACCATCTGGGAGTTCTCGGCGAGTCCGTTCAGTGTACCCAGTCTCTACTGAGTACCCGCATACCATCTACGATGTCAAACACCAATGGATATGGGATCATCCATCGCCCATCGCATGGGTCGAGAAGATATACGCTAGTCTACTCTGGAATATCGATGCCCCGTCTCGATATTCCCTCGACTAGGAACATTTCAAGGATGTACTCATGGACTATCCAGGCCCCGCTAGTATGATCTGCATCATAGTCCTGGAAGTCGAGTACACATCCTAAGGGCTTTATCAACATGTAACAGAGAGACAAAAAGTATACACGTTAAGATAAAGAGCAACCAGATAGCGTACTATCATGTCGAGCAAGAAAGTCCTTCCTATATATGTCCCAACATCCATTACAATATGCATCCAATGTACAGTAATGGCCTCTAGGGCATACATATAACTAACATTCCTCACTCTAAACAAAACTCAAGAGAGCTTGAAGAAGGAGGAAGATGAAGATGGCAAAGCTTTTGTAAATATAATGAAAACTTATTTCCAAATAGAAAAAGAAAAGAATATATATGGGACACTCTCAAATATAACCATAGTTAACTAAATATCTAGATATTTTGTAGATGGGTTAAAGAACAAAGGATATCTAACCATGGTTATAGTCAATGGTCAAAGAAGAAGTATGTAGAAAATGAGTCATTATGCTAATTTTCTTTTTCTTTAATTCATTAACAAAAATCTAGATATTTATCAACCATGTGAGTCTTGTATTGCCATCTTCTATGTATCATCCACTATGACACATATGTATGCATGTATGTGTGCATGCACATCATCATGTGTATGTATAAACATATATGCATACATCCAAAAGAAATGGTTTAATTAAAAATGAGCTAAAAGTTAATATTAAATCAACACTTGATTTAATAAATCGGTCACATCAAATACGACCCGACCAATATTGAACGTCCGATTAAAATACGGTATCACATATTCGTATTTAATCGAGCTCCTGCGCATATCACATATGCACACCACAACATTTCGCCTGAGCTAGAAAAATCCTGTGTGGGACTCTGAGACTCGTCAATACGCCGGCAGTAGGTGATGATCATATCAAAACACCTACAAGTCGCAAGCGGTCAGCTAAACGTAACGGCCACTAGGGTATTGAGCGACCAGAAGAAAAACAAGCGAACCCGTCAAAACTCCCATCGAGCCATTGGCAACACTTACCGTACAGTCCGGTCTCTTCGTCTGATATGTTGCATATCAACTCTAGGGATGGAATCATCGAGCCCTAATAACTCAATAAGTCATGTCGATATAGTCTATGACCGTTCGAGAAACTACTGATAACACTTATCAGTAAATCTTATCAGCCCTGACCAGGGACTTCAAGTCAGAGCCAATCGCACATTGCACAACATCAACTCCCAATACCGAGAGAGACGAAACCCCTCCTATCGCTCACTGTCTCCATGTTTCTCGGGACTATACCCAAAAGCCACCTGTTTGCACGACTCAGCAGAGCCGTGGTAGGGTGGAAATTAAAGTACAGTGGGAGAACACACAAGACTCTATGACGATCTCGGGTCTACAGACTAACCTGTACCAGTGTCACCAGAGAACTGTTATCCTACGATAGATATAATACCATATAGGAATTCTCAGTGAGTCCGTTCAGTGTACCCAGTCTCCACTGAGCACCCGTGTACAATCTTCGATGTCACAACACCAATGGATATGGGATCATCCATCGCCCATCATATGGGTCAAGAAACGTATACTCTAGTCTACTCTGGAATATCGATGCTCTGTCTTGATATACTTACGACTAGGAACATTTAAGGATATACTTATAGACTACTCATGCCCCACTAGTATGGTCTCTATCATAGCCATGGAAGTCAAGCAAATATCCTTAGGGCTTTATCAACATGTATCAAATGAACAGTATCAAGTAAACATGTCAGATAAAGTAAAACCAGACAGCATACTATCATGTCGAGCAAGAAAGTCATACATCAAAATATACATATATATATGTCCAAGCATCCACTATACATATAATGGCCTGTAGAGCATACATATATCCAACAATCTCCCTCTTGCACTAAGGCCAATTATTGGCGTATCTCATACCCAACATCTCAAAAAGTCGCTCATGTTGCGGCTATGGAAGGGCCTTGGTGAGTGGATCCGCGGTGTTATCCTTTGTATCTACTCTCCGTATCTCGATCTCTTGGCGATCAACTATCTCCCGGATCAAATGATATCGCCTGAGGATGTGTCTGGACTTTTGATGGGATCTGGGTTCTTTGGCCAACGCCATAGCTCTATTATTATCATAATACAATGGTATTGGATTAATAATGGTTGGAACTACTCCTAGCTCCGCAACGAACTTCCTCATCCAGACGGCTTTCTTGGCAGCATCATTGGCAGCAATATACTCAGCTTCCGTCGTGGAGTCTGCAACGGTATCCTGTTTGGAACTATTCCAACATACCGCCCCTCCATTGAGGGTAAATACAAACCCTGAGATAGATTTATTGTCATCCTTATCACTTTGGAAGCTAGAATCGGTAAAGGCCTCCATTTGGAGATCCCCATTACCATACACCAAAAACACTTCTTTAGTCCTTCGCAAGTACTTAAGAATGTTCTTCACGGCTATCCAGTGTTGCTCTCCTGGGTTGGATTGATACCTGCTCACTACAGCTAGTGCATAAGCTACATCAGGGCGAGTACATATCATCGCATACATTATAGATCCTACGGCTGAAGCGTAAGGTATAATGCTCATGCGAGCTCTATCTTCATCAGTCTTCGGACAGAAGTCCTTAGAGAAAGTGATTCCATGGCAAGCGGGCAAGGCACCATGCTTGGAATCTTCCATACTAAACCTTTTTAGGATGGTATCAATGTACTTTGATTAGGACAATCCCAATAATCTTTTGGATCTATCTCTATAGATCCTTATGCCCAAAATGCCCGAGGCATCACCCAAGTCCTTCATGGAGAACCTTTGTGATAAGAATAATTTGACCGATTGTGGCATAGGAATATCATTTCCTATCAAGAGAATATCATCTACGTACAATACGAGGAAAGTGACAGTACTCCCTACAATCTTCTTATAGATGCATGGTTCATCTATATTTTTGATAAAATCAAACCCTTTGATTGTATCATCAAAACAGATATTCCAGCTCCGAGATACCTGCTTTAATCCATAAATGGATTTAAGCAACCTACACGCCTTTTCGCTGCTCCCACTGTCAATGAAGCCCTCTGGCTGATCCATAAAAACGCACTCTTCTAAATCACCATTTAGAAATGCAGTTTTAACATCCATCTGCCAGATTTCATAGTCGTAGTGAGCAGAAATAGCAAGTAGGATCCGAATGGATTTAAGCATTTCTACTGGAGAGAAAGTTTCATCATAGTCCAGTCCTGGTCATTGACGAAAACCTTTCGCTACAAGCCTTGCTTTATAGGTCTCTACCTGTCCATCTACACCAATCTTTCTCTTAAAGATCCATTTCCACCCAACGGGTTTTATCCTAGGAGGTGTAACGTCCAAAGTCCATACTTTGTTGGTGTACATGGACTCCATTTCAGATCTCATGGCATCCATCCACTTCACTGAGGCGCCACTCATGATTGCTTGCTGAAAACTAGTAGGGTCATCATCATCTATGATGCAATCTTCTCTATCACCATCAATGAGAAATCCAAAGTATCTCTCCGGTGGGCGAGAAGTTCTACTAGATCTCCGGAGCGGCTAAGGTTCTTGAAGTTCTACTGCAACATCAGTTTCAACCAATTCGTCCTGAGTAATTTGTGTCTCTAGAACCTCTTCTAGTTCTACCACTTTGCCTTCAGTGCTGTCTGTAAAGATTTCATTTTCCAAAAATGTGGCATATTGAGAAACAAACACCTTTTGTTTCTCCTTGTGGTAGAATAGATATCCATACGAGTGTTTTGGATATCCCACAAATTTACACATGACCGATCGTGTCTCGAGTTTATCCGGATTCTGCTTTTTGACATAAGCCGGACAACCCCAAATCCTAACTCTTTTAAGAGATGGTCTCCTTCCACACCATATCTCATATGGAGTGGTAGACACGGTCATTGATGGAACCCAGTTTAATAGATAAATTGTTGTCTCTAATGCATGTCCCCAAAAGGAAAGTGGTAACTCAGCATCACTCATCATGGACCGTACCATATCTAATAGGGTACGATTCCTCCGTTCTGACACACCGTTGTGCTGTGGTGTGTACGGAGGAGTGAGCTGAGAGAGAATCCTATTCTCTTTTAAGAAGTCTAAAAACTCAGTGCTTAAATACTCTCCACCTCGATCTGATCGAAGTTTCTTGATACTCGAGCCAGTTTATTTTTCTACTTCAAGTTTGTACTCCTTGAATTTCTCGAAAGCTTCGGATTTATGCTTCAATAAAAACACGTGTCTGAATCTTGAGAAATCATCAGTAAAAGTGATGAAGTATGAAAAATCTCCATTAGCATGTGTAGACATTAGTCCGCATACGTCACTATGTATGAGGCTTAAGGGTTCTGTAGCTCTCTCTCCGTGTCCTATAAACGGAGTTTTGGTTATTTTACCTTTGATACAAGACTGGCAAGATGCATAAGATTTGTTAGTTATATGTTTGCCCTAGAGGCCATTACTATACATAGGATGTATATTGTAGTGGATGCTTGGACATATATAGGGAGGACTTTCTTGCTCGACATGATAGTATGCTATCTGGTTGATCTTTACCTTAACGTGTACACTGATTGTCTCTCTGTTACATGTTGGTAAAGCCCTTAGGATGTGTACTTGACTACCTGGACTATGATGCGGATCATACTAGCGGGGACAGGATAGTCCATAAGTCCATAAGTACATCCTTCAAGGACCCTAGTCGTGGTTATATCGAGACGGGGCATCGATATACCAGAGTAGACTAGCGTATACCTTCTCGACCCATACAGATGGGCGATGGATGATTCCATATCCATTGGTGTTTGACATCAGAGATGATATACGGGTGCTCAGTGGAGACTGGGTACACTGGACGGACTCGCCGAGAACTCCCAGATGGTATTATACCTTACGTCAGATGGCAGTTCTCTGGTGACACTGGTACAGAGTAGTCTGTTGACCCGAGATCGTCATAGAGTCGTGTGTGGTTCCCACTGTGCAACGATTTTCACCTTACCACGTCCAAGAGGGCGTGCAAAACGGTGGTTTCTTGGTACAGTCCCGAATCACATGGAGGCAATGAGCGATAGGAGGGGATTCGTCTCTCCCGGTATAGGGAGTTGATGTTGCGCTGTGTTCGATTGGCTATAACCGGAAATCCCTGGCCAGGGTTGCTGAGATTTACTGGTAAGTGTTACCAGTAGTTTCTCGAACTGTTATAGACCTCATATCGACACGACTTATCAAGCTATTGGGGTCTGATGTTTACCACCCCTAGGCGAGATATGCGACATATCAGACGATCAGACCGGACTGTACGGTAAGAGTTACTGGTTGGATTCACAGGAGTGTGAGTGGGCTTGCTCGTCGATCTTCTGATCGCTCAATATCCGGGTGGCCGTTACGTTTAGCAGACCGCTTACGGCTTGTGGGTGTTTGATATGATCATCACCTGCTGCCGGCGTATTGACGAGTCTTTAGAGTCCTACACAGAGGTTTCCTGGCTCAAGCGAAATGAAATAGGAGCGCATATAAGATATGTGTGGGACCGAGAATAATGCGTGTATGTGATACCGTATTCTATTCTCGCGATGAATGTATCGATTGGTTGTATGCGATATAACGAAGTTATCGAATCACGGATTGATTTGATAAGCCGATACATTGAATATTAGTCGGTCATATGCGATATGACCGGATCGTTAAATCAAGTGTTGATTTAATGATTTAATGCATAATTATATATTTGATATATTACTTTGCATTAACTAGTATTGGTTCACTTTAAATGGATTTTCTCACTTGAAGTTCACAAGTTGTAAATGTGATATACTTTTGTGCACTCTTTTGTATCATGTTTGATGATACATGCTAACTTGGTTAAGTGTATGATTAAACCATGGTTAGTTAATGTTTAGGGTTTCATTTGATTTATTTATGCATTTATTTATTTTGTTTTGACAAAACAAAAAGAGAAAATGGTTGCTTTCAAAGATGAAGCTTGTTGAAGCTTCATGAAGGTTTGACTAAAGTGACCATTTTGTCTTCATGCTTAACCCTAACCATTCATCTAACCTTAGTCAATTCTCTATACCTAACCATAGTTGATATTATGATAAGTATTCATTTTCTTTTCTATTTTTAACTAACTTATCATAATTATCTTCTTCTTCTTCTTCTTCTTAAAAGAAGAAAACCTTGCTTCCATCAATCGTGATTTGATGAAAAGAGTGAGAAATCCAATTCTAAAGTGAACCCACTTCCTATTTCTTCATACTCTACCTCTTGCCAAGTAGTATAATGTGTTTTATTCACAAGTTTCATGACTTGGTGAAGTGGGAGCTTGATCTTGTGATGCCTCGACGTAGATCATCTTCGGCATCGTAGTCGATGACCCAGCCCGCCCATTTCTCCGATGAAGCCGACGCTAGAGCCCGGGATTTGATTTGGACAACAAGGAGACGTCATCATGGAGCTATGGAGGTGGAGAACCAGATCTACAAAGGTTGTATTTCCATTCACTTAGTTAAGTTGTTAACTAGTTGCATGTTTCGCCTAAAATTCTAGTTAACGATCCGTATTAGGGTTTCTCGGCACTTGTAAAATTTGAAATTGGCATGGTTGATGCCTTGTGAGACCTCATAAGCGTGCCTAGGAACCCTACAGTGGTATCAGAGCCTAGCTAGAGCCTTAGGCGATGCGTAGACGGAGTTAGAAGTCCGATCGAACCGAAACCCTAACCCAAAAATTGCTCTCTGTACATTTTTGAAAATTGTGGATTTTTGAGAATTAAAAATATGCAGAAAAATCAGCAGTATCTAAGAGTTACTATAAAATTCGATGCCCTAATTCCATCAAGCCGCCGCGGTTCCGCGGCATGAGCATCGCTCGTGCGGCGGTTCCGCGGCCGATTTGTCTTATCATGCATTGAATTTTGCACAGTAACTCCTTCTTTGCAATGCTGGTTTTCCTGGGAATTTTTAATATTTATTCAAGAGTTGAATTTTCTGCGTTGTATTGGGGACTCGGTGTTTCGATCGGATCGTCTAATTTTGTCTGTGTGCTTTTCCAGATAATTTTAGAATATGTTAAAAAGTTCGACCGGATATAAATACCCATCGTTTCCCCTGTCGGGAAATTTCCAAGTGTTGGATCTTTCCGTAGTTTAATGACGTTCTAAGTAGTGCAAGTAACGCTATGGACCCTCTAGAAGATAACAAACCTTAACTCGATTATGTGACCGTCTTGAACTGCCCTTTGAACCTTAGGGTTTGGGGTAGTACGGCGTGCCACATGTGAGGCGTTGGCTTGACCCTTCTACGGCTGGACCGTTGGTACTGAGGCATGAACTGGATGTTTTTAAACCTGTTTCATGTGTTGAGCTGTTTCGGAAAAACTTGGGTGTTTGACTGTTCGATCGGAAAGTTTAACATTTTCTATTTATCTGGAATGCGATACAATAATTGGAATTCACAAGTAGTTATGAGATAACTGATTTGAATGTTATAAACATAGAACTTTAGTCTCACTTGATCGGTTGCCACGGAATTTTGATGTGATCAAAAGTCCGTCACAATCACGTAGCGTACGCGGATACTCGCCGGATAAACTTAATAGATAGCCTCACTCCATAGCCCCGACCAAGTGACTGTAGGAGAACCCCGTCGCCGAAAGCATCTGTTCGGGTGCTCGTGGCAGCGGTGTTCCGCCTTGGTGCACTTCGTCGACGGCGTCGGGGGTGCGGCCGCCTACTAAAGTTTACGACGAGCATTCGATCATGATGTCGGGAATCTTGTTGAATTGCCCGACTTGACGTTGAAAAGAGTTTTCGATAATGAGACTAAAATGCGGGGTTTATAATTGTTAGGCATGCGATGTCTAAGTAATTCATTTGATTAGGCATGTGATGTCTAAGGAGGTTGCGGATTCCAACTGTTGTAGTTTTACACTTTCTTTTCTGTGACCGTAAGTGTAATATGTGATATCGCCGGTTTCGTTGCTATATGTCAACGACAATTGGGATGCGCATATTTACTTACGTTGATGACATGTGATGTTATGTGTTGCTGGATATGTTATATTGGATCGTCGTGTTTGAATAGCCGGGGGTTTTTATGTGAGATGAGTGTTTTCATTTTCATTCATGTAAAAACCTGTATGTAATATTCTTTTATTAGGGCACTTCCAGGTTGCGGAAGTTGTCACCGTTTGTATATTATTTACTTTTCCGCATTAGGATAGACCCAAGGAGGGGAGCACAAGTAACCGGGTTCTGGAGTCCAGTGGGAGACCAACTCGAGGAGTCGAGTCCGGGTCTCCTAACTCCAGAATTGGTAGGGTTGCTTGTCGCTCTCGTAGGGGTCTAGGGGTGTGGGTTTGGCTATTCATCGCTATCGTGGAATCCGTGTTTTATACTGGCTCGTATTGAAAACACGGACGTCCTAGTATATCCAATATTTCATATGTTTCTTCTGCTGCGATATCTGTGATGTGATCATGTGATGTTCTGTGATGGATACTGTATATAGTATATATGATATATTATATAGACGTTACTTATGTTTTACACCCGCTCTAGCCCTGCCCCGCTCTACCGTTAGTTACCTAACCTAACGGTGCACGAGGGGACATCGAGGCGAATGCGGATGGCATAAGTGTACGTCGTATTTATCTGTGATGTTTAGGTACTTAAATGATGGGACTTCATTAATATGATTAATGAAAGAAAAAGAAACCTAAGATGTTGTAGAATCGAATTTCAAAAATAAAACAGGTAGCTACAGTTCTTGCTTTACACAGCTGTATATATGATATATCCTGCACCTTATTCGATAAGGAAAGGACCAAGATCCCTTCACCGGGAGTGACTCCTTTAGCAATAACTGGCAGATGCTACACACTCGGTTTGTCTTTTGATTGCTTTTAAGAGTTTCTGCTTTGCACAGTGATATATATGATATATCCCGCACCTCATTCGACGAGGAAAGGGCCGACGATTCCTTCATCGGGAGTGACCCCTTTAGAAAAACTAGAAAAAGACTAAAAAACACTCCATTTTTAAAATTATTTGATTCTACAACGATATCAAGTTCATTACGCAATAGGTTTTCAGAAAAACCTGTCGTAGCCCTCCGTCATTTCAGATAAGTGGTAGTTAGTATTCGTGCTACGTTTGTTGGCCTGCGTCAAGGCGTAGTGTGCGGTAGCTAACTAGTATTTATCTGCTTATGCATATGATGCAGATTGGATTAGGATAGTCGTGCGACTTTGTTGGCCTGCGTCAAGGGTCGTGCGGGTGGGTTTAATTCAATCAGGAAATGACGGGTTGAACTTGATTAGCGCACTATGGTTTGTTGGCCTGCGTCAAGGTCATAGGACGCTAATGGCAAAATTATCGGGAATTTCAAGTGTTGAAATTTGCAATATGATTGCATACCTTCTATGAGATAGTTGGATCCCGATACCCGCTGCGAGTAATTGTTACTCCTGGGAGAGTTTTACACATTATAATTAGCCGATCAAGTAGGTGTCTAGAAAGGTGTCAACGAGGTTACGCCTCTGGGAAAATGAGGTTTACATTAATTAGGTTCGTGCGAAAGCACGGGGGACCTCCCTCAAAGTACCGACACTGGCCTAGCTGAAAGATTGGCGAACTTGTAGTGTGTAATTAATCCCAGTTAGTCTTTCCTTTTAGGGTTTGAAGGAAGATTTGATAAAAAAAATGGTGGGAGCCATCCTGATTAGATAAAATAATAACCAATCTGATCTTGCAAGAGCGCACGCTGAGTGTTTTCTTCTCTCTCTCTCCAGGTAGCGGCCATATCACGCCTTAATCAAGATAATAAAACGGATTATTGACCGAACCCGCTTGTTAAACTGTGCTGGGGAACGTTGGTCCCGCTCCAACTTATAATTGTTATAAGACAGAGCAGGAATTGGGGAATACCAGATTTCCCGTGCCGCCCAAACGAAGAAAGTGCATGTTGATGCATCATCTTCGGGTATGTTCGTTACAAAGAACTGTTTCTCTGTATCCTCTACATCCTAGGTATTTGATACCGGATAAGGATCCCAGATATGTAATCTGCTACATAGGGCTACAGAAAGGTAGAGAACAGAGAACGGGTGATAAGTTTCATGAGGCAGAAAACGGGGCAAGTGTTGCAGCCAAGTCTGTTGGTCACTGTCACCCTGTATGACCAGTACATTGATTCTGAACGAATGTTATTAGATACCGAACCAGATATACAAAATCATATCAGTCTCTTTATTAGTAAAGAAATGATAAAATTTTGTATTGTTGGATAATGTTTTGAACATTTCCTATATCAAAAGTTGATCGGTTCAGGCACGTTATCTAAAAGCATTAATGTTCTAAATCAAACTACAGTTCTTAGTATACGGAACACACACAAGAAGAAGAGTTCAGAAATGAACGGATCCTTCTTGAGGTATTGTAGACTAGGTCATATCAATGCGACCCGACCAGCTAAGTTGCACAAAGATGCATATTTAAATCTGTTTGAATTTACATCTTATGAAAACTTGCCGGTCATGTCACAGAGATAAGATGACCATAGCTCCGTTTACTGGAGAAAGAGTTAATGAACTCTTGGGATGATACATGTTGATGTATGTAGGTCCCCTGTCTACAAATACCAAGACCGGTTCTTTATACTTCATTACATTCTCTGATGATCTCTTCTGATTCAGACATATGTTCCTGTTGAAACACAAGTCCGAACCTTTTGAGATATTCACAGAATATAAGTTAGAAGTAGAGAACCAAAATATAGGTATAAGTATTATGTCCTTTGATGAGATCGAGGAGGAGAATACTTGAGCACGGAAATCTTGGATTATTCTAAAGGTGAATGAGATTCTCTCTCAGCATTACTCCTCCATATACATCATGGCACGATGGTATATCGGGACGGAGCAATAACACCCTATGTGATAAGGTGTGCTCTATGATGAGTACTACTGAGTTACCTATTTCCTTTTGGGAGTTATGCACTTGAGAAGCTGCATACCTATTGAATAGGGTTCAAATCAAATCAGTTGCCTACCACTTCATATTTGATATGATAAGGGAAGAGCCCATCTCTTAAGTGAGTTAAGATTTGGGGTTGTCCAGCCTATGTCTGAAAAGCAAAATCTGGACAAGCTCGAGGCAAGATCTGTTATGTAGAACTGGAAATGTTCCAGCTATACAAACTGCAGCTGATGATTTGAAAGAACCAAAGGATTCAGTAGATTCCAACGAACCTCAGCCTCTCCGCCGATCTAGTAGGGTTTCTCACCCACCTGAGAGATACTTCTGTTTCTCTATGACAGTGGGAGCGAGGATTGCATCATGAGATGATGACCCAACTAGTTTCGAGCTGGCCATCAGGAGTGAGACTCTGTAAGAATGGCTGGATGTTTATCGATCTGAGATGGAATCCTTATACACCAACAAAGTATGGACTTTGGTTGCTTTATCTGAAGGGTTAAATCCCCATCAGGAGCAAGTATATCTTGAGAAGATTACTTGGTGTACATCGAAAAGTTGAGACTTTCAAAGCTAGACTTGTTAAAGGTTTTCTTCATCGACCAGGCGTGGATAATGATGAAACCTTTTTCCAGTTCCTATGCTTAAGTCCATCCAGATCCTACTTGCTACGGCTACATACCATGACTACGATATCTGGCGGTTGGGTGCCATGACTGCTTTTCTAAATGATGTTTTAGAAGAGTGCGTCTATAAGTACACAGCCAGAGGGCCTCATAGACAGTGGGAGCAGCGAAAACGTGTGCAAGATATTTTATGTGATAAAGCAGGCATCGCGGAGTTGGAACGTCTGTTTTGATGTGTTCGTCAAAAAGTTTGACATCATCAAAATGGTAGATGAACCTTGTATAAACAAAAAGGTAGTAGAAAGTATGGTGGTGATCCTCGTAGAGTACGTGGATGACATACTCTGGATAAGGAAGGAGTTTCCTATGCTACGCTCGGTCAATCTCCGATTATCACAAGGATTCTCCATATAGGATCAAAATGATACCTCCTAAATCCTAAGTATTCATCTATGAGATAGATGTAATTGGATGCTAGGAATCTCACTAGTAGTAGTGAGATGGTATCAATCGACCCTGGGGAGAATCGCTGGAAGGGTTCCAGGGTGATAAGGACGACTGAATATCAGTTACAGGCATTGTCTTTACCCTTAGTAAAGGGACGGTGTGTTGGAAGAGTTCCAAGCTAGATACCATGGCATACTAGACGATGAAGGCTGGATACATCGCTACTTAAGATGCTACCAAAGAGGCAGTCTGGGTGTATATTAGTTCATGAGATGAACTTCGTTCCTCCCATTGTGCAATAATGGAGTTGTGGCTTATGCCAAGGAACACCCGTCCCATCAGTGATCCAGACATATTCTAAGGCAGTATCACCTGATCATGGAGAAGGTTGATCTCCAGGGTGATCGAGGTTAGGAGAGTAGACTCAGAGGACAACACGGCGGATCCACTCACAAAGGCCTATTCCTAGAGAGAGACTTTTATGGGATGGTTGAGTATGAGATACTGCAACCACTGCTATCAGATGGCCCTAGTGCAAGTGGGAGATTGTTAGTTATATGTATGCCCTAGAGGCCATTACTATACATAGGATGTATATTATAGTGGATGCTTGGACATATATAGGGAGGACTTTCTTGCTCGACATGATAGTATGCTATCTGGTTGATCTATACCTTAACGTGTACACTGATTGTCTCTCTGTTACATGTTGGTAAAGCCCTTAGGATGTGTACTTGACTACCTGTACTATGATGCGGATCATACTAGTGGGGACAGGGTAGTCCATAAGTACATCCTTCAAGGTCCCTAGTCGTGGGTATATCAAGACGGGGCATCGATATACCAGAGTAGACTAGCGTACACCTTCTTGACCCATACAGATGGGCGATGGATGATCCCATATCCATTGGTGTTTGACATCAGAGATGATATACGGGTGCTCAGTGGAGACTGGGTACACTGGACGGACTCGCCGAGAACTCCCAGATGGTATTATACCTTACGTCAGATGGCAGCTCTCCGGTGACACTGGTACAGAGTAGTCTGTTGACCCGAGATCGTCATAGAGTCTTGTGTGGTTCCCACTGTGCTTTGATTTCCACCGTACCACGTCCAAGAGGGCATGCAAAATGGTGGTTTTTAGGTACAGTCCCGAATCACATGGAGGCAATGAGCGATAGGAGGGGATTCGTCTCTCCCGGTATAGGGAGTTGATGTTGCGCTGTGTTCGATTGGCTATAACCGGAAATCCCTGGCCAGGGTTGCTGAGATTTACTGGTAAGTGTTACCAGTAGTTTCTCGAACTGTTATAGACCTCATATCGACACGACTTATCAAGCTATTGGGGTCTGATGTTTACCACCCCTAGGCGAGATATGCGACATATCAGACGATCAGACCGGACTGTACGGTAAGTGTTACTGGTTGGATTCACAGAGTGTGATGGGGCTTGCTCGTCGATCTTCTGATCGCTCAATACCCGGGTGGCCGTTACGTTTAGCAGACCGCTTGCGGCTTGTGGGTGTTTGATATGATCATCACCTGCTGCCGGCGTATTGACGAGTCTTTAGTGTCCTACACAGAGGTTTCCTGGCTCAAGCGAAACGAAATAGGAGCGCATATGAGATATGTGCGGGACCGAGAATAATGCGTGTATGTGATACCGTATTCTATTCTCGCGATGAATGTATCGATTGGTTGTATACGATATAACCTAGTTATCGAATCAAGGATTGATTTGATAAGCCGATACATTGAATATTAGTCGGTCATATGCGATATGACCGGATCGTTAAATCAAGTGTTGATTTAATGGTTTAATGCATAATTATATATTTGATATATTACTTTGCATTAACTAGTATTGGTTCACTTTAAATGGATTTTCTCACTTGAAGTTCACAAGTTGTATATGTGATATACTTTTGTGCACTCTTTTGTATCATGTTTGATGATACATGCTAACTTGGTTAAGTGTATGATTAAACCATGGTTAGTTAATGGTTAGGGTTTCATTTGATTTATTTATGCATTTATTTATTTTGTTTTGACAAAACAAAAAGAGAAAATGGTTGATTTCAAAGATGAAGCTTGTTGAAGCTTCATGAAGGTTTGACTAAAGTGACAATTTTGTCTTCATGCTTAACCCTAACCATTCATCTAACCTTAGTCAATTCTCTATACCTAACCATGGTTGATATTATGATAAGTATTCATTTTCTTTTCTATTTTTAATTAACTTATCATAATTATCTTCTTCTTCTTCTTCTTCTTAAAAGAAGAAAACCTTGCTTCCATCAATGGTGATTTGATGAAAAGAGTGAGAAATCCAATTCTAAAGTGAACCCACTTCCTATTTCTTCATCCTCTACCTCTTGCCAAGTAGTATAGGGTGTTTTCTTCACAAGTTTCATGACTTGGTGAAGTGGGAGCTTGATCTTGTGATGCCTCGATGTAGATCATCTTCGGCATCGTAGTCGATGACCTAGCCCGCCCATTTCTCCGATGAAGCCGACGCTAGAGCCCGGGATTTGATTTGGACAGTAAGGAGACTTCATCATGGAGCTATGGAGGTGGAGAACCGGATCTATAAAGGTTGTATTTCCATTAACTTAGTTAAGTTGTTAACTAGTTGCATGTTTCGCCTAAAATTCTAGTTAACGATCCGTATTAGGGTTTCTCGGCACTTGTAAAATTTGAAATTGGCATGGTTGATGCCTTGTGAGACCTCATAAGCGTGCCTAGGAACCCTACAAGATTTATATTCAAAAGGTTTTAAATATCCATCTGTATGTAGCTTGTTTAGTCTTGTTTCATTAATATGACCAAGTCTACAATGCCAAAGAAAAGATTCATTTATATCTGAAATCTTTCTTTCATTTGTATGTTGTATATTGAAAACTGTGTTGTTGATTTAGCACGTAAATTCCGTTACTTAGTGTACCATACCCAATCAACTGTTGATTCAAGTTAATGTTCATAACATTATTTTGTAATACAAAATGATATATCCTTCATTGTCCAACAAAGATACGGATATTATATTACATAGCATACCAGGTACAAAATAACATGGGTTTAAAACCAAAATGCATCCTGAAAGAAACCCCAGATGATACTCTCCTACGGATACAACATGTACATTGGAACCATTTCCAACCCATAGAGTGTGGTCCCCGGTCTTCAAAACTGTACTGTTTCTCAATCCCTGCATACAATTACAGATGTGAGAACCAGAACTGGTATCTAATACCCAAGATGTAGAGTTTAATGAAAAACAGTTTTCAGTTACAAACACACCTGAAGCGTAAGCATCAACATGCTTCTTCTTCTTGAGATCTGCAAGGTACAAAGCACAATTGCGTTTCCAGTGTCCCGACTTGTGGCGGTAAAAACGTTCTCCTTTTCCACTTCCTGCTGTCCCAGATTTGTCTTTCCCCTTCGCCTTTTCAACTCCACCTCTCTTGGTGGGATTCTTCTTCTTCTTTCCCTTGGCCTTGGCTTTCGGGACTGAAGAGGAAGATGGACCATAAAGCAGAGCGGGAGTTTTCGCTGTCTTAAGCGTGCTTTCTACATTTCTCAACATATTGAGAAGTTCAGGCAATGATTTCTCCAAATCGTTCATATTGAAATTCACTGTGAACGGAGCAAAGGAGGGGAAGAGAGACTGCAGAACAATATCCGTATATTGCTCATTATCTATAGTCCATCCCAGTTCCTCAAGTTCTTCTATAAGACCAATCATCTTCAGAACATGGTCTCCTACTGATGCACCGGCGGCCAACCGCATCTGAAATAGCTTTTGAGATGCCTCGTATAGTAAAGCACGAGATTGCTCTTCATACAACTCCTTTGTATGAAGAAAGATGGATTGTATATCCATCTTCTCATGCTGTTTCTGATGGATACTGTCCATAGAAGAAAGCGCGAGGCACGTGGCTGTGTTGCAATCAATATCCCATGTTTTTCGGATCTCCTTATCCGAAACAGATGATTCAGGTCCTGGGACGGGTGGGGCTTTGGTAGTGAGGACATATGATACTTTATCATATGTGAGTGCAATGGTCAAGTTTCTCAACCATTCTTTATAATTTGGTCCAGTCAGTTTGTTTTTCTCTAAAATAAACTTAAGTCCCGTCATCGGTATCTGCCATTAGGAGAGAGAAAAGAATACACTCAGTGAAATGCTCTTGCAAAGATCAGATTGGTTATTATCTTATCTAATCGATGTCTCCCACTATTTTTATCAAATTTTCTTTCAAACCTGAAAAGAAAACTAGCCAGGATTAATTGCATTCTACAGTTTCACTAACCGGTCAGCCAGGAGAGTGTCGGTACTTTGAAGGAGGTTCCCTGTGCTTGCGCACGGACCTAATTAAAAAAAACCTCGTTTTTCTCAGCGGTCAAACCCCGTTAACACTTTTCTAGACTCCTACTGGATTAGCTAATTGTAAAGTGCAAAATTCTCCCGGGAGTTACTCTTACTCACAGTGGGATCGGGATCCAAATATCATATAGATGGTCTGCAATCTCATTGCGAATTTCAACTCTAGAAACTCTCGATATGGTTTTTACCCCTAGATGCTTATGACCTTGGCTATGGTCAACATATCATAAGCACTAGTCAAGTTCTACCCGTCATTTCGAGATTAACTAGACCCACCCATATGACCCTTGACTATAATCAACATAATCACATAAATGTCCTAACTTATCGCATCATGTGCTTTATAGGAAGACATCACTTAGCTACCGTACACTACGTCTTGACTATAATCAATATACGTAGCACGAATACTAAGTACTCTACTTTCTAAAATGACGGAAGGTTGCGGATGGTTTTATGAAAACCTTTAACGCTTTGAACTTGATTTCGTTGTAGAATCTAAATTGTTTTTAGAAAAGGAGTGGCTTAAGCTCCGCATCTTTAGAAACTTGCTTTTTCATGAAAAGAAGCCGAGTAGGTTTCAAATCCGATTCTACAACTGTCATGACCCGCGAGGTACGGAATATGACTGACACTTATGTTACGAAATGTCTCAAGGCGTACGTAAAATAAGTAAGCCAAAGCCCAGATATCAAAACCCGATTAAGAAATAGAGTGAAGGAAAATCCAATTTATTGAAAGCGATTTAATCCATTAAGTCATATCAAGCTCTTTGAAAGCAACATCCATTTTTCCAAAAATTTCGGCAGAGTCTCCTTTGTAAAAACAGACCCCCCAAACGGGTACAAAACAGGAGTATAAAGGAATAACATGAAATAAGGCATCCCCAAGCGGGAGCTAGCTCTTCGCCGAAGCGGACTCAAATCCCACGCAATAAAAATCAGGAAGGGAAAGAAAATAAGCATGAGAAGCATAAGTAAAAAGTCATGTCGACTCAAGTGAGCTCGACCCCAGATACAGCATAAAAGTCCACAAATCTCACAGCCTCGTCCCTAGGTCAATATACATCAATACAATAAAATGTACAGTAGATGCAGTAGATGGAGTACTCTAGATACAATGAATATACAAGGTGGTACAAAAATAACATCACAACCCGCATATGAGCAAAAGCCTCGAGTCCAGGCAAAAGAAGCAAATGGAGCAAAAGAAGCAAGTGCATCCGCCGCTACTATGCTGACGGAGCGGACCTGGAAAATGGTTGTGGCGCAAAGGGGGTGAGTTGCCAACTCGTGAGTAATAAATAACATCTATAGAGGCTATCGTAAGCATGCACGCAAGTATCATAACATCTACAATACTGATGTGGCAGGATCTACTAACAGATATGTATGCAACATGAATCACTATACAATACTAAACTGGCATGATGTGCTAGCAGGTATGTATGCAACATGAATAAACTCGTGATCTGAATATGGAGGTATAAGAAATCATTGTTTTCTTCTTAGAAATATCTTTTGAAATATCAACATAATATCAATAGAATCAACAGAAATCCGTATCCAGCATCGACACCTCAAACCACTATCTCAAATCTCATGTATCCATATCACAGTATCTCTGGCCTCAGCCGTCCGGCTGACCCATCTCAAAGTATGAATATCTCAACATCTCACGGCCACGGTCGGTACCCTGTGGGTATCCTCCGTGCCAAAAAGTCACCAGTAGGTAGTCTATCCCCTGCCAGGCTCATCGTCTACTACTCGATCTTCTTGCCCCGGGGTACCTTACCGGGCCCACCATGTATCCGAGACGGTTCATCCAACTCCTCGAAACGGGTCTCGAAAACTAACAAAAAAGCACATGGTGGACGACACATACATCACTAGGAAACCGCAACTTGCATGTTTTGAAAAAGGTAATAAGTTTAAAGTTCCTTGCGGTTTCCCCCCAAAATCCAGAAATCTCAAGAAAATCATCATAAGTGCACAGGTCAATGATAATGAATGCATATGGTATCAACAAATCATGCTGCAATGTACGATTAATAGACTAGGCATGAACGAATGATGTAATGAGGTACATGCATTGAATAACAATCCTACATGGTTATCCTGAGGAATTTAAATGCATTAGCATAGATTTAAGCATTGTATATAGTGAAGTTGTTCTAGATTATAAGTTATCTAGTGTTGTGGCATAGCAATTACCAAGGCGTGTGTGTACGCATGAATAATGCTCGTGCTGCATATAAAAACCCTGGAAATGGTGCAGGTATCCTATGGAATGAGTTCGCATATGTATGTCAATATATAGATCATGAATGTAGCAAGATGTTTAGGCAAGCATTATACTCATAATTACTAATACCACTAGGAATCTTTTAAATTATTCAAACTATCGGGCGACTTGCGCCATCCAAACGATTGTCCCTCATAGATGTTACATCTACTCACCCGTGATCTCGCACTAGGTGTATCCGACCACCTGCTTTCCTTTCTCGGCGGCGCTCGAAATCTCCGCCCGCGAACCTAGAATTTACATAAAGTAACACACATAAGGCAAATCCTGCAAAAACGTGATATATCGATCAAAGGAATAACTCACATTAGAAACTAAACGCGTGTGCATTCGATACGTCAGGACGTGTGTAACCTTACCAGAAACCACCCTGACTCGTTGTGTCGCGCAGTGCACCACAGACCCAACACACAAAACACACGTGTCGCTGATTTAAGTTTGATTTTACGATCAAAAATAATATTACTGCAATCAAGAACGGCGTCGCTTGGTAGCTAGCCGGTGAGTACGGGTCGGTCCACAGGGATTTTGTGAATTTCCAAATTGCTCTAACGAGTTAATTCCAAACGTTGTGAATGGATTATCTCTAAAACCTAAATTGATTTATACTAAGACTAGAATCTTGCTAGGGTTAGGTTTAGGGTAAGTTGGGAAATTGAATGTTTCCTCACCGCTTTCAATGCCCTATTTTAGATCTATTAGGTGTTATGGTAATAATTAATAAAGGGGATTAGTACCAACGGGATGAAACGATGTTTCTTCCTCTAGGTTCTTGTCCTTCCTTTCTCAATTATTACCCTAACCTCCATGGAAAATATACACAACCGGTCTTTTATACTACGGTATCACCGTTACCTCGAGGGGTAAGGTGCCGCAGGGAATGGTGTGTGTATGTATGCATGGAGTCCTAATTATTATGTGTGACGGGGCAAGAAAGGGGTGAGAGATTTCATCTCTCAAACCTTTCCCTAAAGCTAACCCTAACAAGCGAGGAGACTACTCGCTCATTAGGGAATTGAATGACATTCTAAATTAAAAGTAAACTAAGGCAATGAAATAGAAAACTTACTAATTTTATTGATGGCTCTCTCCAGACATCAACACAGGAATTACAGATCTGAATTTATGAAATGAAAAGAGGCATGAGCCAAAACAAGTTTTTAGGGTTCTATTTATAGATTTATAGAAACCCTATGTTACAATCGCGTCACATCTGCTTTTACAAAAATACCCCCTAAGAAAAGACCTAGTCAAGGCCCTCCAGCGCACCGACACGTTTTCCACCGACACGGGTATTAGACGGCCGCGGAACCGCGGCAATAGGGCCTGTTTGGCCGCGGTTCCGCGGCCAAGTGGGAGGCTCATGGGCTGAATTTCCTTGGGTTTGTTCTGTTGCACTTTTACTTCTTGTTTCTACAGTTGTTTCTTCTGAATGTCTTTTGGTTCTCTTCCAGATCTCCACAGTGAGTAATTGTAGTGGACTTTTACCGTTGCTTCATGACAAAGTCTTGAACCTTACGCTGCTTTTGTTCTTTGTGAACTTGTTAATTGATCTTCAATGTTCCTCAAGATGTGGGCACGATCAAGATTTCACCATTTATCATTCGTAGTCTCACTTTGTATCATCTTTTTCATCAATTTCACCATTTTTATTCCGAGAACCTGTAACCTGCAACTATGTAGCAGACATTGGTCAAAAGCACCAGTTTATTTGTAAAAAGCATAAGAATGGGGTTTATAAGAATGCAAAATTATGGTATGAACAGTCGCACAAGTTAAAAAGTATCGAAAAATGGTTTAATGCTCCAGATTTTGACTCGAGTGAAAATATAAAAAGTTGCATATACCAAAACCCTCAAATACACAGCAGACTCCTACAGAACAAAACCCAACACAAAACACCATCATCTGGCCACAATTTGCGGCCAGAATGAATATAGTTGCTTCCAGAAAGTGGGTAGGGGGTCTCATGTTCTGGGTGAGTGATCTAGGTCTAAAGAGTATGCTCCAGTTAACTCAGATTTTACCTTAAACACTCGGGTCAATAGCAGATCTTGAAATGGCCAAAAGTCTACATTAAAATGTTAAATTACACTAAATAGAAACCCTATGGTATTTTAGTGAAATCTGGTGCAACCCTTAGTTAAAATGGCCTTATAAACACTTAGTCAAGCTATATTAACCCTAAGGATCCTTACTTGGCCAAATCTTCACTCACATCACCATTTCAAGCACCAACTCATAATAAACACTAACCGAAGCTAAATAATATACAAGATTAGCAAGCAAAGAATTGAGTTCAGAGATTATACCCCTCTAGATCCTAGAATGCAGGAAGAAGGAGAAGAAGAAGAAGAGAAGGAGCTGTTGCTGCTGCCTGCTACAGCTGCTGCTGTTGGTGTTGCTGTTGCTGAAGCTGCTACTGCTGATGCTGAAGCTGTTGCTGAGGCTGCTGTGTTGTTGTTGATGCTGATGTTTCTGGTGCTGCTGCTGATGCTGAAGTTGTGTGTGTGTGTGTGTGTGTGAGTGAGTGAGAGGGAGAGAGATGTGTGAGAATGAGTGAGGAACAAAATATAATTTTTTTGAAAACAAATGAGAGTCAACCCCTCACCCTCTCTCCTCATTAAATGTGAGCATGGCTCAAGCCATCATGCTCCCTCTCTCTCACCTATTCAAGTCAACCCTTAACACTAATTCATAAAAAAAAACTAATACCCTTAATTAAAACCAAATTAACTTAATAAAAATAGTTTAGTCCACCATGGTTGTTAAACATGGTTACTTAACCCTAGTTAACATGCACAAGTGTGTGCAGTCCAAAATAAATTCTAATAAAATATTCATAAAACCGGATACATTATTTGAAAACCGCTTTGGTAAAATTTTTTACCAAAACCCCCACACTAAAATACAAATAACCACTAATCACTTTCTAGGGTGTTACAATCTTCCCCCCTTAAGAAAATTCGTCCCCGAATTTAAAATATATCTACGCGTACATTCAAAGAGGTGAGGGAATTTCTTCCCCGTCTCGCCCTCAGCCTCCCAAGTGATCTTTTCACCATTCGGGCTGCGCCAAAGAACCTTCACAGACGGCAAGACCCTTGATCGAAGTTTCTTCACCTGCCGATCCAATATCACTACTGGCTGCTCGGTGAACGAAAGATCGCGCTCAAGCTGAACGGTCTGATGCTGAATCGTGTGAGAAGGGTCATGAAGATATCTGCGTAGCATCGACACGTGAAATACGGGGTGAACATCCGGAAAGCTGGGTGGAAGAGCCAAACGATATGCAACCGCGCCGACACGCTCGAGGATCTCGAAGGGACCCACAAATCTGGGACTAAGCTTTCCTTTTCGCCCAAATCTCATCACGCCCTTCATCGGAGAGACCCTCAGAAAAACGTGATCGCCAACTGCGGACTCTAGTCTGCGACGGCGCCTGTCTACATACGATTTCTGCCAGCTCTGGGCCGCTCTCATCCGGTCTCGAATCAACTGTATCTTCTCGGTCGTCTCCTGCACGATCTGCGGCCCCAAAATACTGCTCTCGCTAAGCTCAGTCCAACTGACAGGCGATCTACATCTCCTCCTATAAAAGGCCTCGAAAGGTGCCATCTGAATAGTATCCTGGAAGCTGTTGTTGTAGGAGAACTCCACTAAGGGTAAATGATGATCCCAGCTACCTCCGAAGTCTAAAACGCACGCTCGGAGCATGTCCTCGAGAGTCTGAATACTCCGCTCTAACTGGCCGTCGGTCTGCGGATGAAATGCTGTGCTGAAACTCAAACGAGTGCCTAATGCCTCCTGAAGTCTCTGCCATAGTCGGCTGGTAAACTGGGTGCCTCGGTCTGACACGATACAAGTCGGGATGCCATGCAACCGTACGATCTCGTCAATGTAAATCTGGGCATACTGAGCAAAACTGAAAATGGTCTTCACTGGTAGGAAGTGAGCCGCTTCGTCAATCGATCCACGATCACCCAAATGGAGTTGTACCATTGACTGGTCCTGGGTAGACCCACAACGAAGTCCATAGAAATCTGCTCCCATTTCGACTCCGGAATGGGCAAAGGCTGCAACTCTCCTGCTGGCCTCTGGTGCTCGGCCTTGACTTGCTGACAAGTCAGGCATCTCGACACGAAGTCTGTGACGTCCCTCTTCATTCCGTCCCACCAGTAAACAACTTTCAAATCGCGGTACATCTTGGTGGAACCCGGATGAACGCTGTATATCGATCTATGCACCTCCTCAAGAATCTCGCGGCGCAGTCTCTCGGAATCTGGTACGCACAATCGAGTCCCAAATCGCAGTACTCCCTAATCATCGATCACGAACTCGGAATCTCTGCCCTTCCTATTCTGCTCCATGATCTCTGAAAGACGGTCATCACTGGGCTGTGTATCTCGAATACGGTCAAGCAACTGCGGACGTGCACGAACATGCGCAAGCTGTCCCTCTGTCGGAGTGAACTCGAACTCAACTCGGCTGTCGCATAAAATCTGCCAATCTGCTGACGACTGCCTCTGTACAGCACTCAAACAAGATAAACTACCTCCGGGCCTCCTACTCAAAGCATCAGCCACCACGTTCTCCTTCCCCGGATGGTAAAGGATCTCGCAATCATAGTCTTTCACCAGCTCCATCCAACGGCGCTGTCTCAGATTCAGGTCTCGCTGCTGAAATATATACTTCAAGCTCTTGTGGTCCGTAAATATCTGGCACGACTCGCCGTATAGGTAATGTCTCCAGATCTTGAGTGCAAACACCACTGCAGCCATCTCTAAATCGTGCGTAGGATAGTTCTGTTCATGTGCCTTCAGCTGTCGAGAAGCATACGCGATAACTCTATCATGCTGCGTCAACACGCAACCTAGTCCCACTCAAGAAGCATCGCAATAAACCACGAATCCGCCCGATCCCGAAGGCAATGACAACACTGGTGCAGTAGTCAGACGAGTCTTCAACTGCTAGAAGCTATGCTCGCACGCCTCGGTCCATTCAAAAGGAACTCCCTTCCGGGTCAATCCGGTCAACGGTGCAGCAATACGGAGAAGTCCTGAACGAATCGTCGGTAGTAGCCAGCCAGGCCTAGGAAACTGCGGATCTCCGTAACTGATGTCGGTCTGGGCCAATGCTGAACGGCTTCGATCTTCTTCGGGTCCACACATAAGCCATCTCTCGTAATCACGTGACCCAAGAAATCAACGCTGTCAAGCCAAAACGCACACTTGGAGAATTTCGCGAACAGCTGATGCTCTCTCAAAGTATGCAACGTGATCCGCAAATGCTGCTCGTGCTCCTCTCGGCTCCGGGAATACACCAAAATATCATCAATAAACACGATGATGAACAGATCTAGATACGGCCTGAAAATGCGGTTCATCAAATCCATAAACACGGCTGGTGCATTGGTGAGTCCGAACGACATCACCAAAAACTCATAGTGCCCGTAACGTGTGTGAAAAGCCGTCCTCGGAATATCCTCCTGTCGCACCCGCAACTGATGGTATCCCGATCGCAAGTCAATCCTCGAAAAGTATCCCTCACCCTAAAGCTGGTCAAACAAATCATCGATACGTGGTAAGGGATATCTGTTCCGTACAGTAACTCTGTTCAGCTGGCGGTAATCAATGCATAAGTGCAAACTTCTGTCTTTCTTCTTGACGAACAGGAAAGGAGAACCCCACGGAGAAACACTAGGTCGAACAAGCCCCTTATCTAACAAACCCTGCAACTGATCCTTCAGCTCTCTAAGTTCCGCCGGGACCATCTGATAAGGCGGTATGGAAATAGGCCCCGAGCCGGGAATCAAGTCAATGCAGAACTCAACATCGCGCTCAGGCGGTAGCCCAGGCAGCTCGTCAGGGAAAACATCAGGGAACTCACATACAATCGGGACCTGGTCCTAAGGAACCTCTGTAGCTCGAGTATCACAAACAGACGCTAAGAATCCCTGACATCCCTTCCGTAGTAGCTGACTGTTCATATCAGATTTTTGCATTTTTATACCGCCCAATTTTTATCACATTGCTTATCGTTAGATACTCTTGAGCCGTGTTTGCTAGTTAATTGCAGGATACAGGTTCTCAGCTCTAAACAGTGAAATTCATGGAAAAGCACGACAAATTCCGGATTACTTCCAACCACAGATAAAACACGGGTCTCTGCTCTCTATCCGTATGTTGCCACACACCAGTTTAAGGGACAAAATGGCAAATCAATGTCATTTTCATGCACAAAGCTCAATGTCAACACAAGATCCAACATATCTACGTGGAGCTCAAGAAAAATCATGACAAAAGATCCACATCACATCACCTTTTGATCTGCTGAAATTCTGGAAAAATTGTGAAGAGATTCTGAGAAACAACATATACCAGACTGAAGAGTACATAAAACCAGGGAATCCCACAAAATTGCATGATCTAACTCCTCTATACGGCCGCGGATCCGCGGCCAACATAGGGTCTAGGCCGCGGATCCACGGCCGTATGGGCTCGTCAGATGAAGAATTTTCAGGGGCAGTTTTGGCATTTCATGTGGGGACAGATTGTTGCCCTAGGTTTTCAGTTTCCTTCTTATAAATAGCCCAGAACAATGCCAAGTGAGAGGTGCTTATTCTTGTGTAAAATTTAGGATATGTTTTATAGTTCTTCTTCCTCTTTTCATCTTTTCTCCATTAAAATCTTGTAGTGAGGTTTCATGAGTGAAGTGATGAATAAAAGAGTTCTTTTTGTTACCATGCTTGTCTTGTTATGTTGTTAATTATAATTGCTTGTATTTTTCATTTGCTAATCTAGTTGTTGTTATTTGTTGTTTATTTCTTTCTTGTTCTCTCTTTCTTTATCCTTAACAACAATGATGTTTAAGCTTGATCCTTGCCAAGGTGAGGTCTCAAATAGCTAGTTGTAATCTTCTAACCTCCTTCTTTCTATCTTTCTCCTTTTATTGTATTTTCTTTTTCTTATAATGGGTGAGTAGTTTTCTTACTTGTTAGGGTAGGATAAGGAATGTTTGAGAGAAGGAAATCTCTTTCACTCTTTCCTTGCCCAACATCTTAATTCGGACTCCCGTTAATTGAACCACAATCCGCTCCCTACGGCACCCTATCCTACATGATAGCGGTGATTCCTTAGTGAGACCGGTTGTGGTAGAATTAACCGGAGGTTAAGGCTAAGAGCCAAGAACGGACGGACAAGCACCAAAAGGAAGAACTTAAGCGTTGGAAAGCCTAGCTTATACTCGCAAGTTTCTTCCTAGTCGTGCTAATCTCCGTTGTTGCCGATTACTGTAACACTGATATTAAGAATGGCAACGAAAGAAGTGAACGACTCCTAACTCAAACTAACCTAATCCTAACCCTAACAAGCTCTCTTTATATATCATTTTAGCACATAGTTAATCACAAAACAAACCTGGACATTTGGACTTAACTCGTTAAAGCATATAGAAAAAGATTCCCATCTCCCTGCGGACGACCCGTACTCAACCGGCTAGCTACAAGCGAAAATGTCTTGATTGCGGTAATAAACTTGAACACGCAAAAACTCTACCAATCAAATGGCGCCGTTGCCGGGGAGACGGTAGTTTATTTCTTTGTGTAATTTCGGGTTAATTTGTGAATATAAATCATAACCGAAAAACAAACAAAAAAATATACATTGTAAAAAAACCATCTTGTTATTTTTGATTAGTTTTTGTGCAAGTGTGCGGGATAAAAAGACGGTCGAGTTCAGTACCAAAGACGTGGGAAGTTAGACCCATATCTCGCGGCTACACCGCGACGGATCAAGACAAGAACCAACAGTCTACTGTCAAATTCTGGGGCAGATCCAGTGAGCAAATCAAGATTCAGGAGCTCCAGAAAAGAAGAGGACACACATGGCAGCAGAGTCAAGGAATTTGAAGGGCCAATTCCACTTACATACCGCGGAACCGCGGCATAAGCGCTCTATTGCCACTGAACCGCGGTCATTTGTGGCCGTCGATTCCTAAAAATCCTGTAAGTCTCTCAAACTCTCTTCTCCACTCCTCTGAACTCCACTGAACTATGTTTTCTGCAGCATTCTTTGCGCAAACTCTCTTCCCCCTTCCAATAAATTGTTTTTGTGCAGGATTCTTTGCGCCGTGCTAAAAAATAAAAAATTGATTGCAGTTGATTGTTACTGCTTTGCATATTTTAATCGGACTTTAAGGGGCTTGAAACCAATCTAGATTGGGTAGGGATTTCATCACCCTTCCCACGACCCCAGAAATCACAAAAATCATATGCATTGACCATTATTTAATTAAAAAATACTAGACTCGGCACTAAGGACTTCGCGCTCAATAGGACAGAGGACTAGTTACAGGAATCGGCCGTTTATCCTATCCTGACTTTGCGGTGTCTAGGCAAGTGTGTCTGTAGCGCTTTGAAAAGTCGTTTTGGTGTTTTCCTGAAAATCGGTGAAAATTCGGTATTTTTCCGTAAACCGTCTTTTTTGTTATTTTGCAGTTTAGGACTAATTATACCTAATTTGGATATGTAATTGCTAGTTTTTAGTAGCAAATGAGTTACTTATGAAATTCTGGTCGTTTAAAAATTTTCCCTAATTTTTCAATTTTTAATATTATTTTAAGCCGGTAAGAAAATACATTAAATTAGCGATAAATACAAATTTAAATGGGCTAAATTTAATCTTTAAAATCATGTTAATTAAAATCTAGTTGTAATATAATTTTTTAGTATTTTATTTCAAGTTTTAACTAATTTTTTATTATGGAAAACGAAATTTATTGAATTTTAAGCTAAAACTTGCAATTTTGGACTTGTGGGGGTCTTTTTGCATAGAATTTCTTTGTAAAATCTCTCTCACTCACTCCCCTCCTCTAGGCCGGCCCCACCATCATCAGGTCCAGAAATTTCCTTGCCTCTTCGACTTTTATTCTTGTGTGGAAATGGTATGAAAAGGATTAAAATATTGTAATTTAGAGTATGGTGTACTTGTGAATGGAATGGGCTTTGACTTGGAGAAAATTCCACAATCCCACACCATTCTCCCCCACTCCCTTCCCACTTGGCCGAGACAACCAGCAGCAGCCCCCTTTTCTTTTTCCCCAAATTCTTCATCTCCTTTTTGCTTCAATTTCATCCAAAAATCCACCGAAATCCCTAATTTTCTTCACAAATTCAACACAAAACCTTATTCTATCTCTTTTCAAGCCCAAATTGGTTTAAATCTTGGAGAAAGGAGGTGTCTTGGGAGGCTTGAGCAAGCTTAGGATTGAACTTTTGAGGTATAACTTCTAATCAAATGGTTAAATTGTAGTTAAAGTGTGCTAATTAGGACTTGCATGTTGTGTTAGTATTAAAATTTTAGCTAAATCCTAATCTAGTTTTTTTTTTTAGTTCATGTCTTTAATTTTAGTTAGGGATTAGAAAACCATTATTAGGTTAATTAATATATTTTGCTATCTAGTGTTTTGCTAACCTAAATCTAAGAGATTAACTTGCTATTGGGTTTCAAATTAGTGTTAGTTTAAGTTTTTCTAGTATGGTTTTTTAATTGCAATTGCTATTGATAAAAATCATGAAAGGGTTGGTTATGGAATATAGGTTTTGAAGCATAGTTAATGGTTTAAAATTAGTGTAGTGGCTATCTAGTGGGTTAGTTTGGATGTTTGTGTTGGATTGTGAGCACTTTATCGTAAAATGGCGATGTTGCGCCGATTTTTGGAATGTTTGTGCTTACTAGTTTTGTTATAAAATTATGTGATGAATTATTTTTGATATCTTGATGATTGTATTGGCTTATCCTATGACATTTAGGATGTGTGAGTGCGGTTTTTTTAGTGTGTGGGTTTTAGCTTTGCCGGGCGACCAAATCGACGATTTTAGTTAGTTTTTGCGATTTTCGCGTGTGTTCCGCGCACCTTTTGCACGTTGTACCTAGCTTGTGAACGTTAGTATTTTCATTTGGGATTTGCGTCGTTTCATGGTATGTAATCTTATGTTTGGTATTGATGTAAATTCCAGATTCGGTCGCGGAGACGTCAGACGCGGCACGAAAGGGGAAAGCGGTGATTGGACGTGACTAGCTAGGGATTCCGGTGAGTAGATGTAACATCTACGGGGGACTATCGTTGGATGGCGCAAGCCGCCCGATAGTTTTAGTAGCTTAAAAAGATTCTTAGTAATGTTAGTACTTAGGGGTGTAATACTTGTATGATTATTTGCTACATTCATGCCTTATATTGACATACATATGCGAACCCATTCTATAGGACACCTGCACCATTGCCAGGGTTTTTATATGCAGCACGAGCACTATTCATGCTTACACCCACGCCCTGGCAATTGCCATGCCACCATAATAGATAACCTATAAATTGAAACCTTTTACTAGAATTGATACTTAAACTTGTGCTATTGCCTTTAATTCCTTAAAATGAAATCGTAGGATTGCTATTCATGTGCATGTACCTCATCATATTATTTGTTCATGCCTAGTCTATTAATCACACATCGCAACTTGATTATTGATACCATATGCATTCATTATCATTGACATATGTACTTATGAGGATTTCATGAGATTTTATGATATTTCTGGATTTCGGGGGAAAGCCGCAAAAATTCCTAAACTTATTTCTTTTTTTTAAAATATTTAAATTGCGGTTTTCTAGTGATGTAAGTGTCGTCGACCATGAGTTTGCTATGGTTTTTGAGACCCGTTTCAAGGAGTTGGATGAACCGTCTCGGGTACATGGTGGGCCCGGTAAGGTACCCCGGGGCAAGAAGCTCGTGTGCTGACGATGAGCCTGGCAGGGGACGGATTACCTACCGGTGACTGTTTGGCACGGCGGATATCCAGAGGATACCGACCGTGGCCGTGAGATGATGAGATATTGATATTGAGATGGGTCAGCCGGATGGCTGAGGCCAGAGATACTATGACATGGATATATGAGATTTGTGTTAGTTTTGAGGTGTCGTTGCTGGACATAGGTTCTTGTTGATTCTATTGGTATTGTGCTGGTATTTCAAAAGAGATTCCTAAAGGAAAAACATGATTCTTATACTTACACATTCAGATCAAGAGTTGATTCGCATTGCATTCATACCTGCTAGTATATTCATATTGCATACATACCTGCTATTATGTCCTACCTTACCTGTATTTTAGATGCTAGGATGCTTGTGTGCATGCATTCGATAGCCTGTGTAGATGTTATTTATTACTCACGAGTTGGCAACTCACCCCCGTTGTGCCACAGCCTTATGCAGGTCCGCTCCGTCAGTACAATAGCGGCGGGCGCACTTGCTTCTTTTGCCTCTTTTGCCTGGACTCGAGGTTTTGCTCTTAGGTGGGTTATATTATTATTATTTTTGTAACACCTTGTATATTCTTTGTATCTAGTGTACTCCATCTACTGTATCTACCAGTATTGTTGTATATTGACCTAGAGATGAGACTGTGAGATTTGTGGACTTTTTATGCTGTATTTTGGGGTCGAGCTCACTTGAGTCGACATGTTGTTTTTCTCATGCTTCTTTATGATTATTTTGCATGTTGTTGTTTTATATTGCGTGGGATTTGTGACCGCCTTGTGGCAAAGAGCTAGCTCCCGCTTGGGGATGCCTTATTTTTTGGATTTATATATATTCTTGTTGTACCCATTTTGGGGGCCAGTATTTACAAAGGAGACTCTGCCGAAATTTTCGGAAAAATTGATATTGTTTTTAAAATGGCTTGATATGACTCATTTGATAAACTCGCTTTCAATTGATTGGTTTTCCTTCATTCTTTTGCTTATTTGGATTTGGTTTCTGGGCTTTGGCTTACTTATTTTACGGATGTCTTGAGACGTTTCGTAACTTAAGTGCAAGTCACGTTCCGTACTCTGCGGGTCGTGACAAAGTTGGTATCAGAGCAATAGGTTTTACCTTTTTGAGTGTAGGATGACCCTTGGTAGATGGAGTAAGTGACTTAAATAGGGTAACGTAGCGTGTGTATGTCCGCGGCATACTTGCGATACGGTACTCCGCCCAAGTGACTTTAGGATATACTTGCTTGAAATTCCTTCTTCAATTCCGTGTATCCTATGATTCTATTGCACTGTTCTTATTACCCCTTTTTCCTGTACCAGCCACTATGCCGCCGAAGGCTACGAGGGCACAGAGGGCTGCCGCCCGAGACGAGATTCGAGCTGGCTCGTCCGAGACTAGGACTGAGCAGGGTGGTATGCCTACGCCGCAGGGATAGACCGATCCACCTTCCCCAGGCCGTATGGATAGGCTTGAGACTGGTATGGAGGAGTTGCGACAGATGATGGGGAGTATGCAGGAGCTACGTCAGATGGTAGGATCCCTAGTTGCAGCCAGTCGTACACCGAGGCCGGATGACGCACCTACTACATCCCAGACTACTATGATACCTGCTCCTACTACTACCGCCGTCAACATCCCGGTTTCACTACAGGATTTCATGAGGCTGAGACCTCCAGTATTCACCGGCACCGAGGCAGCGGAGGACCCACAGACGTTCCTTGACAGTTTAGCCAGGATCTGCCGTTCGCTGAGATGTTCGGATGATCGATGGGTAGAGCTTGCGAGTTTCCGACTAGAGGGTCTCGCGCAGACATGGTGGGAGTCAGTCTTGAGAGGTCGAGCTGCAGGTCTACCGCCTATGACTTGGGCCGAGTTTACAGCGGTCTTTCTAGCTCATTTCCTCCCAGAGAGCGTTCGTGACGCCAGAGCTCGTAGCTTCGAGTCCTTAGTCAAGACACCTGGGATGACGGTGTCTGAGTATGACATCCAGTTTACACAGTTATCCCGATATGCTCCGTATTTAGTGGATACCGAAGAGAAGATAGTGAAGAGGTTCGTACAGGGACTTAATGCCCAGCTATATCTTGCCATTGGCGCCCAGCACTACGGCACTTATTCAGCTGCTATGGATACGGCATTACGGATGAAGGCATGCATATCACAGACTTCGGCCGTTTCTGGGCCGAAGAGGATTCGCACCGATGTACCGTCTCAGAGGCAGCGCGCCAGATTCTTTCCGAGAGATAAGCCTGGCAGAGGATTTGGACGGGGACAGTTATATGGTTCACATCCCCAGGGACAGCAGCCGTCGCCAGGGTGTTTTGGGTGCGGGAGTCCGCACCATCTTGTCATAGACTGTCCGGCGAGACGACAGGGAGCGACGATCGTTCCGCATGTGACCCTACCACCATCACCACCCCCTTCTCAGAGAGCCCTACTTCCTACCACAGGCGATGCTCCACGCCAGTTAGGTGCACCCAGAGGCCGTGGACGCGACGGTCCTGTTCAGAGAGGACGAGGAGGCAGAGGCCGAGGTCGAGGTCAGCTCGCTATCGGTGGAGGACAGGCCCGAGTATTTGCTTTGACACCGCAGGATGCGCAGGCATCCAACGACGTTGTGACAGGTACCTTATCCGTTTGTTCTTTCGACGCACGGGTATTATTCGACCCAGGTTCCACACATTCGTATGTCTCTACACACTTTGCACCGATGTTGGGCCGTGAGTCGTCGTCGTTAGATCATCCGCTTGTTGTTGTTACTTCGGTAGGCGAGTCGTTTGTCACTCGTTTTGTATTTCGATTGTGTTCCGTTCGTATCGGGGAGAGGGATTCATCGGTTGATTTGATTCTCCTCGATATGTTGGACTTTGATGTGCTTCTGGGCATGGATTGGCTAGCCACTTGTTATGCTTCGGTGGACTGCCGTGAGAAGGCAGTCAGATTTAGCTTTCCGGGAGAGCCAGTCATTGTTATTCAGGGAGACCGCAGTGTCACCCTTCCCAGCTTAATTTCGTCTCTTCGCGCTGGTCAGCTCTTGCGGAAGGGATGTCAGGGATTCTTAGCGTATATTTGTGATACTCGAGCTGCAGAGGTTCCGTTGGACCGGGTCCCGGTTGTTTGTGAGTTCCCTGATGTTTTCCCTGATGAGCTACCTGGGCTACCACCTGAGCGCGACGTTGAGTTCTGCATCGATTTGATTCCCGGCTCGGGGCCTATTTCTATACCGCCTTATCGGATGGCCCCGGCAGAGCTTCGAGAGCTGAAGGATCAGTTGCAGGATTTGTTAGATAAGGGGCTTATTCGACCTAATGTTTCTCCGTGGGGTGCTCCGGTCTTGTTTGTCAAGAAGAAGGATGGAAGTTTGCGCTTATGTATCGACTACCGCCAGCTGAACAAGGTTACCGTGCGGAACAGATATCCGTTGCCACGCATTGATGATTTGTTCGACCAGTTTCAGGGTGCGGGGTATTTTTCGAGGATCGACTTGCGATCAGGATACTATCAGCTGCGAGTTCGACAGGAGGATATACCGAGGACAGCTTTCCGCACGCGCTACGGCCACTATGAGTTTTTGGTGATGTCGTTCGGACTCACCAACGCCCCGGCAGCATTCATGGATTTGATGAACCGTACATTCAGGACGTATCTTGACTTGTTCATCATCGTGTTTATCGACGATATCTTGGTGTACTCCCGGAGCAGAGAGGACCACGAGCAGCACTTGCGGATTACGTTACAGACTCTGAGGGAGCACCAGCTGTTCACAAAGTTCTCCAAGTGTGAATTCTGGCTGGACAGCGTCGGATTCTTGGGTCACGTGATTACGAGAGACGGCATATGTGTGGACCCGAAGAAGATTGAGGCTGTTCAGCAGTGGCCCCGACCTACATCAGTTACTGAGATCCATAGTTTTCTAGGCCTGGCAGGTTACTACAGGCGTTTTGTTCAGGACTTCTCCCGTATAGCTGCACCTTTGACCGGTTTGACCCGGAAGGGAGTTCCTTTCGTTTGGACAGAGGAGTGCGAGCGCAGTTTTCAGCAGCTACGGACTTGTTTGACTACGGCGCCGGTATTATCTTTGCCTTCGGGATCAGGCGGATTTGTGGTCTACTGTGATGCTTCGCGAGCAGGGTTAGGATGCGTATTGATGCAGCATGGCCGGGTGATCGCATATGCTTCTCGGCAGTTAAAGAAGCATGAACAGAACTACCCTACTCACGATTTGGAGATGGCTGCAGTGGTCTTTGCACTGAAGATTTGGCGACATTACCTATATGACGAGTCGTGCCAAATATTCACAGACCACAAGAGCTTAAAATACATATTTCAGCAGCGATACCTGAACCTCAGACAGCGTCGTTGGATGGAGTTGGTGAAAGACTACGACTGCGAGATCTTATATCACCCAGGCAAAGCGAATGTTGTGGCAGATGCTTTGAGCAGGAGGCCCGGGGGTAGTCTATCTTATTTGCGCGCAGTGCAGAGGCAGTCGTCAGCAGATTGATAGACTTTATGCGACAGCCGAGTTGAGTTCGAGTTCACTCAGACAGGGGGACAGCTCGCGCATGTTCGTGCACGCCCACAGTTGCTTGACCGTATATATGAGGCACAGCGCAGAAACGACCGTTGCTCAGAGATCATGGCACAGATGGGACAGGGCAGATTTTCCGAGTTCGTGATTGATGATCAGGGGATTTTACGCTATGGATCTAGACTGTGCGTACCAGATGCTGATGGATTGCGGCGCGACATTCTTGAGGAGGCACACCGATCAGTGTATAGTGTCCACCCCGGTTCCACTAAGATGTACCATGATATGAGAGAGACCTACTGGTGGGACGGGATGAAGAGGGACATCGCGGAGTTTGTATCGAGATGCCTGACTTGTCAGCAAGTTAAGGCCGAGCACCAGAGGCCCGCAGGAGAGCTACAGCCGTTACCCATTCCGGAGTGGAAATGGGAGCAGATTTCGATGGATTTCATTATGGGTCTACCCAGGACCAGTCGAGGGTATGACTCCATCTGGGTGATCGTAGATCGATTGACGAAAGCGGCTCACTTCCTGCCAGTGAAGACCACTTTCAGCTTCGCTCTATATGCCCAGCTTTACATCGACGAGATCGTGCGGTTGCATGGCGTACCGACTTGTATCGTGTCAGATCGAGACACCCAGTTCACCAGCCGACTTTGGCAGAGACTTCAGGAGGCTTTGGGCACTCGTTTGAGCTTCAGCACAGCGTTTCACCTACAGACCGACGGACAGTCAGAGTGGACCATTCAGACTCTCGAGGACATGCACAGAGCGTGCATTTTAGACTTCGACGGTAGCTGGGATCGTCATTTACCTCTAGTGGAGTTCTCCTACAACAACAGCTTCTAGGATACTATTCAGATGGCACCTTTCGAGGCATTGTATGGGAGGAGATGCAGATCGCCCGTCTGTTGGACAGAGCTCAGCGAGAACAGTATTTTGGGGCTGCAGCTTGTTGAGGAGACAACAGCGAAGATATAGTTGATCTGAGACCGGATGAGAGCGGCTCAGAGCAAGCAGAAATCGTATGCAGACAGGCGCCGTCGCAGACTAGAGTTCGCAGTTGGCGATCATGTTTTTCTGAGGGTCTCTCCGATGAAGGGCGTGATGCGATTTGGGCGAAAAGGAAAGCTTAGTCCCAGATTTGTGGGTCCCTTCGAGATTCTCGAGCGTGTCGGCGCAGTTGCATATCGTTTGGCTCTTCCACCCAACTTTCCAGATGTTCACCCCGTCTTCCATATTTCGATGCTCCGCAAGTACCTTCACGACCCTTCGCATGCGATTCAGCACCCGACAGTCCAGCTAGAGCGCGACCTTTCTTTTGCAGAGCAGCCGGTGTCCATCCTGGATCGGCAGGTGAAGAAGTTGAGATCGAAAGTTATACCGACCGTCAAGGTCCTTTGACGTGGCCCGAGCAGCGGGGAGGTCACCTGGGAGACCGAGGGCGAGATGAGGAAGAAATATCCCCATCTCTTTGAAGGTACGCGTAGTTATATTTTTAAATTCGGGGACCGAATTTCTTTAAGGGGGGAAGATTGTAGCGCCTTGAAAAGTCGTTTTGGTGTTTTCCTGAAAATCGGTGAAAATTCGGTATTTTTCCGTAAACCGTCTTTTTTGTTATTTTGCAGTTTAGGACTAATTATACCTAATTTGGATAGGTAATTGCTAGTTTTTAGTAGCAAATGAGTTACTTATGAAATTTTGGTCGTTTAAAAATTTTCCCTAATTTTTCAATTTTTAATATTATTTTAAGCCGGTAAGAAAATACATTAAATTAGCGATAAATACAAATTTAAATGGGATAAATTTAAGCTTTAAAATCATGTTAATTAAAATCTAGTTGTAATATAATTTTTTAGTATTTTATTTCAAGTTTTAACTAATTTTTTATTATGGAAAACAAAATTTATTGAATTTTAAGCTAAAACTTGCAATTTTGAACTTGTGGGGGGTCTTTTTGCATAGAATTTCTTTGTAAAATCACTCTCACTCACTCCCCTCCTCTAGGCCGGCCCCACCATCATCAGGTCCAGAAATTTCCTTGCCTCTTCGACTTTTATTCTTGTGTGGAAATGGTATGAAAATGATTAAAATATTGTAATTTAGAGTATGGTGTACTTGTGAATGGAATGGGCTTTGACTTGGAGAAAATTCCACAATCCCACACCATTCTCCCCCACTCCCTTCCCACTTGGCCGAGACAACCAGCAGCAGCCCCCTTTTTTTTTCCCCCAAATTCTTCATCTCCTTTTTGCTTCAATTTCATCCAAAAATCCACCGAAATCCCTAATTTTCTTCACAAATTCAACACAAAACCTTATTCTATCTCTTTTCAAGCCCAAATTGGTTTAAATCTTGGAGAAAGGAGGTGTCTTGGGAGGCTTGAGCAAGCTTAGTATTGAACTTTTGAGGTATAACTTCTAATCAAATGGTTAAATTGTAGTTAAAGTGTGCTAATTAGGACTTGCATGTTGTGTTAGTATTAAAATTTTAGCTAAATCCTAATCTAGTTTTTTTTTTAGTTCATGTCTTGAATTTTAGTTAGGGTTTAGAAAACCATTATTAGATTAATTAATTTATTTTGCTATCTAGTGTTTTGCTAACCTAAATCTAAGAGGTTAACTTGCTATTGGGTTTCAAATTAGTGTTAGTTTAAGTTTTTCTAGTATGGTTTTTTAATTGCAATTGCTATTGATAAAAATCATGAAAGGGTTGGTTGTGGAATATAGGTTTTGAAGCATAGTTAATGGTTTAAAATTAGTGTAGTGGCTATCTAGTGGGTTAGTTTGGATGTTTGTGTTGGATTGTGAGCACTTTATCGCAAAACGGCGATGTTGCACCGATTTTTGGAATGTTTGTGCTTACTTGTTTTGTTATAAAATTATGTGATGAATTATTTTTGATATCTTGATGATTGTATTGGCTTATCCTATGACATTTAGGATGTGTGAGTGCGGTTTTTTGAGTGTGTGGGTTTTAGCTTTGCCGGGCGACCAAATCGACGATTTTAGTTAGTTTTTGCGATTTTCCCGTGTGTTCCGCGCACCTTGTGCACGTTGTACCTAGCTTGTGAACGTTAGTATTTTCATTTGGGATTTGCGTCGTTTCATGGTATGTAACCTTATGTTTGGTATTGATGTAAATTCCAGGTTCGGTCGCGGAGACGTCAGACGCGGCACGAAAGGGGAAAGCGGTGATTAGACGTGACTAGCTAGGGATTCCGGTGAGTAGATGTAACATCTACGGGGGACTATCGTTGGATGGCGCAAACCGCCCGATAGTTTTAGTAGCTTAAAAAGATTCTTAGTAATGTTAGTACTTAGGGGTGTAATACTTGTATGATTATTTGCTACATTCATGCCTTATATTGACATACATATGCGAACCCATTCTATAGGACACCTGCACCATTGCCAGGGTTTTTATATGCAGCACGAGCACTATTCATGCTTACACCCACGCCCTGGCAATTGCCATGCCACCACACTAGATAACCTATAAATTGAAACCTTTTACTATAATTGATACTTAAACTTGTGCTATTGCCTTTAATTCCTTAAAATGAAATCGTAGGATTGCTATTCATGTGCATGTACCTCATCATATTATTTGTTCATGCCTAGTCTATTAATCACACATCGCAACTTGATTATTGATACCATATGCATTCATTATCATTGACATATGTACTTATGAGGATTTCATGAGATTTTATGATATTTCTGGATTTCGGGGGAAAGCCGCAAAAATTCCTAAACTTATTACTTTTTTTAAAAATATGTAAATTCCGGTTTTCTAATGATGTAAGTGTCGTCCACCATGAGTTTGCTGTGGTTTTTAAGACCCGTTTCGAGGAGTTGGATGAACCGTCTCGGGTACATGATGGGCCCGGTAAGGTACCCCGGGGCAAGAAGCTCGTGGTGCTGACGATGAGCCTGGCAGGGACGGATTACCTACCGGTGACTGTTTGGCACGGCCGATATCCAGAGGATACCGACCGTGGCCGCGAGATGATGAGATATTGATATTGAGATGGGTCAGCCGGATGGCTGAGGCCAGAGATACTATGACATGGATATATGAGATTTGTGATAGTTTTGAGGTGTCGTTGCTGGACACAGGTTTTTGTTGATTCTATTGGTATTGTGCTGGTATTTCAAAAGAGATTCCTAAAGGAAAAACATGATTCTTATACTTACACATTCAGATCATGAGTTGATTCGCATTGCATTCATACCTGCTAGTATATTCATATTGCATACATACCTGCTATTATGTCTTGCCTTACCTGTATTTTAGATGCTAGGATGCTTGTGTGCATGCATTCGATAGCCAGTGTAGATGTTATTTATTACTCACGAGTTGGCAACTCACCCCCGTTGTGCCACAGCCTTTTACAGGTCCGCTCCGTCAGTACAGTAGCGGCGGGCGCACTTGCTTCTTTTGCCTCTTTTGCCTGGACTCGAGGTTTTGCTCTTAGGTGGGTTATATTTTTATTATTTTTGTACCACCTTGTATATTCTTTGTATCTAGTGTACTCCATCTACTGTATCTACCAGTATTGTTGTATATTGACCTAGAGATGAGACTGTGAGATTTGTGGACTTTTTATGCTGTATTTTAGGGTCGAGCTCACTTGAGTCGACATGCTGTTTTTCTCATGCTTCTTTATATTTATTTTGCATGTTGTTGTTTTATATTGCGTGGGATTTGTGACCGCCTTGTGGCGAAGAGCTAGCTCCCGCTTGGGGATGCCTTATTTGTTGGATTTATATATATTCTTGTTGTACCCATTTTGGGGGCCAGTATTTACAAAGGAGACTCTGCCGAAATTTTCGGAAAAATTGATATTGTTTTTAAAAAGGCTTGATATGACTGATTTGATAAACTCGCTTTCAATTGATTGGTTTTCCTTCATTCTTTTGCTTATTTGGATTTGGTTTCTGGGTTTTGGCTTACTTATTTTACGGATGTCTTGAGACGTTTCGTAACTTAAGTGCCAGTCACGTTCCGTACTCTGCGGGTCGTGACAGTGTCCAAGGCAAGTGGTTACTTAATTAGGACCACTACTTACGTAGTGGGGAGCCTCCCACTTACCTGGCAGCAATTGGCGGAGAAGAGGCGGTTTGAGGTCCTATTTCTAGCCCTTTGGAACAGTTAGGAGCTGTCTAGCTGACCTAGGTGACCTTAGATATAGGTGTGATTGCGCATATTTTGTCTGTGATTGTTTGAAGCCGTAAGTCCATACATATTTCTGTAAAGCTCTTTCTAAAAAAACACAAAACAAAAACTTTTATAAAAACTTGCCCTTTGTCGCCCAAAATCCCATTTTTTCATCACCACCCATCGTATTTCTCCATTGACGTTTTCTTACCCACACCTTCTCCGCTTTGAGTACACTAAACTAGTTTAGTGTATGTCCGGTTACGTTAGTTGCTACCTACTAGGCAATCGACTCAAACGTCGAAACTCCGTCCACACTTCTTTCACCCTTACATTTGCCGGCCAACTCCGACGTTGACCGGAATTCTGTTCACACATCCTCACCTTCACCATCACCAACCTCTTCTTCCGCGATATCAGGATTTAATCCAAACATCCCTTTGACTCCCCCGGGATTGATTCCACCTCCTATGGATGCGAATAACCCACCACCACCGCCTGTTGTTGCGCCACAGCGAATCGCGCTCCAGGATCGTTTCTACCCACCCGTTCTGCACTTCCTACCTGTCTTTCCCTTCCACCGGTCAATGGGGATAATTTTGAAATTAAGCCCCACTTCATTAACATGCTTCCGAAATTTCATGGGCTTGAATCTGAAGAAGCCTATATCTTCATCAACAAGTTTCGAAATGTTTGTGCCATGATGAAAACGACCCAGCTGTCGGACGATGATAAATGGCTACGGGTCATTCCGTTCACTTTGTGCGATCTTGCTGAAAAATGGCTGTATAGCACCGCTTACCACTCCATAACCAGTTCGGACGAGTTTGTGAAAGCTTTTCTCAAGAAATTCTATCCGAATCATAAAACCGTGAGGATCCATAACGAAATCAACCAATTCTCCCAGCTTCCTACTGAACCATTCTGGAAGTGCTTTGACCTGTATAAAGACCTTCTTGTTCAGTGCCCTCACCATGGTATTGAGAAATGGCAACTTTGCCAAACCTTATATGAGGGCCTGAACCCAGCAACCAAGCAGTTGTTGGAAACCATTTGTCAGGGCCACTTCCTATCGAAATCTGACGAGGAAGCATGGCAATTCTTCGACGACCTTGCAGAACAAACACTTCAATGGGAGAGCACCAGACCAACTTTTTCTTCTTCTTCCTCCACTTCTACTAGTCAGTCTAGGGTAGGCATTCACTAACTTGATGTCTCTATTGCGATGAAAGCTGAAATGGCTGCAATAACGAGAAAACTTGAAGCGATAGAGAGCAAATTTTCAACTCCTGCTCCTGCCCCTGTTCTTCCCCTTCGTACCATTTGTGCTTGTTGTTCCGATCCTTCTCACTTAACCGTAGAGTGTCTTTACAATCCACCATCTCAAGGACAGGATCAGGTTAATGCTGCATTTCAGCAAAGATCGAGAAATGATCCATACTCTTCCACCTACAATCCCGGTTGGAGGAACCATCCCAATTTCGCCTGGAATCAGAATCAACATCAATTCCAAGGCAACAATTTCCAAAGGCCCCTTCCGCCGCAACAACAAGCTCAACAACAAACTCAACATCAATTTCAGCAGCCCTTCCAACCCTAACCTTTTCAAAATCAGACGAACAACTTTGCACCCAACAATTCTTTTCCGCAAAACAACTTTGTTCCGTCAAACAACGATAAGGTTTCCTCGCTAGAACGAAGTCTGGAGGCGTTCGTTAAACAATCGACACAATCCACCGCCAACATCCAGTCGTCTATTCAGTCTTTGGTGCAACACACTGCTGCACACGGGCAAAGCATCAAGACCATCGAAGCCCAGATTACACAGCTGAATGCGGCGCTAAGCGAGTGAGAAAAAGGGAAGCTTCCATCTCAACCACTCCCAAATCCCGGTCACCCACATAATGTACATGTTGCTCTTGAGCAACAAAATCATAATGTGAGTGCCGTTACTGCATTGAGATCAGGAAGGATGTTGCAAAACAGTATTGGCACATGGATCGACGATGACACCCCGGCCGCTTCTTCTTCTTCTTCTTCTCCTTCGTCTTCTGAGCCTAATCACCATTCTTCAAAAGGCTCTTCTTCTGCTATAAACGGACCCATTTCTCACTCCACGAAAACACCAGCTCTGGGATCCGTTCCAACTCCACAATCTCCTCCACAAGCATTGGATTCAACCAATTTTAAAAACGTTCCATTTCCAAACCGGTTGAAGTTCAATAAACAAAATCCACAAATGGAGAAGATTCTGGAGTTGTTTAAGCAGGTTAACATCAACATTCCCTTTTTAGATGCTGTCCAACAAGTCCCGTCCTACGCGAAAATCTTAAAGGACTTGTGCACGAAAAAGAGGAAATCTCAGGTACCCAAGAAAGTTTTCTTGGCTAGTGCTGTGAGTGATGCTCTTACCCAATCTTTACCTCAAAAACGGAAGGACCCTGGCTGTCCTACGATTTCTATTACCATTGGGGATAAGAACATCAACCGCACACTATTAGATCTTGGTGCCAGTGTTAACCTGCTTTCGTACTCAGTATATGAGCAACTAGGTGTAGGAGAGCTGAATCCCACACACTGTACTCTCCAAATGGCTGACCGATCAATCACCCATCCTAGGGATGAGCTAGAGGATGTGTTAATCAAGGTTGGGGACTTCATATTCCCCTTTGACTTCATTGTATTAGACACACAGCCTATAGCTAACCCCCGCAATCAAATTCCGGTGATACTCGGTCGCCCATTCCTTGCAACCTCAAATGCTGTGATCAATTGTCGAAATGGTTCGATGAACCTCTCTTTTGGAAACATGACAATTGAACTCAACATTTTTAGGTTGGGGAATCAGCCCTCCGAACCTAATGCTTATATACCAGACGTTTGCTCAATCCAGGAGATCACCCCAGAAGAGTGTGAATTCGAGGAGTTTTTGTTCGATCACGATAACCTTAACGCCACTAGTGCGTTCCTCTTCAAACCTGCTGCTGTTTCTGCGCCCGACAATGACTACGAGTGTTTCAATTTCTCGAACGATCTTAACCACTCACCACCCGAGTTTGAATCCTTCGAATTTCCGGATGAGTTACATGAACCATCCAACTCGGTCGCTTACACTCGTTTTGAGCCTTTGCTGGAATCCTTTGAGTTCGAGACCTTTTCACCAATCTTGCCTTCAATCGTTTCACCTCCAACGCTCGAACTTAAGCCTTTGCCATCTCACCTTAAGTACGCTTACTTGGGTGAGAACGAGACCCTTCCTGTTATCATCTCGGCTTCTCTAGCTCCAGAGCAAGAAAAAGCCCTTCTTGCGGTCTTGCATAGCAATAGGCAAGCTTTTGGCTGGTCAATTGCGGACATCAAGGGGATTAGTCCCCTGATCGTTGAACATCACATTCATCTGATGGATGATGCCAAACCAGCCAGGGATCCACAAAGACGACTCAACCCAGTCATGAAGGAGGCTATACAAAAGGAGATCGTAAAATGTCTGGATAGTGGTATCATTTACCCTATCTCTGATAGCCAGTGGGTTAGCCCCATTCACGTTGTCCCCAAGAAATCAGGCATAACGGTCATAACCAACGAGGCGAACGAGTTAATCCCTACTCGCACCCAGACTGGGTGGCGAGTATGCATCGATTACAGAAAACTCAACACCGCTACGCGGAAGGACCACTTTCCGCTACCTTTCATTGACCAGATGCTTGAGTGATTGGCTGGACACGAGTACTACTGCTTTCTTGATGGCTACTCCGGCTATAATCAAATTCCCATCACCGAAAAAGACCAGGACAAGACCACATTCACTTGTCCTTTCGGCACGTTTTCATATCGTCGCATGCCCTTTGGGTTATGCAATGCGCCCGCTACCTTCCAGCGGTGTATGATGGGAATCTTCTCAGACATGGTGGAAAAATTCCTGGAGATCTTCATGGACGATTTCTCCATCTTCAGCGATTCTTTTAATGAGTGTTTGCTGCATCTCGACGCTATCCTTACCCGATGTAAGGACAAGAACCTCACTTTGAATTGGGAGAAGTGCCACTTCATGGTGCGCGAAGGTATTGTCTTAGGACATAACATTTCGCAAAATGGCATAGAGGTTGACAAAGCGAAGATTGAGGTCATTTCCAATCTCCCTTCTCCCAGATGCGTCAGAGACATCCGAGCCTTCCTTGGCCATGCCGGTTTCTATAGACAGTTCATCAAGGACTTTAGCAAGATTGCTAGGCCCTTGACTTTTTTGCTGGCCAAGGACACACCATTCGACTTCAACTCGGGCTGTATGACTGCGTTCGAGTCATTAAAAAGCTCACTCACTTCTGCTCCCGTTCTTTCTTCTCCTGACTGGACGCACCCATTTGAGATTATGTGCGATGCATCCGACTTTGCCATTGGTGCTGTCCTTGGACAACACATCAACAAAATACCGCACGTAATCTATTATGCTAGCCGAACCCTGAACGACGCCCAACTTAATTATACAACAACTGAGAAGGAATTCTTGGCTGTTATATTTGCTTTAGAAAAGTTCAGGCCCTACCTCATCGGCTCTCCAGTCATTGTCTACACAGACCATTCTGCTCTGCGCCATCTTTTTGCGAAGAAAGATGCAAAATCTCGGCTAATACGTTGGATCCTCTTACTTCAAGAGTTTGACATTGTCATCAAGGACAAAAGAGGATGTGAGAACGTAGTCGCCGACCATCTCTCAGGACATCCTTCTTCGCCGTCGCTTCAAATTTCGATCAACGACGTTTTTCCGGATGAACAACTCTTGACAGTGTCTTGCGAACCCTGGTTCGCAGATATTGTGAACTATTTGGCCACAGGATTACTACCGACTGAATGGTCAAGTCAGGAAAGACTTCGATTCTTATCCCAAGTAAAACACTTTTACTGGGATGAACCCTATCTGTTCAAGTACTTTCCCGACCAGATTATTCGTCAGTGTGTCCCTGACGATGAATTCAAGAGTGTGCTGTCGTTTTGCCACGATCAAGCATGTGGCGGGCATTTTGGCCCCAGAAAGACAGCTGAGAAGATCTTGCAGTGTGGTTTCTACTGGCCACAATTCTTCAAAGACGCTCATGACTACTGCAAGACAAGCTCCCGGTGCCAACACATAGGCCGGATATCCAGAAGGAACGAGATGCCGCTCCAACCAATCTTGGTTGTAGAGATTTTCGACGTTTGGGGATAGATTTCATGGGGCCGTTTCCCAGCTCTTTTGGAAACTTGTACATCCTTCTCGCTGTTGATTATGTCTCTAAGTGGGTCGAGGCTGTGCCCAGCTAGACTAACGACAACAAGGTTGTCGTTAGGTTTCTTAAAGAAAACATTTTCTCCCGGTTTGGGCACCGCTGAGCGATCATTAGCGACAATGGAACGCATTTCTGCAATAAGACTTTCGAGGCCTTGATGCGAAAATATTCCATTAATCATAAGCTATCTACGCCCTACCACCCCCAAACCTGTGGGCAAGCCGAAGTTTCAAATCGGCAAATCAAGCAGATACTGGAGAAGACGGTTTCCAAGAACCGTAAGGATTGGTCGTTGAAACTCACTGATGCCCGTTGGGCATTTCGAACTTCTTATAAGACCGATCTTGGCATGTCTCCCTATCGGCTTGTGTACGGAAAGGCTTGCCACCTCCCTATGGAAATAGAGCATCACACATTTTGGGCGATAAAGGAGCTGAATCTGTCTCTCGAAGATGCGGGCAGCCATCGGAAGCTGTAGTTGAACAAATTGAGCGAGCTTCGGGATGAGGCTTACGAAAACGCGGTTGTCGTTAAAAACCGAACGAAGGTGTTTCACGATAAACACCTTTTGCGCAAAACATTCGTACATGGTCAACAGGTACTGCTTTATGACACCCGGCTACATTTCCATCCAGGAAAGCTCAGATCTTGCTGGAAAGGGCCATATTTTGTGCGGAATGTGTATCCGCATGGCGCTGTGGATTTGGAGAATCCAAAGGACGGTTCATTTTTCAAAGTAAACGGACACAGACAAAAACCGTACCTTAGTGTCGAACCAACAGAGGAGCTCCTGGTCTTACAGGAGCCGGTTTACCCTGCATAATCTTCCTCTGCTACCACCAAACTTCGGTTATCCAGCCAAAACAGTGGACACTGTTTCAAATAAGTTTGGGGGTATTTATATACCATTTTGTATATATTTGTGGATATTCTTTTCCATTTTTTTTACTTTTTTTTCCTTTAAAAACCAAAAAATTGTGTATATCTAACCGACAATTTTGACCCTTCAAATGATCTCTTCATGCAATGACAGTGAGGACACTGTCCAGTTTAAGTTTGGGGGTACGCTCGGTACGCATTTCTAACCATCGCATTCATATGTATATTTTGCATCTGCATACTAAAATCCATAAAATACATAAAAATCAAAAAAAATTCTAAAAACATAAAAGCTTTTTGTACTTTTTGTCAAGTTAGCTAGTGGGAGAACTAAGATTCAACATTTTGACGGTTTTGTTTGATAAGATAAGAATAACTAAATCTTCTTTTTAGATTTTGAAAACCTGAAAGATAACTCTCCTTTGAAGTTAACTATAGCTGATATATGTCTTTACATCACACTACACGTGTCTTGAGTTTTGAAAATTAGATGACAAGTCTATTATGTCTAAAAACTTTTAAACGGATAAATTATTTTCTGAGGATCAAATAGGTTTGTTCTGAAATAAGTAATATCAAGAATAGTTTATGAAGTGAAGCGAATATAAAGGAATGTTATTGATGCCTTAATTGGAACTAATTCTGAAAAATAACCCATCTGGAACTTGATTGGAATGATTACACACCGAACCCACTAAAACACGTCTTTTATCCAAAAAAATAATTGAACTGCCGGTTATATCTCCGTTCGTATTGAATCATCATGATTTTCACGCTAAATTGTCTTTTGTTTTTGGACCTAGGTAACTTGAGTAATTAAGTCTGCTAGGGTGTCTCTACACCTAATGCCCTAAAACCAACTGGTTTGGGTGCATTGGCCCAAAGCTCGTTAAGAAGCCTAGAAAGTCCAGATTAAAACAAAGTCAAGCAAGTGTTCTCTCCGAGTTAAAATTCCTAACGGTTCTTTGTGTGAGAATAATCTTGACAAAAGACAAGTTTTTATAAAAAATTATTTCTAGCGGAGATATGAAGGTTTTATTCTAGGATAAAGACTATTGCGCGTTCACAGAGGTGTGTATGAAATGAAAACAAGAAAAAGGTGGAGTGAAAAATAAAACCTAGTTTCCTGTTAACGAAGATAGAAATTCTGAAGTTGAAGCCACACTGGAAAACGAAACTTGAAAAATACTTAACTCTTTATAAAACTTATGTGATCCTTTTAAAAAATTTATCTAGGCTTTATTGTGTGACATGATGACTTTAATCGATCCTTCTGGAACTTAACGACACTATTTGCAATGCACGTAAAAACATATAAAATCTTAAGTTAAATAAGAAGCGAGGTGTGAAAAATAAAGGTTCGATAGTCTAGACTTAGGATCATAGAATTGTTATTTTCTGAAACAAAACTTTAGGGTTCGAATCATAGTTATTTTGCAAAACTAGCTTGACCGGATTTTGTGGGTAGTATCCGCTGAAAACCCTCAGGACAACACTCCTCCTACTAGGGACACCTAGAGGTTTAAACGGCTTGTTGCACAAGCTCAGTGCAATCGCGTTCCCTGCGAAAGTGAGGTTAGGAATTTTTGTGAATAAATTGGCTTTGCTCGGGACGAGCAAATGATAAGTTTAGGGGTATTTGTTCATTTCAGATTTTTGCATTTTTATACCGCCCAATTTTTATCACATTGCTTATCGGTAGGTACTCTTGAGCCGTGTTTGCTAGTTAATTGCAGGATACAGGTTCTTGGCTCTAAACAGTGAAATTCATGGAAAAGCACGATAAATTCCGGATTACTGCCAACCACAGATAAAACACGGGTCTCCGCTCTCTATCCGTATGTTGCCGAACACCAGTTTAAGGGACAAAATGGCAAATTAATGTCATTTTCATGCACAAAGCTCAATGTCAACATAAGATCCAATATATCTATGTGGAGCTCAAGAAAAATCATGACAAAAGATCCACATCACATCACCTTTTGATCTGCTCAAATTCTGGAAAAATTGTGAAGAGATTCTGAGAAACAACATATACCACACTGAAGAGTACATAAAACCAGGGAATCCCACAAAATCGCATGACCTAACTCCTTTATACGGCCGCCGATCCGCGGCCAACATGGGGTCTAGGTCGCGAATCCACGGCCGTATGGGCTCGTCAGATGAAGAATTTTCAGGGGCAGATTTGGCATTTCATGTGGGGACAGATTGTTGCCCTAGGTTTTAGTTTCCTTCCTATAAATAGCCCAGAACAATGCCAAGTGAGGGGTGCTTATTCTTGTGTAAAATTTAGGATATGTTTTGTAGTTCTTCTTCCCCGTTTCATCTTTTCTCCATTAAAATCTTGTAGTGAGGTTTCATGAGTGAAGTGATGAATAAAAGAGTTCTTTTTGTTACCATGCTTTTCTTGTTATCTTGTTAATTATAATTGCTTGTATTTTTCATTTGCTAATCTAGTTGTTGTTATTTGTTGTTTATTTCTTTCTTGTTCTCTTTTTCTTTATCCTTAACAACAATGATGCTTAAGCTTGATCCTTGCCAAGGTGAGGTCTCAAATAGCTAGTTGTAATCTTCTAATCTCCTTCTTTCTATCTTCCTCCTTTTATTTTATTTTCTTTCTCTTATAATGGGTGAGTAGTTTTCTTACTTGTTAGGGTAGGATAAGGAAAGTTTGAGAGAAGGAAATCTCTCTCACTCTTTCCTTGCCCAACATCTTAATTCGGACTCCCGTTAATTGAACCACAATCCGCTCCCTACGGCACCCTATCTTACATGATAGCAGTGATTCCTTAATGAGACCGGTTGTGGTTGAATTAACCGGAGGTTAAGGCTAAGAGCCAAGAACGGACGGACCAGCACCAAAAGGAAGAACTTAAGCGTTGGAAAGCCTAGTTTATACTCGCAAGTTCCTTCCAAGTCGTGCTAATCCCGTTGTTGCCGATTACCGTAACACCGATATTAAGAATGGCAATGAAAGAAGTGAGCGACTCCTAACTCAAACTAACCTAATCCTAACCCTAGCAAGCTCTCTTTATATATCATTTTAGCACATAGTTAATCTCATAACAAACTTGGACATTTGTACTTAACTCATTAAAGCATATAGAAAAAGATTCCCATCTCCCTGCGGATGACCCGTACTCAACCGGCTAGCTACAAGTGAAACCATCTTGATTGCGGTAATAAACTTGAACACGCAAAAACTCTACCAATCACTGACCGGCGCGAAGAGACGAAATCAACCTGGGAAGGGTGACACTGCGGTCTCCTTGAATAACAAGGACTGGCTCTCCCGGAAAGCTAAATCTGACTGCCTTTTCACGGCAGTCCACAGAAGCATAACAAATGGCCAGCCTGTCCATGCCCAGAAGCACATCAAAGTCCAACATATCGAGGAGAATCAAATCAACCGATGAATCCCTCTCCCCGATACGAACGGAACACAAACGAAACACAAAACAAGCGACAACCGACTCGCCTACCGTAGTAATAACCATAAGCGGCAGATCTAACGACGATGACTCACGGCCCAACATCGGTGAAAAGTGTGTAGATACGTACGAATGTGTGGAACCTGGGTCGAATAATACTCTTGCGTCGAAAGAACATACTGGCAAGGTACCTGTCACAACGGCATTGGATGCCTGCGCATCCTGCGGTGTCAAGGCGAAAACTCGGGCCTGACCCCTACCAATAGCTGGCTGCCCTCTGCCTCGGCCTCTGCCTACTCACCCTCTCTGAACAGGACCGCCACGTCCATGGCCTCTGGGTGCATCTAACTGAGGTGGAGCATCGTCGGGGGTAGGAAGTAGAGCTCTCTGAGGAGGTGGTGAAGGTGGTAAAGTCACGTGTGGAACTGTCGCCGCTCCCCATCGTCTCACCGACAGTCTCTGATACGATGGTGCGGACTCCCGCACCCAAAATATCCTGGCGACGCCTGCTGTCCCTGCGGATAAGAACCAAATAGCTGACCCTGTCCAACTCCTCTGCTGACACCATCTCTCGGAAAGAATCTGGCACGATGTCTCTGAGTGGGCATATCGGTACAAATCCTCTTCGGCCCAGAAACGGCCGAAGTCTCTGAAATGCGTGCCTCCATCAGTAAGGCCGTGTCCATAACAGCTGCATAAGTGTCGAAGTGCTGGGCGCCGATGGCAAGAAATAACTGGGTGTCAAGTCCCTGCACGAACCTTTTCACTCTCTTTTCTTTAGTATCAACCAAATACGTAGCATATCTGGATAACTGCGTGAACTGGACATCATACTCGGACACTGTCATCCCTAGAGTCTTGTGCAAGGCCTCAAAACTACGAGCTCTAGCATCACGAACGCTCTCGGGAAGGAAACAGGCTAGAAATACGGCTGTGAATCGGCCCAAGTCATAGGAGGTAGACCTGCAGCTCGACCTCTCTCGACGGACTCACACCACGTCTGCGCAAGGCCCTCTAAACGGAAACTCGCAAGCTCCACCCATCGATCGTCAGAACATCTGAGCGAACGGAAAATCCTGGCTAATCTGTCAAGGAATGTCTGTAGATTCTTCGCTGCATCTGTGCCGGTGAAGACTGGAGGTCTCAGCCTCATGAAATCCTGTAGCGATACTGGAATAGCCACGGTAGTAGTAGGAGGAGCAACTGTCTAGGAAGCAGGTACTATAGTAGTCTGTGCTGCGGTAGGTACGTCCTCCGATCTCGGTGCACGACTGGCCTCTACTAAGGATCCCACCATCTGTCGTAACTCCTGCATACCTCCCATCATCTGTCGTAGCTCCTCCATACCAGACTCTAGCCTATCCATGCGGCCTGGGGAAGGCAGATCAGTCTGTCCCTGGGGAGTAGGTATGTCACCCTGCTCAGTCCTCGTCTCAGAAGAGCCTGCTCGGATCTCATCTCGGGGGCAGCCATCTGCGCCCTCGTAGCATTCGGCGGCTGGTACAGGAAACAGGATAATAGAATCATAGGATACATGGAATTGAAGAAGGAATTTCAAGCAAGTATATCCTAAAGTCACCTAGGCGGAGTATCGTATCGCAAGTATGCCGCGGACATTCATACGCTACGTTACCCTGCTTAAGTCATTTACTCCATCTACAAAGGGTCATCCCACACTCAGAAAGGTAAAACCTATGGCTCTGACACCAAATTTTGTCACAACCCGTGAGGTACGGAACGTGACTGGAACATAAGTTACGAAACGTCTCAAGGCGTACGTAAAATAAATAAGCCAAAGCCCAGAAATCAAAACCCGATTAAGAAATAGAGTGAAGGAAAAACCAATTTATTGAAAGCGATTTAATCCATTAAGTCACATCAAGCTCTTTGAAAGCAACATCCAGTTTTCCAAAAATTTCAGCAGAGTCTCCTTTGTAAAAACAAGTCCCCCAAACGGGTACAAAACAGGAGTATAAAGGAATAACATGAAATAAGGAATCCCCAAGTGGGAGCTAGCTCTTCGCCGAAGTGGACTCAAATCCCACACAATAAAAATCTGCAAGTGCAAGAAAATAAGCATGAGAAGCACAAGTAAAAAGTCATGTCGACACAAGTGAGCTCGACCCCAGATACAGCATAAAAGTCCATAAGTCTCACAGCCTCGTCTCTAGGTCAATATACATTAATACAATAACAGGTACAGTAGATGCAGTAGATGGAGTACTTTAGATACAATGAATATATAAGGTGGTACAAAAATAACATCACAACCAACCTATGAGCAAAAGCCTCCAGTCTAGGCAAAAGAAGCAAATGGAGCAAGTGCGTCCGCCGCTACTATGCTGACGGAGCGGACCTGCAAAAAGGCTGTGGCACAACGGGGGTGAGTTGCCAACTTATGAGTAATAAATAACATCTATAGAGGCTATCGTAAGTATGCACGCAAGTATCATAACATCTACAATATTGATGTGGCAGGATCTACTAGCAGATATGTATGCAACAGGAATCACTATACAAAACTAAACTGGCATGATGTGCTAGCAGGTATGTATGCAACATGAATAAACTCGTGATCTGAATATGGAAGTATAAGAAATCATTGTTTTCTTCTTAGAAATATCTTTTAAAATATCAATATAATACCAATAGAATCAACAGAAATCCGTGTCCAGCATCGACACCTCAAACCACTATCTCAAATCTAATGTATCCATATCACAGTATCTCTGGCCTCAGCCGTCCGGCTGACCCATCTCAAAGTATCAATATCTCAACATCTCACGGCCACGGTCGGTACCCTCTATGTATCCGCCGTGCCAAAAAGTCACCGGTAGGTAGTCTATCCCCTGCCAAGCTCATCGTCTACTACTCGATCTTCTTGCCCCGGGGTACCTTACCGGGCCCACCATGTACCCGAGACGGTTCATCCAACTACTCAAAACGGGTCTCGAAAACTCATGGTGGACGACACATACATCACTATAAAACCGCAACTTGCTTGTTTTGAAAAAGGTAATAAGTTTAAAGTTCCTTGCGGTTTTTCCCCAAAATCCAGAAATCTCATAAATCTCAAGAAAATCATCATAAGTACACAGGTCAATGATAATGAATGCATATGGTATCAACAAATCATGCTGCAATGTACGATTAATAAACTAGGCATGAACGAATGATGTAATGAGGTACATGCATATGAATAACAATCCTACATGGTTATCCCGAGGAATTTAAATGCATTAGCATAGATTTAAGCATTGTATATGGTGAAGTTATTCTAGATTATAAGTTATCTAGTGTTGTGGCATAGCAATTACCAAGGCGTGTGTGTACGCATGAGTAGTGCTCGTGCTGCATATAAAAATCCTGGCAATGGTGCTGGTGTCCTATGGAATGAGTTCGCATATGTATGTCAATATATAGATCATGAATGTAGCAAGATGTTTAGGCAAGCATTATACTCATAATTACTAATACCACTAGGAATCTTTTAAATTACTCAAACTATCGGGCGACTTGCACCATCCAAACGATTGTCCCCCGTAGATGTTACATCTACTCACCCGTGATCTCGCACTAAGTTTATCCGACCACCTGCTTTCCTTTCTCCGCGGCGCTCGAAGTCCCCACCTGCGAACCTAGAATTTACATAAAGTAACACAAATAAGGCAAATCCTGCAAAAACGTGATATATCGATCAAATGAATAACTCGCGTTGGAAACTAAACGCGCGTGCACTCGATACGTTAGGACGTGCGTAACCTCACCCGAAACCACCCCGGCTCGCTGTGTCGCGCAGTGCACCACAGACCCAACACACAAAACACATGTGTCGCACAAGTTAAAAAGTATCGAAAAAGGGTTTAATGCTCCAGATTTTGACTCGAGTGAAAATATAAAAAGTTGCATATACCAAAACCCTCAAATACACAGCAGGCTCCTACAGAACAAAACCCAACACAGAACACCATCATCTGGCCGCAATTTGCGGCAAAAATGAATATAATTGCGGCCAGAAAGTGGGTAGGGGGTCTCGTGTTCTGGGTGAGTGATCTAGGTCTAAAGAGTATGCTCCAGTTAACTCAGATTTTAACTGAAACACTCGGGTCAATAGCAGATCTTGAAATGGCTAAAAGTCTACATTTAAACGTTAAATTACACTAAATAGAAACCCTATGGTATTTTAGTGAAATCTGGTGCAACCCTTAGTTAAAATGGCCTTATAAACACTTAGTCAAGCTATATTAACCCTAAGGATCCTTACTTGGCCAAATCTTCACTCACATCACTGTTTCAAGCACCAAACTCAAAATAAAGACTAAGCGACGCTAAATAATATACAAGATTAGCAAGCAAAGAATTGAGTTCAGAGATTATACCCCTCTAGATCCTTGAATGCAGGAAGAAGGAGAAGAAGAAGAAGAGAAGGAGTTGTTGCTGCTGCCTGCTACAGCTGCTGCTGTTGGTGTTGCTGTTGCTTGCTGTTGCTGAAGCTGCTACTGCTGATGCTGAAGCTGTTGCTGAGGCTGCTGCTGCTGTGTTGTTGTTGCTGCTGATGTTTCTGGTGCAGCTGTTGATGCTGAAGTTGTGTGTGTGTGTGTGAGAGAGGGAGAGAGATGTGTGAGAATGAGTGAGGCACAAAATATAATTGTTTTGAAAACAAATGAGAGTCAACCCCTCACCCTCTCTCCTCATTAAATATGAGCATGGCTCAAGCCATCATGCTCCCTCTCTCTCACCTATTGAAGTCAACCCCTAACACTTATTCATAAAAAAAAAACTAATACCCTTAATTAAAACCAAATTAACGTAATAAAAATAGTTTAGTCCACCATGGTTGTTAAACATGGTTTAACCCAAACTTAATCCTAGTTAACATGCACAAGTGTGTGCAGTCCAAAATAAATTCTAATAAAATAGTCATAAAACCAGATAGATTATTTGAAAACCGCTTTGGTAAACTTTTTTACAAAAACCCCCACACTAAAATACAAATAACCACTAATCACTTTCTAGGGTGTTACAACAACATCTTTTGGTTTCTTTTCTTTTACATTAATCTCATTAATGTATTCCTATCATTTAAGTTCCTAGGCCATTACAGAAAGAAACGAAAAACAGTATTACATATCACATATATAACAATATCACATTCGTATCAGATATTAAGCAATCACATCACAGAATAATCAGCAGCAGAAACACATATATGAAAATATAGGATATACTAAGAACTCCGTATTTTCTACTTAGCCTAAGATAGAAAATACGGATTCCACGGTCGTGATGAATAGCCAAGCCCACACCCTTAGACCCCTAGGAGAGCGGCAAGTGACCCTTCCAATTTTGGAGTTTAGGAGACCCGGTCTCGACTCCTCGAGATGGCCTCCTACTAAACTCCAGAACCCGGTCACTCGTGCTCCCCTCCTTGGGTCTATCCTAATGTGGAAAAGTAAAATATACATCAATGGAGACATCATCCTCAACCCGGATGTGCCCCAATAAAAGAATAATATATACAATGAATTTTACATGAATAAAAAGATAAACTCTCGTCTCGCATAAAACCCCCGGCCATTCGATCACGACGATCTTATACATCATATCACATCAACAATTGAAAAGCATAGACGGCGTTAAAATATGTCAATCAACACATCAACATACCCACTGTTGTAATAGATCTCAACACTGCATAAAAAAATTCCCAGAGAGCATATATAGTACCTACGGATCAACGCAAGAGCGCAAGGTCAAAGCCTCACCAACGGCGTCGTGGAACCGCCGCAAATACACCTATTTGGCCGCGGTAACGCGGTCGTTATGTCGAGTTAGGCGCTCGTTTTTCTTAGAGATCCATAGAAAACCCTGCTCTATTTTCTGAATATTTTTAATTACAAAAATTCCAACTTTTGAAAAAATTTCCAGTGAGCAATTAAAAATCTCATTTTTTTATGTTCGATTGAGTTTTAAAACGTCGTCCGGTTTATCCTAAAGCTCTATTTAGGCTCTGATACCATGTTGGTGTGTAGTAGCGCCTCTAGTAAGATTGCATTATCATAAAGTAGTGAACTTTTAAATTCTAGAGGGCAAATACAAACGAACTACGAATCGTAACTAAAGATTAGGGTAAAAACATCATTATGTGAAGTCTAAACTAAATGAAAAGGAAATACAACCTTTGTAGCCAACTCCTTCGGTCTTTAGGACTCCTACGGCTTTGCTCGAAAGTTGGAACGACTCCGCTCAAGATCCTTCGTCGTCTACGATGATCCACCCGGAGATTTCTAGATCAAGCTCTAAGCTACACAAAATGAAGCAAACACTCTACACTAAAGGGCTAGGGTAGTGTAGAATGGTTGTGTGGTTTGTAAACTCACTTTAAAACCCTTTCTTTTTAAGTTCCTCACTCTAAACAAAACTCAAGAGAGCTTGAAGAAGGAGGAAGATGAAGATGACAAAGCATTTGTAAATATAATGAAAACTTATTTCCAAAAAGAAAAAGAAAAGAATATATATGAGACACTCTCAAATATAACCATAGTTAACTAAATATCATGATATTTTGTAGATGGGTTAAAGAACAAAGGAAATCTAACCATGTTTAAAGTCAATGGTCAAAGAAGAAGTGTGTAGAAAATGAGTCATTATGCTAATTTCCTTTTTCTTTAATTCATTAACAAAAATCTAGATATTTATCAACCATGTGAGTCTTGTATTGCCATCTTCTATGTATCATCCACCATGACACATATGTATGTATGTATGTATGTGTGCATGCACATCATCATGTGTATGTATAAACATATATGCATACATCCAAAAGAAAAGGTTTAATTAAAAATGAGCTAAAAGTTAATATTAAATCAACACTTGATTTAATTAATCGGTCACATCAAATGCGACCTGACCAATATTGAACGTCCGATTAAAATACGGTATCACATATTCGTATTTAATCGTGCTCCTGCGCATATCACATATGCACACCACAACATTTCGCCTGAGCTAAAAAAATCCTGTGTGGGACTCTAAGACTCATCAATACGCCGGCAGTAGATGATGATCATATCAAAACACCTATAATCCACAAGCAGTCAGCTAAACGTAACGGCCACCCGGGTATTGAGCGATCAGAAGAAAAATAAGCGAACCCGTCAAAACTCTTGTCAAGCCATTGGCAACACTTACCGTACAGTCCGGTCTCTTCGTCTGATATGTTGCATATCAAGTCTAGAGATGGAATCGTCGAGCCCTAATAACTCAATAAGTCATGTCGATATGGTTTATGACCGGTCGAGAAACTACTGATAACACTTATCAGTAAATCTCATCAGCCCTGGCCAGGGACTTCGAATCAGAGCCAATCGCACATTGCACAACATCAACTCCCAATACCGAGAGAGACGAAACCCCTCCTATCGCTCATTGTCTCCATGTGTCTCGGGACTATACCCAAAAGCCACCTGTTTGCACGACTCAGCAGAGCCATGGTAGGGTGGAAATCAAAGTACGGTGGGAGAACACACAAGACTCTATGACGATCTCGGGTCTACAGACTAACCTGTACCAGTGTCACCAGAGAACTGATATCCGACGATAGATATAATACTATATAGGAATTCTCAGTGAGTCCGTTCAGTATACCCAGTCTCCACTGAGCACCCGTATACAATCTTCGATGTCACAACACCAATGGATATGGGATCATCCATCGCCCATTATACGGGTCAAGAAACGTATACGCTAGTCTACTCTGGAATATCGATGCCCTGTCTCGATATACCTACGACTAGAAACATTTAAGGATATGCTTATAGACTACTCATGCCCCACTAGTATAATCTCTATCATAGGTATAGAAGTCAAGAAAATATCCTTAGGGCTTTATCAACATGTATCAAATGAACAGTATCAAGTAAACATGTCAGATAAAGTAAAACTAGATAGCATACTATCATGTCGAGCAAGAAAGTCATACATCAAAATATACATATATATATGTCCAAGCATCCACTATACATATAATAGCCTCTAGGGCATATATATATCCAACACCCTCAAAGTCAATTATTGGATCGCAGGCACGTGATTGCAATGATTGAAGGACAACCTATACCGGTAGGACAGTCTTACTCGAGATGATAGTATATTATCTGGTTTGTCTTTATCATCACTATTACATGTTGATAGAGCCCATAGAAGTATTGCTTGACTACCAGCATTATGATGGCGATCATATACGTGGGAACTGGCGGTCTATAAGCGCATCCTTAAATGTCCCTAGTCATGGGAGTTTCGAGACTGGGCATCGATACTCCAGAGTAGACTAGTGTATACTGATCGAAACCCCGACGAGAGGCGGTGGCCAGGTCTCACAAGCCATTGGTGTTAGTTTGTTCACCTAAGATAGTATGCAAGTGCTCATTGGGTTATGAGTACACTGGACGGACTCGCCGGGAACCTGCTAGTTGGTATTATACCTATTATCAGATAGCAGTTCCCAGGTGACATGTGTACAGGTTAGTCTGTCGACCTGAGATCGTCATTTGTCTCGTGTGAGTTTCTACTGTACTTTGATTACTACCCTACCATGGCTCAAAGGAGTCGTGCAAACAGGTTTTAGCTGGGTACAGACCCGAGCCACATGGAGGCAGTGAGCGGATCATCGGGGATTCGTCTCTCCCGGTATTGGGGGTTGATGTCGCACAGTGCAGGGTGGCCATCACCAGAAATCCTTGGCTAAGGTAGTCGATAATTACTGATTCGGATTAGTAGTTTCTCAAGAGGTGATGGGCTTCATACCGACACGAATTATCGCGTTATTAGGGGTCTGACTTTATCTACACCCGTAGACTCGATATGCGATACTCTTAGACGAACAGACCAGACTGTACGGATATTGTCATTGTTAGGCTCAGTATGGTTTCTGGATGAGTTCGCTCATCGGCATCCCTTTCACTCAATATCTCGGCAGCCGTTACGCACAGCAAGTGCCACTGACGTGCTTGTGGTTAAATCCACAGCCAGCGTATTGATGAGTCATTAGAGTCCCCCACAAACAGTTTCCCAAGTTTTGGCGAAACGTTGTAGAGGCTGTATAGTTTTATGGCAGGGTTCGATTAAATACATGCACTTGTGCATGGATCATGATCGGACGGATCATACTAGTGGGCTTTGGTTTAAGCCGGTTCCTAGTATTAGATTGTTGGATTATTTCCGTCTTGTTGTATTCGTATTCAGTCGGAATGCGGATACAGGTATGTATATACAGATGAGGGGTAATCTTGTGATTCGTCACGAGTTTACTTTAGAAGATGACATTCTATTTATTGTTTAAACATTTGGATTAATGTTTATTAAGTGGAAATTGTGAGTACTAGTCATGATCAAGAGCATTAAATGTGGCATGTGTTTTGTTGATGACTCATGGTGTTATTTTTTGTGCCATGTCTATTCTCTTGATTTATTATTGTGTGGAATTGATGTGTAAAGAGAGAGAGATGGCAGCCAGTAATAGTAGGGCTTGGTCTTGAGATTATTATCAAGAGCTCTCACATTTTATCCCACACAATAAACAAGCTCTTCTTCTTCTTCACTAGCTTTCCTCTTGAGCTCACAACTTCCATTAATGGCTTCTTCTTCAACCTCTATCCATACCATCCCATATGTTAAGAATCAATGGATGTCTTGAGACAAAATGATCACACACATTCTCTACATCACCTTGGACATGTCGGCTAGCAAACTTCATGTCATAGTTGCTTCGGTTTTTGAAGCGGGAGCCCGTATAAAGATTCCTCGATGTGGTGCCACTTCGACAAGCGAGACCGGAAGGCGAACTTCGTCGGGGCAGCCGCGACAAGCATGGGTCGGAGATTGAAGACCGAAGGACACGGATCGATCGGTATAATCTCTAAACTCATTTTACAGAATTCTAGTTAACGGTTAATAGTTTGATCCGGGTAAAGGTTATGGTAGCGTCATGTTTTGAAAAGTTTTTGTTCCACATTTGTCCTCGGATTGACGGCCGGGAAGCTGCCGTATCCAAACAGGTATATGGTATTTTCCAAATGAACTTGTAATACGTGTTATATTTATAACAAATATCATTAGATGATTAGAAAAGTGAGAAAATTGTTATGTTAAAGATTGCAATATTTTCGACTGAACACTCACCCTCCTTTCTCCAAGATCCAGCCAATAGAGAGGAGGAAGGAGACCCATCTCCAAAAATCACACTTTTGGGAAGATCCAAGGCTCAGTAGAAAACCCAAGGCTCAAGGGGGAAGAAAGGGATCCCCTTTTATCATCTTCGAAGATATCTTGGGAGTTTAACTCCACAAAATTTTATATATATATATATATATATAATAATAATAATTCATTCTTTTTAGGAGTAATTCTTCCAGTATAGGGGCTAAGCCCCATTGTCCTCTTTTTTAAGAGTTTAACTCCAAAAGTCAATTGGGAGTACAACTCCCAGTATACGGGTAAGCCCCATCTTCCCGCTGGCCCCCAGCACCCGCGTGCCAATCACGCGAGGCGCTGGCGTTCGGCGCTCAGCGCCTGCGTGCTGGGCATGTGAGGCGCTGCCACCCACGCATCCTTTGGATGATATTTTCCCTCTTTTTTTTATATCTATACACACTCCACAATACTTTTCCCGTTAGAAAAAAATTCTAATGAGGAGCTGCTCCGCACCCCGCAAGGGGGCTACTAGCCCCCATAACCCCCAGCCCGCTAACCGGGTAGCAAGACCCTCGTAAACTCTGCGAGGCACTCGATATATCCAAAACTCCTCAAGACACACATACGCACACTGCATATTGAGTTCGCATGACCAGTTTGACCCGTCAATCGGAGATTCCCCCGCTCCAAAGGCGAGGGGTAATTAACGACAGCTTAGTCTGTGGCTACCGGAGATTCGGATCCCCACAATCAATAAACCCCCGCCTACCCTAGGCAGGGGGAATTTGTAGTACGCCTGAAAAGCGACGTGTATTCTCATCTCAATGGGGTGACGAAAAACACCCTACACTTAGTATTGTCGAAAGAGAAGGAGATCTACATGTGGTTCTTAACAACACATGTCAATCTAAGGATGAATGGATTATGGATTCCGGTTGTTCATACAATATGTGTCCCAATAGGGATATGTTCTCCACCTATGAGTCTGTTGATGGTGGAGTGGTTTTGATGGGTAACAATAGTTCGTATCGAGCTATTGGTAAGGGAATGATTCAAATCAATATATTTGATGGTGTTATGAGAACATTAGCTGAAGTTAGGCATTTTCCTGACTTGAAGAAGAATCTCATCTCATTGGGTACACTCGATATTAATGGCTATAAGTTCTCCGCTAAATGTGGAGTTTTGAAATTCAATAACGATGCTCTCGTCATTATGAAGGGCTTAAAACGAGGTCCTTATATGTGTTGCAGGCTTCGACAACCACCGGGTCCGCGACAATTTCATCATCTAAATCCATGTCAGATTCAAATATAACCAGAATATGGCACATGAGGCTCGGGCATATGTGTGAGAGAGGTATGACCGAGTTATCGAAACAGGGTCTATTATGTGGTCAAAGTATATCGAAGATGGAATTTTGTAAGCCTTGCATTTTTTGGAAGCAGAAACGAGGTAGCTTCGTTACGGCGGTGCACAACACAAAAGTTACTCTTGATATCCATTCAGATTTTTAGGCACCCTCTTGTTGGGTTTACATAGAACCTAATGAAGAGTTTGGAAGTATCACACATGCCACAATTAAAATTTTAAAGATGCTAAGTAAACTAAACTAGAATCTTAACTAGAATTTTAGGGTAATAATGAACTAGTATCGTATACAAATGAGAATCTATCACTAAGTGAAGAGATTACAACCTTTGTAGACCTTCCTTGGTGATTCCTTGGACTTTTGAGAGTTTGGAACGGATAGCTTGAGTCCTTCCTTGTCCACGATGATCCACCCAAAGTCCCTTTGCCCAAAGCTACTTGCTTTACTAGATTTGTGAAAGAAGTATAGCAAACACCCTACAAAAATGGGCCAGAGAAGTGTAGAATGATGAGGTTGTTTGTATTCTATAATCAAAGCCTTTTCTTTTTATCAACCTCACTCTTTAGAAAAATCAAGAGAGCTTGGAGGAAGAAGAAGATAATGGTGGCTAAGCTTTAAGCTCAAGAGATAAAGATAATGATGAATGAAATTAAGTGAGAATGAATAATCAATATTAATCCTTTTCACTTCAAACCATGGTTAACTAATATCTAAATATTATTGTGTTGAGTTAAATTCTAAATGAAATTTAAACCTTGGTTTGAATTAGGTCAAAGAATAGTCAAGTTTGGATAATTATCAACTATGATTTAATTTTCATTCCCTTTTTCTTTTTCTCAAAACTAATATATATCTATATATCAATGAACCATGTGAGTCTTGTTAGTTGTATGTATGCCCTAGAGGCCATTACTATACATAGGATGTATATTGTAGTGGATGCTGGGACGTATATAGGGAGGACTTTCTTGCTCAACATGATAGTATGCTATCTGGTTGACCTTTACCTTAACGTGTACACTGTTTGTCTCTCTGTTACATGTTGGTAAAGCCCTTAGGATCTGTACTTGACTACCTGGACTATGATGCGGATCATACTAGTGGGGACATGGTAGTCCATAAGTACATCCTTCAAAGTCCCTAGTCGTGGGTGTATCGAGACGGGGCATCGATATACCAGAGTAGACTAGCGTGTACCTTCTCGACCCATACAGATGGGCGATGGATGATCCCATATCCATCGGTGTTTGACATCAGAGGAGATATACGGGTGCTCAGTAGAGACTGGGTACACTGGACGGACTCGCCGAGAACTCCCAGATGGTATTATACCTCACGTCAGATGGCAGTTCTCTGGTGACACTGGTACAGAGTAGTCTGTTGACCCGAGATCGTCATAGAGTCTTGTGTGGTTCCCACTGTGCTTTGATTTCCATCTTACCACGTCCAAGAGGGCGTGCAAAACGGTGGTTTTTGGGTAAAGTCCCGAGTCACATGGAGGCAATGAGCGATAGGAGGGGATTCGTCTCTCCCGGTATATGGGGGTTGATGTTGCGCTGTGTTCGATTGGCTATAACAGGAAATCCCTGGCCAGGGTTGCTGAGATTTACTGGTAAGTGTTACCAGTAGTTTCTCAAACAGTTATAGACCTCATATCGACACGACTTATTGAGCTATTGGGGTCTGACGTTTACCACCCCTAGGCGAGATATGCGACATATCAGACGATCAGACCGGACTGTACGGTAGTGTTACTGGTCGGATTCACTGGAGTGTGAGCGGGCTTGCTCGTCGATCTTCAGATCGCTCAATACCCGGGTGGCCGTTACGTTTAGCAGACCGCTTGCGGCTTGTGGGTGTTTGATATGATCATCATCTGCTGCCGGCGTATTGACGAGTCTTTAGAGTCCTACACAGAGGTTTCCTGGCTCAAGCGAAACGAAATAGGAGCGCATATGAGATATGTGCGGGACCGAGAATAATACGAGTATGTGATACCGTATTCTATTCTCGCGATAAATGTATCGAATGGTTGTATGCGATATAACCTAGTTATCGATTCAAGCGTTGATTCGATAAGCCGATATATCAGATACCAGTCGGTTATGTGCGCATGACCGGATCATTGAATCAAGTGTTGATTTAATGATTTAATGCATATTTATATATTTGATATATTGCTTTGCATCAACTAGTATCGGTTTACTTAAGATGGATTTTCTCACTCGGATTGTGCGCATTACATATGCGATATGATTTTGTGCACTTGATTGTATCATGTTTGATGATACAAGTTTACTTGGTTAAGTGCAAAGAATAAACCATGGTTAAAAGAATGATTAGGGTTTCATTTCCTTTATCTATTCATTTATTTAATATGTTTATTCATTTTGGAAAAGAAATGAGAAGAATGGTGGCTTTCTTTGGATTGTAGTTGAAGCTTCATGAAGCTTTGTTCAAATCAACCATTCTTATCTCATTCTTAACCCTAACCATTCCCACTAACCATGATTGATTCTCTACACTTGACCATGGTTAGAATTATGATAAGAATTCATTTTCTTTTCTTTTTCTAATAACTTATCATAATATCTTTCTTCTTCTTCTTCATTCTTCAAGTGAAGAAGCTTGAAGTCCATCAATGGTGATTGTTGGAAATGAGTAAGAAATCCAATTCTAAAGTCTACCCACTTCCTATTTCTTCATCCTCTACCTCTTGCCAAGTAGTAGAGTGTGTTTCCTTCACAAGTTTCATGACTTGGTGAAGGTGGAGCTTGATTCATCGATGCTTCGACGTAGATCATCTTCGGCATGGACATCGACGACCTAGCTTGCCCATTCTCCGACGAAGCCGATCCTAGAGCCCAGATTCGATTTGGACAGCGGAGAGGACCTCGTTGCGGAGCTATGGAGGTGGAGCACCGGATCTACAAAGGTTGTATTTCCGTATTTTATATAGTTAACTGTTAACTAGTTCTTGTTCGCCTAGAAATCTAGTATACGATCCGTTGTTTAGGGTTTGTAGGCACCATAATTTTTGAAATTGCCATGGTTGATGGCTTGGGAGACCTCACTAGAGTGCCTAGGAACCCTGCAGTGGTATCAGAGCCTAGCTAGAGCCTTAGGCGAAGTCCAGACGGAAATTGAAGTCCGAACGAACCCGAAACCCCGATTCAAAGTTGCTCTCTGTACATTTTTTAAAAACAGGGAATTTTCAGTATTAAAAATATTCAGAGAAACATACAGGAATATCTAAGAGTTACTGTGAAGACGTAAGCCCTAATTCCCTTAAAGCGCCGCGCTTCCGCGGCACAAGCCTGGCTTGTGCCGCGCAAGTGCGGCGGTTTTGTCGTGTTGTGAGGTCTTGACAGCACAGTAACTCCTATTTAACATTTCTGGTATTCCTGGATATTTTTAATATATTTTCAAGAGTTGAATTTTTCTGCGTTGATTTGGGGCTTCGGTATTTCGATCGGGGTATCAAATTTTGTCTGTGTGGCTTTCCGGATAAATTTTAGAATATGTTAAAAAGTTCGACCGGATATAAATACCCAACTTTTCCCCTGTCGGGAAATTTCCAAGTGTTGGATTTTTCCGTAGTTTAACGACGTTCTAAGTAGTGCAAGTAACTCGATGGTCCCTCTAGAAGACACAAACCTTAACTCGATTATGTGACCGTCTTGAACTGCCCTTTGAACCTTCGGGTTTGGGGCAGTACGGCGTGCCACATGTGAGGCGTTGGCTTGACCCTTCTACGGCTGGATCGTTGGTACTGAGGCACGAACGGAATGTTGTTAGACTTGTTTCATGTGTTGATCTGTATCGGGAAAACTTGGGTGTTCGATTGTTCGATCGAAAAGTTTAACATTTTCTATTTATCTGGAATGGGATACAATAATTGGAATTCACAAAAGTTATGAGATAACTAAATGAATGTTATAAACATAGCACTTTAGTCTCACTTGATCGGTTGCCACGGAATTTTGATGTGATCAAAAGTCCGTCGCAATCACGTAGCGTACGCGGATACTCGCCGGATAAACTTAATAAACAGCTTCACTCCATAGCCCCGACCAAGTGACTGTAGGAGAACCCCGTCGCCGAAAGCATCCGTTCGGGTGCTCGCGGTAGCGGTGTTCCGCCTTGGTGCACTTCGTCGACGGTATCGGGGGTGCAGCCGTCTACTGAAGTTTGCGACGAGTATTCGATCAGGATGTCGGGAATCTTGTTGAATTGCCCGACTTGATATTGAAAAGTGTTTTCGATTTTGAGACTAAAATGCGGGGTTTATAATTGTTAGGCATGCGATGTCTAAGGAATTCATTTGGTCAGGCATGTGATGTCTGAGGTGGTTGCGGATTCCAACTGTTGTAGTTTTACACTTTCTTTTCTGTGACCGTAAGTGTAATATGTGATATCGCCGGTTTCGTTGCTATATGTCAACGACAATTGGGATGCGCATATTTACTTACGTTGATGACATGTGATGTTATGTGTTGCTGGATATGTTATATTGGATCGTCGTGTTTGAATAGCCGGGGGTTTTTATGTGAGATGAGTGTTTTTCATTTTCATTCATGTAAAAACTTGTATGTAATATTCTTTTATTGGGGCGCTTCCAGGTTGCGGAAGTTGTCACCGTTTGTATATTATTTACTTTTCCGCATTAGGATAGACCCAAGGAGGAGGGCACAAGTAACCGGGTTCTGGAGTCCAGTGGGAGACCAACTCGAGGAGTCGAGTCCGGGTCTCCTAACTCTAGAATTGGTAGGGTTGCTTGCCGCTCTCGTAGGGGTCTAAGGGTGTGGGTTTGGCTATTCATCGCGACCGTGGAATCCGTGTTTTATACTGGCTCGTATTGAAAACACGGACGTCCTAGTATATCCAATATTTCATATGTTTCTTCTGCTGCGATATCTGTGATGTGATCATGTGATGTTCTGTGATAGATACAGTATATAGTATATATGATATATTATATAGACGTTACTTATGTTTTACACCCGCGCTAGCCCTGCCCTGCTCTGCCGTTAGTTACCTAACCTAACGGTGCACGAGGGGACATCGAGGCGAATGCGGATGGCATAAGTGTACGTCGTATTTATCTGTGATGTTTAGGTAATTTAAATGATGGGACTTCATTAATGTGATTAATGAAATAAAAGAAACCTAAGATGTTGTAGAATCGAATTTCAAAATAAAACAGGTAGCTACAGTTCTTACTTTGCACAGAGGTATATATGATATATCCTGCACCTTATTCGATGAGGAAAGGACCGAGATCCCTTCACTGGGAGTGACTCCTTTAGCAATAACTGGCAGATGCTACACACTCGGTTTGTCTTTTGATTGCTTTTAAGTGTTTTTGCTTTGCACAGTGATATATATGATATATCCCGCACCTCATTCGACGAGGAAAGGACCGACGATCCCTTCACCGGGAGTGACTCCTTTAGCAAAACTAGAAAAGCCTCAAAAACACTCCATTTTTAAAATCATTTGATTCTACAACGATATCAAGTTCATTACGCAAAAGGTTTTCAGAAAAACCTGTCGTAGCCCTCCGTCATTTCAGATAAATCCTGTTTAGTATTCGTGCTGCGTTTGTTGACCTTGTCAAGGCGCAGTGTGCGGTAGCTAACCAGTATTTATCTGCTTATGCATATGATGCAGATTGGGTTAGGGTAGTCGTGCGGCCTTGTTGACCTTGTCAAGGGTCGTGCGGGTGGGTTTGATTCAATCAAGAAATGACGGGTTGAACTTGACTTGCGGTCTATGGTTTGTTGACCTTGTCAAGGTCATAGATCGTTTGGGGCAAAACATTATCGGGAATTTCAAGTGTTGAAATTTGCAATGAGATTGCATACCTTCTATGAGATAGTTGGATCCCGATACCCACTGCGAGTAAGAGTTACTCCTGGGAGAGTTTTATACATTACAATTAGCCGATCAAGTAGGTGTCTAGAAAGGTGTTAACGAGGTTACGCCTCTGGGAAAACGAGGTTTACATTAATTAGGTTCGTGCGAAAGCACGGGGGACCTCCCTCAAAGTACCGACACTGGCCTGGCTGAAAGATTGGCGAACTTGTAGTGTGTAATTAATCCCGGCTAGTCTTTCCTTTTAGGGTTTGAAGGAAGATTTGATAAAAAGCAGTGGGAGCCATCCTGATTAGATAAAATTATAACCAATCTATTCTTGCAGAGCGCACGCTGAGTGTTTTCTTCTCTCTCTCTCCAGGTAGCGACCGTATCACGCCTTAATCAAGATAATAATACGGAATATTGACCGAACCCGCTTGTTATACTGAGCTGGGGAACGTTGGTCCCGCTCCAACTTATAATTGTTATAAGACAGAGCAGGAAATTGGGGAATACCAGATTTCCCGTGCCGCCCAAACGAGGAGAGTGCATGATGATGCATCATCTTCGGGTGTGTTCATTATATAGAACTGTTTCTCAGTGTCCTTTACGTCCTGGGTATATGATACCGGATCAGGATCCCAGTTATGTAATCTGTTACATAGGGCTACAGAAAGGTAGAGAACTGAGAACGGGTGATAAGTTTCATGAGGCAGAAAACGGGGCAAATGTTGCAGCCAAGTCTGTTGGTCACTGTCACCCTGTATTACAGTACATTGATTCTGAACGAATGTTATTAGATACCGAACCTGATATACAAAATCATATCTATCTCTTTATTAGTAAAGAAAGGATATAATTTTGTATTGATGGATAATGTTTTGAACATTTCCTATATCAAAAGTTGATCGGTTCAGGCACGTTATCTAAAAGCATTGATGTTCTAAATCAAACTACAGATCTAAGTATACGGAACACACACAAGAGGAAGAGTTCATAAATGAACGAATTCTTCTCGAGGCATTGTAGACTAGGTCAGATCAATGTGACCCGACTAGCTAGAGTTACACATAGATGCATATTTAAATCAGTTTGAATTTACATCTTGTGAAACTCGCCAGTCATGTCACAAAGATAAGATGACCATAGCTCTGTTTATTGGAAACAGAGAAAGAGTTAATGAACTCTTGGGACTGATACATGATGTTGTATGTAAGGTCTCCTGTCTACACATGCCATGACCGGTTCTTTATACTTCATTACGTTCTCTGATGATCTCTCAAGATTCAGACCTATGTTCCTGTTGAAACACAAGTCCGAACCTTTTGAGATATTCACAGAATATAGGTTAGAAGTAAAGAACCAAAATGTGGGTATAAGTATTATGTCCTATGATGAGATCTAGGAGGAGAATACTTGAGTACGGAAATCCTGGACTATTCCAAAGGAGAATGAGATTCTCTCTCAGCATTACTCCTCCGCATACACCATAGCACGATGGTATATCGGGGCGGAGCAATCACACCCTATGTGATAAGGTGTGCTCTATGATGAGTAATACTGAGTTACCTTTTTCCTTTTGGGTGTTATGCACTTGAGAAGCTGCATACCTATTGAATAGGGTTCGAATCAAATTAGTTGCCTACCATTTCATATGTGATGTGGAAAGGGAAGAGCCTATGTCTTAAGTTAGTTAAGATTTAGGGTTGTCCGGCCTATGTCTAAAAGCAAAATCCGGACAAGCTCGAGGCAAGGTCTGTTATGTAGAACTGGAAGTGTTCCAGCTATACGAACTACAGCAGATGATTTGATAGAACCAAGGGATTCAGTAGATACCAACGAACCTCAGCCTCTCCGCCGATCTAGTAGGGTTCCTCACCCACCTGAGAGATACTTCGGTTTCTCTATGACAGTGGGAGCGAGGATTACATCATGAGATGATGACCCAACTAGTTTCGAGCTGGCCATCAGGAGTAAGACTCTGTAAGAATGGCTGGATGCTTAGTGATCTGAGATGGAATCCTTATACACCAGCAAAGTATGGACTTTAGCTGCAAGATCTGAAGGGTTAAATCCCCATCAGGAGCAAGTATATCTTGAGAAGATTACTTGGTGTACATGGAAAAGTTGAGACTTTCAAAGCTAGACTTGGTAAAGTTTTGCGTCATTGACCAGATATGGATCATGATGAAACCTTTTCAAGTAGCTATGCTTAAGTCCATCCAAATCCTACTTGCCACGGCTGCATACCCTGACTACGATATCTGGTGGTTGGGTGTCTTGACTGCTTTTCTAAATGATGATTTAGAAGAGCGCGTCTATAAGTACACAGCCAGAGGGCCTCGTAGACAGTGGGAGCAGCGGAAACGTGTGCAAGATGTTTTATATGATAAAGCAGGCATCGCGGAGTTGGAACGTCTGTTTTGATGTAGTAGTCAAAGAGTTTGACATCATCAAAATGGTAGATGAACCTTGTATATACAAAAAGGTAGTAGGGAGTATGGTGACGATCCTCGTAGAGTACGTGGATGACATACTCTTGATAGGGAAGGAGTTTCCTATGCTACGCTCGATCAATCTCCGCTTATCACTATGATTCTCCATATAGGATCAAAGTGATACCTACTAAATCCTGGATTTTGGATCTATGAGATAGATCTAAATGGATGTTAGGATTCTCACTTGTCGAAGTGAGATGGTATCACATGATCCTGGGGAGAATCACTGGAAGGGTTCCAGGGTGATAAGGACGACTGAGTGTCAGTCACAGGCATTGTCTTTACCCTCAGTAAAGGGACGGTATGTTGGAAGAGTTCCAAGCTAGATACCGTGACATACTAGAAGATAAAGGCAGGATACATCGCTACTTAAGATGCTACCAAAGAGGCTGTTTGGGTGTATATTGGTTCATGAGATGAACTATGTTCCTACCATTGTGAAACAATGGAGTTGTGGCTTATGCCAAGGAACGTCCGTCCCATCAGTGATCCAGACTTATTCTAAGGCAGCATCGCCTGATCATGGAGATAGTTGATCTCCAGGGTGATCGAGGTTAGGAGAGTAGACTCAGAGGACAACACAGCGGATCCACTCACAAAGGCCTGTTCCCAGAGAGAGACTTTTATGGGATGGTTGAGTATGAGATACTGCAACCACTGCTACAGATGGCCCTAGTGCAAGTGGGAGATTGTTAGTTGTATGTATGCCCTAGAGGCCATTACTATACATAGGATGTATATTGTAGTGGATGCTGGGACGTATATAGGGAGGACTTTCTTGCTCAACATGATAGTATGCTATCTGGTTGACCTTTACCTTAACGTGTACACTGTTTGTCTCTCTGTTACATGTTGGTAAAGCCCTTAGGATCTGTACTTGACTACCTGGACTATGATGCGGATCATACTAGTGGGGACATGGTAGTCCATAAGTACATCCTTCAAAGTCCCTAGTCGTGGGTGTATCGAGACGGGGCATCGATATACCAGAGTAGACTAGCGTGTACCTTCTCGACCCATACAGATGGGCGATGGATGATCCCATATCCATCGGTGTTTGACATCAGAGGAGATATACGGGTGCTCAGTAGAGACTGGGTACACTAGACGGACTCGCCGAGAACTCCCAGATGGTATTATACCTCACGTCAGATGGCAGTTCTCTGGTGACACTGGTACAGAGTAGTCTGTTGACCCGAGATCGTCATAGAGTCTTGTGTGGTTCCCACTGTGCTTTGATTTCCATCTTACCACGTCCAAGAGGGCGTGCAAAACGGTGGTTTTTGGGTAAAGTCCCGAGTCACATGGAGGCAATGAGCGATAGGAGGGGATTCGTCTCTCCCGGTATATGGGGGTTGATGTTGCGCTGTGTTCGATTGGCTATAACAGGAAATCCCTGGCCAGGGTTGCTGAGATTTACTGGTAAGTGTTACCAGTAGTTTCTCAAACAGTTATAGACCTCATATCGACACGACTTATTGAGCTATTGGGGTCTGACGTTTACCACCCCTAGGCGAGATATGCGACATATCAGACGATCAGACCGGACTGTACGGTAGTGTTACTGGTCGGATTCACTGGAGTGTGAGCGGGCTTGCTCGTCGATCTTCAGATCGCTCAATACCCGGGTGGCCGTTACGTTTAGCAGACCGCTTGCGGCTTGTGGGTGTTTGATATGATCATCATCTGCTGCCGGCGTATTGACGAGTCTTTAGAGTCCTACACAGAGGTTTCCTGGCTCAAGCGAAACGAAATAGGAGCGCATATGAGATATGTGCGGGACCGAGAATAATACGAGTATGTGATACCGTATTCTATTCTCGCGATAAATGTATCGAATGGTTGTATGCGATATAACCTAGTTATCGATTCAAGCGTTGATTCGATAAGCCGATATATCAGATACCAGTCGGTTATGTGCGCATGACCGGATCATTGAATCAAGTGTTGATTTAATGATTTAATGCATATTTATATATTTGATATATTGCTTTGCATCAACTAGTATCGGTTTACTTAAGATGGATTTTCTCACTCGGATTGTGCGCATTACATATGCGATATGATTTTGTGCACTTGATTGTATCATGTTTGATGATACAAGTTTACTTGGTTAAGTGCAAAGAATAAACCATGGTTAAAAGAATGATTAGGGTTTCATTTCCTTTATCTATTCATTTATTTAATATGTTTATTCATTTTGGAAAAGAAATGAGAAGAATGGTGGCTTTCTTTGGATTGTAGTTGAAGCTTCATGAAGCTTTGTTCAAGTCAACCATTCTTATCTCATTCTTAACCCTAACCATTCCCACTAACCATGATTGATTCTCTACACTTGACCATGGTTAGAATTATGATAAGAATTCATTTTCTTTTCTTTTTCTAATAACTTATCATAATATCTTTCTTCTTCTTCTTCATTCTTCAAGTGAAGAAGCTTGAAGTCCATCAATGGTGATTGTTGGAAATGAGTGAGAAATCCAATTCTAAAGTCTACCCACTTCCTATTTCTTCATCCTCTACCTCTTGCCAAGTAGTAGAGTGTGTTTCCTTCACAAGTTTCATGACTTGGTGAAGGTGGAGCTTGATTCATCGATGCTTCGACGTAGATCATCTTCGGCATGGACATCGACGACCTAGCTTGCCCATTCTCCGACGAAGCCGATCCTAGAGCCCAGATTCGATTTGGACAGCGGAGAGGACCTCGTTGCGGAGCTATGGAGGTGGAGCACCGGATCTACAAAGGTTGTATTTCCGTATTTTATATAGTTAACTGTTAACTAGTTCTTGTTCGCCTAGAAATCTAGTATACGATCCGTTGTTTAGGGTTTGTAGGCACCATAATTTTTGAAATTGCCATGGTTGATGGCTTGGGAGACCTCACTAGAGTGCCTAGGAACCCTGCAAGTCTTGCATTGCCACCCCTTGTGTATCATCAACCATGATACAATGTATGTATGTATGTGTCCATGCACATCATCATGTGCATACATGCATGCATATATCAACAAAGAAAAGGGTTTAATAAAGAATTAAGCTATATGTCTTTGTTAAATCAACACTTGATTTAACAAACCGGTCATATCACATACGACCCGACCAATAGAAAAATGCCTAATTAATATACGGTATCACATATACTTATTTAATCGGGTCCCCGTGCATATCTCATATGCACAGCACATCTTTTCGCCTAAGCTAGGAAACTTCATTGTAGAACTCTAAGACTCGTCAATACGCTGGAAGTAAGTGATGATCATATCAAACACCTAAAAGTCGCAAGCGGTCAGCTAAACGTAATGGACACCCGGGTATTGAGCGATCAGAAGAAAACCAGCGTTGCTGTCAAAACTCCCGTCGAGCCAACTTGCAACACTTACCGTACAGTCCGGTCTCTTCATCAAATATGCTGCATATCGAGTCTAGGGATGGAATCGTCGACCCCAATAATTCAATAAGTCATGCCGGTGTATGGCTCATAATAGATCGAGAAACTACTGATAACACTTATCAGTAAATCTCAGCAGCCCTGGTCAGGGACTTCCTGTTATAGTCAATTGAGTATTGGACAACATCAACCCCCAATACCGAGAAAGACGAAACACCTCCTATCTCTCATTGCCTCCATGTGCCTCGGGACTGTACCCAAAGTCCACCTGTTTGCACGACTCAGTAGAGCCGTGGTACGGTGGAGATCAAAATACAGTTGGAGGTCACACAAGACTCTATGACGATCTTGGGTCTACAGACTAACATATACCAGTGTCACCTGAGAACTGCTATCCGACCATAAATATAATACCACATAGTAGTTCTCGGCGAGTCCGTTCAGTGTACCCAGTCTCCACTGAGCACCCCCATACAATTTTTGGTGTCACCACACCAGATGGATACGAGATCATCCATCGCCTATCATATGGGACAATAATGGTATACGCTAGTCTACTCTGGAATATCGATGCCCCGTCTCGATACACCCACGACTAGGAACAGTTAAAGGATATGCTTATAAACTACAGGTGTCCCACTAGTATGATCTGCATCATAGTCCCAGTAATTAAGCAAATATCCTATGGACTTTATCAACATGTACCAAATGAATAAGATGCATGATCAAATGAACATGTCAAGATAAAGTAAACCAGATAGCATACTATCATGTCGAGCAAGAAAGTCATCTATATACATACATACATATATATATATATATATATATATATATATGTCTAAGCATCCACTATACATATAATGCCTCTACGGCATACATATATCCAACAATCTCCCACTTGCACTATGGCCAATTATTGGCGTATCTCGTACCCAATATCTAAAAAAGTCGCTCATGCTGCGGCTGTGGAAGGGCCTTGGTGAGTGGATCCGCGGTGTTATTCTTTATATCTACTCTCCGAATCTCGATCTCTTGGCGATCTACTATCTCCCAGATCAAATGATATCGTCTCAGGATGTGTCTGGACTTCTGATGGGACCTAAGTTCTTTGGCTAACGCCATAGCCCCTTTATTATCACAATACAATAGTATTGGATCAACAATGGATGGAACTACTCCTAGTTCCGCGATGAACTTCCTCATCCAGACGGCTTCCTTGGCAGCATCATTTGCAGCAATATACTCAGCTTCCATCGTGGAGTCCGTAACGGTATCCTGTTTGGAACTCTTCCAACTAACCGCCCCTCCATTATGGGTAAATACAAACCCTGAGATAGATTTGTTGTCATCTTTATCACTTTGGAAGCTGGAATCGGTAAAGGCCTCCATTTGGAGATCCCCATTACCATACACCAAGAACAGTTCTTTAGTCCTTCCCAAGCACATAAGAATGTTCTTCACTGCTATCTAATGTTTCTCCCCTGGGTTAGATTGATACCTTCTTACTACAGCCAGTGCGTAAGCTACATCAGGGCGGGTACATAGCATCGCATACATTATAGATCCTACGGCTGAAGCATAGGGTATAATGCTCATGCGAGCGCTATCTTCATTAGTCTTCGGACAGAAGTCCTTGGAGAGAATGATTCCACGACAAGCGGGTAAGGCACCACGCTTGGAATCTTCCATACTAAACCTTTTTAGGATGGTATCAATGTACTTTGATTGGGATAATCCCAATAACCTCTTGGATCTATCTCTATAGATCCTTATGCCCAAAATGCACGAGGCATCACCCAGGTCCTTCATGGAGAACCTTTGTGATAAGAATAGTTTGACCAATTATAGCATAGAAATATTATTTCCTATCAAGAGAATGTCATCAATGTATAATACGAGGAATGTGACAGTACTCCGTACAATCTTCTTATAAATGCATGGCTCATCTATATTTTTGATAAAATCAAACTCTTTGATTGTATCATCAAAGCAGATGTTCCAGTTCCGTGAGGCCTGCTTTAATCCATAAATGAATTTAAGCAACCTACATGCTTTCCCGCTGCTCCCACTATCAATGAAACCCTCTGGTTGATCCATAAAAATGCATTCTTATAAATCACCATTTAGAAATGCAGTTTTAACGTCCATCTGCCAGATTTCATAGTAGTAGTGAGCAGCAATAGCAAGTAGGATCCGAAAGGATTTAGGCATTGCTACTAGAGAGAAAGTTTCATCATAGTCCAATCCTGGTCTTTGACGAAAACCTTTCGCTACAAGCCTTGCTTTAAAGGTCTTTACATGTCCATCTACACCAATCTTTCACTTAAAGATCCATTTGCACCCAACGGGTTTTATCCCAGGAGGTGCAACGTCCAAAGTCCATACTTTGTTAGTGTACATTGACTCCATTTCGGATCTTATGGCTTCCAGCCACTTCAATGAGTCACCACTCATGATAGCTTGCTGAAAAATAGTAGGGTCATCCTCATCTATGATGCAATCTTCTCTATCACTATCAATGAGAAACCCATAGTATCTCTCTGGTGGGCGAGAAGTTCTACTAGATCTTCGGTGCGGCTGAGGTTCTTGAAGTTCTACTGCAACATCAGTTTCAACCAATTCGTCCTGAGTAATTTGTGTCTCTAGAACCTCTTCTAGTTCTACCGCATTGCCATCATCACCTTTTGTAAAAATCTCATTTTCTAAAAATATGGCATGTTGAGAAACAAACACATTTTGTTCTTCCTTGTGGTAGAATAGATATCCATATGAATGTTTTGGATATCCCACAAATTTACACATGACCGATCGTGTCTCGAGTTTGTCTGGATTCTGCTTTTTGGCAAAATCCGGACAACCCCATATCCTAATTCTTTTAAGGGATGGTCTCTTTCCACTCCATATCTCATATGGTGTGGTAGACACGGTCTTGGTTGGAACCCTGTTTAATAGATACATTGCTGTCTCCAATGCATGTCCCCAAAAGGAAAGCGGTAACTAAGCATCACACATCAAGGACCGTACCATATCTAATAGGGTACGATTCCTCTTTTCTGACACACCGTTGTGCTGTGGTGTGTAAGGGGAGTGAGCTGAGAGAGAATCCCATTCTCTTTTAAGAAGTCTGAAAACTCTGTACTCAGATACTCTCCACCTCAATCTGATCGAAGTTTCTTGATACTCAAGCCTGTTTGTTTTTCTACTTCAAGTTTGTACTCCTTGAATTTCTTGAAAGCTTCGGATTTATGCTTTAACAAAAACACGTGTCCGAACCTTGAGAAATCATCAGTAAAAGTAATGAAGTACGAAAAATCGCCTCTAGCATGTGTAGACATTGGTCCGCATACATCACTATGTATGAGGCTTAAGAGTTCCACAGCTCTTTCTCTATGTCCAGCAAACCGTGTTTTGGTCATTTTACCTTTGATACAAGACTGGAAAGTCTCATAAGATTTATATTCAAAAGGATTCAAATATCCATCTTTATGTAGCTTGTTCAGTCTTGTTTCATTAATATGACCAAGTCTACAATGCCAAAGAAAAGCTTCATTTATATCTGAAAATTTTCTTTTATTAGTATGCTGTATATTGAAAACTGTGTGTTGGTTCAGGACGTAAATACCGTTATGTAGTGTACCATACCCAATCAACTGTTGATTCAAGTTAATGTTCATAACATTATTCTGCAACACAAAATGATATGCTTCATTGTCCAACAAAGAAACGGATATTATATTACATAGCATACTAGGTACATAATAGCACGGGTTCAAAACCAAATTACAACCCGAAGGTAACCCCAGATGATACTCTCCTACGGATACAGCATGTACATTAGAACCATTTCCAACCCGCAGAGTATGGTCACCAGTCTTCAAAACTGTACTGTTTCTCAATCCCTGCACAATTGCAGATGTGAGAACCAGAACCGGTATCGAATACCCAAGATGCAGAGTTTATTGAAAAACAGTTTTCAGTTACAAACACACCTGAAGCGGAAACATCAGCATGCTTCTTCTTCTTGAGATCAGCAAGATACAGAGCACAGTTGCGTTTCCAATGTCCCGCCTTATGGCATAAAAACATTCTTCTTTTCCACTTCCCACGGCCCCGGATTTGTCTTTCCCCTTCGCCTTTTAAATTCTACCTTTTGGTTTGATGGGTTTCTTCTTCTTCTTTCCCTTGGCCTTGGCTTTTAGGACGGAAGAAGAAGATGGCCCAGCAAGAAGAGCGGGAGTTTTCGCTGTCTTAAGCGTTCTCTCTGCACTTCTCAACATATTGAGAAGTTCAGGCAATCATTTCTCCAAATCGTTCATATTGAAATTTACTATGAACGAAGCAAAGGCGGGGGAAGAGACTGCAGAACAAAATCTGTGTATTGCTCATTATCCATGGTCCATCCCAGTTCCTCAAGTTATTCTATAAGACCAATCATCTTCAGAACATGTTCTCCTACTGATGTACCAGGGGCCATCCGCATCTGAAACAACTTTCGAGATGCCGCGTATCATAAAGTCCGAGATTGCTCTTCATACAACTCCTTTGTATGAAGAAAGATGGATTGAACATCCATATTCTCATGCTGCTTCTGATGTATACTGTCCATAGAAGCAAGCGCGAGGCACTTAGCCTTGTTACAATCTGTCACGACCCAATGTTTGGCCCGTGACCGGCACTTAACCACGTAACGTTTACAGGCGTAACGCGACTAAGTTAACCGAAAACCCAGAAATCAAACCAATGAAAGTATAGAGTGATATAAGTTTTAAATGGAAGCACTTACTAACATGTTAAGAAATCTAAGTAAACACTCACCAAGATAACAATATACGACACCGTAGCGAAGATCAAGATCCACAAGTGGGAACATCACAGATAGAATAAACTGCAAATACAGCCGGCTCACAACGAGCTCGACACCAGAATACAAATAATATACATCGCCGTCCTCACACTGTCTCTAAGTCAATACATACATGGTAGATGGAGATTACTAGATACAATAATGTACATAACTGAAAGATAACAGATACCGCGTAAAACCCACCTATCAGCAAAAGAGCTAGTACACCAACTATGGGGGTATCTGTGTCAAAAGATGCAAAACGCAGCCAGCCGCGACTACTCCGAAGGGCAACCTGCAAACACTGTGGCACAACGGGGGTAAGTTGCCAACTCGTGAATAGAGATAACATATAAAGGTAATCGCGAGCATACACGTACTGCGCTACTCTATCATATGCCAACAGATGATATCAATATGCGATAAGCAGTATGTGCAATAATCATGCAAGTGCTCTATTAGGTAATATAACTACAGGATGAGGTACAATAATAAATGCTGAGCATGGAAAATATAACCTCTACACGGAATGTCGACGTGGAATATATAATCGGTGTCCATCAATACACCCAGATCCCCCAAATAGCTCAGGCGCCGGCACTCTCATCGGCCCTCAAATCCTATAAATCTCTAAGAATCCCGAGTGCCCAACATCGGCACCCAAATATCATAAATACTCGTGTCCAGCATCGACACGCAAATCCTCATCCATCGGGTCCCGTCAGTCCGGGTCAGCCCACGGGCTCCGTCTGCGGTATCGGCCCTCGGCCCCGGCAGTACGGATCACCCCGCATCCATCTATTGACTCTGATCAGTATCCTCCGGATAACTGTCAGGTCCAACCAATCACCGGTAGGTAGTAGTCCCTCTGCTAGGCTCACCGTCTACTACACAGCGAAACCGTTCTCGCCCGGGGGTACCATACCGGGTCCACCATGTACCCGTAATCGGCCTCATCCATCTCCTCGAGTCGGGTTCACATATAACACTCTAGCACCGAGGAAACACATGGTGGACGCACCGAAATATCATATCAAGGGAACCGGGTTTTTAAATGATTACATATTTGAAATAGCCACGGTTCCCAAATCTAGAAATCACATATAATCCAAAACAATATGCAAGTCAATGATCCGATATGATATGTGCATCAAGTATCAATATCATGTCAAGTCACATAAAGATGAGCAACTACATAATGATCCGATGTGATATATGCATCAAGTATGAATATCATGTCAAGTCACATAAAGATGAGCTACTACATAATGATCCGATGTGATATATGCATCAAGTATGAATATCATGTCAAGTCACATAAAGATGAGCTACTACATAATGATCCGATGTAAATTCTACAGTGTGAGTGTCATGGCAATTACTAACGGTGTGTGTGTAATATGCAGGATAGTGCTCGTGCAACATGAACCGTTAGTAAGAGTGCGGTGTTCTATCAATTCTAGTTTATATACATACATCAGGGAATGTGGTATGCACTAAATAGTAGCCATGAACAGTCAATGTATGGAAATGTAGCTATAAGATCCTATCAGCCCTGACGTAGAACGCCATGCAGGAGATATCCCCGTAGATCTTAAATCTACTCACCGTAGTCTCTCGCTAGGTATAGCCGACGACTTGTTCCCCTCCTTCGCGGCGCCCGTCGCACTCGCCTGCGAATCCTATAATTTCTCAACATATCACTCATAAGCTCAAAACCGTACAAACACGACATTTAAAGTCGATTAGAAACCCATGTCGCAAACCAAGCGCGCGTGTGCGCGATACGCTAAAACGTGTGATTACGCGCCTGAAGTCACTTCGACTCGTCGCGATACGCAGAAACCCTAAACCCACACAAACGTATCACGCGTGTCGCGAAAGATTAAAAATATGGGAAATAGGGTATTCTACTCCAGATTTTGATACAGAACAGATATTATAAAAATATATATACCAAAATATTCCAAATAGCAGCAGACTCCAGTGGACCAAACCCCAACCCCCATCTCACCCATCTGGCCGCAAATTGCGGCCAGAACGAATATTCCGGCGGCCTCACTTGGGAATTGGGCTCCCAGGTTTGGTGTGTGCACTCTATACCCCCCATACATGCTACAGTAATATCTAGTTTTGTTCTGGGACATCTCGGGTAGTAGCAGATCCTACAGAGCCTAAAATCAACTTAAAATCCACACTTTTGCACTGAAATGGAACTTCATGGTATTTCTGTCCAAACTGAAACAAACCTGGCCTAAAATAGTTCTAATAACACCTAATAGAGCTAACCAAACTAACAAAACCCTAATCTCACATGTGAATCACAAATATCCTTTAATATCACTAAAAATGCACAAAAAAAGAGATTTTTGCTAAACAATACTACAAGTTTAAGGAAAAGGAGTGCTAACATGAGTTAATACTGTAGGGTTGCTAGGCACGCGCACAAGGGTCTACGAGGCATCAACCATGCCCGATTTAAAAATTAGCCGTGCCGAACAACCCGAATACGGATCTTTAAACTAGAGATTAGGCGAAAACAAACATGCTAAACAGTTTAACATGAAGTGAGAGGGATTACAACCTTTGTAGATCCGGTCCTTCACTTCATATGCTCCGTGTTGTGGTCCCTTCGCTGCGATCATCGGGTTCCGGACTCTCGAGAGGTTCCACGAAGAGAAAGACGCAACCTTTGCTTCCGATCTTCGATACTAAGATGATCTACCTTGAAGTTTCTTTAACACAAGCTAACACTCATGAAATGATGTGAAAACCCTCATCTAAATGGCAAGGGAAGATGAGGATGATGAAGTAGGATTTTTGCTCTCTTTATTTATCTTTTTCTCATATTTATTCATCACTTTGGAAAAATCTAGCAAGCTTTTTCATGAAAGAAATGAAGGAAGAAGATGAACAATGATCTTAAATCCATTTGTGATGAATAGGAAAAGAAATGATATGATCAATTATGCAACCATGGTTCACTTAACCATTGTAGAGAATTAACCAAGGGTTAGGGTTTGGGTTGAGTTAAGAATGAGTCACACACAAATATCTTTCACAAAACAAAAAGAAAACCTTCTAGAAACATCTAGAAAGTTTAACCCTAATCCAAACCCTAATCATGATTAATCTTTACTAAACATGTTGCATTATTTATCATAGCATGTTACAATATTATATATCACATATATAATATTTATTGTAACCAAATAAAATAATACAATTAACATATATCGCATATATATCAATGTATTACCCGAGTGAGAAAAAGAATCTTTTAGTGAGCTAATATTAGTTAATGCAATTTAATATATCAAATATATTATTATACATTAAATTATCGAATCAACACTTGATCCGACAATCCGGCTATATCGTATATAACCGACTAATATTTATCCGTACCGATTCATCGAATCAACACTTGATCCGATGACCCGGCTGATATCAAATATCGCGAGAATAGAATACGGTATCTCATATCGTAATATCCTCGGTCCCGCACATATCACATATGTGCTCCTACTCCGTTTTGCCTGAGTCAAGAAACCTCTGTGTAGGACTCTAAAGAATCGTCAATACACCGGCAGTAGGTGATGATCATATCAAACACCCACAAGCTGCAAGCGGTCAGCTAAACGTAACAGCTACCCAGGTATTGAGCGCTCAGAAGATCAACAAGCAAGCCTGTACATTCTCCTGTGAATCCAAACAGTAACACTCCCGTACAGTCCGGTCTCGTCGTCTGATATGTCGCATATCTCGCCTAGGGGTGGTAAACGTCAGACCCCAGTAGCTCGATAAGTCGTGTCGATATGAGGTCTATAACAGTTCAAGAAACTACTGATAACACTTACCAGTAAATCTCAGCAACCCTGGCCAGGGATTTCCGGTTATAGCCAATCGAACACAGCACAACATCAACTCCCTATACCGGGAGAGACGAATCCCCTCCTATCGCTCATTGCCTCCATATGATTCGGGACTGTACCCAAAAGCCACTTTTTTGCACGCCCTCTTGGACATGGTATGATGGAAATCAAAGCACAGTGGGAATCACACAAGACTCTATGACGATCTCGGGTCAACAGACTACTCTGTACCAGTGTCACCGGAGAACTGCCATCTGACGTGAGGTATAATACAATCTGGGAGTTCTCGGGGAGTCCGTCCAGTGTACCCAGTCTCCACTGAGCACCCGTACACCATCCTTGATGTCAAACACCGATGGATATGGGATCATCCATCGCCCATCATATGGGTCAAGATGCGTATATGCTAGTCTACTCTGGTGTATCGATGCCCTGTCTCGATACACCCTCGACTAGGAACAGTTATAGGATGTACTCGTCGACTACCGTGGCCCCACTAGTATGATCTCATCATAGTCCCAGTAGTCGAGTACATATCCTAAGGGCTTTATCAACATGTAATATAGAGACAATCAGAGTACATGTTAAGATAAAGTACAACCAGATAGCGTACTATCATGTCGAGCAAGAAAGTCCTCCCTATATATGTCCAAGCATCCATTACAATATACATCGTATGTACAGTAATGGCCTCTAGGGCATACATATAACTAACAATCTTCCACTTGCACTAGGGCCATCTGTTGTGGTATCACATACCCAACAATTAGCTGCGGTTGAAGTATCTCATACTCAACCATCCCATAAAAGTCTCTACTGGGAAAAAGGCCTTTGTGAGTTGATCCGCGCTGTTGTCCTCTGTGTCTACTCTCCTAACCTCGATCTCCCTGAAGATCAACCATCTCCATGATCAGGTGATACTGCCTAAGAATTATATCTGGATTTCAGATGGGACGGTAGTTCCTTGGCCAAAGCCACAACTCCATTGTCACACAATGGTAGGAACGAAGTTCATCTCATGAACTTATATATCCAGACTGCCTCTTTGGTAGCATCTTTGGTAACGATGTATCTTGCCTTTAATCGTCTAGTATGTCACGGTATCTAGCTTGGAACTCTTCCAACATACCATCCCTCCACTGAGGGTATAGACAATGCCTGCGACTGACATTCAGTCGTTCTTATCACCCTCGAACCTTTCCAGTGATTCTCCCCAGGATCGATTGATACCATCTCACTACAACTAGTGAGTATCCTCACATCCAATTAGATCTATCTCATAGATCTAAAAACCCAGGATTTAGGAGGTATCACTTTGATCCTATATGGAGAATCCTTGTGATAAGCGGAGATTAACCGAGTGTAGCATAGGAAACTCCTTCCCTATCAAGAGTATGTCATCCACGTACTCTACGAGGATCACCACCATACTCCCTACTACCTTTTTGTATATACAAGGTCCATCTACCATTTTGATGAAGTCAAACTCTTTGACTACCACATCAAAACAGATGTTCTAACTCCGCGATGCCTGTTTTATCATATAAAACATCTTGCACACGTTTCCGCTGCTCCCACTGTCTACGAAGCCCTCTGGCTGTGTACTTATAGACGCTATCTTCTAAATCAGCATTTAGAAAAGCAGTCATGACACCCAACCACCAGATATCGTAGTCATGGTATGTAGCCATGGCAAGTAGGATCTGGATGGACTTAAACATAGATCTTTAGAAAAGGTTTCATCTCGATCCATACCTGGTCAATGATGCAAACCTTTAACAAGTCTAGCTTTGAAAGTCTCAACTTTTCCATGTACACCAAGTAATCTTCTCAAGATATACTTGCTCCTGATGGGGATTTAACCCTTCAGATAAAGCAACCAAAGTCCATACTTTGTTGGTGTATAAGGATTCCATCTCAGATCGATAAGCATCCAGCCATTCTTACAGAGTCTCACTCCTGATGGCCAGCTCGAAACTTGTTGGGTCATCATCTCATGATGCAATCCTCGCTCCCACTGGCATAGAGAAACCGAAGTATCTCTCAGGTGGGTGAGAAACCCTACTAGATCGGCGAAGAGGCTGAGGTTTGTTGGAAACTATTGAATCCTTTGGTTCTATCAAATCATCTGTTGTAGTTTGTATAGCTGGAACCTTTCCAGTTCTACAAAACAGACGTTGCCTCGAGCTTGTCCAGATTTTGCTTTTAGACATAGGCCAGACAACCCCAAATCTTAACAAGCTTAAGATATAGGCTCTTCCCTTTCCATATCACATATGAAGTGGTAGGCAACTGATTTGATTTGAACCATATTCAATAGGTATGCAGCTCCTCAAGTGCATAACTCCCAAAAAGGAAATAGGAAACTCAGTAGTACTCATCATAGAGCACACCATATCACATAGGGTGCTATTGCTCCGTCCCTATACACCGACGTGCTGTGGTGTATACGGAGGAGTAATGCTGAGAGAGAATCTCATTCTCCTTTAGAATAGTTCAGGAATTCCGTACTCAAGTATTCTCCTCCTTGATCTCATCAAAGGACATAATACTTATACCCGTATTTTGGTTCTCTACTTCTAACTTATATTGTGTGAATATCTCAAAAGGTTCGGACTTGTGTTTCAACAGGAACATATGTCTGAATCTTGAGAGATCATCAGAGAATGTAATGAAGTACAAAGAACCGGTCTTGGCATGTGTAGACAGGGGACCTTCATACATCAGCATGTATCAATCCCAAGAGTTCACTAACTCTTTCTCTGTTTCCAATAAACAGCGATGTGGTCATCTTATCTTTGTGACATGACCGGCAAGTTTCACAAGATGTAAATTCAAACTAATTTAAATATGCATCTAAATGTAACTTCAGACAGTCGGGTCGCATTGATATGACCTAGTCTACAATTCCTCAAGAAGGATTCGTTCATTTCTGAACTCTTCCTCTTGTGTGTGTTCTGTATACTAAGAACTGTAGTTTGATTTAGAACATCAATGCTTTTAGATAACGTACCTGAACCGATCAACTTTTGATATAGGAAATGTTCAAAACATTATCTAACAATACAAAATTATATCCTTTCTTTACTAATAAAGAAAAAGATATGATGTTGTATATCAGGTTCGGTATCTAATAACATTCGTTCAGAATCAATCTATTCAGGTAATACAGGGTGATAGTGACCAACAGACTTGGCTGCAACACTTGCACCGTTTTCTGTCTCATGAAACTTATCACCCGTTCTCAGTTCTCTACCTATCTGTAGCCCATGTAACAGATTACATATGCGGGATCCTGATCCGGTATCACATACCCAGGACTTAAAGGATACTGAGAAACAGTTCTCTGTAATGAACACACCCGAAGATGATGCATCAGCATGCACTTTCTTCATTTGGGCGGCACGGGAATTCTGGTAATCCCCAATTTCCTGCTCTGTCTTATAACAATTATAAGTTGGAGCAGGACCAACGTTCCCCAGCTCAGTATAACAAGCGGGTTCGGTCAATAATCCGTATTATTATCTTGATTAAGGGGTGATATGGTCGCTACCTGGAGAGAGAGAGAAGAAAACACTCAGCGTATGCTCTTGCAAGATTAGATTGGTTATCTAATATATCTAATCAGGATGTCTCCCACTGTTTTAATCAAATCTTCCTTCAAACCCTAAAAGGAAAGACTAGCCGGGATTAATTACACGCTACAAGTTCGCCAATCTTTCAGCCAGGCCAGTGTCAGTACTTTGAGGGAGGCCCCCCATGCTTTCGCACGAACCTAATTAAAGTAAACCTCGTTTTCCCAGAGGCGTAACCCCGTTGACACCTTTCTAGACACCTACTTGATCGGCTAATTGTAATGTGTAAAACTCTCCCAGGAGTAACTCTTACTCGCAGCGGGTATCGGGATCCAACTATCTTATAGAAGGTATGCAATCTCATTGCAAATTTCAACACTTGAAATTCCCGATAATATTTTGCCCCAAGCGATCTATGACCTTAACTAAGTCAACAAACCATAAATCGCAAGTCAAGTTCAACCCGTACATTTCCCGATTGAATTAAACCCACCCGCACGACCCTTAACTGAGTCAACAAAGCCGTACGAATACCCTAATCCAATCACATCTCATGTTTTAGCAGATAAACATTACTTAGCTACTGTACACTATGCCTTAACTAAGTCAACAAACATAGCACGAATACTAAATAATATCTATCTGAAATGACGGAGGGCTACGACGGGTTTTTCAAAAAACCCTTTGCGTAATGAACTTGATATCGTCGTAGAATCGAGTGAATTTTAAATGGAGTGTTTTTGAGGCTTTTCTAGTTTTGCTAAAGGGGTCACTCCCGGTGAAGGGATCGTCGGCCCTTTCCTCATCGAATAAGGTGCAGGATATATCATATATACCACTATGCAAAGCAAGAACTATTGAAGCAATCAAAAGACAAACCGAGTTTGTAGCATCTGCCAGTTATTGCTAAAGGAGTCACTCCCGGTGAAGGGATCCTTATCGAATAAGGTGCAGGATGTTCTACAAGGAACACCGCGATGCAAAGCAAGAACTGTAGCTACCTGTTTTTAAGAAATTCGATTCCATAACATCTTAGGTTTCTTTTATTTCATTAATCTCATTAATGAAGTCCCATTTTATTATGCTTCGCAAGCATCACATTTGAAACGAAATCTGCAATATAACATATATCTCATATATATAATATAAACATTCATCTCAGGCAGTAATATGATCTCATCACAGAACATTGCAGCAGAAGAACATATATGAAATATTGGATATACAAGGACGTCCGTGTTTTCAATACGAGCCTGTATAAAACACGGATTCCACGGTCGCGATGAATAGCCAAACCCACATCCCTAGACCCCTACGAGAGCGGCAAGTAACACTGCCAATTTTAGGGTTAGGAGACCCGGTCTCGACTCCTCGAGATGGTCTCCCACTGGACCCTAGAACCCGGTTACTTATGCTCCCCGCCTTGGGTCTACCTAATGCGGAAAAGTAAATAATATACAATGGTGACATCTTCCGCAACCTGGAAGTGCCCCAATAAAAGAATATTACATACAAATGAATTTTACATGAATGAAAAAGAAAAACTCTCATCTCACATAAAACCCCCGGCTATTCAAAACGCGACGATCCAATACAACATATCACAGCAACACATAATATCTCATATCATCAACGTAAGCAAGTATGCGTATCCCGATTGTCGTTGATGTATAGCAACGAAGCCGGCGATACACCACATACTACGCTTACGGTCACAGAAAAGAAAGTGTAAAACTACAACAGTTGGAATCCGCAACCTCCTCAGACATCGCATGCCTAACCAAATGAATTCCTTAGACATCACATGCCTAACATTTATGAACCCCGCATTTTAGTCTCATTATCGAAAACTCTTTTCAATATCAAGTCGGGCAATTCAACAAGATTCCCGACAACCTGATCGAATGCTCGTCGCAAACTTTAGTAGACGGCCGCACCACCAGATGCCGTCGACGAAGTGCACTAAGGCGGAACACCGCTGCCGCGAGCACCCGAACGGATGCTTTCGGCGACGGGGTTCTCCTACAGTCACTTGGTCGGGGCTATGGGGCGTAGCTGTCTATTAAGTTTACCCGGCGAGTATCCGCGTACACTACGTGATTGCGACGGACTTTTGATCACATCAAAATTCCGTGGCAACCGATAATCTGAGACTAAACTGCTATGTCTATAATATTCAAATTAGTTATCTTATAACTACCTGTGGATTCCAAATATTGTATCACATTCCAGATAAATAGCAAAAGTTAAACTTTCCGATCGAATCATCAAGCACCCAAGATTTCCCCAATATATCTCAACACTTGAAATCAGTTTAAAAACATCCATTACATGCCACAGTACCAATGGTCCAGCCATAGAAGGGTCAAGCCATCGCCTCACATGTGGCACGCCGTACTGCCCCAAACCCAAAGGTTCAAAAGGCAGTTCAAGACGGTCACATAATCGAGTTAAGGTTTGTTGTCTTCTAGAGGGTCCACCGCGTTACTTGCATGACTTAGAACATTCTTAAACACGAGAAAAAAATCCAACTTTTGAAAAATTTTCCGACAGGGGAAAAAGTGAGTTATTGATATCCGTTCGAACTTTTTAACAGTTTCTAAAAGTTATCCGGAAAGCCACATAGACAAAATTGGATACTCCGATCGAAACACCGAATCCCCAAAACAGCCCCAGAAAATTCAACTCTTGAATAAAAACTAAAAATTCCCAGCAAATCCAGAATAATAAAATAGGAGTTACTGTGCAAACAGAGGATGATGACGTCATCATTGCGCCGCGGAACCGCCGCAAAAGGCATGCTCCTGCCGTGGTTCCGCCGCGCTTTATACTGTTCATCAAAAAAATTTTGCAACGTAATTCTTATAATTCCCTGCTGAATTTTTTAAGCATTTTTAATGTTGAAAAATCCCAGTTTTTAGAAAAAGTCCAGAGAGCTCGTAAAATTAGGGTTTCGGGTGCGATCGGGTTTCAAACTTCGTCTAGACTTCGCCTAAACCTCTAGCTTGGCTCTGATACCACTGTAGGGTTGCTAGGCACGCGCACAAGGGTCTACGAGGCATCAACCATGCCCGATTTAAAAATTAGCCGTGCCGAACAACCCGAATACGGATCTTTAAACTAGAGATTAGGCGAAAACAAACATGCTAAACAGTTTAACATGAAGTGAGAGGGATTACAACCTTTGTAGATCCGGTCCTTCACTTCATATGCTCCGTGTTGTGGTCCCTTCGCTGCGATCATCGGGTTCCGGACTCTCGAGAGGTTCCACGAAGAGAAAGACGCAACCTTTGCTTCCGATCTTCGATACTAAGATGATCTACCTTGAAGTTTCTTTAACACAAGCTAACACTCATGAAATGATGTGAAAACCCTCATCTAAATGGCAAGGGAAGATGAGGATGATGAAGTAGGATTTTTGCTCTCTTTATTTATCTTTTTCTCATATTTATTCATCACTTTGGAAAAATCTAGCAAGCTTTTTCATGAAAGAAATGAAGGAAGAAGATGAACAATGATCTTAAATCCATTTGTGATGAATAGGAAAAGAAATGATATGATCAATTATGCAACCATGGTTCACTTAACCATTGTAGAGAATTAACCAAGGGTTAGGGTTTGGGTTGAGTTAAGAATGAGTCACACACAAATATCTTTCACAAAACAAAAAGAAAACCTTCTAGAAACATCTAGAAAGTTTAACCCTAATCCAAACCTTAATCATGATTAATCTTTACTAAACATGTTGCATTATTTATCATAGCATGTTACAATATTATATATCACATATATAATATTTATTGTAACCAAATAAAATAATACAATTAACATATATCGCATATATATCAATGTATTACCCGAGTGAGAAAAAGAATCTTTTAGTGAGATAATATTAGTTAATGCAATTTAATATATCAAATATATTATTATACATTAAATTATCGAATCAATACTTGATCCGACAATCCGGCTATATCGTATATAACCGACTAATATTTATCCGTACCGATTCATCGAATAAACACTTGATCCGATGACCCGGCTGATATCAAATATCGCGAGAATAGAATACGGTATCTCATATCGTAATATCCTCGGTCCCGCACATATCACATATGTGCTCCTACTCCGTTTTGCCTGAGTCAAGAAACCTCTGTGTAGGACTCTAAAGAATCGTCAATACGCCGGCAGTAGGTGATGATCATATCAAACACCCACAAGCTGCAAGCGGTCAGCTAAACGTAACAGCTACCCAGGTATTGAGCGCTCAGAAGATCAACAAACAAGCCTGTACATTCTCCTGTGAATCCAAACAGTAACACTCCCGTACAGTCCGGTCTCGTCGTCTGATATGTCGCATATCTCGCCTAGGGGTGGTAAACGTCAGACCCCAGTAGCTCGATAAGTCATGTCGATATGAGGTCTATAACAGTTCAAGAAACTACTGATAACACTTACCAGTAAATCTCAGCAACCCTGGCCAGGGATTTCCGGTTATAGCCAATCGAACACAGCACAACATCAACTCCCTATACCGGGAGAGACGAATCCCCTCCTATCGCTCATTGCCTCCATATGAGTCGGGACTGTACCCAAAAGCCACCTTTTTGCACGCCCTCTTGGACATGGTATGATGGAAATCAAAGCACAGTGGGAATCACACAAGACTCTATGACGATCTCGGGTCAACAGACTACTCTGTACCAGTGTCACCGGAGAACTGCCATCTGACGTGAGGTATAATACCATCTGGGAGTTCTCGGCGAGTCCATCCAGTGGACCCAGTCTCCACTGAGCACCCGTACACCATCCTTGATGTCAAACACCGATGGATATGGGATCATCCATCGCCCATCATATGGGTCAAGATGCGTATACGCTAGTCTACTCTGGTGTATCGATGCCCTGTCTCGATACACCCTCGACTAGGAACAGTTATAGGATGTACTCGTCGACTACCGTGGCCCCACTAGTATGATCTCATCATAGTCCCAGTAGTCGAGTACATATCCTAAGGGCTTTATCAACATGTAATATAGAGACAATCAGAGTACATGTTAAGATAAAGTACAACCAGATAGCGTACTATCATGTCGAGCAAGAAAGTCCTCCCTATATATGTCCAAGCATCCATTACAATATACATCGTATGTACAGTAATGGCCTCTAGGGCATACATATAACTAACAAATACCTTCTAAGAACCTTGTAAAACACCAAAAGTCTCAGCTTTTCCCTCAAGTGTGCAGATTTGCCTTTGAACACCTTAAAAACCTCACTTTTCCATGGTTTCGTGAAGAAAATGAGTTGATATGTATAGGGTTTTGTTTAAGGATCAAAGGGAACGAAAAAGGAGAAGTAAAGATGGATGAAGAGGGGGTTTCTCTGCTGGAAGGCTGCAGAATTCTGAAGTGGGGAGAAGAAAAGAGAGAGAGAGGAAGAAAATGGTCTAAAGGTCAAACTTCACCTAACCACCATGCCTCATTATTTATTAAGATTTGAAAATATAAAAAAGGGTTCTGATATGATTTAAAATGGTGGGGATAAGTTAGCAACCATGCAACAAAAGAATGGTTAACATGCTACCAAAACCCTAAGTCACAAAAATGGCTAAGTGTGCAAGTGTACACTACAAAGGAAAATCTTCCAATTTGCTAATCACGACTAAATAACTAATGATCCTATGAACACTAATATAATAACATGCACAAATACTAATTATCACAAAAACATTCTAATGGAAATTCAAAGTGTTACAATCTACCCCCTTAAAGAAATTCGGTCCCCGAATTTAAAAATCTAATCATACGCACCTTCAAAAAGATGGGGATACCTCTTCCTTATCTCGCTCTCAGTCTCCCAAGTGACCTCCTCGCCGCTCTGGCCACGCCAAAGTACCTTGACGGACGGTATCTCTTTCGACCTCAACTTCTTCACTTGTCGATCCAAGATCATCACCGGCTGCTCTGCATAGGAAAGGTCGCGCTCAAGCTGGATCGTCGGGTGCTGAATCGCATGCGAAGGATCATGAAGATATCTGCGGAGCATCGAAACGTGAAATACGGGGTGCACGTCTGGAAAACTGGGCGGAAGGGCTAACCGATACGCAACCGCACCAACACGCTCGAGGATCTCGAAGGGGCCCACATATCTGGGACTAAGCTTCCCTTTCTTCCCAAACCTCATCACGCCTTTCATTAGGGAGACCCTCAAGAAAACATGATCATCAACAGAAAACTCAAGTCTGTGCCGACGACGGTCCGCATAAGACCTCTGCCTACTCTGGTTTGCTCTCATCCTATCGCGAATCAACTGGATCTTCACGGTCGTCTCCTCCACAATCTGCGGCCCTAAGATACTGCTCTCACTGAGCTCCGTCCAACAGGTGGGCGATCTGCATCTCCTCCCATAACGAGCCTCAAACGGTGCCATCTGAATGGTCTCCTGGTAGCTGTTGTTGTAGGAGAACTCTACTAAGGGCAAATGATGATCCCAGCTACCTCCGAAGTCTAATACGCATGCTCTGAGAATGTCCTCGAGAGTCTGAATAGTCCGCTCTGACTGTCCGTCGGTCTGCGGATGGAATGATGTGCTGAACTCAAGCGAGTGCCCAAAGCCTCCTGAAGCCTCTGCCATAGCCGGCTGGTAAACTGGGTGCCTCTATGAGATACGATACATGTCGGAACTCCGTGCAGTCGTACAATCTCATCAATGTAAATCTGGGCATACTGAGCAAACCCGAAAGTCGTCTTCACCGGTAGGAAGTGAGCCTCTTTCGTCAAACGATCCACGATCACCAAGATGGAGTCATACCCTCGACTAGTCCTGAGTAGACCCACAATGGAATCCATAGAGATCTGTTCCCATTTCCACTCCGGAATGGGTAACGGCTATAGCTCTCCCGTGGGCCTCTGGTGCTCAGCCTTGACTTGCTGACAAGTCAGGCATCTCGACACAAAATCTGCAATGTCTCTCTTCATTCCGTCCCACCAGTAAACATCTCTCAAGTCATGGTACATCTTGGTGGAACCGGGATGAACACTATATACCGATCGATGTGCCTCCTCAAGAATCTCGTGCCGCAATCCCTCAGCATCTGGTACGCACAGTCTAGTCCCAAATCGTAATATCCCCTGATCATCGATCACGAACTCGGAAAATCTGCCCTGTCCCATCTGTGTCCTGTTCTCAGAACAGCGGTCATCACTGTGCTGTGCCTCATGTATACGGTCAAACAAATGTGGGCGTGCACGAACCTGCGCAATCTGTCCTTCGATCGGCGTAAACTCGAACTGTACCCGGCTATTGCATAAGATCTGCCAATCCACCGACGACTTCCTCTGCACTGCGCTCAAACAAGATAGACTACCCCCGGGCCTCCTGCTTAAAGCATCCGCCACTACATTCGCCCTGCTCGGGTGGTACAAGATCTCACAATCGTAGTCCTTCGCTAACTCCATCCATCGGCGCTGTCTAAGGTTCATGTCTCGCTGCTGAAATATATGCTTTAAGCTCTTGTGGTCCGTGAATATCTGGCACGACTCTCCATACAGATAACGTCGCCAGATCTTAAGTGCAAAGACCACTGCAGCCATCTCCAGATCATGAGTGGGGTAATTCTATTCATGTTTCTTTAATTGCCGTGAAGCATACGCGATCACCCTGTCATGCTGCATCAAAACGCACCCCAGCCCCACTCGTGAAGCATCACAGTAGACCACAAATCCGCCTGATCCTGAAGGCAATGATAGCACTGGTGTCATAGTCAGTAGAGCCCGTAGCTGCTGGAAACTGTGCTCACACTCCTCCGTCCAATCGAAGCGAACTCCCTTCCGGGTCAACCCAGTCAAAGGTGTAGCAATGCGAGAGAAGTCCTGCACAAATCGCCTGTAATAGCCTGCCAGCCCTAGGAAGCTGCGAACCTCCGTCATTGACGTGGGTCTAGGCCAACTCCGAACTGCCTCGATCTTCCTCGGGTCTACACATATACCATCTCGTGTAATCACGTGCCCCAAGAAGTCTACGCTGTCTAGCCAGAAAGCACACTTTGAAAATTTGGCGAAAAGCTGATGCTCTCTCAAGGTCTGCAGCGTAATCCGCAGGTGCTGCTCGTGCTCCTCTCTACTCCGAGAATACACCAAGATATCGTCAATGAACACTATGATGAACAGATCAAGATACGGCCGAAAAATGCGGTTCATCAAGTCCATGAATGCTGCTGGCACGTTGGTGAGTCCGAACGACATCACCAAAAACTCATAATGGCCATAGCGCGTATGGAAAGCTGTCCTAGAAATATCCTCCTGTCGAACCCGCAGCTGATGGTAGCCTGATCGCAAATCGATCCCCGAAAAGTATCCTGCCCCCTGAAGCTGGTCGAACAAATCGTCGATGCGTGGCAAAGGATACCGGTTCCGCACTGTCACCCTGTTCAGCTGGCGGTAGTCGATACACAAACGCATACTGCCGTCCTTCTTCTTGACAAACAGGACTGGAGCACCCCAAGGAGAAACACCGGGTCGAATAAGTCCCTTATCCAGCAAATCTTGCAACTGACCCTTCAATTCTCTAAGTTCCGCCGGGGCCATCCGATAAGGCGGTACAGAAATAGGCCCCGTGCCAGGAACCAAATCAATACAGAAAGAAATGTCACGCTCGGGCGGTAGCCCAGGAAGCTCGTCAGGGAACATATCAGGGAACTCGCTAACAACCGGCACCTGATCCAACGAAACCACTATAGCTCTAGTATCGCAAACATAGGCGAGAAATCCCTGACATCCCTTCCTCAAAAGCTGTCCCGCGTGAAAAGAAGAAATCACACTGTGAGGGGTGGCACCACGGTCCCCCAACCCAACAACAACCGACTCGCCGGGAAAACAAAATCGAACTGTCTTCTCGCGGCAGTCAACAGAAGCATAGCACGTGGCTAACCAATCCATGCCCAAAAGAACGTCGAAGTCCAACATCTCAAGAAAGATCAAATCGACCGGCAACTCTCTCTCGCTAGTATGGACGGTACAGGATCGGAACACGTGACTAGCGACAAACGACTCTCCCACAGGAGTAGTCACAACAAGTGTTGACCAAGCAAACCGGACTCTCTACCCAAACTCGGCACAAGGTGTATGGATACATACGAGTACGTGGAAACATACGAGCACAAGGATCCGGATCAGACAATACGTGTGCAACAAAGGACATACTGAAAGAGTACCTGAAATATCTGCGTTGGATGCCCTCGCGTCCCGATGAGTCGAAGCGAAAACTTGTGCCTGTTCTTCATCTGCGACTGACCGAACTCCTCCTCTACTAACCTGACCCCTCTACGTGAACCCTCCGCGTCCATGACGTCTCAGAATACGACCCTGACGTGGTGTGAAGGAACACTGCCTGATGAGGTGTTGAAGGCTCCCACATCGTAAACATCTACGCGCTGGCTGCCGTCCTCCCTGGGGATGAGAGCCAAACAATTGTCCTCGTCCTAAGCCTCTGCTCTACGCTGGTACACCAGTACGATTCCTCAACTGTTCTGGAACACTCACGGTCTCTGGAAGACGTGTCCCGCAAACTGGGGCTGCCCCCACCGGTGCTATATAGGGGACGTAATACTGCATGATGATCGCAAGGAACAACTGGGTAACAGGGGTGACAACCACCTGTCGCTGCGCTCGAACGACCTCTACCAACGAGCTCATCGCCTGGCGTAAGCCCTACATCTCTACCACTAGTCTAGCGATATGAGCTGTCGTATGGGGAACAATCTGTCCTTGTACAACAGGAGTACTACTCGGATTAGTCCTCGTCTCAGATGAATCAACTCGAACCTCGGCTCTCACGGCCGCTCTCTGCACCCTCGTAGTCCTGGGCGGCATAATGGCTGAAAAGAATGTAGGATTCGATGAGGATACAGAAATCGAATCGCAAGGATGTAAACAATCATGAGGGAATTTCAATCAATAAGTCCTAAGGTCACGTAGGCGGAGTACCGTGTCGTGAGTATGCCGCGGAACATACACACGATACGCTACCCTGCTGCAGCTACCTACTCCATCATACCAGGGTCATCCTACACTCCGAAAGATAAAACCTACGCTTTGATACCAACTTTGTCACGACCCAAAATTTGGCCCGTGACCGGCACATAACCACGTAACGTCTACAGGCGTAACGCGACTAAGTGAACCGAAAACCCCGAAATCAAAGCAATGAAAGTATAGAGTGATATAAGTTTTAAATGGAAGCACTTACTAACATGTTAAGAAATCTAAGTAAACACTCACCAAGATAACAATATACAACGCCATAGCGAAGATCAAGATCCACAAGTGGGAACATCACAGATAGAATAAACTGCAAGTACAGCCGGCTCACAACGAGCTCGACACCAGAATACAAATAATATACATCGCCGTCCTCACACTGTCTCTTAGTCAATACATACATGGTAGATGGAGATTACTAGATACAATAATGTACATAACTGAAAGATAACCGATACCGCGTAAAACCCACCTATCAGCAAAAGAGCTAGTACACCAACTATGGGGGTATCTTTGTCAAAAGATGCAAAACGCAGCCTGCCGGGACTACTCCGAAGGGCAACCTGCAAACACTGAGGCACAACGGGGGTGAGTTGCCAACTCGTGAATAGAGATAACATATAAAGGTAATCGCGAGCATGCACGTACTGCGCTACTCTATCATATGCCAACAGATGATATCAATATGCGGTAAGCAGTATGTGCAATAATCATGCAAGTGATCTATTAGGTAATATAACTACAGGATGAGGTACAATAATAAATGCTGAGCATGGGAAATATAACCTCTACACGGAATGTCGACGTGGAATATATAATCGGTGTCCATCAATACACTCAGATCCCCCAAATAGCTCAGGCGCCGGCACTCTCATCGGCCCTTAAATCCTGTAAATCTCTGAGAATCCCGAGTGCCCAACATCGGCACCCAAATATCATAAATACTTGTGTCCAGCATCGACACGCAAATCCTCATCAATCGGGCCCCGTCAGTCCGGGTCAGCCCACGGGCTCCGTCTGCGGTATCGGCCCTCGGCCCCGGCAGTATGGATCACCCCGCATCCATCTATCGACTCTGATCAGTATCCTTCGGATAACTGTCAGGTCCAACCAATCACCGGTAGGTAGTAGTCCCTGTGCCAGGCTCACCGTCTACTACACAGCGAAACCGTTCTCGCCCCGGGGTACCATACCGGGTCCACCATGTACCTGTAATCGGCCTCATCCATCTCTTCGATTCGGGTTCACATATATGACTCTAGCACCGAGGAAACACATGGTGGAAGCACCGAAATATCATATCAAGGGAACCGGGTTTTTAAATGATTACATATTTGAAATAGCCACGGTTCCCAAATCCAGAAATCACATATAATCCAAAACAATATGCAAGTCAATGATCCGATATGATATGTGCATCAAGTATGAATATCATGTCAAGTCACATAAAGATGAGCTACTACATAATGATCCGATGTGATATATGCATCAAGTATGAATATCATGTCAAGTCACATAAAGATGAGCTACTACATAATGATCTGATGTGATATATGCATCAAGTATGAATATCATGTCAAGTCACATAAAGATGAGCTACTACATAATGATCCGATGTGATATATGCATCAAGTATGAATATCATGTCAAGTCACATAAAGATGAGCTACTACATAATGATCCGATGTAAATTCTACAGTGTGAGTGTCATGGCAATTACTAACGGTGTGTGTGTAACATGCAGGATAGTGCTCGTGCAACATGAACCGTTAGTAAGAGTGCGGTGTTCTATCAATTCTAGTTTATATACATACATCAGGGAATGTGGTATGCACTAAATAGTAGCCATGAACAGTCAATGTATGGAAATGTAGCTATAAGATCCTATCAGCCCTGACGTAGAACGCCATGCGGGCGATATCCCCGTAGATGTTAAATCTACTCACCGTAGTCTCTCGCTAGGTATAGCCGACGACTTGTTCCCCTCCTTCGCGGCGCCCGTCGCACTCGCCTGCGAATCCTATAATTTCACAACATATCACTCATAAGCTCAAAACCGTACAAACACGACATTTAAAGTCAACTAGAAACCCGTGTCGCAAACCAAGCGCGCGTGTGCGCGATACGCTAAAACGTGTGATTACGCGCCTGAAGTCACTCCGACTCGTCGCGATACGCAGAAACCCCAAACCCACACACACGTATCACGCGTGTCGCGAAAGATTAAAAATACGGGAAATAGGGTATTCTACACCAGATTTTGATACAGAACAGATATTATAAAAATATATATACCAAAATACTCCACATAGCAGCAGACTCCAGTGGACCAAACCCCAACCCCATCTCACCCATCTGGCTGCAAATTGCGGCCAGAACGAATATTCCGGCGGCCTCACTTGGGAATTGGGCTCACAGGTTTGGTGTGTGCACTCTATACCCCCCATACATGCTACAGTAATATCTAGTTTTGTTTTGGGACATCTCGGGTAGTAGCAGATCCTACAGAGCCTAAAATCAACTTAAAATCCACACTTTTGCACTAAAATGGAACTTCATGGTATTTCTGTGCAAACTGAAACAAACCTGGCCTAAAATAGTTCTAATAACACCAAATAGAGCTAACCAAACTAACAAAACCCTAATCTAACATGTGAATCACAAATATCCTTTAATATCACTAAAAATGCACAAAAAAAGAGATTTTTGCTAAACAATACTACAAGTTTAAGGAAAAGGAGTGCTAACATGAGTTAATACCTTCTAAGAACCTTGTAAAACACCAAAAGTCTCAGCTTTTCCCTCAAGTGTGCAGATTTGCCTTTGAACACCTCAAAAACCTCACTTTTCTATGGTTTCGTGAAGAAAATGAGTTGATATGTATAGGGTTTTGTGTAAGGATCAAAAGGAATGAAAAAGGAGAAGAAAAGATGGAGGAAGAGGGGGTTTCTCTGCTGGAAGGCTGCAGAATTCTGAAGTGGGGAGAAGAAAAGAGAGAGAGAGGAAGAAAATGGTCTAAAGGTCAAACTTCACCTAACCACCATGGCTCATTGTTTATTAGGATTTGAAAATATAAAAAGGGGTTATGATATGCTTTAAAATGGTAGGGATAAGTTAGCAACCATGCAACAAACGAATGGTTAACATGCTACCAAAACCCTAAGTCACAAAAATGGCTAAGTGTGCAAGTGTACACTACAAAGGAAAATCTTCCAATTTGCTAATCACGACTAAATAACTAATAATCCTATGAACACTAATATAATAACATTCACAAATACTAATTATCACAAAAACATTCTAACGGAAATTCAAAGTGTTACACAATCAATATCCCATGTTTTTCGGATCTCTCTATCCGAAACAGATGGTTCAGGATCTGGGACGGGTGGGGCTTTGGTAGTGACGACATATGACACTTTATCATATGTGAGTGCAATGTTCAAGTTCCTCAACCATTCTTTATAATTCGGTCCTGTCAGTTTATTTTTCTCTAAAAGAAGCTTAACTCCTATCATCGGTATCTGCCATTAGGAGAGAGAAAAGAAAACACTCAGCGAAATGCTCTTACAAAGATTTAGATTGGTTATTATCTTATCTAATCGATGTCTCCAACTTCTTTTATCAAATTTTCTTTCAAAACCTGAAAAGAAAACTAGCCAGGATTAATTACATTCTACAGTTTCGCTAACCGGTCAGTCAGGCCAGTATCGGTACTTTGAGGGAGGTTCCCCGTGCTTTCGCACGGACCGAATTAAAATAAACCTCGTTTTCCCAGATATCAAACCCCGTTGACACCTTTCTAGACACCTACTGGATTAGCTAATTGTAAAGTGCAAAACTCTCCTGGGAGTAACTCTTACTCACAATGGGATCGGGATCCAACTATCATATAGATGGTATGCAATCTCATTGCAAATTTCAACTCTTGAAACTCCCGATATGGTTTTTACCGCTAGTTGCTTATGACCTTGGCTATGGTCAACATATCATAAGCACTAGTCAAGTTCTACCCGTCATTTCGAGATTAACTAGACCCACTCATATGACCTATGACTATGATCAACATAATCACATGAATGTCCTAACTGATCGCATCATATGCTTATTAGGAAGACATCACTTAGCTACCGTACACTACGCCTTGACTATAATCAACATACGTAGCACGAATACTAAGTACTCTGCTTCCTATAATGATGGAGGGTTGCGTATGGTTTTTATGAAAACCTTTAACGCTTTGAACTTGATGTCGTTGTAGAATCAAAACAGTTTAGAAAAGGAGTGGCTTAAGCTCCGCATCTTTTGAAACTTGCATTTTTCATAAAAAGGCCGAGTGGGTTTCAAATCCGATTCTACAACATCTTTAGATTTCTTTTTCTTTACATTAATCCTATTAATGTTGTCCCATCATTTAAGTTCCTAATCCATCACAGAAAACAAACGAAAGTATAACGTACACTTATGCCATCCGCATTCGTCACAGTGTCCCGTTATGCACCGTTAGGTTACTTAACTAATGGCATAGCGGGGGCGGGACTAGCGCGGGTGTAAAACATAAGCAACGTTTATTATATATCATATATATAATAATAATCCATTCATCTCAGATACTAAGTAATTACATTACAGAATATCAACAGGAGAAGCACATATAAAAATAAAAGGATATCTAGGATGTCCGTATTTTGTATTAAGCCAGCAATAGAAAATACGGATTCCACGGTCGTGATGAATAGCCAAGCCCATACCCTTAGACCCCTACAAGAGCGGCAAGTGACCCTACTAATTTGAGAGTTTAGGAGACCCGGTCTCGACTCCTTGAGATGGCCTCCCACTGAACCCTAGAACCCGGTCACTTGTGCTCCCCTCCTTGGGTCTATCCTAATGCGGAAAAGTAAATAATATACAATAATGGAGACATCATCCTCAACCCGGAAGTGCCCCAAATAAAAGAATATTACATACAATTAAATTTTACATGAATGAAAAATAAAGCTCTCATCTTACATAAAACCCCGGCTATTCCATCATGACAATCCTGCACATCATATCTCAGCAACACATAATATCATATATCATCAACGTAAGTAAGTATGCGTATCCCGATTGTCGTTGATGTATAGCAATGAAATCGGCGATACATCACATACTACACTTACGGTCGCAGAAAAGAAATTGAAAACCTACAACAATTGGAATCGTAACTGCCCTTAGACATCAAAAACCCGAGATATCACATATCAAAGATTTCATGTCCAACAATGTAAAGCTCACATTTAGGTATCACCCATGAAAACACCTTTCCAAAATAGTCGGATAATTCAACAATATTTCCAATTACATCCGAGACCGAAATGTTAGATTTACACGCAATAAACAAATTTGTAGATTCCAATTATTGTATCACAATCTCAAATACTAGGCGCAGTTAAAATATTCGATTGAACGGCCCAAATAATTCTCAGAAAGCTCAACACTTAAGCAATATTAAAATACACCAGAGACTGCTACAAGCTCATACGGGCCAGCACAAGAAGGCACAGTCCATGCCTCACCAACGGCACCGTGGAACCGCCACAAAATGACCATTTTGGCCGCGGTTCCACGGTCATTAAGTCGATTTAGGGCTTCGTTCTTCCTATGGTCCCATACAATTCCCTCCACATTTTTCTGAGTATTTTTAATATGAAAAAAATCTGACTTTTTGAAAAATTTCTAGAGAGCATAATTCGGGCGACATGTTTCGTTCGTTCGAGATTTTTAACGTCGTCTAGGTTACTCTAAAGCTTTACCTTGGCTCTGATACCATTGTTGGGTTTACATAGCACCTAATGAAGAGTTTGGAAGCATCACACATGCCACAATTAAAATTTTAAAGGTGCTAAGTAAACTAAACTAGAATCTTAACTAGAATTTTAAGGTAACAATGAACTAGTATCATATACAAATGAGAATCTATCACTAAGTGAAGAGATTACAACCTTTGTAGACCTTCCTTGGTGAAACCTTGGACCTTTGAGAGTTTGGAACGGATAGCTTGAGTCCTTCCTTGTCCACGATGATCCACCCAAAGTCTCTTTGCCCAAAGCTCCTTGTTTTACTAGATTTGTGAAAGAAGTATAGAAAAAACCCTACACAAATGGGCTAGAGAGGTGTAGAATGATGAGGTGGTTTTATTCTATAATCAAAACCTTTTCTTTTTATCAACCTCACTCTTTAGAAAAATCAAGAGAGCTTGGAGGAAGAAGAAGATAATGGTGGCTAAGCTTTGAGCACAAGAGATAAAGATAATGATGAATGAAATTAAGTGAGAATGAATAATCAATATTAATCCTTCTCACTTCAAACCATGGTTAACAAATATCTAGATATTATTGTGTTGAGTTAAAGTCCAAATGAAATTTAAACCGTGGTTTGAATTAGGTCAAAGAATAGTCATGTTTGGATAATTATCAACCATGATTTAATTTTCATTCCCTTTTTCTTTTTCTCAAAACTAATATATATCTATATATAAATGAAATATGTGAGTCTTGCATTGCCACCACTTGTGTATCATCAACCATGATACAATGTATGTATGTATGTGTCCATATACATCATCATGTGCATACATGCATGCATACATCAACAAAGAAAAGGGTTTAATAAAGAATTAAGCTAAAAGTCTTTGTTAAATCAACACTTGATTTAACAAACCGGTCATATCACATACGACCCGACCAATAGAAAAATGCCCGATTAATATACGGTATCACATATACACATTTAATCGGGTCCCCGCGCATATCTCATATGTAGGGTTCCTAGGCACACACTAGAGGTTTCACAAGGCATCAACCATGCCAATTTCAAAAATTACGGTGCCGAGAAACCCTAATACGGATCGTTGGCTAGAAGTTTAGGCGAACAAAGCAACTAGTTTACAACTAAACTAAAAGAACGGAAATACAACCTTTGTAGATCGGTTTCTCCACCTCCATAGCTCCATGATGAAGTCCTCTCCGCTGTCCAAATCGAACCATGACTCTAGCATCGGCTTCATCGGAGAAAAAGCGGGCTAGGTCATCGACGACGATGCCGAAGATGATCTACGTCGAGGCATCACTAGATCAAGCTCCACCTTCACCAAGCCATGATAACTTGTGAAGGAAACACCCTATACTACTTGGCAAGAGGTAGAGGATGAAGAAATAGGAAGTGGGTTCATTTTAGAATTGGATTTCTCACTCTTTTTCATCAATCACCATTGATGAAGTCAAGGTTTCTTCAAGTAGAAGATGAAGAAGAAGAAGATAATATGATAAGTCTTTCAAAAAGAAATTTAAAAGTCATAATCAAACCATGGTCAAGTATAGAGAATAAATCATGGTTAGTGGGAATGGTTAGGGTTAAGCATGAGACAAAATGGTGACTTAGTCAAAGCTTCATGAAGCTTCAATATGCTTCCAAAGTGCGGCGGAACCGCGGCAGAAGCCTGGCTTCTGCGGTGGTTCCGCGGCCGTACTGTAGGGTTCCTAGGCACTCTAATGGAGTCTCACAAGTGATCAAACATGCACAAATCAAATTTTACGGGTGCCTTCAAACCCTAATACGGATCGTTAACTAGATATATAGGCTATGCGAGAAAATAAACGGAAATATAGCTAAAGGGAAGGGGCTACAACCGGGTTTGTTCGGGTTTGTAGGCACCCGTAAAATTTGATTTGTGCATGTTTGATCACTTGTGAGACTCCATTAGAGTGCCTAGGAACCCTACAGGAGCAATGCTCTCTGGACTTTTTCTAAAATCTGGAGTTTTTCGATATTAAAAATATGCAGAAAAACCCTAGTGAGCATGTATCATCAAACATGATACAAACTAGTGTATAAAAGTATATCACATATACAATGTGCACATAAAGTGAGAAAATCCATTTAAAGTAAACCAATACTAGTTAATGCAAAGTAATATATCAAATATATAATTATGCATTAAATCATCAAATCAACATTTGATTTAACGATCCGGTCATATCGCATATGACCGACTAATATCGAATGTATCGTTTTATCGAATCAATCCTTGATTCGATAACTAGGTTATATCGCATACAACCATTCGATACATTCATCGCGAGAATGAAATACGGTATCACATACACGCATTATTCTCGGTCCCGCACATATCTCATATGCGCTCCTATTTCATTTCGCTTGAACCAGGAAACCTCTATGTAGGACTCTAAAGACTCGTCAATACGCCGGCAGCAGGTGATGATCATATCAAACACCCACAAGCCGCAAGCGGTCTGCTAAACGTAACGGCCACCCGGGTATTGAGCGATCAGAAGATCGACGAGCAAGCCCGCTCACACTCCTGTGAATCCAACCAGTAACACTTACCGTACAGTCCGGTCTGATCGTCTGATATGTCGCATATCTCGCCTAGGGGTGGTAAACGTCAGACCCCAATAGCTCGATAAGTCGTGTCGATATGAGGTCTATAACAGTTCGAGAAACTACTGGTAACACTTACCAGTAAATCTCAGCAACCCTGGCCAGGGATTTCCGGTTATAGTCAATCGAACACAGCGCAACATCAACTCCCTATACCGGGAGAGACGAATCCCCTCCTATCGCTCATTGCCTCCATGTGATTCGGGAATGTACCCAAAAACCACCGTTTTGCACGCCCTCTTGGACGTGGTAAGGTGGAAATCAAAGCACAGTGGGAACCACACAAGACTCTATGACGATCTCGGGTCAACAGACTACGCTGTACTAGTGTCACCAGAGAACTGTCATCTGACGTAAGGTATAATACCATCTGGGAGTTCTCGGCGAGTCCGTTCAGTGTACCCAGTCTCCACTGAGCACCGGCATACCATCTCCGATGTCAAACACCAATGGATATGGGATCATCCATCGCCCATCACATGGGTCGAGAAGATATACGCTAGTCTACTCTGGAATATCGATGCCCCGTCTCGATATTCCCACGACTAGGAACAATGAAGGATGTACTCATTGACTACCCAGGCCCCACTAGTATGATCTACATCATAGTCCTGGAAGTCGAGTACACATCCTAAGGGCTTTATCAACATGTAATCAGAGAGACAGAAAATATACATGTTAAGACAAAGAGTAACCAGATAGCGTACTATCATGTCGAGCAAGAAAGTCCTACCTATATATGTCCCAGCATCCACTACAATATATATCCAATGTACAGTAATGGCCTCTAGGGCATACATATAACTAACAATCTCCCACTTGCACTAGGGCCATCTGTAGCAGTGGTTGTAATATCTAATACTCAACCATCCCCTAAAAATCTCTCTTTAGGAAAAGGCCTTCGTGAGTGGATCCATCGTTTTCTCCTCTGAGTCTACTCTCCTAACCTCGATCACGCTGGAGATCAACTATCTCCATGATCAGGTGATGCTGCCTCAGAATATGTTTGGGTCACTGATGGGACCAGGGTTCCTTGGCCAAAACCATAATTCCATTGTCATACAATGGTAGGAACCAAGTTCATCTTATGAACCATTATACACCCAAACTGCCTCTTTGGTAGTATCATTAATAGCGATGTTATCAGCCTTTATCGTCTAGTTTGCCACGGTATCTAGCTTGGAAATCTTCCAACAAACCGTCCCTTTACTAAGGGTAAAGACAATGCCTGTGACTGACATTCAGTCGTCTTTATCACTCTGGAACCCTTCCAGTGATTCACCCCAGGATCGATTGATACCATCTCACTACAACTAGTGAGTATCTTAACATCCAATTAGATCTATTTCATAGATCCAAAGCTTAGGATTTAGTATGTATCACTTTGATCCTATATGGAAAATCATTGTGATAAGTGGAGATTGATCGAGCGTAGCATAGGAAACTCCTTCCCTAACAAGAGTATGTTATCCACCTACTCTACGAGGATCGTCACCATACTCCCTACTACCTTTTTGTTTATACAAGGTTCATCTACCATTTTGATGATGTCAACTTCTTTGACCAATCCATCAAAACAGATGTTCCAACTCCGCGATGCCTGCTTTATCCTATAAAGCATCTTGCACACGTTTCCGCTGCTCCCACTGTCTACGAGGCCCTCTGGCTGTGTACTTATAGACGCACTCTTCTAAAACATTATTTAGAAAAAGTAGTCATGGCACCCAACCACCAGTTATCGTAGTCATGGTATGTAGCCGTGGCAAGTAGGATCAGGATGGATTTAAACATAGTCCCTGGAAAAGGTTTCATCATTATCCGTGCCTGGTTGATGACGAAAACCTTTAACAAGTCTAGCTTTGAAAGTCTCAACTTTTCCATCTATACCAAGTAATCTTCTCAAGATATACTTGCTCCTGATGGGGATTTAACCCTTCAGATATAGCAACCAAAGTCCATACTTTGTTGGTGTACATGGATTCCATCTCAGATCGCTAAGCATCCAGCCATTCTTACAGAGTCCCTACTCTTGATGGCCTGCTCGAATCTAGTTGGGTCATCATCTCATGATGCATTCCATGCTCCCACTGTCATAGAGAAACCAAGGTATCTCTCGGGTGGGTGAGGAACCCTACTAGATCGGCGGAGAGGCTGAGGTTCGTTGGAATCTACTGAATCCTTTGGTTCTACCAAATTATCTGCTGTAGTTTGTATAGCTGGAACCTTTCCAGTTCTACAGAACTGATCTTGCCTCGATCTTGTCCGGATTTTGCTTTTGACATAGGCCGGACAATCCCAAATCTTAACTAACTTAAGATATGGGCTCTTCCTTTTCCATATCACATATGAAGTGGTAGGCAACTGGTTTGAATTGAACCCAATTCAATAGGTATGCAGCTTCTCAAGTGCACAACCCAAAAAGGAAATAGGTAACTCAGTAATACTAGTCATAGAGCACACGATATCTAATATTGTGCGATTGCTCCGCCCCGATACACCGTTGTGCTGTGGTGTATTCAGAGGAGTAATACGGAGAGAGAATCTCATTTTCCTTTAGAATAGTCCAAGGATTCCATGCACAAGTATTTTCCTCCCTGATCTCATCATAGGACATAATACTTATACCCGTATATTGGTTCTCTACTTCCTACTTATATTCTGTGAATACCTCAAAAGGTTCGGACTTATATTTCAACAGGAATATATGACTGAATCTTGAGAGATCATCAGAGAATATAATGAAGTATAAAGAACCAGTCCTGGCATGTGTAGACAGGAGACCTTACATATATCATCATGCATCAGTCCCAAGAGTTCATTAACTCTTTCTCTGTTTCCAATAAACAGAGCTATGGTCATATTATCTTTGTGACATGACTGGCAAGTTTCACAAGATGTAAATTCAAACTGATTTAAATATACATCTAAATGCAACTTCAGCTAGTCGGGTCCCATTGATATGACCTAGTCTACAAAACCTCAAGAAGAATTCGTTCATTTCTGAACTCTTCCTCTTGTGTGTGTTCTGAATACTAAGAACTGTAGTTTGATTTAGAACGTCAATGCTTTTAGATAACGTGCCTGAACCGATCAACTTTTGATATAGGAAATGTTCAAAACATTATCCAACAATACAAAATTTTATCATTTCTTTACTAATAAAGAGACTGATATGATTTTGTATATCTGGTTCGGTATCTAATAACATTCGTTCAGAATCAATGTATTGATAATGCAGGGTGACAGTGACCAACAGACTTGGCTGCAACACTTGCCCCGTTTTCTGCCTCATGAAACTTATCACCCGTTCTTAGTTTTTCTACCTTTTTGTAGCCCTATGTAACAGATTATATATCTGGGATCCTTATCCGGTATCAGATACCCAGGATGCAGAGGATACTGAGAAATAGTTTTGTATAATGAACACACCCGAAGGAGATGCATCATATGCACTTTCTTCGTTTGGGCGGCATAGGAATTCTGGTATTCCCCTATTTCCTGCTCTATCTTATAACAATTATAAGTTGGAGCGGGACCAACGTTCCCCAGCTCAGTATAACAAGCGGGTTCGGTCAATACATCCATTTTATTATCTTGATTAAGGCGTGATATGGTCGCTACCAGGAGAGAGAGAGAAGAAAACACTCAGCGTGCGCTCTTGCAAGATTAGATTGGTTATATACTTTATCTAATCAGGATGGCTCCCACTGTTTTTATCAAATCTTCCTTCAAACCTTAAAAGGAAAGACTAGCCGGGATTAATTACACTCTACAAGTTCGCCAATCTTTCAGCCAGGCCAGTGTCGATACTTTGAGGGAGGTTCCTCGTGCTTACGCACGGACCTAATTACAGTAAACCTCGTTTTCCCAGAGGCGTAACCCCGTTGACACCTTTCTAGACACCTACTTGATCGTCTAATTGCAAAGTGCAAAACTCTCCCAGGAGTAACAATTACTCGCAGTGGGTATCGGGATCCAACTATATAGAAGGTATGCAATCTCATTGCAAATTTCAACACTTGAAACTCCCGATAAAGGTTTTTACCCCTAGCACCTATGACCTTAACTATGGTCAACAAATCATAAGTACTAGTCAAGTTCTACCCGTCATTTCGTGATTAATTAGACCCACCCACATGACCCTTAACTAAGGTCAACAAAGTCACGCGACTGTCCTAACTAATCGCATCATATGCGGTGTAGGAAGACATCACTTAGCTACCGTACACTGTGCCTTGACTATGGTCAACAAACACAGCACGAATACTAAGTACTCTACTTCCTAAAATGACGGAGGGTTGCGAATGGTTTTTGTGAAAACCTTTAACGCTTTGAACTTGATCTCGTTGCGGAATCAAATGGTTTTTAAATGGAATGTTTTCGAGGCTCTTCTATTTTTGCTAAAGGGGTCACTCCCGGTGAAGGGATCGTCGGCCCTTTCCTCGTCGAATGAGGTGCGGGATATATCATATATATCACTGTGCAAAGCGAAAACTATAGAAGCGATCAAAGACAAACCGAGGGTTGTATCATCTGCCAGTTATTGCTAAAGGAGTCACTCCCGGTGAAAGGATCTCGGTCCTTTCCTCATCGAATAAGGTGCAGGATGTTCTATAATGAACACCGCGATGCAAAGCATAAGCAACGTTTATATAATATATCATATATACTATACATAATATCTGTCACAGAACATCACATGATCACATCACAGATAAATCACAGCAGAAGAAACATATGAAATATTGGATATACTAGGACGTCCGTGTTTTTAATACGAGCCAGTATAAAACACGGATTCCACGGTCGTGATGAATAGCCTATCCCACACCCCTAGACCCTTACGAGAGCGGCAAGCAACCCTACTAATTCTAGGGTTAGGAGACCCGGACTCGACTCCTCGAGATGGTCTCCCACTGGACCCTAGAACCTGGTTACTTGTGCTCCCCTCCTTGGGTCTATCCTAGTGCAGAAAAGTAAATAATATACAAAAGGTGACATCTTCCACAACCTGGAAGTGCCTCAATAAAAGAATATTACATACAAGTTTTTACATGAATGAAAAAAGAAAAACAATCATCTCACATAAAATAAAACCGGCTATTCAAACACGACGATCCAATATAACATATCCAGCAACACATAACATCACATGTCATCAACGTAAGTAAATATGCGCATCCCAATTGTCGTTGACATATAGCAACGAAACCGGCGATATCACATATTACACTTACGGTCACAGAAAAGAAAGTGTAAAACTACAACAGTTGGAATCCGCAACCTACATAGACATCGCATGCCTAATCAAATGAATTACTTAGACATCGCATGCCTAACAATTATAAACCCCGCATTTTAGTCTCATTATCGAAAACTCTTTTCAATATCAAGTCGGGCAATTCAACAAGATTCCCGACATCCTGATCGAATGCTCGTCGCAAACTTTAGTAGACGGCCGCACCCCCGACGCCGTCGACGAAGTGCACCAAGGCGGAACACCGCTACCGCGAGCACCCGAACGGATGCTTTCGGCAACGGGGTTCTCCTACAGTCACTTGGTCGGGGCTAAGGGGTGTAGCTGTCTATTAAGTTTACCCGGCGAGTATCCGCGTATGCTACGTGATTGCGACGGACTTTTGATCGCATCAAAATTCCGTGGCAACCGATCAAGTGAGACTAAACTGCTATGTTTATAACATTCATTCAGTTATCTCATAACTACTTGTGAATTCCAATTATTGTATCACATTCCGAATAAGATAGAAAATGTTAAACTTTCCGATCGAACAATCGAACACCCAAGTTTTCCCGAAACAGCTCAACTCATGAAATAAGTTCAAAGACATTCACTTCGTGCCTCAGTACCAACGGTCCAGCCGTAGAAGGGTCAAGCCAACGCCTCACATGTGGCACGCCGTACTGCCCCAAACCCGAAGGTTCAAAGAGCAGTTCAAGACGGTCACATAATCGAGTTAAGGTTTGTTGTCTTCTAGAGGGTCCATCGCGTTACTTGCACTACTTAGAACGTCGTTAAACTACGGAAAAATCCAACAATTGGAAATTTCCCGGCAGGGGAAAAAGTGGGTATTTATATCCGGTCGAACTTTTTAACATATTCTAAAATACCCGGAAAAACACACTGACAAAATTAGACAATCCGATCGATACACTAAGTTCCCAATACAACCCAAAAAATAAAACTCTGGAATAAATATTAAAATATTCCCAGGAAAACCAGCACTAAAAACTAGGAGTTACTGTGAAAATTTAAACAGATGATGGGACAACTTGGCCGCGGAACCGCTGCACAAGCCATGCTTGTGCCGCGGTTCCGCCGCACTCTAGAGGAGTCATGCTCTCGAATTTCACAGTAATTCTTAGGAATACCTGCTGATTTTTCTGCATATTTTTAATTCACAAAAATCCACATTTTACAGAATTGTCCATAGAGCATTTTAAAGTCGGTGTTTTGGGTCGATCGGACTTCTAACTCCGTCTACGCATCGCCTAAGGCTCTAGCTAGGCTCTGATACCACTGTAGGGTTCCTAGGCACACACTAGAGGTTTCACAAGGCATCAACCATGCCAATTTCAAAAATTACGGTGCCGAGAAACCCTAATACGGATCGTTGGCTAGAAGTTTAGGCGAACAAAGCAACTAGTTTAAAGCTAAACTAAAAGAACGGAAATACAACCTTTGTAGATCCGTTTCTCCACCTCCATAGCTCCATGATGAAGTCCTCTCCGCTGTCCAAATCGAACCATGACTCTAGCATCGGCTTCATCGGAGAAAAAGCGGGCTAGGTCATCGACGACGATGCCGAAGATGATCTACGTCGAGGCATCACTAGATCAAGCTCCACCTTCACCAAGCCATGATAACTTGTGAAGGAAACACCCTATACTACTTGGCAAGAGGTAGAAGATGAAGAAATAGGAAGTGGGTTCATTTTAGAATTGGATTTCTCACTCTTTTTCATCAATCACCATTGATGAAGTCAAGGTTTCTTCAAGTAGAAGATGAAGAAGAAGAAGAAGATAATATGATAAGTCTTTCAAAAAGAAATTTAAAAGAATACTTATCATAATCAAACCATGGTCAAGTGTAGAGAATAAATCATGGTTAGTGGGAATGGTTAGGGTTAAGCATGAGACAAAATGGTGACTTAGTCAAAGCTTCATGAAGCTTCAATATGCTTCCAAAGAAAGCCACCATTTTTCTTTATGCTTAATATTTTTCCAAAAAGAATAAATAGATAAATAAATGGATAAGAAAACAAAAGGAAAACCCTAACCATTTCACAACCATGGTTTAATCTTTACACAAACCCTAGTGAGCATGTATCATCAAACATGATACAAACTAGTGTACAAAAGTATATCACATATACAATGTGCACATAAAGTGAGAAAATCCATTTAAAGTAAACCAATACTAGTTAATGCAAAGTAATATATCAAATATATAATTATGCATTAAATCATCAAATCAACATTTGATTTAACGATCCGGTCATATCGCATATGACCGACTAATATCGAATGTATCGTTTTATCGAATCAATCCTTGATTCGATAACTAGGTTTTATCGTATACAACCATTCGATACATTCATCGCGAGAATGAAATACGGTATCACATACACGCATTATTCTCGATCCCGCACATATCTCATATGCGCTCCTATTTCATTTCGCTTGAGCCAGGAAACCTCTGTATAGGACTCTAAAGACTCGTCAATACGCCGGTAGCAGGTGATGATCATATCAAACACCCACAAGCCGCAAGCGGTCTGCTAAACGTAACGGCCACCCGGGTATTGAGCGATCAGAAGATCGACGAGCAAGCCCGCTCACACTCCTGTGAATCCAACCAGTAACACTTACCGTACAGTCCGGTCTGATCGTCTGATATGTCGCATATCTCGCCTAGTGGTGGTAAACGTCAGACCCCAATAGCTCGATAAGTCGTGTCGATATGAGGTCTATAACAGTTCGAGAAACTACTGGTAACACTTACCAGTAAATCTCAGCAACCCTGGCCAGGGATTTCCGGTTATAGCCAATCGAACAGAGCGCGACATCAACTCCCTATACCGGGAGAGACGAATCCCCTCCTATCGCTCATTGCCTCCATGTGATTCGGGACTGTACCCAAAAACCACCGTTTTGCACGCCCTCTTGGACGTGGTAAGGTAGAAATCAAAGCACAGTGGGAACCACACAAGACTCTATCACGATCTCGGGTCAACAGACTACGCTGTACCAGTGTCACCAGAGAACTGCCATCTGACGTGAGGTATAATACCATCTGGGAGTTCTCGGCGAGTCCTTTCAGTGTACCCAGTCTCCACTGAGCACCTGCAAACCATTGTAGCGTCTTGAAAAGTCGTTTTGGTGTTTTCCTGAAATTCGGTGAAAATTCGGTATTTTTCCGAAAACCGTCTTTCTTGTTATTTTGCAGTTTAGGGCTAATTATACTTAAAATGGATAGGTAATTGCTTGTTTTTAGTAGCTAATGAGTTAATTATGAAATTTTGGTCATTTAAAAATTTTTCCCTATTTTTCAATTTTTTAATATTATTTTAAGCCGGTAAGAAAATACATTAAATAAGCGATAAATACAAATTTTTCCGGGCTAATTTTAATCTCTAAAATTATGATAATTATAATCTAGTGATAACATGAATTTTTAGTAATTTATTTTGATTTTTAACAAATTTTTATGTTATGAAACGAATTTATTGAATTTTGAGCTAAAACTTGCAATTTTTGAGTTGTAGGGGGCCTTTTTGCATAAAATTTCTTTTGTAAAACCCCTCTCTCTTTTCCCTAAGCCCTAGAACAGCCCAACCCTGGCCAAGACCAGAAATTTCTGGGCTCCTTTCTTTGGTTGCTTTCTTGTGTGAAATTGGGATAGTTTATGGTTTTATTTTAAATATAATGAATAAGTTATGATACATTTGACTTTGGAACTTGACCCTTGACTTTCCCCACTTGCCCACACCCTCCCCCATCCCTCTATTCTGGCCGAAACCTGCACATCATCCCCTTCATCTCTTTTCTTTCCATTTCTTCCAATTTCTTCAAGTTTAATTCAAAAGAAAATTCAAATTAAAGCTTGCAAATTCAAACCATTCTTCAACCTTCTTTTCCTTCACCTCCCTAGCTTGGATCTTGGTGCTTGAGGCCATCAATTGGAGCAAAATTTTCTTGCTTGATCCATAGATCAAGAGGTATAATTTCTATCATGTTAAATTCTTTTGTTTAAGTTCTTATGTTAGATGGTTTAGTGTTAATTTAGTGTAGTTTAATCTAGTTTCTTAGGTTTTGCTTGAAAATTTTAGCTAGGGTTTTGAAGCCATAATACTTAATTAGATTGTTTTATAGTTAATATAGTGGTTAATTAACTAATCCATATAGTTATCTTGTTGATGTAGTTTTCAATTATGCTAATTTGGTTAAATTTAGAAGTGTGAAATTGTTTTTTTTAGGATTTTCAAGAGAGGGTTTTTGTATGGAATTGGTTTGTGAAGCTTGATTAGTGAGTGGATTAAGTTTTAGAAAGCATTATTTAATTGATTAAACCTAATTTGCTATCTAGTGTTTTGCTAACCTTAATCTAAGTGGTTAACTTGCTTATTAGGCAAAAATCTAGTGTTAAATTAAGGTTTTTCATATATAGTTTGGTTTATGTTTGCTAATTACAAAAATCAAGAGAAGGTTTTGTTTATGGAAATTAGTTTTTTTAAGCATAGTTGATGGTTTAAAATTAGTGTGTTGGCTAGCTATTTGGTTAGTTTGGATGTTGGTGTTGGGTGGTGTTGACTTTGTCGCTAAATTGTCGATGTTTGCATCAAATTGGAATGCAAATGCTTACTAGATTTTTATAAAAGTTATGTGATGAATTATTTTTGATATCTTGATGATTGTATGGCTTTTCCTACGACTTTTAGGATGCGTGAGTGCAGATTTTTGGGGTAGTCGGGTTTTAGTTTTGCCGGGCGACCAAATCGGCGTTTTTCGGCAGTTTTTGAGATTTTCGCGTGTGTTCCGCGCACTTTGTGCACGTTGTACCTAGCTAGCGAACTTTAGTAGTTTCGTTGGGGTTTTGCGTCGTTCTTTGATTTGTAACCTTATATTTGGTATTGATGTAAATTCCAGGTTCGGTCGCGGAAACATCAGACGCGGCGCGAAAGGGAAAGGCGGTGATTGGACACAGCTAGCCAGGGATCCCGGTGAGTAGATTTAACATCTACGGGGGACGATCGTTTGGATGGCGCAAGTCGCCCGATAGATTTAGTAAACTGAAAAATAGTAAACTGAAAAATAGTAAACTGGATAACCACTTGTGACATTAGAATAATATTACTGGCATGATAATTGCTGCAATTAGATCAATATGTTATACCCATATACGCAAACTCAATTGTAGGACACATGCACCATTACCAGGTCTTTATATGCAGCACGAGCACTATTCATGTTTACACACACACCCTGGTAATTGCCATGCCACCACACTAGATAACTTTTAAATTGAAACCTTTTACTAATCGATACTTAAACTGGTACTATTGCCTTTAATTCCTTAAAAATGAAACCGTAGTATTGCTATTCATGTGCATGTACTTCATCATATTAATTGTTCATGCTTAATACATTAATCACACATCGCAACTTGATTATTGATATCATACGCATTCATTATCATTGATATATGCACTTATGAGGATTTCTTGGGATTTTATGATATTGCTGGATTTCGGGGGAAAGCCGCAAAATTTCTAAACTTATTATATTTTTAAAATATGTAAATTGCAGTTTTCTAGTGATGTAAGTGTCGTCCACCATGAGTTTGCTGTGGATTTGGAAATCCGTGTCGAGGAGTGGAGGAACCGGCACGGGTACATGGTGGGCCCGGTAAGGTACCCCGGGGCAAGAGGAATGTGGTGATGACGTTGAGCCTGGCAGGGGACGGATTACCTACCGGTGACTGTTTGGGACGGCGGATATCCAGAGGATACCGACCGTGGCCGCTAGATGATGAGATATTGATATTTGAGATGGGTCAGCCGGACGGCTGAGGCCAGAGATACATTTATGAGATTTGAGACAGCTTTTGGGTGTCGTTGCTGGACACCGATTTTCGTCGATTCATTGACATTGCTGGCATTCTAAAAGAGTTTCAAAGACAAAAGGAGATAAAATATTTCTTATATATACCTATTGAGACCTCAGATTTTCATGTTGCATACATATTAGCACACTGATATGATATACACACCTGCTAGTGCATCCAGTCATACCTGTATTTTAGATGCTAGGATGCTTGTGTGCATGCATACGATAGCCTTTGCAGATGTTATTTATTACTCACGAGTTGGCAACTCACCCCCGTTGTGCCACAGTCTTTTGCAGGTCCGCTCCGTCAGTTCAGTAGCGGCGGACGCACTTGTTCTTTTGCCTCTTTTGCCTGAGCTCGAGATTTGCTCATAGGTGGGTTATGTTATTATTTTGTACCACCTTGTATATTCTTGTATCTAGTGTACTCCATCTACTGTTTCTACCAGATTATTGTATATTGACCTAGAGATGAGACTGTGAGGTTTGTGGATTTTATGCTGTATTTTGGGGTCGAGCTCACTTGAGCCGACATGCTACTTTTTCATGCTTCCTTATGCTTTATTATGCTTGTTGTCATTTACATTGCGTGGGATTTGTGACCGCCTTATGGCGAAGAGCTAGCTCCCGCTTGGGGATGCCCTATTTTGTTGGATTCATGTTTATTTATGTTGTACCCATTTTGGGGGCCAGTATTTACAAAGGAGACTCTGCCGAAATTTTCGGGAAAAGTTGGTATTGTTTTTAAAAAGTGTTTCACATGACTTATTTGATAAACTTGCTTTCAAATGTTGGGTTTTCCTCACTCTTTTGCTTAATTGGTTTTGTTTTCTGGGCTTTTGGATTACTTATTTTACGGACGCCTTTAGACGTTTCGTAAACTTAAGTGCCAGTCACGTTCCGTACCCTGCGGGTCGTGACAAAGTTGGTATCAGAGCGATAGGTTTTACCTTTGTGAGTGTAGGATGACCCTTGGTAGATGGAGTAAGTGACTTAAGCAGGGTAACGTAGCGTGCGTATGTCCGCGGCATACTTACGATACGGTACTCCGCCTAAGTGACTTTAGGATATACTTGCTTGAAAAATTCCTTCTTCAATTCCGTGTATCCTATGATCCTATTGCACTGTTCTTACTATCCGTTTTCCTGTAACAGCCACTATGCCGCCGAAGGCTACGAGGGCACAGAGGGCTGCCGCCAGAGACGAGATTCGAGCTGGCTCGTCCGAGACTAGGACTGAGCAGGGTGGTATGCCTACGCCGCAGGGACAGACCGATCCACCTTTCCCAGGCCGTATGGCTAGGCTCGAGACCGGTATGGAGGAGTTGCGACAGATGATGGGAGGCATGCAGGAGCTACGTCAGATGGTAGGATCCCTAGTTGCGGCCAGTCGTACACCGAGGCCGGATGACGTACCTACTACATCACAGACGACCAAGATACCTGCTCCTACTACTACCACCGTGGCCATTCCGGTTTCACTACAGGATTTCATGAGGCTGAGACCTCCAGTATTCACCGGCACCGAGACAGCGGAGGACCCACAGACGTTCCTTGACAGTTTAGCCAGGATCTGCCGTTCGCTGAGATGTTCGGATGATCGATGGGTAGAGCTAGCGAGTTTCCGACTAGAGGGTCTTGCGCAGACATGGTGGGAGTCAGTCTTGAGAGGTCGAGCTGCAGATCTACCGCCTATGACTTGGGCCGAGTTTACAGCGGTCTTTCTAGCCCGTTTCCTTCCAGAGAGCGTTCGTGACGCCAGAGCTCGCAGCTTCGAGGCCTTAGTCAAGGCACCTGGGATGACGGTGTCTGAGTATGACATCCAGTTTACACAGTTATCCCGATATGCTCAGTATTTGGTGGATACCGAGGAGAAGATGGTGAAGAGGTTCGTGCAGGGACTTGATGCCCAGCTATATCTTGCCATTGGCGCCCAGCACTACGACACATATTCAGCTGCTATGGATACGGCATTGCGGATGGAGGCACGCATATCACGGACTTCGGCCGTTTCCGGGCCGAAGAGGATGCGCACCGATGTACCGTCTCAGAGGCAGCGCGCCAGATTCTTTCCGAGAGATAGGCCGGGCAGAGGATTTGGGGGACAGTTATATGGTTCTTATCCCCAGGGGCAGCAGCCGTCGCCAGGATGTTTTGGGTGCGGGAGTCTGCACCATCTTGTCAGAGACTGTCCGGTGAGACGACAGGGAGCAGCGACAGTTCCGCACGTGACCCTACCACCATCACCACCCCCTCCTCAGAGAGCCCTACTTCCTACCCCAGGCGATGCTCCACGCCAGTTAGGTGCACCGAGAGGCCGTGGACGCGGCGGTCCTGTTCAGAGAGGACGAGGAGGCAGAGGCCGAGGTCGAGGTCAGCCCGCTATCGGTGGAGGACAGGCCCGAGTATTTGCTTTGACACCGCAGGATGCGCAGGCATCCAATGCCGTTGTGACAGGTACCTTGCCAGTTTGTTCTTTCGACGCCCGGGTATTATTCGACCCAGGTTCCACACATTTGTACGTATCTACACACTTTGCACCGATGTTGGGCCGTGAGTCGTCGTCGTTAGATCAGCCGCTTGTTGTTAGTACTCCGGTAGGCGAGTCGTTTGTCGCTCGGTTTGTATTTCGTTTGTGTTCCGTTCGTATCGGGGAGAGGGATTCATCAGTTGATTTGATACTCCTCGATATGTTGGACTTTGATGTGCTTCTGGGCATGGATTGGCTAGCCACTTGTTATGATTCGGTGGACTGCCGTGAGAAGGCAGTCAGATTTAGCTTTCCGGGAGAGCCAGTCCTTGTTATTTAGGGAGACCGCAGTGTCACCCTTCCCAGCTTAATTTCGTCTCTTCGCGCTGGTCAGCTCTTGCGGAAGGGATGTCAGGGATTCTTAGCGTTTGTTTGTGATACTCGAGCTGCAGAGGTTCCGTTAGACCGGGTCCCGGTAGTTTATGAGTTCCCTGATGTTTTCCCTGATGAGCTACCTGGGCTACCGCCTGAGCGCGATGTTGAGTTCTGCATTGATTTGATTCCCGGTTCGGGGCCTATTTCTATACCGCCTTATCGGATGGCCCCGGCAGAGCTTCGAGAGCTGAAGGATCAGTTGCAGGATTTGTTAGATAAGGGGCTTATTCGACCTAGTGTTTCTCCGTGGGGTGCTCCGGTCCTGTTTGTCAAGAAGAAGGATGGAAGTTTGCGCTTATGTATCGACTACCGCCAGCTGAACAAAGTTACCGTTCGGAACAGATATCCGTTGCCGCGCATTGATGACTTGTTCGACCAGCTTCAGGGTGCGGGGTATTTTTCGAGGATCGACTTGCGATCAGGATACCATCAGCTGCGAGTTCGACAGGAGGATATACCGAGGACAGCTTTCCGCACACGCTACGGCCACTACGAGTTTTTGGTGATGTCGTTCGGACTCACCAACGCCCCAGCAGCATTTATGGATTTGATGAACCGTACATTCAGGCCGTATCTTGACTTGTTCATCATCGTATTTATCGACGATATCTTGGTGTACTCCCGGAGCAGAGAGGAGCACGAGCAGCACTTGCGGATTACGTTACAGACTCTGAGGGAGCACCAGCTGTTCGCGAAGTTCTCCAAGTGTGCATTCTGGCTGGACAGCGTCGGATTCTTGGGTCACGTGGTTACGAGAGACGGCATTTGTGTGGACCCGAAGAAGATTGAGGCTGTTCAGCAGTGGCCCCGACCTACATCGGTTACTGAGATCCGTAGTTTTCTAGGCCTGGCGGGCTACTACAGGCGTTTTGTTCAGGACTTCTCCCGCATAGCTGCACCGTTGACCAGTTTGACCCGGAAGGGAGTTCCTTTCGTTTGGACAGAAGAGTGCGAGCGCAGTTTTCAGCAGCTACGGACATGTTTGACTACGGCGCCGGTATTATCTTTACCTTCGGGATCAGGCGGATTTGTTGTCTACTGTGATGCTTCGCGAGTGGGATTAGGATGCGTTTTGATGCAGCATGGCCGGGTGATCGCTTACGCTTCTCGGCAGTTGAAGAAGCATGAACAGAACTACCCCACTCATGATTTGGAGATGGCTGCAGTGGTCTTTGCACTGAAGATTTGGCGACATTACCTGTACGGCGAGTCGTGTCAGATATTCACCGATCACAAGAGCTTAAAGTACATATTTCAGCAGCGAGACCTGAACCTCAGACAGCGTCGTTGGATGGAGTTGGTGAAAGACTACGACTGCGAGATCTTATATCACCCCGGCAAGGCAAATGTGGTGGCAGATGCGTTGAGTAGGAGGCCCGGGGGTAGTCTATCCTTTTTGCGCGCAGTTCAGAGGCAGTCGTCAGCAGATTGGCAGATGTTATGCGACAGCCGAGTTGAGTTCGAGTTCACTCAGACAGGGGGACAGCTCGCGCATGTTCGTGGACGCCCACAGTTGCTTGACCGTATATATGAGGCACAGCGCAGTGACGACCGTTGCTCAGAGATCATGGCACAGATGGGACAGGGCAGATTTTCCGAGTTCGTGGTTGATGATCAGGGGATTTTACGATATGGATCTAGACTGTGCGTACCAGATGCTGATGGATTGCGGCGCGACATTCTTGATGAGGCACACCGATCAGTGTATAGTGTCCACCCCGGTTCCACCAAGATGTACCATGATATGAGAGAGACCTACTGGTGGGACGGGATGAAGAGGGACATTGCGGAGTTCGTTTCGAGATGCCTGACTTGTCAGCAAGTCAAGGCCGAGCACCAGAGGCCCGCGGGAGAGCTACAGCCGTTACCCATTCCAGAGTGGAAATGGGAACAGATTTCGATGGACTTCGTTGTGGGTCTACCCAGGACCAGTCGAGGGTACGACTCCATCTGGGTGATCGTGGATAGATTGACGAAAGCGGCTCACTTCCTTCCAGTGAAGACGACTTTCAGCTTCGCTCAGTATGCTCAGCTCTATATTGACGAGATCGTGCGACTACATGGCGTACCGACTTGTATCGTGTCAGATCGAGGCACTCAGTTCACCAGCCGACTTTGGCAGAGACTTCAGGAGGCTTTGGGCACTCGTTTGAGCTTCAGCACAGCGTTTCATCCGCAGACAGACGGACAGTCAGAGCGGACCATTCAGACTCTTGAGGACATGCTCAGAGCGTGCGTTTTAGACTTTGGTGGTAGCTGGGACCGTCATTTACCTCTAGTGGAGTTCTCCTACAACAACAGCTTCCAGGATACTATTCAGATGGCACCTTTCGAGGCATTGTATGGGAGGAGATGCAGATCGCCCATTTGTTGGACAGAGCTCAGCGAGAGCAGCATTTTGGGGACGCAGCTTGTTGAGGAGACGACATCGAAGATCCAGTTGATCCGAGACCGGATGAGAGCGGCTCAGAGCAGGCAGAAATCCTATGCAGACAGGCGCCGTCGCAGATTAGAGTTCGCAGTTGGCGACCATGTTTTTCTGAAAGTCTCTCCGATGAAGGGCGTGATGCGTTTTGGGCGAAAGGGGAAGCTTAGCCCTAGATTCGTAGGTCCCTTCGAGATCCTCGAGCGTGTCGGCGCTGTTGCATATCGTTTGGCTCTTCCTCCCAGCTTTCCCGATGTTCACCCCGTCTTCCATGTTTCGATGCTCCGCAAGTACCTTCACGACCCTTCGCATGCGATTCAGCACCCGACAGTCCAGCTAGAGCGCGACCTTTCTTTTACAGAGTAGCTGGTGGCCATCCTGGATCGGCAGGTGAAGAAGTTGAGGTCGAAGATTATACCAACCGTCAAGGTCCTTTGGCGTAGCCCGAGCAGCGAGGAGGTTACCTGGGAGACCGAGGGCGAGATGAGGAAGAAATATCCCCATCTCTTTGAGGGTACGCGTAGCTATATTTTTAAATTCGGGGACCGAATTTCTTTAAGGGGGGAAGATTGTAGCGTCTTGAAAAGTCGTTTTGGTGTTTTCCTGAAATTCGGTGAAAATTCGGTATTTTTCCGAAAACCGTCTTTCTTGTTATTTTGCAGTTTAGGGCTAATTATACTTAAAATGGATAGGTAATTGCTTGTTTTTAGTAGCTAATGAGTTAATTATGAAATTTTGGTCATTTAAAATTTTTTCCCTATTTTTCAATTTTTTAATATTATTTTAAGCCGGTAAGAAAATACATTAAATAACCGATAAATACAAATTTTTCCGGGCTAATTTTAATCTCTAAAATTATGATAATTATAATCTAGTGATAACATGAATTTTTAGTAATTTATTTTGATTTTTAACAAATTTTTATGTTATGAAACGAATTTATTGAATTTTGAGCTAAAACTTGCAATTTTTTAGTTGTAGGGGGCCTTTTTGCATAAAATTTCTTTTGTAAAACCCCTCTCTCTTTTCCCTAAGCCCTAGAACAGCCCAACCCTGGCCAAGACCAGAAATTTCTGGGCTCCTTTCTTTGGTTGCTTTCTTGTGTGAAATTGGGATAGTTTATGGTTTTATTTTAAATATAATGAATAAGTTATGATACATTTGACTTTGGAACTTGACCCTTGACTTTCCACACTTGCCCACACCCTCCCCCATCCCTCTATTCTGGCCGAAACCTGCACATCATCCCCTTCATCTCTTTTCTTTCCATTTCTTCCAATTTCTTCAAGTTTAATTCAAAAGAAAATTCAAATTAAAGCTTGCAAATTCAAACCATTCTTCAACCTTCTTTTCCTTCACCTCCCTAGCTTAGATCTTGGTGCTTGAGGCCATCAATTGGAGCAAAATTTTCTTGCTTGATCCATAGATCAAGAGGTATAATTTCTATCATGTTAAATTCTTTTGTTTAAGTTCTTATGTTAGATGGTTTAGTGTTAATTTAGTGTAGTTTAATCTAGTTTCTTAGGTTTTGCTTGAAAATTTTAGCTAGGGTTTTGAAGCCATAATACTTAATTAGATTGTTTTATAGTTAATCTAGTGGTTAATTAACTAATCCATATAGTTATCTTGTTGATGTAGTTTTCAATTATGCTAATTTGGTTAAATTTAGAAGTGTGGAATTGCTTTTTTAGGATTTTCAAGAGAGGGTTTTTGTATGGAATTGGTTTGTGAAGCTTGATTAGTGAGTGGATTAAGTTTTAGAAAGCATTATTTAATTGATTAAACCTAATTTGCTATCTAGTGTTTTGCTAACCTTAATCTAAGTGGTTAACTTGCTTATTAGGCAAAAATCTAGAGTTAAATTAAGGTTTTTCATATATAGTTTGGTTTATGTTTGCTATTTACAAAAATCAAGAGAAGGTTTTGTTTATGGAAATTAGTTTTTTTAAGCATAGTTGATGGTTTAAAATTAGTGTGTTGGCTAGCTATTTGGTTAGTTTGGATGTTGGTGTTGGGTGGTGTTGACTTTGTCGCTAAATTGTCGATGTTTGCATCAAATTGGAATGCAAATGCTTACTAGATTTTTATAAAAGTTATGTGATGAATTATTTTTGATATCTTGATGATTGTATGGCTTGTCCTACGACTTTTAGGATGCGTGAGTGCGGATTTTTGGGATAGTCGGGTTTTAGTTTTGCCGGGCGACCAAATCGGCGTTTTTCGGCAGTTTTTGCGATTTTCGCGTGTGTTCCGCGCACTTTGTGCACGTTGTACCTAGCTAGCGAACTTTAGTAGTTTCGTTGGGGTTTTGCGTCGTTCTTTGATTTGTAACCTTATATTTGGTATTGATGTAAATTCCAGGTTCGGTCGCGGAAACATCAGACGCGGCGCGAAAGGGAAAGGCGGTGATTGGACACAGCTAGCCAGGGATCCCGGTGAGTAGATTTAACATCTACGGGGGACGATCGTTTGGATGGCGCAAGTCGCCCGATAGATTTAGTAAACTGAAAAATAGTAAACTGGATAACCACTTGTGACATTAGAATAATATTACTGGCATGATAATTGCTGCAATTAGATCAATATGTTATACCCATATACGCAAACTCAATTGTAGGACACATGCACCATTACCAGGTCTTTATATGCAGCACGAGCACTATTCATGTTTACACACACACCCTGGTAATTGCCATGCCACCACACTAGATAACTTTTAAATTGAAACCTTTTACTAATCGATACTTAAACTGATACTATTGCCTTTAATTCCTTAAAAATGAAACCGTAGTATTGCTATTCATGTGCATGTACTTCATCATATTAATTGTTCATGCTTAATACATTAATCACACATCGCAACTTGATTATTGATATCATACGCATTCATTATCATTGTTATATGCACTTATGAGGATTTCTTGGGATTTTATGATATTGCTGGATTTCGGGGGAAAGCCGCAAAATTTCTAAACTTATTATATTTTTAAAATATGTAAATTGCGGTTTTCTAGTGATGTAAGTGTCGTCCACCATGAGTTTGCTATGGATTTAGAAATCCGTGTCGAGGAGTGGAGGAACCGGCACGGGTACATGGTGGGCCCGGTAAGGTACCCCGGGGCAAGAGGAATGTGGTGATGACGTTGAGCCTGGCAGGGGACGGATTACCTACCGGTGACTATTTTGGACGGCGGATATCCAGAGGATACCGACCTTGGCCGCTAGATGATGAGATATTGATATTTGAGATGGGTCAGCCGGACGGCTGAGGCCAGAGATACATTTATGAGATTTGAGACAGCTTTTGGGTGTCGTTGCTGGACACCGATTTTCGTCGATTCATTGATATTGCTGGCATTCTAAAAGAGTTTCAAAGACAAAAGGAGATAAAATATTTCTTATATATACCTATTGAGACCTCAGATTTTCATGTTGCATACATATTAGCACACTGATATGATATACACACCTGCTAGTGCATCCAGTCATACCTGTATTTTAGATGCTAGGATGCTTGTGTGCATGCATACGATAGCCTTTGCAGATGTTATTTATTACTCACGAGTTGGCAACTCACCCCCGTTGTGCCACAGTCTTTTGCAGGTCCGCTCCGTCAGTTCAGTAGCGGCGGACGCACTTGTTCTTTTGCCTCTTTTGCCTGAGCTCGAGATTTGCTCATAGGTGGGTTATGTTATTATTTTGTACCACCTTGTATATTCTTGTATCTAGTGTACTCCATCTACTGTTTCTACCAGATTATTGTATATTGACCTAGAGATGAGACTGTGAGGTTTGTGGATTTTATGCTGTATTTTGGGGTCGAGCTCACTTGAGCCGACATGCTACTTTTTCATGCTTCCTTATGCTTTATTATGCTTGTTGTCATTTACATTGCGTGGGATTTGTGACCGCCTTATGGCGAAGAGCTAGCTCCCGCTTGGGGATGCCCTATTTTGTTGGATTCATGTTTATTTATGTTGTACCCATTTTGGGGGCCAGTATTTACAAAGGAGACTCTGCCGAAATTTTCGGGAAAAGTTGGTAATGTTTTTAAAAAGTGTTTCACATGACTTATTTGATAAACTTGCTTTCAAATGTTGGGTTTTCCTCACTCTTTTGCTTAATTGGTTTTGTTTTCTGGGCTTTTGGCTTACTTATTTTACGGACGCCTTTAGACTATTCAGTTGTCTTTTCTTTTCACCTTCTCTCAGGTTGCGAGTACTCCTTGGTTTAGGAGTAGTACACCTATTACGCAAATTGGATAGTCTTCTTCCAGACCCTAGGCTGGTGCCTACCGGTAGGGAATAAAGAAAGCCAATTAGCCTAATCGGTGTATAGAAGGTATTAAGTTCAGACAAAGCAAGGGATTAGTAAGAGGGCAAAGTAAATTGCGACTGCTATTCACAACCTAACCATGTACTTCTTTGTCAATCCTAAATCACCTATGAATTAAGTACATTCGGTTGTCTTTTATCCTCACCTTCTCTCGCATTGCGAGTGCTCCTCGGATTAGGACAGTACACCCATTATGCTTTTTGGATAGTCTTCTTCCAAACCATAGGCTGGTGCCGAACGGTAGGGAAGGAAGAAAACCATTTGGCCTAAAGGGGTGTACAGAAGGTAATGACTAAAGACATGTAAAGGGATTTGGAGAGGTGGCAAAGAATTATACAGTTATAGTTGTGAATCTGGATAATGGAAGAGGCATTACTAGGAATACCAGCATACCCCATCGAAACATTTCAATGTTTCAGTTTCACTGTGTACTGTTAAATGAAAACTGATTTCCCAATTAGGCACTTGCTCCAGGGTATGTATTTACCAGGTAGGATTCTCACATCTGTATGGTTTTACAGATGATGAGTGGGAGTAAGTTATTGGGAATTAGGTGACCATCCTCATTATATCGGGATTCGTTGTAATCGGTGATATTTGAGGAAGTCACCTGGGTTGTTTGCCGGTCGGCAAATATTTGGTTTTGAATATCCGCTGTTATGCACCAATTCCAAATTGATATATCTGTACGTCTATTTTCATAGAGTGAGATATACCTTTCTGAAATTATGTCTATGACATTTACCTATATCAGTGGATGGTTAGGTAAGGAGCATTAAACAGCGGTGTAATTCTTCTTAACCAAAAGTACAGTTTTCAACCTACGACACACAGTGAATGAGTCACTTGACTCAAAGGACTTGTACAGAGTATTGTATATTGTCCAGTGTCCATTAGGACAGAGGGGTTGGTCCTCGTACTATATTCTGTTTACTTTTAACTTCTCTAGTTCTTAGACATGTGTTTCGTAGAAACACAGGGTCTAAGTTTTGAGGAGTTATAGGTATAAGAGTAAAGTAGAGAACCAGGTATTGCAAGTATCGGGATTCTTCAAAGTGATCGAAGATGTAGATACTTGTGTATGGTATTCAGTTGATAGTAATGGTTAAGAGAACTTGCTTCTCTTTCAGGTTACTCATAATTGGAAGCATTCCTAAGTTGAGTAATGCTGATCGGCCTCCTTCCATTTAGTTGACATGCACTGGAGACAGCTGCATGATTTGAATCTGGTTCAATTAAATCAGTGCCTCTGGTTCTTGGATATAGAACAGTTCATATCTTGACATTGTTAAGATACGGGGAGTTGTCCGGCTTATGCTTAAAACCAGACACTGGACAACTCAAGGCACGTTTCAGTAGTGGCTGTTTGTGGGTTGACCCGGGCTATGACGAGGGTTGACTTTCTACCATCTGGAAGATCAATAGTGATATTGTTCTTGACTCGCCACAGTTTTATCAAAAATGGATTTTTTCAGAAAACAGTAGTGGGAGTATGGTAGAACTGGAAGTGATTCCAGAACCACAAACGATTACTGAAGATTTCATAAGAACCTAAAGATTCAATCTGGTTTGACATTCCATTGGCCACTCCGCAGATATGGTGGGTAACCTCAGGCACTCGAGAGGTACTTCGGTATGCTCAAGGACGGTGGCAGAGAGGTTCTTGTTTACCCAGACTTGCCATTGCTGTTGTTCCAGGCTGCGAGACCCGGCGGGAGGATGAGTATAGCGTCGTTCTAAACTTGCTTTAGAAGCGTACGTGTATATGACTCTGCCAGAGGGTTGTCGTAGTCAGTGGGAGCAGCGGAAGCATTGGTGGATATCAGGCTCATGTCTATTTATAGACTATAGCAGATATAGCGGAGATAGATCATCTATTTCTGATGAGACAGTCATATGTTTGACGTCATCAGAATAGGGGATGGATCTGTTGAGAAGTTAGTAGGAAGTGATATTCCTATACTACGATCGGTTATACTTTGGTCGTCACACAGTGGTTTCTCCACAAAGGAAATGGATTTTATATCAGACATACAGGTTACTGGATCTATGTTTTTAGATCTAGATTTGGGTGGTTTCCCAATCAGGGTACTTGACAGCATTCTAAGAGTATTTAGAATGGACGACTCCATGCACGGTAGTGTACCTGCAGAAGATGGAGTCACCCTCTCCAAAGGTGTCTTACAGACTAAAGGGGAGAGGGACGTGCATGATTGGCAGATCACTTGCTCAGGCAATTGAGTCAATCGTGAGATGTCAAGTACCACACCAGATGTTGTTCTTGCACGAAATGCAATAAGTTGATATTGATCCAATCCTGGAGGAACAGTCGGAAGCAGTTTTAGAACATAAGAGGATGTTCTAGGGATATGATAACGACAGCCTCATTCGGGAGACAGTTATCATTCCAGGCTTCTAAGGTGACATGGACGACAAGGAGGTTGTCAGAGTTATAGTTTTCCTTCTGATGAGGGGCAGTATTTTGGACAGGTGGTCCAAAGCAATACTGAGGGAGGCATGGCGCGCAGGTTACTGATTAAGTTCAGTTAACGATACAGTCTAAGAAGTTTGGATTTGGAGTTCATTTATGAGCTATGTCCCATCAGACATCCAGACACATTCTAAGACAGGTATTGCTCTTTTCGGGAGATGGTTTTCTCCGCGAACTTGAGAATTTGAGAGAGACATAGAAAGAAACAACTAAGCGGATCCACTCACTGAGGCTATTCCTCGAACGCAATAGTTCCGCAAACGAGCTTTGTGAGACTGACTAGTAGAAGAGTTGGATGTTCGGTATCACACGGGCTGTGAGTAGGCGACATCGCAATAATTAGCCTTGAGTGCAAGTGGGAGATTGTTGGAGATAGTGCCCTCAGAGTCAATTATTAGGTCACAGGTACGTGATTGTAATGATTGAGGGAGGACCTATCCCGGTAGGACAGTCTTACTCGAGATGATAGTATGCTATCTGGTTTACCTTTATCATCGTGTACTGTTTTAGGTGACCTGACACGTCGCTATTACACGTTGATAGAGCCCCTAGGATTCTTGCTTGACCACCAGCAGTATGAGGGCGATCATATAAGTGGGAGCTGGGGGTCTACAAGCATATCCTTAAAAGGTCCCTAGTCGTGGGAGTTTCGAGACCGGGCATCGATACTCCATTAGTAGACTAGTGTATACAGTCGAGACCCCGACGAGGGGCGGTGGCCGGTCTCACAAGCCACTGGTGTCAGTTGGATCACCTAAGATGTATACAGGTGCTCATTGGGTTATGAGTACACCGGACAGGACTCGCCGGGAACCTGCTAGTTGGGAATATACCAGACGTCAGATAGCAGTTCCCAGGTGACATGTGTACAGGTTAGTTCATCGACCTGGGATCGTCATTTGTCTCGTGTGAGTTCCCACTGTACTTTGATTACTACCCTACCACGGCTCAAAGGAGTCGTGCAAACAGGTTTTAGTTGGGTACAGTCCCGAGCCACATGGAGGCAGTGAGCGGATCTGCAGGGGTTCGTCTCTCCCGGTATTGGGGGTGAGGTCGTGCTGTGTCTAGGAGAGCCAGAACATGAAAAGTCCTTGGCCAAGGCAGGAGATTTGCTGGTAGGTATTCCAGTAGTATCTCAGGGTGTTCTGGGCTACACTCCGACACGACTTGTACCGCTTTTGGGGGTCTGACTTTTACCAACCCCCTAGGCCCGCCATGCGATGCTCATAGACGAACGGACCGGACTGTACGGATATTGTCACTGACAGGCTCAGTTGGGTGTCGGGGTGAGCTTCCTCATCGACGTCCCATTTGGTCAATACCTGGTGGCCCGTCACGTATGGCTAATACCTCTGACGTGCTAGTGGTTAAATCCACAGCCATAGTATTGACGAGTCTTTAGAGTCCACCACACACTCAGTTACTCAAGTTTCGGGCGAAACGCTGTAGAGGCCGTATGGAGATATGGCAGGGTTCGATCAGATACGTGCGGTATTGCACGGATCGTGATCGGATAGTTTTTACTAGCCGGCTTTGGCTTAAGCCGGATTCTAGTATTTGATAGTGTAGTTTTGTCTCTTTGCATTTGTGTTCAGTGCGAATACAAATGCGGGCATGTATTTGCAGTAGTAGGGTTTTCCTGTAATTTATTACGGGATCGGTTTTTTCTGGGGTTGTCAGTTTGCATTCCGTTCCGGCCGGTTTTCCTTCATTCCTTCTCGGTCGGACTTTCTTGATGGAGGGTGTTAATTGCAAGTTTGCAATTAACACTTAGTGGAGGGGCTTTCTTGCTTATTTGTGGCATGATGAGACTTGCTTCATGATGAGATCCCTTTTTAATCTCATCACTTGCTTTTCATTTGATGGTGTGTGGAAAGGATTTGGATGAGAAATGAGTTTGACCATTTTCCATATTGTTGATATATTCTTTCTTTCTTGCATTTTTCTCTCTCCAATCTCATTCTTGAGGAGAGAGGGCCGGCCACTATGGGGAGGGGAGAGATGAGAGGAAATTTCATGGTGTATGGAAATTATATCATCTCATTCTTGCTTGCTCCAAAAATCCAATAACCCTTCTCCAAAGTTCTTTCTTGTTTCCTCCACAAACCATGGCAACTTCAAGAACCCCAAGAGACAACTCACTACACTATTCTATAGCAAGTCTTGGACGCGTCGGCTAGCCAACTTCGCGCCCGAGTTGCCTCGGTCAAGAGGCGGGAGCCCGTAAAAGATTCCGGCTACGTGGTGCCCTTTCCGACGAGCGAGGAGGTGACGGAGATTCCGCGGGAGATCGGAGTGGAGACGAAGACCGAAGGACACGGATCGCTTGGTATACTTCTCTACTCTTTTCTTGTTTGCTAGCTAGCTAGGTTAATGGCCCGATCCGGGTGAAAAGTCCGCGGCGGTGTCGTTTTGCAAAGTTCGCAAAGTTTTTGTTTTCCGCGTTTCTGGCGTCGGGTCGACGGCCGGGGCGCCCCCGCGGGCTTACAGTTCCGTACCCTGCGGGTCGTGACAACCATCTCCGATGTCAAACACCAATGGATATGGGATCATCCATTGCCCATCACATGGGTCGAGAAGATATACGCTAGTCTACTGTGGAATATCGATGCCCCGTCTCGATATTCCCACGACTAGGAACAATGAAGGATGTACTCATTGACTACCCAGGCCCCACTAGTATGATCTACATCATAGTCCTGGAAGTCGAGTACACATCCTAAGGGCTTTATCAACATGTAATCAGAGAGACAGAAAATATACATGTTAAGACAAAGAGTAACCAGATAGCATACTATCATGTCGAGCGAGAAAGTCCTACCTATATATGTCCCAGCATCCACTACAATATACATCCAATGTACAGTAATGGCCTCTAGGGCATACATATAACTAACATCATATGCACACCACAACTTTTCGCCTGAGCTAGGAAACTTCATTGTGGGACTCTAAGACTCGTCAATATGCCGGCAGTAGGTGATGATCATATCAAACACCTATAAGACGCAAGCGGTTAGCTAAACGTAGCGGCCACCCGGGTATTTAGCGATCAGAAGAAAACCAGCGAAGCTATCAAAACTCCCGTCGAGCCAACTGGCAACACTTACCGTACAGTCCGGTCTCTTAGTCAGATATGCTGCATATCGAGTCTAGGGATGGAATCGTCGACCCCAATAACTCAATAAGTCATGCCGATGTATGGCTCATAACAGATCGAGAAACTACTGATAACACTTATCAGTAAATCTCAGCAGCCCTTGCCAGGGACTTCCTGTTATAGCCAATCGAGCATTGCACAACATCAACCCCCAATACCGGGAGAGACGAAACCCCTCCTATCGCTCATTGCCTCCATGTGCCTCGGGACTGTACCCAAAGTCCACCTGTTTGCTCGACTCAGTAGAGCCGTTGTAGGGTGGAGATCAAAATACAGTGGGAGGACACACAAGACTCTATGACGATCTTGGGTCTACAAACTAACCTGTACCAGTGTCACCTAAGAACTGCTATCCGACGATAGATATCATACCACAAAGGAGTTCTCGGCAAGTTCGTTCAGTGTACCCAGTCTCCACTGAGCACCCGCATACAATCTTTGGTGTCACCACACCAGATGGATATGGGATCATCCATCGCCCATCATATGGGACAAAAATGGTATACGCTAGTCTACTCTGGAATATCGATGCCCCGTCTCGATACACCCACGACTAGGAACAGTTAAAGGATATGCTTATAAAGTACAGGTGTCCCACTAGTATGATCTGCATCATAGTCCCAGTAGTCAAGAAAATATCCTATGGGCTTTATCAACATGTACCAAATGAATAAGATGCATGATCAAATGAACATGTCAAGGTAAAGTAAACCAGATAGCATACTATAATGTCGAGCAAGAAAGTCATCTATATACATATATACATATCCAAACATCCACTATACATATAATAGCCTCTAGGGAATACATATATCCAACACCCCTCATGTTGCTTCTAAAGGAACCGGTGTAAAATATCTGCTTACTTTCATCAACGATTATTCAAGAAAGGTTTGGGTCTACTTTTGAAGCTAAAGAGCGATATATTTAATACGTTCAAGCAATGGAAGACAATGATTGAGAAACAGACATGAAAGCAGATTAAGAAGCTAAAGACCGACAACGGATTAGAATTTTATTGTGTAGATTTCAATGAATTCTACAAAGATGAAGGTATCGTTCGACATCATACCGTGGTCCACACACCACAGAAAAATGGAGTCACGGAGCGCATGAATCGTACTTTTTTGGAGAAATCTCGGTGCATGTTATCTAATGCAGGGCTCGGCAAGGAGTTTTGTGCAGAGGCGGTGAACACGACATGCTACGTTATAAATCGATCACCTCATACAACACTTGGTACTAAAATGCAGGAGTAGGTATGGTTTGGGAAGCACACCGATTATTCTACATTTAGAGCGTTTGGTTGTCCCGCATATGCACATTGTTGTGAAGGCAAGTTAGATCCTAGAGCGAAGAAATGCAATTTACTGGGTTATGCTACCAGAGTCAAAAATTATAGGTTGTGTGTCCAGATCCTAAATCGCCATAGTTTATGATTAGCAGAGATGTCACTTTTGATGAGTCTGCTATGTTGAAGCCGAAAAACACGAAATCTCCAACTCAAAACGATACAAGGAAGGATGAGCCGAGCATTAAATTTGAGGTTGGTGTATCATAGGAGATCTCTACTTCACCATCGTCTGATGAAGATCAATTCTAAGATGAGCGGTATCAACTCGCTCGTGTCATGACCCGAAAACGGCACCTGACTGGCACTTGAATCACGTGAAGTCTCTACGACCACACTATAACCCAAGTAAGCCAAAAACTAGGAATCTAAACCTTTTAAATAAAATAGAGGAAGTGAAATTTCGAAAAGGGTTATTTATGAAATCAAGTTCTGCTTTTTAAAATATAAATAAAGTTCGTTGAAAATACAAGTGGATTGTATACTAAAGTGTGAAAATATTTTCGTCGTTTAAAATTTGGGCAGTTCCTCCTTTGTAAATTTTGATAAAAACCATAAAATATACATATATAATATTGGCACCCCAATTGGGAGCTAACTCATCGCTAATCGGCGGAAACACAAATACGCAGTTTATACGACGCCCAAAGCGAAGATCATCATAAGAAAGAAAGCAAAAGAAATACAAAAATATCAAATCAACAATGTCCAAACTCGGCATATAATAGAATATATACAAGTCTCATTCTAAGTCCTAAAGAATATACAAATATGGTCTCTAAGTCCACTAATATACATAGTCTGGTTGATAGAGTTTTTAATTAGATTACAAAGAAATAAAAGTATACAATCGGTGGTTACGATCCGGAATGTAACCCAACTACCAAAGCAACCACCCAAAAAAGAAGTGTGCCAGCAAGCCGCTACTGATCTGAGCGGTCAAAACTGCAAGAAAAACTATTGCACAACCAGGGTGAGTTGCTAACTCGTGAGTAGAAGACGTCATTTGGTAGAAATTGAATGCATAATCATCTACCTAGGTCATACTGTAATAATAATATCATACCATGTGGTAACGAAGTGAACGTGTGTATATATATAATATCGTGCTTGTATCAATATGTCGTAACATGCCATCCATAACATGTGTGTTTGTGTGTGTGTGTGTTATCTCATGAGTGTCCATCAACGACACTCGAAATCAGCATAAAACCATAAGTTTCCAGCATTGACATTCGAAATCATCATAAATCTCGTGTCCAGCATCGACACATAAATCCGCATATCTCAGGCGCCGTCTTATCGGATCGGCCTTCATATTTCTGGCGCCGTCTCATCAGATCGGTCCCCATATCCATCTGTCTCATATCACTCTGGTAGGTATCCTCCGAATATCCGCCGAGTCCAAAACCGTAACTGATAGGTAGTGTTCCCAGCCAGGCTCAATTCCTTTCTATTCGATCTTATTGCCCCTGGGTACTGTACTGGGTCCATATGTATAGACGGTGCTTCTCACTCCTCGAATTGGGTAATAATCATAGCTCAGAATCGAGAAATCTCATGGTAAACGTCAAAATATCATATCAAGAGAAAACCGCGTTTTTAAAACATTCACAAGTTTTTAAAATCATATATGCGGTTTCTCAAATCTAGAAATCTCATGAAAACAGAATCTCATAAGAACATGGCAATAATGGAATAATATGTACAGGCACAGAACAATACTGTAATGCATGGCAAGTATGTTCATATTGTTGGATATAGTGCCCTCAAGGAAATTATTGTAACTGCAGGCACACGATTATAATAATTGAGGGAGAACATATACAGGTAGAACAATCTTACTCGAAATGATAGTATGCTGTCTGGTTTATCTTTATTATCATGTACATGCATTATGTGCTATTGCAGATCACTATTACATGTTGATAAAGCCCATAGGATTCTTGCTTGACTACCAGCATTATGATGGCAATCATATACGTGAGAGCTGGGTAGTCTATAAGCACATCTTTAAATGGCCCTAGTCATGGGAGTAACGAGACTGGGGATCGATATTCTAGAGTAGACTAATGTATGCGCTGTTAGTGATGTATGCCCTAGAGGCCATTATAGTATCATACTTGTTTGTATATTACTTAATGGAAGCTTAGGATATTCACAGTTGTATTGACAGTCTTGCTCAAAATGGTAGTATGCTACTTTGTTTGTTTCTGCTTCAATATATGCATGTGTTTTAGCATATCGCTTATACATATTAGTAGAGCCCTTAGGATCTTTGCTTGATTACCAGCATTGTGATGGAAGTCATACTAGTGGGACTGGGAGGGGCTGGGTAGTCTATAAGCACATCCTTATAGGTCCCTAGTCATAGGATTATCGAGACGGGGCATCGATAGTCCGGAGTAGAATATTGTATACGCTTCTCATCCCAGCAGGGGAGATGGTCTGTCCCACAGCCATTAGTACGTCGTACTGGAAGTAGTTTGCAGGTGCTCATTAGGTTATGAGTACACTGGACAGGACTCGTCGGGAACTGTTGGTGGGTATTATACCTATCGTCGGGTAGTAGTTCCCAGGTGAAATGAGTACAGCTTAGTCCGTCGACTTGACACTGCTATTTCGTCTCAACTGTGTTACCACTGTACTTTGATTACTAACCTACCACGGCTCAAAGGAGGCGTGCAAAAAGGTAGTAGTTGGGTGCAGTCCCGAAGCACTTAGAGGCAGTGGCAGTTAGATAGGATTCGTCTCTCCCAGTATTGTGGTTTGATATCGCGCTGTGTTTGGAGAGCCATTACAAAAAGTCCCTGGCCAGGGAAGTGAGATTTACTTGTAGGTATTCCAGTAGTTTCTCAGGGTGTTCTGTGCTAAACTCCGACACGACTTATTGCGCTATTAGAGTTCTGACGATTACCATCCCCCTAGGCTCGATATGCGATACTCTTTGATGAACAGACTGGACTGTACGGTGATTGTCACATGCAGGCTCAGTACGAGTTCGGATGGGTTTTCTCATCGACCTTCTTATCGATAGATACCTAGGTAGCCGTTACGTGCAGCTAGTACCGCTTGTGGCAAAACCCATTGCAAGCGTACTGTTGAGTCTTTAGAGTCCCACACAGAAGGTTTCCCTGCATCGGGTAAAAGGTGTAGAGGTCGTATGGTTTTACGATAAGGCTTCGAACACTTACGTGCACTTGTGCGCGTATGATGTTCGGGCGGATGATACTAGTGGGCTTTGGTTTAAGTCGGATCCTTGTATTGTACTAATGGATTTGTTTCGTCTCTTTGTATTCATATTCTTCAGAATGCGGATGCGGATATATATATACGTTTGAGGGGCATTGTCGTAATTAGTTCGGTAAAGCTTCTAGAAGGGGACACCTATTAGGGTTTTAATTCTATTATGGATTAAAACAAAATAGGTGGAGAAATGAGGTGGATTTTAGACATTGAATCTAGCATGGCTACTAGATGACTCATGCTCATAACTAACTCTTGACAAAATAGATATTTTATGAAGCTTGTGAGATATTTTTTTGTGAGATATTTATCTCCAAAATATCATATTTGCTTCATTGATAATTTTTGGGCAGCCAAGCATCTTCAAAGGTCACAACACCTCTCTTATTTCTCAAGTCTTCTTCTACTCTCATAAAACCCTAATTGTCTCATGAGTTGAGAAACCTAGGGTTCCAAGAGATAAAGTATTCCATCATCACTCTCTACATCATCTAGGACATCTAGTCTAGCAAGCTACTTGCCATAGTTACCTTGGAGTTGAGGTTGGAGCTCGGACTATAAACTCTCGGGTGGATCGTCTTTGACTCGAGGAAGCTACGATCCGTGATGATCTTGGAGCCTACAATGACAAGGAGGACAGCAAAGAAAACCCGAAGAACTTGTATCGTGAGGTATAACTCCTTTACGAGTAGTTAATCTCTTTACAAGTTTTTCCAGTTAGGGTTTAGACAAGATCCGTGAGCTTGAGTCCGTGTTACGATGCTTCGAAAAATCGTTTGTGTACATTCCGCCTCCCCACGGGCTTGCGGGGTGCGTGACACGGACTTACTGAGGTATTAGAGCCTAACTAAACCTTTACTAGCTTATTAGCAAGTTATTAGAACTTCGATCGTCGGAAAACCGAAAACTAAACACCCTGATCCCTCGAGTTTCTGTCGAATTTTAAATAGGTTCTAAATTTTTTTTCAGAGGCATGAAAATTCACTGCAGGGAATTATAAGAACTCAAAAGAAAAACGAGACAGTAACTCGTTACAACCACTGCGGAACCGTGGCAAATCGGTCGATTCGCCGCCATTCCGCGAGCGAGTTGTAGCTGAGTTGGCTCGTTCTTCTTCTGCTCTTCTTATTTTGGGTGTAAATTTTTCCTGTATATTTGGTTTCTACCCATGATAATCAGAGTGCTGGTTTGCACTTGGGGTAGACACGGAAAATAGTTTTCGATTGAAATTCTATGTTATTTGCTAATCGGGTTATATCTGTGTTGTGATATATGTACTGAACGTCTACTAATCGTTATACGTCGATTAGTGGGACTTGTATATATCTGATATCTGTGATGTTGGTTTGTGTATATGGGCTAATTAGATCATCGTGAATGAATAGCCGGGGATGTGAGATGAGGGTTTTCATTCCAATCATTCGATGTAATTGTAAAGTGGTGTAATATTATTTTGCGGGGCACATCCAGGTTGAGATTGTAGCCACCATTGTATATTATTTCTTTTACTATTTTTGCTCCTAGGATAGACCCAACGTGGGGTGCACAAACTTCCGAGTACTTTGAAGTGCCGAGTGGCCTACTCACTTTGATGAGGGAGGTTGCTTCACTTCGGGTATTTGGCGGGGAGTTTGCCGCACCCATAGGGGTCTGGGGTGGGGTTTGGCTATTCATCAAGACCGTGGAATCCGACTTTTGTTACTGGCTTAAACTAAACGCGGAATTCCTAGTATATCCAATATGTTCATCTGTGATCTGGAATGCCTTTTATTGCGTCTGACGGATGTATATATCTGTATATGATATCTAGCAAGCGTTGATTATGTTTTGCATCCGCGCTAGTCCAGCCCCACTCTGTCGTTAGTTAAGTAACCTAACGGGTGATGACGGGGCCCAGTGGCAAATGCAGATGGCATAAGTGTTTGTCATATTTTTGTATTTTTCAGCAATGGTAGGCTAATTGATGGAACTGCATTAGATTAATGCAAAGAAAAACAAACCAAAGCTGAATCATTGGAACACTTTTAAAACCACTCGATTTTTTCAAAAGGACAAATTTTTAAAATGCGGAGCTTAAACCACTCTTTTTAAAAGCTATCAGGTTCCTTCGATTATATCAAGTTTACTACGTTCACGGTTTCGCCAAAACCAGCCGTAGCCCTCCGTCATTTCATATGAATATTCAATAGTATTCAAGCTATGTTTGTTGACCTTCGTCAAGGCATGGTGATTGGTAGCTGCTGGGTGTTCATATGTAGCATAGATAGATGTGTTGGTTCTGGACAGTCGGATTACCTTGTTGACCTTCGTCAAGGGTATATACGGGTGGGTTCAAATTAACCTGGAAAATGATGGGTAGAACTTGACATGTGACTTATGATTTGTTGACCTTCGTCAAGGTCATAAGAGCATGGGGCAGAAATCCATATCGGGAGTTTCTAAAGAAACAGAAAATTGATAGTGTTGCATACCATTTGGAGTTTGATAATGTTGGTTGGATTCCTTAAGTATTATCACATAATGATATTTGGATCTCGATCCTACTGTGAGTATCTGATACTCCTCAGGAGAATTTTTCACTTAACGATCAATGCTATAAACCAAGCAGGTGTCTAGAAAGGTGTTAGCGGGGCTACACAAATAGGGAAAAGAGGTTATTTAATTAAGGAACTTCCCGAAAGAGTCGTAAAACCTCCCTCGAAGTACCGACACTAGCCTGGCCGAACTGTTAAGCAAGAATTGTACGGTGAGTCAATCCTGACTAATTCTTGTTTTATTGTTTGAGAAAGGATTCGAGAGACAGGGGGAGCCATCCTATTTAGATAAATTAATAAACCAATCTAAACTTGCATGAGCATCATGCTAAAGTGTTTTCTTCTCTCTGTCTTAATTGTAGCGACCTAGTGTCCAAGACTAGGTTACATCTACATCTAGATAATAAAATGACTGAATCTGACTATAATGATTGGCAATGGTCTGTCCAGATGTCCATTACCTATAACAAGCTGGGACACCTCTATACTACTCAAGCCTCTGCCATCTCAGGACCAGTTTCCACCTTCACGGATATTGATATCCGTAAGACATTGGAAAAAGACTGTGCGAATGCCAAGTGCCTCATGTCGGCCTCAGTAGATGGTGTAAACCATAGACAGCACGAGAAGATGGACTTAACTTCCATCTTCCTCCATAAAAAAAATTTATATGGAGAGCAATCTCGTATCATAAGATATGATACCTCGAAGGAATTGCTTCAACTGAGGTTGGCTATTGGGTCATCCGTAGGGGACAACGTCCTTACGATGACTAGCTATATTGATGAGCTCACGGACCTGGAGACCACGTTGGAGAACGAGTCACATACTGACTTAATTCTACAGTCCCTATCTTCTACTTACGCCCAGGAGAAGAAAGTTATACTTCTAGGTCAGGGCACCCTGAAGGAAACCATGGAGACACCCGCTCAGCTTATTGGGGAATCTTCCTCTTCTGGATCTAAGGCGGAAGCCAAGGGTGAGAAGAAGAAGACCTTTACAGAGCAGATATGCGGTGTCAGTATGGTATAAGGAAAGGGAAGGGAAAAAGTTTTGGGACTAACAGTAGGGAAGGAGGGACGTTCCTATTGTTACGGGAAAGGACATTGGCAGAAAGATTGCAGGGCTTGGAAAGCCAGTAGCCAGGATTCGAAGCACGTTGTGGCTTCGGTTTCAGGTGTATTTGTAATATAAAACTGTATGTCAATTAACTCTACTTCCTGGGTACTAGATACCGGATCAGGATCTCATATCTGTAAATCATTACAGGCTTTGAGAAACCATAGAGTTATCAGGGAAGGTGATATGACTCTCAGGGTTGCTAACGGAATGAGCACAGATGCTGTATCCGTAGTGGAATATCACCTGGAATTGATAAGTGGGCAGATATTGATTCTACGTAACTGTTTGTATGAACCTAGTCTAGCCTGTAATATCATATCTGTATCCTTACTTTCTAAGGAAGGATATGATTTTACATTTGTAAGCAATGTAGTAAACATCCACCTAAATCAAGCTTTAATTGGGTCAGGTACATTAGATAACAGTATATACGTATTAAATCAAGCTCAGGTTTTCAGTATCCAAAACACACTTAAAAGAAAGTCTCCGGAATTAAATCAGGCTTTCTTGTGGTATTGTAAACAAGGTCACATCAATGAAACACTGTTGACGAAGTTACATAGAGAGGGATATTTGGATCCGTTCGAATATCAGTCTTATGCTACTTGTCAATCTTGTCTCATGAGAAAGATGACAAAGACTCCATTTACTGGACACGGAGTAAGAGAGAGCGAGCTCTTAGGACTCATACACAGCGATGTATACGGACCAATGTCTACACATGCGCGAAGTAGTTATTCCTATTTCATTACTTTTACGGATGATTTTTCTAGGTATGAACATGTTTTCTTGATGAAGTATAAATCCGAGACCTTTGAGAAATTCTGGGAATATAAGAATGAAGTGGAAAAACAAATAGGCAAAAGTATCAAGAAACAAAGATCTGATCGAGGTGTTGAATATTTAAGTGCCGAGTTCCTGGGCTACTTAAAAGAGAATAGAATTCTCTCTCAGTTTACTCCTCCATACATACCTCAACACAACGGTGTATCAGAAAGGCGGAACAGAACCCTATTGGATATGGTTCGTTCCATGATGAGTAAGGCTGACTTACCGCGATCCTTCTGCGGTTATGCACTAGAATCAGCTGCAAATCTTTTGAACAATGTTCCTACTAAGTCAGTGCCTACAACACCATATCAGATGTGGAGTGGGAAAAAACCCAGTCTTAAGTCTTAAGACATAGGGATGTCCAGCTTTTGTAAAAAAGCAGCATGCGGACAAACTCAAGGCACGCTCAGTACTGTGTAAGTTTGTAGGATACCCAAAGAACTCCAGGGGGTATCTTTTCTATTACGCAAAGGAACAAAAGATTTTTTTTCTCAACATCCCCACTTCTTGGAAGCTGAATTTTTAGAAAATCGGAAAAATGGGAGCGCAATAGAACTGGAAGAAATTCCAGAGCCACAAGCTATTACTGAAAGCTTGGTAGAACCAGAGGTTTCAGAAGAACTAGAAATCGTAGCGCCACACCGCAGGAGGAGTAGGCAGTCTCATCCGCTCGAGAGATACTACGGTTTTCTCATAGACGAGGATAGAGAGGATTGCATCATTGACAATGATGAGCCTACTAGCTTCCAGCAAGCCATTCAGAGCGGCGACTCGGTAAAATGGCTGGATGCAATGCGGATCGAGATGGAGTCTATGTATACCAACAAAGTATGGACTTTGGACATTCCTCCAGAAGGGGTAAAACCCGTAGGCTGCAAATGGATCTTCAGAAAGAAGATTGGTGTGGATGGACAGGTTGAAACCTATAAGGATAGACTTGTTGCAAAGGGTTTTTGTCAAAGACCTGGTTTGGACTATGACGAAACCTTTTCTCCAGTGGATATGCTCAAATCCATTCGGATCCTTCTTGCCATTGCTGCCTACCACAATTATGAGATTTGGTAGATGGGCGTAAAGACCGCTTTTCTAAATGGAAATTTGGAAGAGTGCGACTATATGGATCAGCCAGAGGGTTTCATTCAGAGTGGGAGCAGCGGTAAATTGTGCAAGTTGCTTAAGTCCATTTATGGACTAAAGCAGGCATCGCGAAGTTGGAACATCTTTTTTGATGAGACGGTCAAAGAATTCGACTTTATCAAAAATCCAGATGAACCATGCATTTACAGAAAGAATGTAGAGAGAACTGTGGTATTCCTCATATTGTACATTGATGACATTCTCTTAATAGGAAATGACATTCCTATGCTACAGTCAGTCAAAGGATTCTTGTCACAGAGGTTCTCCATGAAGGACCTGAGTGATGCCTCCTACATTCTGGGGATCCAGATCTATCATGATAAATCTAAACGGATAGTTGGACTTTCACAGTCAAGGTATATCGACACCATACTGAAAAGATTCAGTATGGAAGATTCAAAGCGCGGTAATCCCGGCTTGTCACGGAATTACCCTCTCTAAAGAGATGTCTCCAAAGACTGATTTGGAAAGGGTTCGCATGTCAACTATACCCTACGCATCGACGGTAGGCTCTATAATGCATGCGATGTTGTTTACCAGACCAGATGTAGCATACGCATTGAGCGTTGTAAGCCGGTATCAGTCAAATCCAGGGGAGAAGCACTGGTTAGCAGAAAAGAACATTCTCAAGTACCTGAGAAGAACTGAGGAGATGTTCTTGGTTTATGGCAGAAAAGACCTCCAGATCGAGGCCTTTGCTGATTCCAACTTCCAGAGTGACAAGGATGAATCCAAGTACATGTCGGGTTATGTCTTTACCCTCAATGGAAGGGCGGTCTATTGGAAGAGTTCCAAAGAGGACATCGTTGCTGACTCGACAATAGAAGCGATGTACATAGCTGCTTGCGATGCCGCAAAAGAAGCAGTCTGGATAAGGAAGTTCTTAACTGAACTTCAGGTGGTTCCAACCATTGTTGATCCAATACCGCTGTATTGTGAAAACAACGGCGCTATAGCTTAAGCGAAGGAACCCAGGTCCCATCATAAGTCCAGACACATTTTGAGGCGGTACCACCTGATCAGGGAGATCGTAGATCGCCAGGAGATCGAGGTGAGGAGAGCGAATATGGAGAATAACACTGCAGATCCACTCAGGAAGGCCATCCCTCAGACACAGTTCGAGAGGCTGATCGAGATGATAGGTCTGCGATAAGCCTGTACATGGCCCTAGTGCAAGTGGGAGATTGTTAGTGATGTATGCCCTAGAGGCCATTATAGTATCATACTGATTTGTATATAACTTAATGGAAGTTTGGGATATTCACAGTTGTATTAAAAGTCTTGCTCAAAATGGTAGTATGCTACTTGGTTTGTTTCTACTTCAATATGTGCATATGTTTTAGCATATTGCTTATATATATTAGTAGAGCCCTTAGGATCATTGCTTGATTTCCAGCGTTGTGATGGCAGTCACACTAGTAGCGCTGGGTAGTCTATAAGCATATCCTTATACAGGTCCCTAGTTGTAGGATTATAAAGACGGGGCATCGATACTCGGGAGTAGACTAGTGTATACGCTTCTCATCCCAGCAAGGGAGATGGTCTATCCCACAGCCATTAGTATGTCGTACTGGAAGTAGTATGCAGGTGCTCATTAGGTTATGAGTACACTGGATGGGACTCGTCGGGAACTGTTGGTGGGTATTATACCTATCGTCGGGTAGCAGTTCCCAGGTGACATGAGTACAGCTTAGTCCGTCGACTTGACACTGCTACTTTGCCTCGAGTGTGTTCCCACTGTAGTTTGATTACTACCCTACCATGGCTCAAAGGAGTCGTGCAAACAGGTAGTAGTTTGGTGCAGTCCCGTAGCACTTGGAGGAAGTGGTGGTTAGATAAGATTCTTCTCTCCCGGTATTGGGGGTTGATATCGCGCAGTGTTTGGAGAGCCATTACACGAAGTCCCTGGACAGGGCAAGTGAAATTTACTAATAGGTATTCTAGTAATTTCTCATGTTAGTTGTATGTATTCCCTAGAGGCCATTATTGTACATAAGATGTGTATTATAGTGGATGCTTGGACATATATAGAGAGGACTTTCTTGCTCGACATGATAGTATGCTATCTGGTTGCTCTTTATCTTAACATGTATACTTGTCTCTTGATACTGTCTTATGGTTACATGTTGGTAGAGCCCTTAGGGTGTGTACTTGACTATCAGGATTATGATGCAGATCATACTAGTGGGGCCATGGTAGTCCATAAGTTCATCCTTTAATGTTCCTAGTCATGGGTGTATCAATACGGGGCATCGATATACCAGAGTAGACTAGCGTATACGCTTCTCGACCCATGTGATGGGCGATGGATGATCCCATATCCATTGGTATTTGACATCAGAGATGGTATACGGGTGCTCAGTAGAGACTGGGTACACTGGACGAACTCGCCGAGAACTCCTAGATGGTATTATACATGACGTCAGATAGCAGTTCTCTGGTGACACTGGTACAGGTTAGTCTGTAGACCAGAGATCGTCATAGAGTTATGTGTGATTCCTACTGTGCTTTGATTTCCACCTTACCACGTTCAAGAGGACATGTAAAACGGTGGTTTTTGGGTACTGTCCCGTGTCACATGGAGGCAATGAGAGATAGGAGAGGATTTCGTCTCTCCCGGTATTGGGGGTAGATGCCGTGCAGTGCTCGATTAGCTATAACTGGAAGTCCCTGGCCAGGGCTGATTTAAAGATTTACTAGTAAGTGTTACCGGTAGTTTCTCGACACGTTATGAGCCTCGTATCGGCATGACTTATCGAGTTATTGGGGTCTGACGTTTACCACCCCTAGACTTGATATGCGACATCTTAGACGAAGAGACAGGACTGTACGGTAGTGTTACTGACAGGCTTTACAGGAGCTAGAGCGGGCTTGCTTGTTGATCTTTTGATCACTCAATACCCGGGTAGCCGTTACGCCCAGCTAGTACCGTTGACGGCTTGTGGGTGTTTGATATGATCATCACCTACTGCCGGCGTATTGACGTGTCTTTAGAGTCCTACATAGAGGTTTTACTGGCTCAGGCAAAACAAAGTAGGAGCACATATGTGATATGTGCGGGACCGAGAATAATACGAGTATGTGAAACCGTATTCTATTCTCGCGATATTTGTATCGGTCGGTTATATGTGATATAGCCGGGTTATCGAATCAAGCGTTGATTCGACAAGATGGTACATATTATATTAGTCGGTTATATGTGATATAGCCGGATTATTAAATCAAGTGTTAATTTGATAATTTAGTGTATAATTGTATATTTGATATACTAGTTTACATTAACTAATATTAGCTCACTTAAGCATTTATTTTCTCACATGTGCACACTTAATATGTGTGATATATATTAATTGTGTTTTCTTTTGTGTCATGGTTGTTGATACACACTACATGGGTGTATGATACTTACACCATATTAATTATAATGTAGGGTTTAAATATTTAAAGTAAATCCAAAATAGTGGATAATTAGTCACATGCATGAAGCTTGTAGAAGCTTGTGGATGCATTGACTTAGCCCACTCATTTTGTTTTACTTAAGATATTTATTAACCTAACCATTATAATTTAGTCATGATTATGTCTCTACATGAGTTAGCTATATGATACAAACTCACCCATGGTTGATTCTCTCACCTCATTAGTTCATTCTCATCTCTTTGCTTCATCTTCTTCATCCTTGAGGAAAAAGGTTGTTAGCTTTTTCCAAAGTGAGAAAATATTGTAAGAAAAATAAAACTAATGTGAGCCCACTTCCTACTCCATCATCCTCTACTAAATTAGCACTTTAGTATATGGTGTTAGCTTCACTAATCTTTCATTAGTGAAGTAGTAGCTTGAGTTAGTGTCTCCTCGACGTAGATCATCTTCGGCCTCGAAGACTTCAAGCAAGATCGTTCCTTTCGCCTTGAGAAGCCATGCAAGAGTCTGGGAGATCCATGATCGCAGCGAAGGGACCACTACAAGGAGCTATTGAAGTGAAGGACCGGTCTACAAAGGTTGTATTCCGTTATCACTTAGAAGTAAAGATGTTTACTTTCTAGTTTAGCTCCTAAAACTCTAGTTAGATCCTTGGTTAGGGTTGTTTGGCACACTAAATTTTTAAATATAGCATGTATGATGCCTTGTGAAACCATGTGGTTGTGCCTAAGAACTCTACAGTGGTATCAGAGCCTTGCTAGAGCATTAGGAGTTGTCTAGGCGAAGTTAGAAGTTCAAACGAACTCCGAAAACCCGATTTTACCCATTCTCTGGAAATTTTTCAAAAAGTTGTAATTTTTCATGTTAAAATTACTCTAAAAATCATGCAGATAATTCTATGGACCCACCAGAAGAACGAGTCCCTAACTCGTCTAAGTGACCGCGGAACCGCAGCCAAAACATGGTTTTGGCGGCGGTTCCGCGGCGCCACTTGAGAGGCTTGGGATGGGCCTTCAGCTGCTGGTCCATGAGCACTGTGGTATGGTTCTGGGCACTTCTAACACCGCTCAAGTGTTGAGCTCTCTGGGAAATTTTGGGAATTCGTTGATTCGATCGAAACATTTAACATCGTCTAGCTATCTGTGATTGTGATACAATATTTGGAATCCACATTAATTTGAATTTTATAAATCTAGAAATTTAGTCTCAGATGATCGGTTGCTACGGAATTTTGATATGGATCAAAAGTCCGTCGCAATCACATAGCGTACGTTGATACTCTCTAGGTAAACTTACTAGATAGACACACCCTATAGCCCCGACCAAGTGACTGTAGGAGAGCCCCGTTGCCAAAAGCATCTGTTCGGGTGCTCGCGGCCGCAGTGTTCCGCCTAAGTGCACTTCGTCGACAGCATCGGGGGGTGTGGCCGTCTACTAAAGTTTCTGACGAGCATTCGATCAGATTATCGGGAATTTTGTTGAATTACCCGATTGATTATTGAAAGGTGTTTTCAATATCGAGACAAAAATACGGGGTTTATAATTGTTAGGCATGTGATGTATAAGGAATTCAAATTGTGAGGCATGAAATTCAAAGTATGTGATACATTGGATTTATGATGTCTGCGGTAGTTGCAGATTCCAATTGTTGTAGTTTTTCACTTTCTTTTCTGCGACCGCAAGTTTAATATGTGGGGTATCACCGGTTTCATTGCTATACGTAAACGACAATTAGGATACGCATATTTACTTACGTTGATGACATGTGATGTTATGTGTTGCTGGATATGTTATATTGGATCGTCGTGTTTGAATAGCCGGGGGGTTTATGTGAGATGAGAGTTTTTCATTTTCATTCATGTAAAATTCAAATGTTTGTAATATTTTTTATTAGGGCACTTCTGGGTTGAGGATGATGTCACCATTGTATATTATTTACTTTTCCACATTAGGATAGACCCAAGGAGGAGAACACAATTAACCAGGTTCTAGAGTCCAGTAGGAGACCATGTCGAGGCGTCGAGACCGGGTCTCCTAACTCTAGAATTGGTATGGTTGCTTGCCGCTCTCGTAGAGGTCTAGGGATGTGGGTTTGGATATTCATCGCTACCGTGGAATCCGTGTTTTATGTAGGCTCAAAATAAAACACGGACCTCCTGGTATATCCAATATTTCATATGTTTCTTCTGCTGCTTTGTGATGTGATCACTGTGGATTCTGAGACGAATGGATACATATTATATATGAGATATATAGTAGACGTTGTTTATGTTTTGCACCCGCGCTAGTCCCGTCCCGGTATGCCGTTAGTTAAGTAACCTAACGGTGCATAACGGGACACTATAGCGAATGCGGATGGCATAAGCGTACGTTGTATTTTCGTTTCTTCTGTGATGCTTAGGAAGCTTAAATGATGGGACTTAATTAATGAGATTAATGAAAAGAAAGAAACCTAAAAGATGTTGTGGAATCAAATTTTCAAAAAGGGTAGCTACAGTATTTGTTTTGCATAGTAATATATATGATATATCCTGCACCTTATTCGATAAGGAAAGAGCCGAGATCCCATCACCGGGAGTGACCTCTTTAGTAATAACTGGCAGATGCTACAACACACGGTTTGTCTTTTGATTGCTTTTAGAGTATTTGCTTTGCATAGTGATATATGTGATATATCCTGCACTTTATTCGATAAAAAAAGAGCCGAGATCCCTTCACCGGGAGTGACCTCTTTAGCAAAACTAGGAAAAGCCTGAAAAACACTCATTTTCAAAATCACTCGATTCTACAACGATATCAAGTTCATTACGCAAAAGGTTTTCAGAAAAACCTGTCGTAACCCTCCGTCATTTCAGATAAGTACTACTTAGTATTCGTGCTACGTTTGTTGACTATATTAAGGCGTAGTGTGCGGTAGCTAATTTGTGCTTATCTGCTAAAGCATGAGATGCGATTGGATTAGGGTAGTCATATGATTTTGTTGACTATGTTAAAGGTCGTGCGGATGGATTTAATTCATTCAGGAAATGACGGGTTGAACTTGGCTAGCGCTTATGATTTGTTGATTATGTTAAGGTCATAAGTTGCTAGGGGCAAAATATTATCGGGAATTTCAAGTGTTGAAATTTGCAATGAGATTGCATACCTTCTATGAGATAGTTGGATCCCAATACCCACTGCGAGTAAGAGTTACTCCTGGAAGAGTTTTACACAAGACAATTAGCAGATCAAGTAGGTGTCTAGAAAGGTGTTTACGGGGTTATGCCTCTGGGAAAACGAGGTTTATTTTAATTAGGTCCGTGCGAAAGCACGGGGAACCTCCCTCAAAGTACCAACACTGGCCTGGCTGAAAGATTGGCGAAATTGTAGGGTGTAATTAATCCCGGCTAGTCTTTCCTTTTAGGGTTTGAAGGAAGATTTGATAAAAACAATGGGAGCCATCCTGATTAGATAAAATAATAACCAATCTGATCTTGCAAGAGCATACGCTAAAGTGTTTTCTTCTCTCTCTCTCCAGGTAGCAACCATGTCACGTCTTAATCAAGATAATAATATGGATCTATTGACCAAACACGCATGTTATACTATGCAGGGGAACGTTGGTTCCGTTCTTTCTTATAAGATTTATAAGACTGAACAGGATATAGGGGAATGCTAAGATTCCCATGCCACCCGTTTGAAGAAAGTACATGTTGATGCATTTTCTTCGGGTGTGTTTGTTACAGAGAACTGTTTCTCCCTTTGCTCTACATCCTGGGTATTGGATACCGGGTCAGGATCCCATATATGTAATCTGTTACATGGGCTAAGGAAAGGTAGAGAATTGGGAGAAGGTGATAAAGAAATAAGGGTTGGAAATGGTGCAATTGTTGCAGCTAAATCCTTCAGGGAATATCACCTTGCATTACTAAGTGGTAATACATTGATTATGAACGAATGCTATTACATGCTGAACCTGATATACAACATTATATCAGTTTCTTTATTAAGTAAAGAGGGATATAATTTTGTATTACAGGATAATGTTATGAACATTTTCCTGAACCAAAAGTTGGTTGGATCAGGCACATTGTGCAGTGGCATTTATGTTATAAATCAATCAACAGTTCTGAGCATAACAAACACACACAAGAAGAAGAGTTCAGAGATGAACGAATCCTTCTTATGGCATTATAGACTAGGTCATATAAATGCAACATGACTCGCTAAGTTACATAAAGATGGTTATTTGAATTCGTTCGAATTTTCATCTTATGACACTTGCCAGTCATGTCTCAAAGGCAAGATGACCAAAACTCCGTTTACAGGACACGGAGAAAGAGTTAGTGAACTCTTAGGACTGATACATAGGGCGTATGCGGTCTCATGTCTACACATGCCATGGATGGTTCCTCATACTTCATTACATTCACTGACGATATCTCTAGATTCGGATATATGTTCCTGATGAAACATAAGTCTGAAGCTTTTGAGAAATTCAGAGAATATAAACAAGAAGTTGAGAAACAATCGGGCAAAAGTATTAAAGCCCTATGATCTGATCGAGGAGGTGAATACTTGAGCACGGAGTTCCTGGACTTTCTAAAAGAGAATGGGATTCTCTCTCAGCTTACTCCTCCGAATACACCACAGCACAACGGCGTATCGCAGCGGAGGAATCGCACGCTATTAGATATGGTGTGCTCTATAATGAGCACTGCTGAGTTACCTATTTCCTTTTGGGGTTATGCGCTTGAGACATTGAATCAAGTTCCATCTAAATCAGTGCCTACCACACCATATGAGATATAGAGTGGGAAGAGACCATATTTTAAACGAGTTAAGATATGGGGTTGTCCGGCCTATGTCAAAAGGAAAAATCCGGACAAACTCGAGGCACGATCGGTTCTTTGCAAGTTTGTGGGATATCCAAAGAATTCACAAGGATATATTTTCTACCAAGATAAGGAACAAAAAGTGTTTGTTTCTCAATACGCTACCTTTCTAGAAAAGGAATTTCTTTTAAAAAAAATTAGTGGCAAAGAGGTAGAACTGGAAGAAGTTCCAGCAGCACAAACTGCAACTGATGATTTAGCGGAACCAGAGAATTCGATAGCTCCCAACGAACCTCGGCCTCTCCGCCAATATAGTAGGGTTCATCATCCACCTGAGAGATACTATGGCTTTCTCATTGATGGTGGAAGCGAGGATTGTATCATGGAGGATGATGACCCAATTAGTTTCGAGCAGGCCATCACGAGTGGTCACTCTGTGAAATGGCTGGATGCAATGCGGTCCGAGATGGAATCCATGTACACTAACAAAGTATGGACTTTGGAAGATGCTCCTAAAGGGGTAAAACTCATTAGGAGCAAGTGGATCTTCAATAAAAAACTTGGTATAGATGGGAAAATGGAGACTTTCAAAGCTAGACTTGTTGAAAAGGGTTTTCGTCAACGACCAGGTGTGGATTATGACAAAACCTTTTCTCCAGTGGCTATGCATAAATCCATCCAGATCATGCTTGCCATCGCTGCATACCATGACTACTAAATCTGGCAAATGGATGTTAAGACCGCCTTTCTAAATGGTGATTTGGAAGAATGCGTGTACATGACTCAGCCAGAGGGCTTCGTAGACAGTGGGAGCAGCGAAAGGTGTGAAAGATGCTTAAATCCATCTACGGGTTAAAGCAAGCATCGCGGAGCTGGAACATCTGTTTTGATGTCGTTATCAAAGAGTTTGATTTCGTCAAAAACGTAGATGAACCTTGTATATACAAAAAGGCGGCGAAGAGTAAGGTTGTCTTCCTCATATTGTACGTGGATGACATACTCTTGATAGGAAATGATATTCCTATGCTGCAATCGGTCAAGCTTTTCTTATCACATAGATTCTCGATGAAAGATCTAGGTGATGCTTCCTACATCTTGGGGATTAAGATCTATAGAGATAGATCTAAACGGATACTAGGATTGTCCCAATCCAGGTATATTGACACCATACTAAAAAGGTTTAGTATAGAAGAATCCAAGCGTGGGTTTTTACCCACGATATAAGGACTCACTTTTTCCAAAAAGATATCTCCCAAGACTGATTTGGAGAGAGCTCGCATGCAAGAGATACCCTATGCTTCGGCAGTAGGCTCTATTATGTACGCGATGCTATATACCAGACCCGATGTAGCATACTCACTAAGTGTAATGACTAGCTATCAAGCAGATCCAGGAGAGAGTCACTAGACAGCTATGAAGAGCATTCTGAAGTACTTGGGAAGGACTAAAGAGATACTCTTGGTGTACGGTAACGGAGAACTCCAAGTGGAGTCCTTTACCGATTCAAGCTTCCAGAGTGATAAGGACGACTCTAAGTCCCACTCGGGTTTTGTCTTTACCCTCAATGGAGGGGCGGTATGCTGGAAGAGTTCCAAGTAGGAAACCATGGCAGACTCGACGATGGAGGCTGAATACATCGCTGCCAACGATGCTGCCAAAGAGGCTGTCTGGATGAAGAAGTTCATAACTGAACTTGGAGTGGTTCCATCCATTGAGTATCCAATACCATTGTATTGCGATAAAAATGGAGCGGTGGCTTTGGCCAAGGAACCCAGGTCCCATCAGCGATCTAGGCATATTCTGAGGCGGTATCACCTGATCCGGGAGATAGTTGATCGCCGGGAGATCGAAGTCAGGAGAGTTGACACGAAGAATAACACTGTGGATCCACTCACCAGATACAGTTCGAGAGACTCTTAGGGATGTTGGGTATGCGATACTACAACAGCTGGCCCTAGTGCAAGTGGGAGATTGTTAGTTGTATGTATGTCCTAGAGGCCATTATTGTACATATGATGTATATTATAGTGGATGCTTGGACATATATAGAGAGGACTTTCTTGCTCGACATGATAGTATGCTATCTGATTGCTCTTTATCTTAACATGTATACTTGTCTCTTGATACTGTCTTATGGTTACATGTTGGTAAAGCCCTTAGGATGTATACTTGACTACCAGGATTATGATGCAGATCATACTAGTGGGGCCATGGTAGTTCATAAGTTCATCCTTTAATGTTCCTAGTCGTGGGTGTATCGAGACGGGGCATCGACATACCAGAGTAGACTAGCGTATACGCTTCTTGACCCATATGATGGGCGATGGATGATCCCATATCCATTGGTGTTTAACATCAGAGATGGTATACGGGTGCTCAGTGGAGACTGGGTACACTAGACGGACTCGCCGAGAACTCTTAGATGGTATTATACCTGACGTCAGATAGCAGTTCTCTGGTGACACTGGTACAGGTTAGTCTGTAGACCAGAGATCGTCATAGAGACTTGTGTGATTCCCACTGTGCTTTGATTTCCACCTTACCACGTTCAATAGGACATGCAAAACGGTGGTTTTTTGGTACAGTCCCGAGCCACATGGAGGCAATGAGCGAAAGGAGGGAATTTCTTCTCTCCCGGTATTGGGTGTAGATGTCGTGCAGTACTCGATTGGCTATAACTGGAAGTCCCTGGCCAGGGGTGATTTAGAGATTTACTAGTAAGTGTTACCAGTAGTTTCTCGAACTGTTATGAGCCTCGTATCGGCATGACTTATCGAGTTATTAAGGTCTGACGTTTACCACCCATAGACTTGATATGCGACATCTTAGAAGAAGAGACCGGACTGTACGGTAGTGTTACTGACAGACTTTACAGGAGCTAGAGCGGGCTTGCTTGTTGATCTTCTGATCGCTCAATACCCGGGTAGCCGTTACGTCCAGCTAGTACCGCTTACGGCTTGTGGGTGTTTGATATGATGATCACCTATTGTTGGCGTTTTGACGATTCTTTAGAGTCCTACATAGAGCTTTTACTGGCTCAGGCAAAATGAAATAGGAGCACATATGTGATATGTACGGGACCGAGAATAATACGGGTATGTGATACCGTATTCTATTCTCGCAATATTTGTATCGGTCGGTTATATGTGATATAGCCGGGTTATCGAATCAAGCATTGATTCGACAAGATGGTACATATTATATTAGTCGGTTATATATGATATAGCCGGATTATTAAATCAAGTGTTGATTTGATAATTTAGTGTATAATTGTATATTTGATATACAAGTTTATATTAACTAATATTAGCTCACTTAAGCATTTATTTTCTCACATGTGCACACTTAATATATATGTGATAAATATTAATTATGTTTTCTTTTGTGTCATGGTTGTTGATACACACTATATGGGTGTATGAGACTTACACCATATTAATTATAATGTAGGATTTAAATATTTAAAGTAAATCCAAATTAGTGGATAATTAGTCACATGCATGAAGCTTGTAGAAGCTTGTGGATGCATTAACTTAGTCCACTCATTTTGTTTTACTTAAGATATTTATTAACCTAACTATTATAATTTAGCCATGATTATGTCTCTACATGAGTTAGCTATATGATACAAACTCACCCATGGTTGATTCTCTCACCTCATTAGTTCATTCTCATCTCTTTACTTCATCTTCTTCATCCTTGAGGAAAAAAGTTGCTAGCTTTTTCCAAAGTGAGAAAATATTGTGAGAAAAATAAAACTAAAGTGAGCTCACTTCCTACTTCATCATCCTCTACATGATTAGCACTTTAGTATAGGGTGTTAGCTTCACTAATCTTTCTTTAATGAAGTAGTAGCTTGAGTTAGTGTCTCCTCGATGTAGATCATTTTCGGCCTCGAAGAATTCAAGCAAGATCGTTCCTTTTACCTTGAGAAGCCATGCAAGTGTCCGGGAGTTCCATGATCGCAGCGAAGGGACCACTACAAGGAGCCATTGAAGTGAAGGACCGGTCTACAAAGGTTGTATTCCGTTATCACTTAGAAGTAAAGACATTTACTTTCTAGTTTAGCTCCTAAAACTCTAATTAGAGCCTTAGTTAGGGTTGTTTGGCACACTAAAGTTTTAATTATAGCATGTTTGATGCCTTATGAAACCATATGGTTGTGCCTAAGAACCCTTCATCTCAGGGTGTTCTGGGCTAAACTCCAACACAAATTATTGCACTATTAGAGGTCTGAAAATTACTATCCCCCAGGCCCGATATGAGATACTCTTTGATGAACAAACTGGACTGTACGGAGATTGTCACATGCATGCTCAGTAGGAGTTCGGATGGGTTTGCTCATCGGCCTTCTTATCGACAGGTACCTGGGTAGCCGTTACGTGCAGCTAGTACCGCTTGCGGCTTGTGGTTAAACCCACTGCCAGTGTACTGTCAAGTCATTAGAGTCCCACACAGAGGGTTTCCCTACATCAGGCAAAGGTGTAGAGGTCGTATGGTTTTACGACAGGGCTTCGAACACTTACATGCACTTGTGCGCGTATGATGTTCGGGCGGATGATATTACTGGGATTTGGTTTAAGCCGAATCCTAGTATTGTACTGATGGATTTGTTTCGTCTCTTTGTATTCGTATTCTTCGGAATGCGGATGCGGGTATGTATATAGGATAAGGGTCATTCTCGTAATTAGTCGGAAAAGCTTCTAGAAGGGGACACCTATTAGGGTTTTAATTCTATTATGAATTAAAACAAAATGGGTGGAGAAATGAGGTGGATTTTGGACATTGAATCTAGTATGGATACTAGATGACTCATGCTCATGACTCACTCTTGACAAAATTGATATTTTGTGAAGCTTGTAAGATATTTTTTTGTGAGATATTTATCTCCAAAATATCATATTTGCTTCATTGATAATTTTTGGGCAGCCAAGCATCTTCAAAGTTCACAACACCTCTCTCATTTCTCAAGTCTTCTTCTACTCTCATAAAACCATAATTGTGTCATGAGTTGAGAAACCTAGAGTTCCAAGAGATAAAGTATTCCATATTAACTCTCTACATCACATAGGCCAACTAGTCTAGAAAGCTACTCGCTGTAACAACCCCAAATTTCCAATACAAGTTTTTTACAAAAAAATTTCAAAACCAGAAAGGGGTATTTTAACCTGAGCACAAGATATAAGTAATTATTTTACTTTTTAATTACAAGTTAAAAGAATGTAACAACTCTTTTTTTAGTGTACAAAAATTTGCATTAAAATTAATGTATACTTGGGGTATTTACATTTACTGTTATTATTTTAAGTAATTAATTAGCTCCATAATTACAAGAAGGAGCATGTAGCTCATTGGTAATACCTTGCACCGCTGAACCAAGCCACCAGAGTTAAAATACCATACCCCACATTATTTTTAATATTGATATTTTTTAAAATCTTCAGAATACCAAGGGTTTACACGTGCATATCTCACAAAAACCATACTACACCCAAAAATGTAACATTGCCAAAGGATAGATGAACCGTCGGGGGGGATTCCGGCCGCCGGACCCGGCCGAAAATCGGCCAATTCGGCCTCGACTCGGCCGACTCCGTCCTCCGACCGAGTCGTGGCCGAGTCACACCCGAGTTGGCCGATTCCGGCGACGACCCCAACATGAAAATTGTGTCTTTTCAAATTCCTTATGCACATGCAAAATTTTAGTCTCAGACCATTTCCAAAGCTCTTTTAAAACCCCAATTACTCAACTTTTAATACATTTTTAATACATTTTATCACATTTTTCATTTTAACCTTTCACATACCCTAACCCTAGCCTAACCCTATAAATACCACCCCTACCCTCTACCCTCTCATCACAAACTTTGAGCGTACTCTCTAAAATTCTCAAGAACCCTTGTGTACAATCGAATTGAGCGAAAGGTGAAGCTCCGGCGAATTCTTCGGCGGAATTTCCGGCAACGACCGTAGGAACTCCCGAAGACGAAACGACGCACCGGCGACTCCTCCCGATCCACCTTCGTCTTATCTTTGATCGAAACCCGTAAGTACCAATTTCTATCTCTCTTTTCTATTCTAAAAATACGGATTTACAAAACCCGACGGAATCGGAACAAATCCGATTTCCGATTCGGTTTCTTCATAAAACTCCACTTCTCGTTAATACAATTATGCTTAAACTCCTTCATGTTGACCATTAAACACTAATCAACCAAATTGATCAAGTTTCATTTCATAAAATGATGGCTATTTCAATTTATCGTATTTTTCACTTAAATACCATATTGTTTCAATTCTTCATTTAACCACATTAAACTTGCTATACCTTTAAGTAGATCACGAGGTAACGACCTACCTCCTCACATACTCATATGCAACATAACACGATACACTCGAGAACTTAGAATACGGGAAAACAAACTTTTTCATTTAAAAACCCTTTACTTAATAAAACCATTTCTAAAAGATTTAGTATTGATACATCTTTACAAATAAATAACCTTTGAGCTAATAATAAAAATATCTAAACTCAGCCAATTAAGGAATGTCGCGCTCATTAGGACAGAGGAAGGTTGTGGGCATTCAGTCGTTTATCTAAATCTAACTTTGTGGGGCCTAGTCTAGACAAGTGAGAAAGGTAGCTTTAAAAAGCCCGTCTCACGGTGATTCATGAGCGGATCCCTCCTTTCTTCACCTGTACTTACCTGGCCACAATTGGCGGTGAAGAGGCGATTTGAGGGATATCTCACAACTTGTCGCTTTGGACCAGTTAGGGACAGTCTAGTTAACTTCGGAGATCCTAGAACATAGAATACGGGAAATCGATATCTTTACAAATAAATACCATAATTAATAAAACCGTTTTTCCTTAATAATTAGTATTTATACAAATCTTTGCAAAGCGCCGCTACAACCCATTTTGGGGAACCCGTTCGGGATGGTGCGGATTATCGCACATCCTCTGCCTTAGTAATGCAAGATTCATATTTCTGCAAGGAGCATTCGGTCTCGAAAGATTTAAAATACGACATCTTAAGAAAATGAGATTTTTAGAACATAAAATATATATTAAAATTACTTTTGTATAAATATATGTATATTTATCAATAAAAATATCTATTTTGTAATGATATAAATATTCCACTTTTTTCTAAAAAATCACAAGAATCAATTTTACACTAAAATAATATGAATTCCATACAAAACCAATATTACAAATAAATACCACTTATTACGAAAATAGGATATTTTCACTAGAAATATCACAATATAAAATCTACATTCATTGCAACTCTAAAGATGATTAATAAATACTTGTGGTGTATTTTGAAAACTATACAAGAGTATTTTTACATAAAACCCCTCAAGTTCTATAAATTACCCTAAGGACTCCAGTAAACATAGGTTTAAGCGGGACCAATCTCTTGAGCCTCAGGGAGCCGGTAAAGTGGGTGCTTGCCTATCTAAGGTAGACAAATTAACAACGGTGTTATCAATACGGTAATCGTCTTTGAAAAAGACACAAATCCTGCCGCCCATGTGCTGCGATTACCGATAACATCAAAACAATCAGGACTTCAATTGACTTTTCTAATTGTCTGACTCAGTTTGAGTCTCAGTATAATATAACTTGAATATGATTCAAGTACAATCTACAATCTACAATTTACAATCTACAATATTACAATTCAACACGAATCCATGAATCCATTATTCCATAAATTCAATCTATCAATCTATACAACTTGACTGAACCGAACCATGGATATACATTCCATTTACATGATCATCCAGTTTACATGATTCTCCAGTTACATACATGATTCTACAGTTACATCTGTTTACTGATATCATGGTTTCGGTCAGTCATTCAATTATACAATCAATACAATTTACAATACAACAATACAATCAAGATAACACGGGGTTTAAGGGGTAGATTGGTACGGAAGGTGTTAAAAGTGGCACGAGACTGCAAGATTAAGACACCTAACATGAATCAAATTGCCGTTGTTCCGGGTTGTATAACAGAGTCTTGTACTTCCATTTGCCTTTAGTCTCTGGCATATAGAGACTCCTCTCGTATACACTGGCATCCTTCTGTACCAAGCTACAAACAACAGCGTTAACACTAAATACAACATTATAATAATATAATACAACTTTAAAAGATACCTTCTTATTCCGTCTATTCTACTTTCCTCTTATCTTTGGGACTCACCGAGAACCTGTTCGCTGACAACATTCTATTTCTTTCTTCTTTGAATGTCGTCAGGTGATTTGGACCCGTCAGAGATCGAGCCCACTGCTGAAGACTTGGACCAGTTCAGTGAAGACCCCGAGCTCTAGTCATTGTACACTTTCCATTCAGTACTTTCATTTCTGTTATGCCATTGTTTAGGCATTGTTTTTTACTCAGTTGTATTTACATTCCATGCATTGTACAAAATAATGTTAATAAATAAAGTTGTTGTTCAGTTTATATCTCTAATCTCTTGTGCTTACTTTTATATTGCTTAGATACGCTTAGCATATTTACTTCACAGTAAATACTTAGCGGAGCAGTCCCATCCTTTTCGCCGTATACCGGGAAGCGGGACGTGACAGGTTTTGTTGGTGGCCCATGCAGGTCCGAGCTGTATAGAACCATACTATGCAGTTCTGTTTTGCATGAACAACCTAAGCAATATAACACAAGAACCAGCAACTAAAATATTCTTTACAATCATGTTCCTTGAATCTTATCATTTCATATTTTTTGAATCATATACTTTGAAACTGTCCTAACCCAAAATTCCCTCACCTCTTTTATAATCTTACCGAAACCTTCACATCCTTTCATTCCTTCACACATTTTTCATACACTATCAAGTATTTCTAACACCTTGTAACACCTTAGCAGCCAAAGAAACCAAGACAGTTGACCAAGGTAACGCTAGTATTTCACTTTCACATTTTTAAAACCCTTACATCACTTTATTTCTTTCATACACTATCAGTACTTCAGTCACCACACTTTTCTTAAATTTGTTACACTTTCCTTTTACAAATTTCGAGAACAAAATTTTTATAAGAAGGGTAGAATGTATCAACCCCAAATTTCAAATACAAGTTTTTTACAAAAAAATTTCAAAATCCAGAAAGGGGTAATTTAACCTGAGCACAAGATATAAGTAATTATTTTTCTTTTTAATTACAAGTTAAAAGAATGTAACAAATCCATTTTTAGTGTACAAAAATTTGCTTTAAAATTAATGTATACTTGGGGTATTTACATTTACTGTTATTATTTTAAGTAATTAATTAACTCCATAATTACAAGAAGGAACTTGTAGCTTATTGGCAATACCTTGCACTGCTGAACCAAGCCACCAGAGTTCAAATACCATACCCCACATTATTTTTAATAATGATTTTTTTTTAAAACCTTTAGAATACCAAGGGTTAACACGTGCATATCTCACAAAAACCCTACTACAACCAAAAATGTAACATTGCCAGAGGATAGATGAACCATCGGGGGGGATTCCGGCCACCAGAGTCGGCCGGAAATCAGCCAATTAGGGCCTCGAATCGGCCGACTCAGTCCTCCGACCGAGTCACGGCCGAGTCACCCCCGAGTCGGCCGATTACGGCACCAACCCCAACATGAAAATTGTGTCTTTTCACATTCCCTATGCACCTGCAAAATTTTAGCCTCAGACCATTTCTAGAGCTCTTTTAAAACCCCAATTACTCCACTTTTAATACATTTTTAATACATTTTATCACATTTTTCATTTTAACCTTTCACCTATCCTAACCCTAGCCTAACCCTATAAATACCACCCCTACCCTCTACCCTCTCACCCCAAACTTTGAGCCAACTCTCTAAAATTCTCAAGAACCCTTGTGTGCAATCGAATTGAGCGAAAGGCGAAGCTCCGGCGAATTCTTCGGCGGAATTTCCGGCAACGACCGTAGGAACTCCCGGAAACGAAACGACGCATCGGCGACTCCTCCCGATCCACCTTCCTCTTATCTTTGATCAAAACCCGTAAGCCCCATTTTCTATCTCTCTTTTCAATTCTAAAAATACGGATTTACAAAACCCGGCGGAATCGGAAAAAATCTGATTTCCGATTTGGTGTCTTCATAAAACTCCACTTCTCGTTAATACAATTATGCTTAAACTCCTTCATGTTCACCATTAAACACTAATCAACCAAATTGATCAAATTTCATTTCATAAAATGATGGCTCTTTCAATTTATCGTATTTTTCACTTAAATACCACATTGTTTCAATTCTATATTTAACCCCATTAAACTTGCTATACTTTTAAGTAGATCACGAGGTAACGACCTACCTCCTCATACACTTATATACAACATAACACGATACCCTCGAGAACTTAGAATACGGGAAAACAAATATTTTCATTTAAAAACCTTTTACTTAATAAAACCATTTCTAAAAGATTTAGTATTGATACATCTTTACAAATAAATAACCATTGAGCTAATAATAAAAATATCTAGACTCAGCCAATTAAAGACTGTCGCACTCATTAGGATAGAGGAAGGATGTGGGCATTCAGTCGTTTATCTAAACCTAACTTTGTGGTGCCTAGGTTAGACAAGTGAGAAAGGTAACTTTAAAAAGCCCGTCTCATGGTGATTCTTGAGCGGATCCCTCCTTTCTTCACTTGTACTTACCTGGCCACAATTGGCGGTGAAGAGGCGATTTGAGAGATATCTCACAACTTGTTGCTTTGGACCAGTTAGGGACAGTCTAGTTGACTTAGGAAACCCTAGAACATAGAATACGGGAAATCGACATCTTTACAAATAAATACCATAATTAATAAAACCGTTTTTCCTTAATGATTAGTATTTATACAAATCTTTGCAAAGCGCCGCTACAACCCATTTTGGGGAACCCGTTCAGGATGGTGCGGATTATCGCACATCCTCGGGCTTAGTAGTACGAGATTCAGATCTCCATAAGGAGCACTCGGTCTCGAAAGGTTTAAAATACGGCATTTTAAGAAAATAAGATTTTTAGAATATAAAATATATATTAAAATTACTTTTGTAAAAATATATGTATATTTATCAATAAAAATATCTATTTTGTAATGATATAAATATTCCACCTTTTTCTAAAATATCACAAGAATCAATTTTACAATAAAATACCATGAATTCCATACAAAACCAATATTACAAATAAATACCACTTATTATGAAAATAGGATATTTTCACTAGAAATATCACAATATAAAATCCGCATTCATTACAACTCTAAAGACGATTAATAAATACTTGTGGTATATTTTGAAAACTATACAAGAGTATTTTTACATAAAACCCCCTCAAGTTCTATAAATTACCCTAAGGACCCTAGTAAACATAGGTTTAAGCGGGACCAATCTCTTGAGCCTCAGGGAGCCCGAGAAGTGGGTGCTTGCGTATCTAAGGTAGACAAATTAACAACGGTGTTATCAATATGATAATCATCTTTGAAAAAGACACAAATTCTGCCGCCCATGTGCAGTGGTTACCGATAACATCAAAACAATCAGGACTTCAATTTACTTTTCTAATTGTCTGACTCGTTTTGAGTCTCAGTATTATCTGACTTGAATATGATTCATGTACAATCTATAATCTACAATCTACAATATTACAATTCAACACGAATCCATGAATCCATTATTCCATATATTCAATCTATCAATCTATACAACTTGACTGAACCGAACCATGGATATACATTTCATTTACATGATCATCCAGTTTACATGATTCTCCAGTTACATACATGATTCTACAGTTACATCCGTTTACTGATATCATGGTTTCGGTCAGTCATCCAATTATACAATCAATACAATTTACAATACAACAATACAATCAAGATAACACGGGGTTTAAGGGGTAGATTGGTACGGAAGGTGTTAAAAGTGGTACGAGACTGCAAGATTAAGACACCTAACATGAATCCAATTGACGTTGTTCCGGGTTGTATAACGGAGCCTTGTGCTTCCATTTGCTTTTAGTCTCTGGCATATAGAGACTCATCTCGTATACACTGGCATCCTTCTGTACCAAGCTACAAACAACAGCGTTAACACTAAATACAACATTATAACAATATAATACAACTTTAAAACATACCTTCTTATTCTGTCTATTCTACTTTCCTCTTATCTTTAGGACTTACCGAGCGACCTGTTCGCTGACGACATTCTATTTCTTTCTTCTTTGAATGTCGTCAGGTGATTTGGACCCATCAGAGATCGAGCCCACTGCTGAAGACTTGGACCAGTTCAGTGAAGACCCCGAGCTCTAGTCATTGTACACTTTCTATTCAGTACTTTCATTTCTGTTATGTTGTTGTTTAGGCATTGTTTTTTACTCAGTTGTATTTACTTTCCTTGCATTGTACAAAAGAATGTTAATAAATAAAGTTTATGTTCAGTTTATATCTCTGGTTTCTTGTGCTTACTTTTATATTTCTTAGATACGCTTAGCGTATTTACTTCACAGTAAATACGTAGCAGACCAGTCCCATCCTCTTCACCGTATACCGGGAAGCGGGGCATGACACTTGCCCTAGTTACATCGGATTTAAGTTTGGAGCTCGGACTATAGACTCTCGGGTGGATTGTCTTTGACTTGAGGAAAACGACGAGGTAGCCACGATCCGTGACGATCCTTGGGGCCTACGATGATGAGGAGGATGGAAAAGAAGACCCGAAGGACTTGTATCCTGAGGTATAACTCCTTTCCGAGTAGTTAATCTCTTTACAAGTTTTGCTAGTTAGGGTTTAGACAAGATCCATGAGCTCGAGTCCGTGTTGCGATGCTTCGAAAAATCGTTTTTGTACATTCCGCCTCCCCGCGGGCTCGCGGGGTGCGTGACACGCACTTGCATACGCTTCGAGACCCAGACGAGGAGCGGTGGCCGGTCTCACAAGCCATTGGTGTTGTGTCATCTAAGATGTATACAGGTGCTCACTGGAGGTGAGTACACTGGACGGACTCGCCAAGAACTTCCAGATAGTATTATGCCTATTGTCAGATGGAAGTTCTCAGGAGGCATGAGTACAGGTTAGTCCATTCACCTGAAGTCAACATTTTTCTCGTGTGAGTTCCCACTGTACTTTGATTACTACCCTACCATGGCTCAAAGGCTTCGTGCAAACAGGTTTTTGTTGGGTACATTCCCAAGCCACATGGAGGCAGTGGTCGACTGTCAGGGATTCGTCTCTCCTGGTATTAGGAGTCGATGCCGCGCTGTGTTCAGTTAGCTATCACCAGAAATCCATGGCCACAGTGAGGGGGATTTACTGATAGTTGATCAGTAGTATCTCAGTTGCTGATAAGCTAGACTCAGACACGACTTATCGGGTTAGTAGAGGTCTGACGTTATCCACCCCCTAGATCCGATATGCGATACTCTTTGACGAAGAGACCAGACTATATGGAGATTGTCACATTCAGGCTCAATAGGGGTAAGGACATACTTGATTGCCGACCCCCTTTTCGATAAGTACTTGGGTAGCCGTTACGTACAGCTAGTGCCGCTGATGTGCTTGTGGTTAAACCCACTGCCAGCGTATTATCGAATCTTTTGAGTCCCACATAGAGGATTTTCCCGGTTCAGGCAATAGATATAGAAGACGTACGTTGGTACGTGCAGGGGGTCCGATTAAATATATGTACGCGATACACGGATTTTAATCGGACGGTTGATAATACAAGCCGGCTTAGGATTAAGCCGGATTATTAAATCAGGTTTTGATTTAATAATTTATATATGTATTTTGATACATATATCTTAGTATTATTGTTCACTATTTATTTTCTCTCTTTGGTGCTATCTGTATTTTTATACGGATATGCTTATATGTAGCGATACATATACCAGGTGAAGTATTCCGTATTTATGCGGCAATCCTTCTAGAAGAAGATGACCTCATATTTAATTTTCTATTTAGAAAATTAAAAGGATAATGAGGTGTAAAGGTGGAGACATTGAACAATAGATCTAAACATGGTTGAAAAGCATGTCTTCATTTTAAAAATGATTTCTCATTTGGTTGCACTATTTGTGCATGGTTGATTATTTGTAGCGATGGCTTTTCACTTAAAGACTTGAGATTTCTTTTTCTTCTTCTCGGCTTGAGCTCTATGGCTCATGCTCCATGCTTCATCTTCTCCTTCTCCTTCTTCTTCTTGCTCCCATATTAGAGCAAGATTCTAGAGAGAAAAATATAGTGAAGTATGAAGGGTTGCTGGGCACACGCACAAGGGTCTACGAGGCATCAATCATGCCCGATTTAAAATTTAGCCGTGCCGAACAACCCAAAGCCGAATCTTTAAACTAGAGTTTAGGCGAAAACAAGTATATTAAACTCTTTAACACTAAGTGAAAGGGATTACAACCTTTGTAGATCCGGTCCTTCACTACTAAAGCTCCGTGTTGAGCTCCCTTCGCTGCGATCATCGTGCATCCGGACTCTAGAGATGCTCCACGAAGAGAATGATACATGCTTGCTTTCGATCTTCGATAACAAAGATGATCTACCTTGAAGTTTCATTAACACAAGCTAACACTCACTAAATGAAGTGAACACTCTCATCTAAAGGGTAAGGGTAGATGAGGATGATGAAGTAGTATTTTAGCACTCATTTATAATATTTTTCTCACTTGTTTTCATCACTTGAAAAAAACTAGAAAGCTTTTTTCATGAAGCTCAAGGAAGAAGATAAAGGAACAATCATTTGTTAAACCTTTTGTGATGAATAATAAAAGGATAATGATCAATAATGCAACCATGGTTACTAAACCTTTGTAGAGAATTAACCAAGGGTGAAGGCTTTGGGTTAGGTTAAAGATGAGTCACTTGTAAATATCTTTATCATGACAAAAGAAAAACCTTCTAGAAACATCTACAAAGCATTAACCTAAATCAAACCCCAATCTTATTTAATCTCTACTAAACATGTTGCATTAGTTATCATATCATGTTACAATATTATATATCACATATATAATATTTATTGTAACAAAAGAAAATAATACATTTAACATATATCGCATATATATCAATGTATTACCCAAGTGAGAAAAAGAATCTTTTAGAGAGCTAATATTAGTTAATATAATTTAATATATCATATATATTATTATACATTAAATTATCGAATCAACACTTGATCCGACAATCCGGCTATATCGCATATAACCGACTAATATCTCATTTACCGATTCATCGAATCAACACTTGATCCGATGATCCGGCTGATATCAAATATCGCGAGAATATAATACGGTATCTCATATAACATTATCCTCGATCCCGCACATATCACATATGTGCCCCTACTCCGTTTTGCCTGAGTCAAGAAACCTCTGTGTAGGACTCTAAAGAATCGTCAATACGCCGGCAGTAGGTGATGATCATATCAAACACGCACAAGCTGCAAGCGGTCAGCTAAACGTAACAGCCATCCAGGTATTGAGCGCTCAGAAGATCAACAAGCAAGCCTGTACATTCTCCTGCGTATCCAATCTGTAACACTCCCGTACAGTCCGGTCTCGTCGTCTGATATGTTGCATATCTCTCCTATGGGTGGTAAACGTCAGACCCCAGTAGCTTGATTGTAGCGTCTTGAAAAGTCGTTTTGGTGTTTTCCTGAAATTCAGTGAAAATTCGGTATTTTTCCGAAAACCGTCTTTCTTGTTATTTTGCAGCTTAGGGATAATTATACCTAAAATGGATAGGTAATTGCTTGTTTTTAGCAGCTAATGAGTTAATTATGAAATTCTGGTCGTTTAAAAATTTTCCCTAATTTTTCAATTTTTTAATATTATTTTAAGCCGGTAAGAAAATACATTAAATTAGCGATAAATACAAATTTTTCCGGGCTAATTTTAATCTCTAAAATTATGATAATTAAAATATAGTCATAACATAAATTTTTATTAATTTATTTTGATTTTTAACAAATTTTTATGATATGAAACGAATTTATTGAATTTTGAGCTAAAACTTGCAATTTTTGACTTGTAGGGGGCCTTTTTGCATAAAATTTCTTTTGTAAAACCCCTCTCTCTTTTTCCTCAGCCTTAGGACAGCCCCACCTTGTGCAAGTCCAGAAATTTCTGGCCTCATTTCCTTGGTTGCTTTCTTGAGTTGATTTAGTTAGTTTATGGCTTTATTTTAAATATAATGAATAAGGTATGGTGCATTTGACTTTGGAGACTTGACCATTGACTTTCCCACACACACCACACCCTCCCCCTCACCTCCTACCTGGCCGAAACCTGCACCCCTCTTCTTCATCTCTTTTCTTTTCATTTTTCTTCCAATTTCATCAAAAAACCACATCAAAATCCATAGTTTATTCAAAATCCAAACAAAATCCTTATGCTATCATTTATCCTTAGCCATTCTTGCTTGGATCTTGATGCTTGAGGCCATCATTTGGAGCAAAATTTATTCTTGCTAGATCTCAATTGAGGTATAATTCTCATCAAGTTACCTTCTTTTTGCTAAATTCCTTTAATTGTATGGTATTAGTGTTAAAAGTTAGCTAATTTCTAATCTTGTTTTTTTAAAAAAGAGTAGTTTGTTTAAATTAGGGTTTTGAAGCCATGATAGTTAATTAGATTGTTTTATAGTTAATCTAGTTGTTAATTAACTAATCTATAAGGTCACCTTGTTTATGTAGTCTTCAATTATGCTAATTTAGTTAATTTTAGAAGTGTGATTTGGTTGTAAATTGTTGTTTTAGGATTTTCAAGAGAGGGTTTATGTATGGAAATGGGTTGTGAAGCATGATTAGTGAGTTGAATTAGGGTTTAGAAACCATTATTTAGTTGATTAAACCTAATTTGTTATCTAGTTGTTTTGCTAACCTAATCTAGAAGGTTAACTTGCTAATTGGGTTTGAAATTAGTGCTAATTAAGTTTTTCTAGTATGGATTTTGATTTGCAATTGCTTTTGAGAAAAATCAAGAAAGGGTTGGTTGTGGAACTTAGGTTGTGAAGCATGGTTAATGTGTTGAAATTTTGTGTAGTGGTTATCTAATGGTGTGACTTGGGTGATTATGCTAGATTGTAGTCGTTTTGTCGCAAATCGGCGATTTTTGCACCGATTTTGGAATGCAAATGCTTACTAGTTTTGTTATAAAATTATGTGATGGATTATTTTCGACATCTTGATGATTGTGTTGGCTTGTCCTATGACGTTTAGGATGCGTGTGTGCGGATTTTGAGTAGTCGGGTTTTAGTTTTGCCGGGCGACCAAATCGGCGTTTTTTGGGCAGTTTTTGCGATTTTCGCGTGTGTTCCGCGCACTTTGTACCTAGCTAGTAAACGTTAGTAGTTTCGTTGGGGTTTTGCGTCGTTCTTGCTATGTAACCTTATGTTTGGTATTGATGTAAATTCCAGGTTCGGTCGCTGAGACGTCAGACACGGCGCGAAAGGGAAAGGCGGTGATTGGACACAGCTAGCCAGGGATTCCGGTGAGTAGATGTAATATCTACGGGGGACTATCGTTGGATGGCGCAAGCCGCCCGATAGTTTTAGTAACTTACAAGACCCTTAGTGATGTTAGTAATTAGGGGTGAAATACTTATTTGACTATTTGCTGCATCCATGCATTATATTGACATACCTATATGAAACCATTTTATAGGACACCTGCACCATTGCCAGGGTTTTTTATATGCAGCACGAGCACTATTCATGCTTACACACACACCCTGGTAATTGCCATGCCACCACACTAGATAACATTTAAATTTAAACCTGTTACTAATTGATACTTAAACTTGTGCTATTGCCTTTAATTCCTTAAAAATGAAACCGTAGTATTGCTATTCATGTGCATGTATTTCATCATATTAATTGTTCATGCTTAATACATTAATCACACATCGCAATTTGATTATTGATACCATATGCATTCATTATCATTGATATATGCACTTATGAGGATTTCTTGAGATTTTATGATATTGCTGGATTTCAGGGGGAAAGCCGCAAAATTTCTAAACTTATTATATTTTTAAAATATGTAAATTGCGGTTTTCTGGTGATGTAAGTGTCGTCCACCATGAGTTTGCTGTGGATTTGGAAATCCGTGTCGAGGAGTGGAGGAACCGGCACAGGTACATGGTGGGCCCGGTAAGGTACCCCGGGGCAAGAGGAATGTGGTGATGACGTTGAGCCTAGCAGGGGACGGATTACCTACCGGTGACTGTTTGGGACGGCGGATATCCAGAGGATACCGACCGTGGCCGCTAGATGATGAGATATTGATATTTGAGATGGGTCAGCCGGACGGCTGAGGCCAGAGATACATTTATGAGATTTGAGACAGCTTTTGGGTGTCGTTGCTGGACACCGGTTCTCGTCGATTCTTTGAGTATTATGCTGGCATTCTAAAAGAGTTTCAAAAACAAAAAGAGATAAAATGTTTCTTATATATACCTATTGAGACCTCAGATTTTCATGTTGCATACATATTAGTACACTGATGTTGTATACACACCTGCTAGTGCATCCCGTCATACCTGTATTTTAGATGCTAGGATGCTTGTGTGCATGCATACGATAGCCTTTGTAGATGTTATTTATTACTCACGAGTTGGCAACTCACCCCCGTTGTGCCACAGTCTTTTGCAGGTCCGCTCCGTCAGTTCAGTAGCGGCGGGCGCACTTGTCCTTTTGCCTCTTTTGCCTGAGCTCGAGATTTGCTCATAGGTGGGTTATGTTATTATTTTGTACCACCTTGTATATTCTTGTATCTAGTGTACTCCATCTACTGTTTCTACCAGATTTATTGTATATTGACCTAGAGATGAGACTGTGAGGTTTGGGGACTTTTATGCTGTATTTTGGGGTCGAGCTCACTTGAGTCGACATGATGTTTTCTTATGCTTTATTATGATTATTATGCTTGCTGTCATTTACATTGCGTGGGATTTGTGACCGCCTTGTGGCGAAGAGCTAGCTCCCTCTTGGGGATGCCCTATTTTGTTGGATTCATGTATATTTTTGTTGTACCCATTTTGGGGGCCAGTATTTACAAACGAGACTCTGCCGAAATTTTCGGAAAAATTGGTATTGTTTTTAAAAAGGGTTGTACATGACTTATTTGAGAACTCGCTTTCAATTGATTGGGTTTTCTTCACTCTTTTGCTTAATTGGTTTTGTTTTCTGGGCTTTGGCTTACTTATTTTACGGACGTCTTTAGACGTTTCGTAAACTTAAGTGCCAGTCACGTTCCGTACCCTGCGGGTCGTGCATTGATAAGTCGTGTCGATATGAGGTCTATAACAATTCGAGAAACTACTGATAACACTTACCAGTAAATCTCAGCAACCCTGGCCAGGGATTTCCAGTTACAGCCAATTGAACACAGCGTAACATCAACTCCCTATACCGGGAGAGACGAATCCCCTCCTATCGCTCATTGCATCCATGTGATTCGAGACTGTACCCAAAAGCCACCTTTTTGCATGCCCTCTGGGACGTGTTATGATGGAAATCAAAGCACAGTGGGAATCACACAAGACTCTAAGACGATCTTGGGTCAACAGACTACTCTGTACCAGTGTCACCGGAGAACTGCCATCTGACGTGAGGTATAATACCATCTGGGAGTAGTCGGCGAGTCCGTCCAGTGTACCCAGTCTCTACTGAGCACCCGTACACCATCCTTGATGTCAAACACCGATGGATATGAGATCATCCATCGCCCATCATATGGGTCAAGATGCGTATACGCTAGTCTACTCTGGTGCATCGATGCCCTGTCTCGATACACCCTCGACTAGGAACAGTTATAGGATGTACTCGTCGACTACCGTGCCCCCACTAGTATGATCTCATCATAGTCCCAGTAGTCGAGTGTATATCCTAAGGGCTTTATCAACATGTAACATAGAGACAATCAGAGTACGTGTTAAGATAAAGTTGTCACGCCTCGCTTCCCAAAATACGGAATACGAGGGGTAGACAAGGCCAGCCATGCTCCTACGGTCAAGGAAATGTCCTGCCGTAGTCACACTTCGGCTTCTAGTTTATCATGGTAAACAGTAAACGATGCGCAGGTAATGAGAAATGCAGTAACTGAAAGATACAATAATATAAACTGACCTGAAGTAGAACAAACGAAAGTAACTCGGAATGACAAGTCAAGAAGTCTGTGATGCATTGATCCAGGCTAAATCTTCTCCTCACACTGAGCATGCATACTCAGGTCGTCAGAGCGACACAATAGCAATATAATATATATATAATCAAGCAACAGTTCTAACAGTGGTATTAGATATGAATCACAGTAAATCAATGACAGCATGAATATGAATGTTCAGTAATCAACGCAGCGGAACAGTAAAGCAGTATAACGATATGTCACGTATGCCAACACAGTATAAAAGTAATATAAATGCCAGTATCCCTATCAGTCTCTAAGTCTCACTGTACAGGTCACTAAGCCTATCGTCAGTCCAAGTGTGAGAGTCAACCACTCGCGAGTGTCCTCCACCCAAGGGTAGAACCCAAGGGCAAGGGACCACGGGCCCAACATGTAACGAGAATATCACGGTGTATATATCACATACCCTGTAAAACTCCATATAACTCCCTAAATATATAAGCCGGCATGGGACTCCCGAGATTCTGTTGAACTCACACTTAAACTACCCCACACCCCGTGGTCTACATCAAACGCTAACCATAACCCTAAATACAAATCGATCCGTGACAAGTCTGCGCGAGAACTGGAGGCAGGACCTCCATCAAGCACGTCCCGATTAATACCTAAGATAAATGGCAATGTCGAATGCCTTATCTGTGACACCCGTGCAAGCGCTTCCATAAGTGTCCCATACCACTTATAGTCACACGTACACGCATCCCACAGACGTCGACAATGCAATAGAATAATAGGGTCACCGATTGTGTACAAGTACGTATCACTTTCACTTATTCACGGATACACGAACACTGACGTACTTGCCACAATCAACACTAAAATCTAACACTGGGTAAATGCACGACATCACTAGGTAATCACCGCAATGATATGAGTATGATGTGATACGTAAACAGTATATGAAGCACGATCAAGATGCCATAAAAACAATATTCTATCACTTGCACAATTTATCATGAAAAGTACGTGTATAATTTAGCGAAACGATAAACAGGTGGTATTTAGTATGTTCAGTTAGCCATCCATAGAATTTTGTTTCAAGCCAATCGGGTTCCAGGATCATTAGTTATAACCATTTCATTTTAAGCGCTCGCGGCTGGAAATCCGGTTTCAGAATCAGAAATCCATTTCGTAACGCATTTTAATCCCAGTTGGGATCGGAATTTAACGATGCTACTGTTGAATGAATTCTAGGGTTTTCAGTAAGGTTTTCAACTCAATAGACGGATCGTCAATCTTATCTGTACGTTAGGAGTTATAATCTGTTAAATATTAACATGTCAATTCTGATTCTGTTGGGGACTGTTATGTGTTCCGATATATTAAATTACAGATTAAATATCAAACGGTAACGAAACAGAATGAAACCAATTGTGTTGTCTAGCTAACATAGTTACCTATAATAAGCAGTGGAGTTCTGCAACCTACGAGTTAAGGAAATCCTAGGTATCCAATACGGAACAGCAAGCACGACTGAAGTCGCTCTGGACTGCAGTCCAGAGTCGCACTCCGATACAATTATCATCACGGTTTAAGTACAGAAATGTCTGGAAACTACCATAGGGTTAAAGTTCGTCGAGTTGACTTCGATTTGAGCCCTCGAACGCACTATTCTAGTATATATATAATTCATGGTGAATTTAACGGTTTTCAGGTACAACAGAATTACAGTTTTAAGGTTAAACTTGGGGGTAGTCGTTTTAATCTTTAACAGTCGTATTTTCTAATGAAATTTGCACATGTTATCCATCACACCAAGGGCCAACAAGAACAATCTGGTTCCGCCAAATTTGATAATGATTTTCTAAGGGAACAAGCATCGAACAGTTACGGCACATAATTGATCTAAACTTGCAACTTTATGATATATGTAATTAAAGATCGTAACTTAGGTAAATAGCATGTAAGTAAGTAGAAAACTTGCTTGGAGGTGTCTTGGCGATGCTCGGCAGTGATAACGGCACGATCGCGACACACGCGCGGCTCGGCACCTGACTTGGCTCGAACACGAGTCTCGGCACGACGGCTCGCAGTTTGGTGGTCGGGGCTCGGCTGTGAAGCTTGGCTCTTATGCGTCAAGGGGTTCGACGATGGGTGATGATGACGAGAGTGTTAGGGAGAGAGAGAGAAGTGAGAGGGAGAGAGACAAATGAGAGAGAGAGAGTAGGCAGAGAGTTAGAGAGAGAGATACAGTGAGTGAGAGAGAGAGAGAGAGAGAGATAGAAAGAAAACTGAGAAAGAGAGATCACAGAGTGAGAGAGGGAGAAACTGAGGGAGAGAGAGAGAGAGACAGAGAGATGAAGTTCAGAGAAAGAGAGTGAGAGAGTGACAGAGACAGAGAGGGAGGGGAAGGCAGAGAGAGAGAGAGAGACGATGACGACAACGACGATGATGATGGGGTGACGGCATGGTTGAACGGCGGTGAGGCGGAGGTCGACGAGAGGCGACGGGTTCAGGTGAGGGGTGCAGCTCGGGAAATGGTGGTGGCTGCCACCGATGAGGGAATCGAGTGAGGGAAAACGGAGTGCAGGGGACAGTCAATGGTTGTAGGGGAGATCGGCCGGGGTGATGTCTTGGCTACGAAGGAGCTGCCTTGGCCGGGAACTCGACCATGGAGTCGAGGTGGGGTTGAGGAAGGAGGAGAAGTTGGTGGTCGGTGATGAAGAGGAGAGCGGGTGAAGCTTGGGGTGGTCGGCAATGTTGATGGTAGCTCGTCGGAGGTCTTAATGGTGAGAGAGATGGAGTGGTCGGTGAGCGGCGGTGAGGAGACGGTGGTGGCACGGGTTCGAGAGAAAGGGAGACGAGAGAGGAGCGATAGTGATTGAGGTGATGGGTAGAGGGGAGAGGGTCGTGGGGGAAAACGCGCGCGTCGTGGGTAACGCTCGCGCAAGCGAGGGCGACGGCGGAGGCGAGAAACGCGCTCGCGAGCGGGAGTTAGGGAAAGAGCCATTGGAGATTTTGAAGGAGAAGGATGAATAGCAGCGGGTCGGGTTGGGTAGGCACGCGGGTGAGGGAGAGTGGGCTGGGCCTGCAAGGAAATAAATTAAAAAGGGAAAAAGAAAGGCATGGGCCGGGCCAAAAAGAAATTGAAAAATTAAATGGAAGAAGAAATGGGGCCGGGCTTAGAATGGGAAATTTAATTAGCGATTTATTAGAAATGTGTGGGCTGAGTAGGAGAATGGCCAGCTAAAATTATTTAAAGAATTTTAATACTAAGTGGCTGAAGGAGTGAAGTAGGCCGGAGAAATTTGTGGTAAGAATTGATTTAAGAAAAATTGGGAGTGGGCTTTGAGAAAATAGCTTAGGAAATTATTTAAAATGTGTGTGTGGCTGTTTGGGGAACGGGCCAAGGAAAATTAATATAAAAGGGAAAAATGGAGAAGGTCGAGCTAGTGGGGATTTGTTAAAGAAAAGGAATGGGCTGGGTTAAAATAAATATAGTTTGGGTTTGGGTATAGGAAAGAAAATGGGGTTTAATTTCAATGAAAGGAAAACGGCTTAGGCCGGAGGGAATGAAAGATAAGATCTGGGTTTGATAGGATTTTGAAAAATTATAAATAATTATAAATAAATTTTATAGGTAAAAGAAAATACGGCGTAGACGTACAAAAAGATGCTGGGTATTACATCATACCACCCTTACAAAAATTTCGTCCTCGAAATTTCAAAGAACGACAAACTATAAGTAAATAAGCGAAAAATTACTATATTGGACACTAGTGGTTTACTTTAAACGGGTGGATAAATTTTGAAGGTATATATATATAATACGAACATACCACAAAGATAGGTCGAAAATATAATGCAAGAACAACCAATAAATCAACTACATTTATACGAGGATAGGAATAATAATAGTAACGAACAATAATATTCAAGATGTACTAGGTAAATTCGAAACCCAAATATGTGCACATATAAGTATATCAAAAGTAGCTCATCAGAAATAATAGGTATAAGGCACAACCATATATACAGGTAAACATAGGCACAAAACCCGAAAATAAAATAACGGGGATAAAGTGGTGAAAATTAGTCGGTAGGTTAAAACATTTTAGGACAGTATCGATCAGATAGTTCTAAAATCACTTAGAAGACTCGTATCGTGAAAATAAGGAATATGGAACAAAATATGCGCGGTGTAAGGTTGCGCTACTGAAAATAATGATATTAGTAGGGTGCTTTGAGATACATAAAGCCAAGTAGTCAATAATACGCACTTTTTGACAAATACAAGATAATGAAAACCAAATTTTCGAATAACAAGTCTTTAAATGTACATAGGGTAATAAGAGAACACACAGAAATATATAAGACTAGATAGGGTAAGGATCAAAGGTCGAGGTGTGGCGGCTTTTAGGCTAAAAATCAAGGAGTTTGGGATCGGGTCAGCCAAAGGAAGTAGGGGTGAGCAACAAAAGGACTTCAAGGTGATGGTATGGGGAGGACAACGGTCGGTACAGCCTATGAATCAAGATTTGAAAGGTTTATGAACTCGAAATTTCACAAAATATGTTCTCCTCCCAGAAGGATCTCAAAGGGCACAAACGAATGATGAAGGGTGGACCTCTAAGAGATCGGGGTGCGGTACTTTCCAATCGGAACGAAGGTGAAAACTATACAATGAGTGGGGGTGGACAGTCAGGGAACTCAGCAGAAAAATAAATGAATATGGGCAATAACAAGTATCAAGCGGACCAATAATCAAAAGGTTTACAAATTCAGAAGATTTATTTCATTTAAGAAAATTTGAAACAAGGCATTCCCAAAGGCGAAAAGTGGCCCTAAACTATACACATTTTATTTGGCCAGAAAGACAACATCGAAAGAAATTCCGTCAGTCGCGGTTGTGGAGATTCAGTAGGTTGCGGTAGGCTCGCGCACTCAGGTAGGGACGTCCATTTCCATATCGTCTCGCCGGTATCTCTATTGGGAGTCCTTCCACCACAGGATCTTGAATTTTTGGTCCTTCTTCCTCGGATAGAGCTTCTTCATCGAGATCTGATTCCATGTGATCCTCTCCTTCTGGGTTCTCTTCCATGGGGTCTTCCTCCACTGGATTTTCTTCTATCGGATCTTCCTCGGGATCTTCCTCTATCGGGTTTTCTTCTATAGGGTTCTCTTCAGGATCTTCTTCTTCTTCGTCGGAATCAGCTATCATGTTAAACTCTGGGACGGCTGCTCCTTCGCCTTCTGGATCGTGGTTTCCGAAATTTACTTGGGGACCGTCGATCTCATCGTCAGAACTCATCAGCGTGCGGTCTAGGGAAACACATGACTGTACATCCTCGTCTAGATGCGGCGCTGCTCCAGGATGGGCCATGGTCTGAAAAGAAAGGTCATGATTAGACAGTGGAATGCATCAAGAAAAAATAACTCCAGGTACGAAGTATAGGAAACATACGGTGGCAGGAACCGAAAAATCAGAATAATAATGCTGTGATAATGAATGGTATAAATAGGGGAAAGGACAAGAGAAAGATACATATATTACGATTCAAGTTTTATTGCATTCAATCAAAAGTTCAGTGGACACAAGATTTCAAACTGAAAGAAATATTCATAAAAAGACAACACATTATTACTGAAAGTGGATAACATAAAATTCTCCTTTGATTGCTAGACAGTTGCATTCTGTCACGCGAGTTGGATCCTGTGTCGGGTCTGTTTTACCCTCGAAGCGTGAACTACGCAATAATCGTCACTCGGCAGAAGTGGGGAGTGTGGACGAAACTCCTCCTTGTAGTTCCTTCCGTTCTGGGCAACCATTGATGAGATATTTGTTGGAACCGCATATCAGACATTTCCCTTGGGCGCGGTGACAATCCCTCTGAAGGTGTCCTGGCCTCTTACAATATCCACAGCAAGGGTTCTTTTGATGCTTCTGTTGACGCTTCATCTTTTTCTCCTTTCCTCGTCCAATAGGGATCCCTTTATGATAGGAGGCTCCCGCTGGGGTCTGACTCACCTGTCTTCTCAGCCCTTCAGCCAATAAGTCGTTTGTTCGCTCCTGGGCTTCCTTTAAACCTTGCAGTACACTAAGGATCTCAACAGTCTGATTTTGGGGAGCGGATAAAGATGAAGAGTCGTTGGAAGACATGATCCTGAAACAACAATTTCGAGAATGATATGAGTCGCACGCTAAATGAATCAAAATATGATATGGATAGGACAAGGATTCAAGAATATCAGAGATGATGAATTTTATTACAAGTGGAGAATCAACCGTATGACTTTAAGTCACCTAAACAGAATACGGTAGTGCAATTGCAACCACGTAATCTTGCCAGGTCACCCGAAACCATAGCGAATGGATAGCTGAACACACGATGTGAATATGGATCAAGAGTGACAAGTTTACAACCTAGACCGAGGAATGTCTTAGATTGCCAAACTATAAACGGAAAACTGCAATCCCAAACGATGCAAAACCTGGCTCTGATACCAACTAAACCATGTCACGCCCCGCTTCCCAAAATACGGAATACGAAGGGTAGACAAGGCCAGCCATGCTCCTACGGTCAAGGAAATGTCCTGCCGTAGTCACACTTCGGCTTCTAGTTTATCATGGTAAACAGTAAACGATGCGCAGGTAACGAGAAATGCAGTAACTGAAAGATACAATAATATAAACTGACCTGAAGTAGAACAAATGAAAGTAACTCGGAATGGCAAGTCAAGAAGTCTGTGATGCACTGATCCAGGCTAAATCTTCTCCTCACACTGAGCATGCATACTCAGGTCGTCAGAGCGACACAATAGCAATATAATATATATATAATCAAGCAACAGTTCTAACAGTGGTAGTAGATATGAATCACAGTAAATCAATGACAGCATGAATATGAATGTGCAGTAATCAACGCAGCGGAATAGTAAAGCAGTATAACGATATGTCACGTATGCCAACACAGTATAAAAGTAATATAAATGCTAGTATCCCTATCAGTCTCTAAGTCTCACTGCACAGGTCACTAAGCCTATCGTCAGTCCAAGTGTGAGAGTCAACCACTCGCGAGTGTCCTCCACCCAAGGGTAGAACCCAAGGGCAAGGGACCACGGGCCCAACATGTAACGAGAATATCACGGTGTATATATCACATACCCTATAAAACTTTATATAACTCCCTAAATATATAAGCCGGCATGGGACTCCCGAGATTCTGTTGAACTCACACTTAAACTACACCACACCCCGTGGTCTACATCAAACGCTAACCATAACCCTAAATACAAATCGATCCGTGACAAGTCTGCGCGAGAACTGGAGGCAGGACCTCCATCAAGCACGTCCCGATTAATACCTAAGATAAATGGCAATGTCGGATGCCTTATCTGTGACACTCGTGCAAGCGCTTCCATAAGTGTCCCATACCACTTATAGTCACACGTACACGCATCCCACAGACGTCGACAATGCAATAGAATAATAGGGCCACCGATTGTGTACAAGTACGTATCACTTTCACTTATTCACGGATACACGAACACTGACGTACTTGCCACAATCATCACTAAAATCTAACACTGGGTAATGCACGACATCACTAGGTAATCACCGCAATGATATGAGTATGATGTGATACGTAAACAGTATATGAAGCACGATCAAGATGCCATAAAAACAGTATTCTATCACTTGCACAATTTATCATGAAAAGTACGTGTATAATTTAGCGAAATGATAAACAGGTGGTATTTAGTATGTTCAGTTAGCCATCCATAGAATTTTGTTTCAAGCCATTCGGGTTCCAGGATCATTAGTTATAACCATTTCATTTTAAGCGCTCGCGGCTGGAAATCCGGTTTCAGAATCAGAAATCCATTTCGTAACGCATTTTAATCCCAGTTGGGATCGAAATTTAGCGATGCTACTGTTGAATGAATTCTAGGGTTTTCAGTAAGGTTTTCAACGCAATAGACAGATCGTCAATCGCATCTATACGTTAGGAGTTATAATCTGTTAAATATTAACATGTCAATTCTGATTCTGTTGGGGACTGTTATGTGTTCTGATATATTAAATTACAGATTAAATATCAAACGGTAACGAAACAGAATGAAACCAATTGTGTTGTCTAGCTAACAGAGTTACCTATAATAAGCAGTGGAGTTCCGCAATCTATGAGTTAAGGAAATCCTATGGTATCCAATACGGAACAGCAAGCACGACTGAAGTCGCTCTGGACTGCAGTCCAGAGTCGTACTCCGATACAATTATCATCACGGTTTAAGTACAGAAATGTCTGGAAACTAGCATAGGGTTAAATTTCGTCGAGTTGACTTCGATTTGAGCCCTCGAACGCACTATTCTAGTATATATATAATTTATGGTGAATTTAACGGTTTTCAGGTACAACAGAATTACAGTTTTACGGTTAAACTTGGGGGTAGTCGTTTTAATCTTTAACAGTCGTATTTTCTAATGAAATTTGCACATGTTATCCATCACACTAAGGGCCAACAAGAACAATCTGGTTCCGCCAAATTTGATAATGATTTCCTAAGGGAACAAGCATCGAACAGTTACAGCACATAATTGATCTAAACTTGCAACTTTATGATATATGTAATTAAAGATCGTAACTTAGGTAAATAGCATGTAAGCAAGTAGAAAACTTGCCTGGAGGTGTCTTGGCGATGCTCGGCAGTGATAACGGCATGATCGCGACACACGCGCGGCTCCGCACCTGACTTGGCTCGAACATGAGTCTCGGCACGACGGCTCGCAGTTTGGTGGTCGGGGCTCGGCTGTGAAGCTTGGCTCTTGTGCGTCAAGGGGTTCGACGATGGGTGATGATGACGAGAGTGTTAGGGAGAGAGAGAGAAGTGAGAGGGGGAGAGAGAAATGAGAGAGAGAGAGAGTAGGCAGAGAGTTAGAGAGAGAGATACAGTGAGTGATAGAGAGAGAGAGAGAGAAAGAAAACTGAGAAAGAGAGATCGCAGAGTGAGAGAGGGAGAAACTGAGGGGGAGAGAGAGAGAGACAGAGAGATGAAGTTCAGAGAAAGAGAGTGAGAGAGTGACAGAGACAGAGTGGGAGGGGAAGGAAGAGAGAGAGAGAGACGATGACGACAACGACGATGATGATGGGGTGACAGCGTGGTTGAACGGCGGTGAGGCAGAGGTCGACGAGAGGCGACGGGTTCAGGTGAGGGGTGCAGCTCGGGAAATGTTGGTGGCTGCCACCGACGAGGGAATCGAGTGAGGGAAAACGGAGTGCAGGGGACAGTCAATGGTTGCAGGGGAGATCGGCCGGGGTGATGCCTTGGCTACGAAGGAGCTGCCTTGGCCGGGAACTCGACCATGGAGTCGAGGTGGGGTTGAGGAAGGAGGAGAAGTTGGTGGTCGGTGATGAAGGGGAGAGCGGGTGAAGCTTTGGGTGGTCGGCAATGTTGATGGTGGCTCATCGAAGGTCTTAATGGTGAGAGAGATGGAGTGGTCGGTGAGCGGCGGTGAGGAGACGGTGGTGGCGCGGGTTCGAGAGAGAAAGGGAGACGAGAGAGGAGCGATAGTGATTGAGGTGATGGGTAGAGGGGAGAGGGTCGTAGGGGAAAAACGCGCGCGTCGTGGGTAACGCGCGCGTCGTGGGTAACGCTCGCGCGAGCGAGGGCGACGGCGGAGGCGAGAAACGCGCTCGCGAGCGGGAGTTAGGGAAAGAGCCGTTGGAGATTTTGAAGGAGAAGGATGAATAGCAGCGGGTCGGGTTGGGTAGGCACGCGGGTGAGGGAGAGTGGGCTGGGCCTGTAAGGAAATAAATTAAAAAGGGAAAAAGAAAGGCATGGGCCGGGCCAAAAAGAAATTGAAAAATTAAATGGAAGAAGAAATGGGGCCGGGCTTGGAATGGGAAATTTAATTAGCGATTTATTAGAAATGTGTGGGCTGAGTAGGAGAATGGCCAGCTAAAATTATTTAAAGAATTTTAATACTAAGTGGCTGAAGGAGTGAAGTAGGCCGGAGAAATTTGTGGTAAGAATTGATTTAAGAAAAATTGGGAGTGGGCTTTGAGAAAATAGCTTAGGAAATTATTAAAAATGTGTGTGTGGCTGTTTGGGGAACGGGCCAAGGAAAATTAATATAAAAGGGAAAAATGGAGAAGGTCGAGCCAGTGGGGATTTGTTAAAGAAAAGGAATGGGCTGGGTTAAAATAAATATAGTTTGGGTTTGGGTGTAGGAAAGAAAATGGGGTTTAATTTCAATGAAAGGAAAACGGCTTAGGCCGGAGGGAATGAAAGATAAGATCTGGGTTTGATAGGATTTTGAAAAATTATAAATAATTATAAATAAATTTTATAGGTAAAAGAAAATACGGCGTAGACGTACAAAAAGATGCTGGGTATTACAAAAGTACAACCAGATAGCATACTATCATGTCGAGCAAGAAAGTCCTCCCTATATATGTCCAAGCATCCATTACAATATACATCGTATGTACAGTAATGGCCTCTAGGGCATACATATAACTAACAATCTCCCACTTGCACTTGGGCCATCTGTTGTAGTATCACATACCCAACAATTAGCTATGGTTTAATTATCTCATACTCAACCTTCCCATAAAAGTCTCTACTGGGAAAAAGGCCTTTGTGAGTAGATCCGCGCTGTTGTCCTCTGTGTCTACTCTCCTAACCTCGATCTACCTGGAGATCAACCATCTCCATGATCAGGTGATACTGCCTAAGAATTATATCTGGATTTCTGATGGGACGGTAGTTCCTTGGCAAAAGCCACAACTCCATTGTCACACAATGGTAAGAACGAAGTTCATCTCATGAGCTTATATATCCAGACTGCCTCTTTGGTAGCATCCTTGGTAACGATGTATCTTGCCTTTAATCGTCGAGTATGTCACGGTATCTAGCTTGGAACTCTTCCAACATACCGTCCCTCCACTCAGGGTAAAGACAATGCCTGCGACTGACATTCAGTCGTCCTTATCACCCTAGAACTTTTCCAGTGATTCTTCTCAGGATCGATTGATACCAGCTCACTACAACTAGTGAGTATCCTAACATCCAATTAGATCTATCTCATAGATCCAAAACCCAGGATTTAGGAGGTATCACTTTGATCCTATATGGAGAATCCTTGTGATAAGCGGAGATTGACCGAGCGTAGCATAGGAAATTCCTTCCCTATCAAGAGTATGTTATCCACATATTCTATGAGGATTACCACCATACTCCCTACTACCTTTTTGTATATATAAGGTTCATCTACCATTTTGATGAAGTCAAACTCTTTGACTACCACATCACAACAGACGTTCCAACTCCGCGATTCCTGATTTATCACATAAAACATCTTGCTCACGTTTCCGCTGCTCCCTCTGTCTACGAAGCCCTCTGGCAGTGTACTTATAGACGCTCTCTTCCAAATCAGTATTTAGAAAAGCAGTCATGACACCTAACCGTCAGATATCGTAGGCATGGTATGTAGCTGTGGCAAGTAGGATCTGGATGGACTTAAGCATAGCTTTGAAAGTCTCAAATTTTCCATGTACACCAAGTAATCTTCTCAAGATATACTTGCTCCTGATGGGGATTTAACCCTTCAGATAAACCAACCAAAGTCCATACTTTGTTGGTGTATAAGGATTCCATCTCAGATCGATAAGCATCCAGCCATTCTTACAGAGTCCCACTCCAGATGGTCAGCTCGAAACTAGTTGGGTTATCATCACATGATGCAATCCTTGCTCTCACTGTCATAGAGAAAACCGAAGTATCTCTCAGGTGGGTGAGGAACCCTACTAGATCGGCGGAGAGGCTGAGGTTCGTTGGAAACTATTGAATCCTTTGGTTCTACCAAATCATCAGCTGCAGTTTGTATAGCTGAAACTCTTTCCAGTTCTACCTCATGACCAATAACTTCTTCACAAGAAATTCTCTTTCACAAAGGTGGCATGTTGAGAAACAAAACATCTTTTGTTCCTCGGTTAGGTAGAAGATATTCCCTTACGAATGCTTAGGATATCCAACAAACTTCCACAGATCTGTCTTTGCCTCGAGCTTGTCCGGAATTTTCTTTTTAGACATAGGCCGGACAACCCCAAATCTTAACAAACTTAAGATATGGGCTCTTCCCTTTCCATATCACATATGAAGTGGTAGGCAACTGATTTGATTTGAACCCTATTCAATAGGTATGCAGTTTCTCAAGTGCATAACTCCCAAAAAGGAAATAGGAAACTTAGTAGTACTCATCATAGAGCGCACCATATCATATAAGGTGTGATTGCTCCGCCCCGATATACCATCATGCAATGGTGTATACAGAGGAATAATGCCGAGAGAGAATCTCATTCTCCTTTAGAATAGTCCAGAAATTCCATACTTAAGTATTCTCCTCCTTGATCTCATCAAAGGACATAATACTAATACCCGTTTTTGGTTCCCTACTTCCAACTTCTATTCTTTGAATATTTCAAAAGCTTCGGACTTATGTTTCAACAGGAACATATGTCTGAATCTTGAGAGATAATCAGACAATGTAATGAAGTACAAAGAACCGGTCTTGGCATGTGTAGAGAGGGGACCTTCATACATCAGCATGTATCAATCCCAAGAGTTCACTAACTCTTTCTCTGTTTCCAATAAACAGAGCTGTGGTCATCTTATCTCTGTGACATGACCGGCAAGTTTCACAAGATGTAAATTCAAACTAATTTAAATATGCATCTATATGTAACTTCAACTAGTCGGGTAGCATTGATATGACCTAGTCTACAATGCCTCAAGAAAGATTCGTTCATTTTTGAACTCTTCCTCTTGTGTGTGTTCTGTACACTAAGAACTGTAGTTTGATTTAGAACGTCTATGCTTTTAGATATCGTGCCTGAACCGATCAACTCTTGATATAGGAAATGTTCAAAACATTATCCAACAATAAAAAATTATATCCTTTCTTTACTAATAAAGAGACTGATATGATGTTGCATATCAGGTTCGGAATCTAATAACATTCGTTCAGAATCAATGCATTCTGGTAATACAGGGTGATAGTGACCAACAGATTTGGCTGCAACACTTGCACCGTTTCTATCTCATAAAACTTATCACTCGTTCTTAGTTCTCTACCTATCTATAGCCCATGTAACAAATTACATATCTGGGATCCTGATCCGGTATCTCATACCCAGGACGTAAAGGATACTGAGAAACAGTTCTTTGTAATGAACACACCCGAAGAAGATGCATCAACATGCACTTTCTTCGTTTGGGCGGCACGGGAAATCTGGTATTCCCTAATTCCCTACTCTGTCTTATAACAATTATAAGTTGGAGCGGGACCAACGTTCCCCAGCTCAGTATAACAAGCGGGTTCGGTCAATACGTCCGTTTTATTATCTTGATTAAGGCATGACATGGTCGCTATCTGGAGAGAGAGAGAAGAAAACACCCAGCGTGCGCCTTTTACAAGATTAGATTGGTTATCAATTTATCTAATCAGGTTGTCTCCCACTGTTTTAGACAAATCTTCCTTCAAATCCTAAAAGGAAAGACTAGCCAGGATTAATTATACCCTACAAGTTCGCCAATCTTTCATCCAGGCCAGTGCCGGTACTTTGAGGGAGGTTCCCCGTGCTTTCGCACGGACCTAATTAAAGTAAACCTCGTTTTCCCAGGGGCGTAACCCCGTTAACACCTTTCTAGACACCTACTTGATCGGCTAATTGTAATGTGTAAAACTCTCCCAGGAGTAACTCTTACTCGCAGTGGGTATCGGGATCCAACTATCTCATAGAAGGTATGCAATCTAATTGCAAATTCCAACACTTGAAATTCCCGATAATATTTTACCCCTAGCAGCTATATGACCTTAACATAGTCAACAAATCATAAGTGCTAGTCAAGTTCAACCCGTCATTTCCCGATTGAATTAAACCCACCCGCACGACCCTTAACATATTCAACAAAGTCGCACAACTACCCTAATCCAATCGCATCATATGCTTATACAGATAAGCACTAATCAGCTACCGCACACTTCGCCTTAACATAGTCAACAAACGTAGCACGAATACTAACTAGTACTTATCTGAAATGACGGAGGGCTACAACAGCTTTTTAAGAAAACCCTATGCGTAATGAACTTGATATCGTTGTAGAATCGAGTGAATTTTAAATGGAGTGTTTTTTAGGCTTTTCTAGCTTTGCTAAAGGGGTTACTCCCGGTGAAGGGATCGTCGGTCCTTTCCTTATCGAATAAGGTGCAGGGTATATCATATATACCACTATGCAAAGCAAAAACTATAGAAACAATCAAAAGACAAACCGAGTTTGTAGCATCTGCTAGTTTCGCTAAAGAGGTCACTCCCGGTGAAGGGATCTCGGCTCTTTCCTTATCGAATAAGGTGCTGGATATTCTACAAGGAACACCGCTATGCAAAGCAAGAACTAGAGCTACCAGTTTTTAAACAAGTTTCTACAACATCTTTAGGTTTCTTTTATTTCATTAATCTCATTAATGAAGTCCCATTTTAATATGCTTCACAAGCATCAGATATGAAACGAAATCTGCAATATAACATATATCTCATATATATAATATAAACATTCGTCTTAGGCAGTAATATGATCTCATCACAGAACATTGCAGCAGAAGAACATATATGAAATATTGGATATACTAGGACGTCCGTGTTTTTAATACGAGCCTGTATAAAACACGGATTCCACGGTCGCGATGAATAGCCAAACCCACATCCCTAGACCCCTACAAGAGCGGCAAGCAACACTGCCAATTCTAGGGTTAGGAGACCCGGTCTCGACTCCTCGAGATGGTCTCCCACTGGACCCCAGAACCCGGTTACTTGTGCTCCCCGCCTTGGGTCTACCTAATGCTGAAAAGTAAATAATATACAAGGGTGACATCATCCTCAGCCCGGAAGTGCCCCAATAAAAGAATATTATATACAAATGAATTTTACATGAATGAAAAAGAAAAACTCCCATCTCACATAAAACCCCCGGCTATTCAAAACGCGACGATCCAATATAACATATCACAACGACATATAATATCTCATATCATCAACGTAAGCAAGTATGCGTATCCCGATTGTCGTTGATGTATAGCAACGAAGCCGGCGATACACCACATACTACGCTTACGGTCACAGAAAAGAAAGTGTAAAACTACAACAGTTGGAATCCGCAACCTCCTTAGACATCGCATGCCTAACTAAATGAATTCCTTAGACATCGCATGCCTAACAATTATAAACCCCGCATTTTAGTCTCATTTATCGAAAACACTTTTCAATATCCAGTAGGGCAATTCAACAAGATTCCCGACATCCTGATCGAATGCTCGTCTCAAACTTTAGTAGACGGCCGCACCCCCGGATGCCGTCGACGAAGTGGACTAAGGCGGAACACCGCTGCCGTGAGCACCCGAACGGATGCTTTTGGCGACGGGGTTCTCCTACAGTCACTTGGTCGGGGCTATGGGGTGTGACTATCTATTAAGTTTACTCGGCGAGTATCCGCGTACGCTACGTGATTGCGACGGACTTTTGATCGCATCAAAATTCCGTGGCAACCGATCATCTGAGACTAAACTGCTAGATTTATTACATTCAAATTAGTTATCTCATAACTACATGTGGATTCCAAATATTGTATCACATTCTAGATAAAAAGACAGTGTTAAACTTTCCGATCGAATAATCAAACACCCAAGATTTCCAAAATAGCCCAACACTTGAGCGGAGTTCAAAAATATCCATCACATGCCACAGTACCGATGGTCCAGCCGTAGAAGGGTCAAGCCAACGCCTCACATGTGGCACGCCGTACTGCCACAAACCCTAAGGTTTTGAGGCAGTTCAAGACGGTCACATAATCGAGTTAAGCTTTGTTGTCTTCTATAGATTCCACCGCGTTACTTGCATGACTTTACGAAAGTTTCAAACTCGAGAAAAAAAATCCAACTTTTGAAAAAATTTCCGACTGGGGAAAAAGTGAGTCATTGATATCCATTCGAACTTTTTAACAGTTTCTAAAATTATCCGGAATAACTAAACAAAATTAAATCATCCGATCGAATCAACAAGTACCCAATACAACCCAGAAAACTCAACTCTTGAGTGGAATTAAAAATTCTTAAAATAATCAGGAAACACGTACAGAGGTAACTGTAGAAACATGAGTCCCTAATCTCTACATACGGCCGCGGAACCGCCGCCAAAACCAGGGTACGGCCGCGGTTCCGCGGCGCTACAGTGGAGTTAGGAGGTCGTATTCTACAGTTATTCTTAGATTTCCCTGCTCAATTTTCTGAGCATTTTTAATTCATAAAAAAATCACATTTTTAGAAAAAATCCAGAGAAGGGTATTCGTCGGGGTTTTCAGGTTCGATCGGACTTTAAACTTCGCGTAGACTTCGCCTAAAGCTCTAGCTTGTCTCTGATACCACTGAAGGGTTGCTGGACACACGCACAAGGATCTACGAGGCATCAATCATACCCGATTTAAAATTTAGCCATGCCGAACAACCCATAGCCGGATCTTTAAACTAGAGTTTAGGCGAAAACAAGTATGTTAAACTCTTTAACACTAAGTGAGAGGGATTACAACCTTTGTTGATCCGGTCCTTCACTTCTAAAGCTCCGTGTTGAGGTCCCTTCGCTGCGATCATCGTGCATCCGGACTCTAGAGAGGCTCCACGAAGAGAATGATGTATGCTTGCTTCCGATTTTCGATAACAAAGATGATCTACCTTGAAGATTCATTAACGCAAGCTAACACTCACTAAATGAAGTGAACACTCTCATCTAAAGGGCAAGGGTAGATGAGGATGATGAAGTAGGATTTTAGCTCTCATTTATAATCTTTTTCTCACTTGTTTTCATCACTTGAAAAAAACTAGAAAGCTTTTTTCATGAAGCTCAAGGAAGAAGATGAATGAATAATTATTTTTTAAACCTTTTGTGATGAATAATGAAAGGATAATGATCAATAATGCAACCATGGTTACTAAACCTTTGTAGAGAATTAACCAAGGGTGAAAGGTTTGGGTTAGGTTAAAGATGAGTCACTTGTAAATATCTTTATCATGACAAAAGAAAAACCTTCTAGAAACATCTAGAAAGCATTAACCCAAATCAAACCCTAATCTTATTTAATCTCTACTAAACATGTTGCATTAGTTATCATATCATGTTACAATATTATATATCACATATATAATATTTATTGTAACAAAAGAAAATAATACATTTAACATATATCGCATATATATCAATGTATTACCCGAGTGAGAAAAAGAATCTTTTAGTGAGCTAATATTATTTAATGTAATTTAATATATCATATATATTATTATACATTAAATTATCGAATCAACACTTGATCCGACAATCCGGCTATATCGCATATAACCGACTAATATCTCATTTACCGATTCATCAAATCAACACTTGATCCGATGATCCGGCTGATATCAAATATCACGAGAATATAATACGGTATCTCATATCGCATTATCCTCGATCCTACACATATCACATATGTGCCCCTACTCCATTTTTCCTGAGTCAAGAAACTACTGTGTAGGACTCTAAAAAATCGTCAATACGCCGGCAGTAGGTGATGATCATATCAAACACCCACAAGCTGCAAGCGGTCAGCTAAACGTAACATCCACCCAGGTATTGAGCGCTCAGAAGATCAACAAATAAGCCTATACATTCTCCTGCGTATCTAATCAGTAACACTCCCGTTCAGTCCGGTCTCGTCGTCTGATATGTTGCATATCTCGCCTAAGGGTGGTAAACGTCAGACCCCAGTAGCTTGATAAGTCGTGTCGATATGAGGTCTATAACAGTTCGAGAAACTACTGATAACACTTACAAGTAAATCTCAGCAATCCTGGCCAGGGATTTTCAGTTACAGCTAATCGAACACAGCACAACATCAACTCCCTATACCGGGAGAGACGAATCCCCTCCTATCGCTCATTGCCTCCATGTGATTCGGGACTGTACCCAAAAGCCACCTTTTTGCACGCCCTCTTGGACGTGGTATGATGGAAATCGAAGCACAGTGGGAATCACATAATACTCTATGATGATCTTGGGTCAACAGACTACTCTGTACCAGTGTCACCGGAGAACTGCCATCTGACGTGAGGTATAATACCATCTGGGAGTTCCAGTGTACCCAGTCTCTACTGAGCACCCGTACACCATCCTTGATGTCAAACACCGATGGATATGGGATCATCCATCGCCCATCATATGGGTCAAGATGCGTATACGCTAGTCTACTCTGGTGCATCGATGCCCTGTCTCGATACACCCTCGACTAGGAACAGTTATAGGATGTACTCGTCGACTACCGTGCCCCCACTAGTATGATCTCATCAAAGTCCCAGTAGTCGAGTACATATCCTAAGGGCTTTATCAACATGTAACATAAAGACAATCAGAGTACATGTTAAGATAAAGTACAACCAGATAGCATACTATCATGTCGAGCAAGAAAGTCCTCCCTATATATGTCCAAGCATCCCTTACAATATACATCGTATGTACAGTAATGGCCTCTAGGGCATACATATAACTAACAAAGTATTCCTACATCTCCGGCCATCCAAACCTAACAACTTTGGACCGTTGGTTAGAGCCTCCTTCGCGTTCCCTCAAGTGGATCATTTTCGGCAAGGGTGGTCGATGCTCAAGCGCGTTCCCGATGGTTACGAGCTTAGAGGGGTCTTCCACAATTCGGTGGACACGAGACAAAGGTTGTATTTCTCAACCTTGCATGTTTTAGCTTAGTAGTTTATGGTGTTTGGTTCGAATCTTGGGTGTGCACGTCCGGTGGCTGCAAAAAGTTTTTGTTTTCGCTTCCGACTCGGCCGTGGCCTCCGCGGCGCGGGCGCCGGATCCAACATGGTATCAGGGCCACCCAAACACCATAACCGAAAACACCGATTGCAAAACCCAGTTTCTGTCTGAAATATTTTTGGTCTCTAAAATTTTTTTAAACAAGTGCAAAAGCTTACTCTAGACTAGATAGAGACACACAATGAAAATGAGACGATTCCATCAAGATTGGCCCGGCGAGATCTTCATTTTGGCCGGCCTCACCCATTTACTCTTCACCAATGGAGCTCGTTTTCATTCTGTGTCTTGGGTATTGTAAAATGGTATTTTTGGTGTTGTTTGATTTGTCCCAGATTTCACTTTGTGTCATCTTAGCTTTGGGACAACTCGGGAGTTTTAAAACTCCAAACTTTTGCATCGTTGGTATCTATGATGTGATATATGTTTTTTTTAACATCGTCTAATTTCTATATGTTCATTTAAACGGGGTTGCACTCATTCTGGTGTTGCTTGCTTCTGCGGTTATATATATCTGGTTATGGTTTGTTCGGATTGTCTTGATGGATAGCCATATGTGCAATGTTAGATATACAGTTAAGATTCATTTATATATTCATTATTGCGGGGTGAGCGTCCGACATGTGGGCTGCCATCACTGCCAGTTTGTTATTTTGTTGGGGCACGACCGGTTTGAGATCGATGTCGCCGTTATATATATTTTCTTTTCTCTACTAGGATTACCCCGCGGAGGAGTGCTCGAATTGCCGGGTTCTAAAGGGCAACGGGCCCGCATCTTATGGAGTTGAGACCGGAGGGGCCTTACTCCAGAATTGGCAGGCTATTCGCCGCACTCGTAGGGGGTATAGGTTGACCCACAGAGAGGTGCTCAAGTTACCGGATTTCTTGAAGTGCTGGATGGCCCACATACTTTGTTGATTGGGGTTGCCTCACTTCGGGGGTTGGCGGGAAACTTGCCGCACTCGTAGGAGTCTAGGATCTTCATTGCACTGGCTATCCATACGACTGGAGAACGTCGCGTTTCACTTATGGCTCAAATGAAACACAGGGCTCCTAAATTATCCGCTATTCAATATTGTTGTTTCGCATGCTTGTGATGATTTTTTCTGGTGTGATGATTATTATCTGCCTGCGATGTTGATATATATATTATATATATTTAGTAGATGCTTCTATATGTTTTGCATCCGCGCTAGTCCAACCCCCGCTCAGCCGTTAGTTATGTAACCTAGCGGTGCATGACGGACCCCATGGCGAATGCGGATGGCATATAAAAAGCAGGTTATTTTAGTTGTTTCTTTTGTGTCTTGGAAACATAACATGATGGGAACGCATTATTGATGTAATGCAAGGAAAAATAAACCTAAATGATGTTGTCGAAACCAATTTTAAAACTTCTCGGTTTTCTTCAAAACTCATGGACGTATTCTTTTGCTTTGCATAGAGGTATTCGGTTAGGAATATCCCGCACCTCATTCTATAAGGGAAGAGCCTTTATCCCTTCATTGGGAGTTCGCTCTTAAACAAAAGTTTACGTTACTAGTTTTAAAATGCAGAGCTTAAACCACTCCATTTCAAAACCACTCGAGTTCTTTCAATGATATCAAGTTTATTACATTAAAGGTTTTTCGCCAAAAACCCGCAGTTGCCCTCCATCATTTCAAATTAGTAATGCTTAGTATTAATGTTGCGTTTGTTGACCTCGTCAAGACGTAGTGTCTGGTAGCTCTTTAATATGATTGAATCCTTCTCTTTGATAGCGTGAAATGATCTCTTATGACTACTTTTCTGTCGCATGGATATGTGGATTTGTTAGGACAGTTTTTCGAACTTGTTGACCTCGTTAAGGGTCTATGCGGGTGGGTCTAATGCAATCAGGATAATGACAGGTTGAACTTGACTGGAACCCTTTGACTTGTTGACCTCGTCAAGGTCACTTGGATCCTAGGGGAAAAAACCATATCGAGAGTTTCGAACATATGTGAAACTTGCCAGGCATGCGCATACCTTCTGGAGTGTGGTGATTTGAGTGGATTCGGTCAAGTTATCACATGATGATAGTTGGGTCCCGATTCCCACTGATGAGTATGTATTGCTCCTCAGGAGATTTTTCACTTTAGGGTTTCAAGTTGTAAAGTGTAAATGATCCCGACTAGTTCTCCTTTTAGGGTTTGAAGGAGAATTCGAGGAAACAGTGGGAGCCATCCTGATAAAATAAAGTGATAACCAATCTGATTTTGATAGAGTGCACGCTAAGTGTTTCTTTTCTCTCACTCTGGTACAGCGACCCATGACTTACCTTAAAAACTCATGAACCAATTTGACCGAACCTTTTTACACCCTTGGCTCTGGTTTGTCTTGATTCGCGACAAAGTCTTATATATCACTGCCACTCCTACTTTACCTTTTGCATTTCTTCAGAACATGTCGTATCACTACGATGATCCATATTGCTTGGAATGACCATCATATAGTTACATACGAACTCAAAGAAGTTACTTCAGTTGAGGATGGCCACAGGTTTTGAAGAAATTGAATAGGATTATTCGGTTGTCTCTTCCCTTTACCTTCTCTCGGGTTGCGAGAGCTCCTTGCATTCGAGGCCCCAACGAGGGGTGATGGCCGGTCTCACAAGCCATTGGTGTTGTGTCACCTAAGATAGTATACAGGTTCTTACTGGAGGTGAGTACACTGGACAGACTCGCCGAGAACTTCCAGATGGTATTATACCTATCGTCAGATGGAAGTTCTAAGGTGGCATGAGTACATGTTAGTCCTTTGACTTGAAGTCTTCATTTGTCTCATATGAATTTCTACTATATACTTTGATTACTATCCTACCACAGCTCAAAGGAGTCGTGCAAATAGGTTTTAGTTGGGTACAGTCCCGAGCAACATGGAGGCAGTGGTCGACTGTCAGGGATTCTTCTCTCCTGATATTAGGAGTCGATGTCGCACTGTGTTCAGTTAGCTATCACCAGAAATCCGTGGCCACGGTAGGGGAGATTTACTTATAGTTGATCGGTAGTATCTCAGTTGGTGATGAGCTAGACCCAGACACGACTTATAGGGTTAGTAGGGGTCTAACTTTATCCATCCACTAGATCCGATATGCGATACTCTTTGACGAAAAAACTGGACTGTACGGAGATTGTCACATTCAGGCTCAGTAGGGTAAGGACGCACTTTATTGTCAACCCCCCTTTTGACAAGTACCTGGGTAGCCGTTACGTACAGATAGTGCCGCTAACGTGCTTGCGGTTAAACCCACTACCAGCGTATTGTCGAGTTTTTAGAGTCCCACACAGAGAGTTTCCCGGTTCATGCGACGGATGTAGGAGCCGTACATTGGTATGTGCAGAGGGTCCGATTAAATATATTTACACGATACACGGATTTTAATCGGACCGTTGATAATACTAGCCGGCTTAAGATTATGCTGGATTATTAAATCGGGTTTTGATTTAATAATTTATATATGTATTTTGATATATATATTTTAGTATTATTATTCACTATTTATTTTCTCTCTTTGGTGCTATCCGTATTTTTATACGGATATGCGTATATATAGCGATACATATACCAGGTGAAGTATTCCGTATTTATGCGGCAATGCTTCTAGAAGAAAATGACCTCATATTTAATTTTTTATTTAGAAAATTAAAAGGATAATGAGGTGTAAAGGTGGAGACATTGAAGCATGGGTCTAAACATGGTTGAAAAGCATGGCTTCATTTTAAAAATGATTTCTCATTTGGTTGCACTATTTGAGCATGGTTGATTATTTGTAGCCATAGCTTTTCACTTGAAGACTTGAGATTTCTGTTTCTTCTTCTTGGCTTGAGCTCCATGGCTCATACTTCTTCATCTTCTCCTTCTCCTTCTTCTTCTCACTCCCATATTAGAGTAAGATTCTAGAGAGAGAAGTGTAGTGAAGTATTTCTACATCATCGGCCATCCAAAACTAGCAACTTTGGACCGTCGGTTAGAGCCTCTTCCGCGTTCCCTCAGGTGGATCGTCTTCGGCAAGGGTGGTCGATGCTCAAGCATGTTCTCGACGGCTACGAGCTTGGAAGGGTCTTCTATAATTGGGTGGACGCGACAAAGGTTGTATTTCTCAACCTTGCATGTTTTAGCTTACTAGTTTAGGGTGTTTGGTTCGAATCTTGGGTGTGCGTGTCCGGTGCCCTCAAAAAGTTTTTGTTTTCACTTCCGCCTCAGCCGCGGCCTCCGCAGTGTGGGCACCGGATCCCAACACATATAAGCGTGTCATATACCAATGTAAAGAAAGTGAAATATTTGAAATAGTACGTGGTGTTGGGTACTAAACCTTAACCTATAATGCTAACAGAGTAACGTGTGATACGGTGACATAGCAAGTTCAATCTGTGTACGTGGCATGGCAATTACCGATGATGTGTATATGAGCATACGAGTATGTGCACGTGCAACATATAAATCATCGGTAACGGTGCGCGTGTCCTTGCAACAAAGTCAAGTAAAGCTAAAGGTATAACGTCGTACATATCGTAAATGATCGAAGCACGAGCATATGCAAAAATAAGAAATCGAAATGCGAGCATAAATGGAAAAAAGATATAGTAATGTGAACATGTATAAAAATATCCAACTACGTATGAGCCATACAGTTATAGTTTAAAATAGTATGAAACGTTGGAAATAGGGAGCTACGATGTTTTTGAAATAGATACCATTTGAAAATTCGTAGTGCACTCTTGAAGTTATCATTTAAAAGTACGTAACGATTTGTTAGTTTTGAAAGTAGATATGGCTCTAAACATCTCAAAATATCAAATTTGTGATTTTAAACAAGACTCATCAAGTCAAAATAAATGTTGGTGATCCATCCTTATCACATCACGTACGGAATATCCCTCGTACGATATCATCAAAACAATATGGTATGGATCTATAGTCGCATACATCATCTTATCTCATATCATCCAATATCATCCCATGTCATCACATATCATATCTTATCATCTCATGTCATCTCATATCGTATCGTATCATCTCATGCCATCTCATATCATCTTATGTCATCTCATATCATATCATATCGTAAATATCCTTATATATATGTGTGTGTGTAGCCTAATGGAAAGAAATAGAGACTAGGGGTATAGCTTATACTAAGTATAGGAATATACGCATACGGTATTCTAGTAAATCCAATAGGCTAAGTATACGATTCTAGTTTGTATGTGTGTGTATGTGTGTCGTATCATAATTCTACGGTTGCAGGGGTGCTATACGCCATCCACCCAACTTCCCCCGTAGATATACATCTACTCACCTCATATCCTCGCCCTATTCGACATCGACGGACGCCTTACTCTTCTTCGTCATCTTAGAAGTATACGTGACTGTACCCTACAATCGAAATCATAACAAAAATCACATAAAAACCCCAATTCGAATTTAAAATCATGAGCGAAGCGCACATAGGTTAGAACCTATGGTCAACGCGTGCTAAAATGACAAAATACTCTCCGATGTTGACTTACGAACGTCGAACGACCAAGTCAGATCATGAAAACCCAAAAACCAAGTTTTCAAATATCGCAAAACATTGCCAAACCCAAGTTAAAATGCTTCCAAATTTTTACTCAGGTGATCTAGGACTATTTAGCTTATAGGGTAGGCTTAGTTATCGAGTGTGTAGACTACATAACAAAATTCCAACCATAGCTCACTAACATGGCCGCAAATTGCGGCTAAAGTGAATTAACTGGCGGCCCGGGGAAAGAGTTAGGGGCTCGGGTTTCTATGGTGATCTTCTACTGGTCTAAACATTTTATTGTATCTTCTAATAAATTTTCAAAGAACCCAAGTTGTACCAGATTTCATATGACCCTCAAGAACTCAAGAAACACGATATTTGAAATTCTAAACTCATTTGAACTAAGGATACTTTCACTAACATGCCCTCATCTATTACTAATAGGCTTGTAATCACTCTCTAACCCTCTACTATACCACCACTATAAGTTCTACCCACCAAAACTCATTTTTGAAAACTCAAGTCTAGGAAACATGCACATTTTAGCTCTAACTAGTGTGTGAAGTCAATAAATCTAAAAACTTGATTAAAAATGGGGTTATTATCTCAAGATGGCAACTAATGAAAATTCCAAGATGGCTAAAGATTCTCAAAATGGAGACTTGACCACACTTTCAAGTTTAGGACGAGCTTAGGAACAATTTGTGTGGAGGCTTCATTGAGTTTTGAGGTGATTTGTGGGGTTGTTTGTGGTGGTAGTGAGAGGTGGAGGAAGTGAAGAATAAGAAGAGGAAGAAGAAGATGGAAATGAGATGAGAAATGAAATGGAGGATTGCATGGTGCAAGCTATGACCCTTCTCTCTCTCTCCCTCTCTCTCTCTCTCATGCCCATACTTCTTTAAAATATTAGCAACCATGCTTCATTTATTTTCTTTTCTTTTCTTTTGAAAAAAATAAATAAAACCACAACTTAAAGAAAACACAAATGGAAACATTAAAACTCTTTAAGCATGTCATGGCACTTAACATGGTTAACAAAATAAAATAGGGTTTAATGCATAAATAGGAAAACCCTAATTAAATTTAACCTTAAATTTGTATGGATATATTTATATAATAATTTATTAAAAGCCCAAATTTAATAAATGCTTTCATAAATAGTAATTCATTTTAAATTTCCAATTATTTTCCAAAATAGAGGTATATAGTAATACAAATCTACGAAAACTCAAATCCATACTCGTATAATATCCATAAAATTCATTATTTTATTATTTAAATTCTAAAATAAAATTTCCGTTTCTCTGAAATTTTACAGCTCGAGACCAAAAACGAAGGGACATTAGTCCGCCACAGAGATATGGCTATGATGATCTAATGGCGTATGCGTTGTCCGTTGCAGAGATAATTGATAGTAGCGAGCCTACGAGTTATCTTGAAGCTATCTCTTCCGATGAGTCAGCTCGCTGGCTAGTCTTTACTGTCTTACTCTCACATGTTGATAAAGCCCTTAGGATATGTACTTGACTACTGGGACTATGATGAGATCATACTAGTGGGACCTGGGTAGTCAGCGAGTACATCCTCTAACGGTTCCTAGTCGAGGGTGTATCGAGACAAGGCATCGATCACCAGAGTAGACTAGCGTATACGCATCTTGACCCATATGATGGGCAATGGATGATCCCATATCCATCGGTGTTAGACATCAAAGATGGTGTACGGGTGCTCAGTGGAGACTGGGTACACTGAACGGACTCTCCGAGAACTCCTAGATGGTATTATACCTATCATCAGATAGCAGTTCTCCGGTGACACTAGTACGGGTTAGTCTGTAGACCCGAGATCGTCATAGAGTCTTGTATGATTCCCACTGTGCTTTGATTTCAACCTTACCATGTCCAAGAGGGCGTGCAAAATGGTGGCTTTTAGGTACAGTCCCGAATCACATGGAGGCAATGAGCGATAGGAGGGGTTACGTCTCTCCCGGTATAGAGAGTTGATGTTGTGCTGTGTTCGATTAGCTATAACTGGAAGTCCCTGGCCAGGGCTGATATCGAGTGCTACTGGTAAAAGTTATCAATAGTTTCTCGACTTGTTATGAGCCTCACATCGACATGACTTATCGGTTACTAAGGTCTGACGTTTACCACCCCTAGACTTGATATGCGACATATGAGACGAAGAGACCGGACTGTACGGTAGTGTTACTGATTGGATTCACAGGAGAATGTACAGGCATGCTTGTTGATCTTCTGATCGCTCAATACCTGGGTGGCTGTTACGTTTAGCTGACCGCTTGAAGCATGTGGGTGTTTGATATGATCATCATCTACTGCCTGCGTATTGACGATTCTTTAGAGTACTACACAAAAGTTTCCTGGCTCAGGCAAAACGGAGTAGGATAACATATGTGATATGTGTGGGACCGAGAATAATACGTTATGAGATACCGTATTCTATTCTCGCGATATGAGATATCGGCCGGGTATATGTGATATAGTCGGGTCATCGAATCAAGTGTTGACTCGATGAATTGGTACTGTTGGGGTAAAAATTTACACCCCGGTTGACCAGGTCAAAATCAAAGTCAACCCCAAGCCAGGTGGGCCCAAGCCAAGGTCAAGCGGGCCCATGACCAAGTCGAGCCCGCAGCCAGCCTCCCCATGCCAACAACAAAATCATATAATAAATAATTTTTATGTAACTGTTTATGCATGAATGTAAACAAAATGGGCATAAAGCCAATATTTTGAAAGCCCATGGCTTATGCGCAAAAATGAAATGGCACATGAGCCATGGGATGGCTAAAATGCCATTTTTGTAAAGCCCAAAGGGATATATGTAAATATGTAAGCCTATATAAGATAACATGATGATGAATAAAACATACACTTTTCATTCCCCTCAAAAAAACCTAGGGTTCTTTGTGCCTCCTGCTCCTTCTCCAAGATTCTAAACCTTCTCATTTCTTTTGAATTAAATCAAGAGTTTTACTCTTTCTCTTCCAAAACTAAGTAGTTTTCCACCACAAAACCCACAAAGGGGAACTCAGATCTCCCATCAGATCTCAAAAAGGAGTGACTTTTAAAATCTCCTACTTCTTGATCTTCAAGATCCGGCCAAACAACAGGAGGAAGAAGAAGAACCCCCTTCATCAGCTTCAAAACATCCCAGGAGTTTAACTCCATACATATATACATAATAAATATTTCCTTTCTGAAGTATAGCTTCTGTTTTTTAGGCTAAAAGCCTCCTTTTCTCGCCGGCGCTCAAGCGCAGAGCGCCCGCGAGCCGACACGTGGCACGCTTGCGCTCAAGCGCTCAGCGCTCGAGCGCAAAGCGCCCATGTACCGACACATGGCGCGCTTGCGCTCAAGTGCAAGCTCTCGAGCGCAAGTCGTCCCGATGTCGACACGTGGCGCGCTTGCGCTCAAGCGCAAGCGCTCGAGCGCAAGTAGCTCCCGTGCCGATACGTAGCGCGCTTGCGCTCGAGCGCAAGCGCTCGAGCGCAAGTCGCCCCGTGCCGACGCGTGACGTGCTTGCGCTCTTGCGCAAGCGCTCGAGCGCAAGTCGCCCCCGTGCCGACATGTGGCGCGCTTCCGCTCAAGCGCCCAGCGCCCAAGCGTAGAGCGCCCACGTGCCGACACATGGCACTCTAGCGCCCGAGCGCACAACACCTAGGCGCACAGCGCCCATGGTGCTGCCCCACGCATCCTTTGGATGTCTTTTCCCCTTTTTATATATATACATGTATATATATACATATGTATACATATTTACACACACACGTACTCCACGACACTGTCCCTGTTAGAAAAAAATTTCTAACGGGGCGCTGCCCCACATCCCGCAAGGGGGCTGCTAGCCCCCTTGACCCCCAGCCCGCTATCCGGGTAGCGGGACTCCCATAAAAAACTCTGCGTGGCTCCCGATATACCCAAAACCCCCTTTCAAAACACATCACACGCACACTGCACATTGAGTTCGCATGACCCGTTTAACCCGTCAATCGGAGGTTCCCTCGCTCCAAAGGCGAGGGGTAATTAACGGCAGCTTAGTTCGCGGCTGCCGGAGATTCGGATCCCCACAATCATTAAACACCGGCCTACCCTAAGCAGGGGGAATCTGTAGTGTGCCTGACAAGCGCGCGCGTATTCCTATCTCAATAGGATGACGAAAAACACCCTACAGATTCCGGCACGCCCGGTGGGACCAAATCTCTCCTTCCATATGTCGGGATAAATATTCATGCGAACTCAATCAATATAGATTGATTACCTGTACTAAAATATTGCTTCTTTTTGTAGGGGTTAACAATTTCCGATTGCCATATTCGAATGCGAGTCGGTATTTGGACGACTTTTCTTGGCTTCAGCTGGGGGCAAGGCAATAAACACCGACAAAGTAATAAGGCATCTCATGCAAGCTCCATCAATGACCTCTAAGTCGTTAAACTGGAAACAGATGACCACCAAGTCGTTAAACTGGAAACAGACGACCTCTACGTCGTTAAACTGGAAACAGATGACCACTAAGTCGTTAAACTGGAAACAGATGACCTCTACATCTTTAAACTGGAAACAGATGACCTCTAAGTCGTTAAAGTGGAAATAGCAGACCTCTACGTCGTTAAACTGGAAACAGATGACCTCTACGTCTTTAAACTGGAAACAGATGACCTCTAAGTCGTTAAACTAGAAACAGATGACCTCTAAGTCTTTAAACTAGAAACAGAAGACCTCTACGTCGTTAAACTGGAGACAGATGACCACAAAGTCGTTAAACTGGAAACAAATGACCACCAAGTCATTAAACTGGAAACAGATGACCACCAAGTCGTTAAACAGGAAATAGACGACCTTTACGTCGTTAAACTGGAAACAGATGACCTTTAAGTCGTTAAACTTGAAACAGCAGACCTCTACGTCGTTAAACTGGAAACAGATGACCTCTACGTCTTTAAACTGGAAACAGATGACCTCTAAGTCGCTAAACTGGAAACAGATGACCTCTAAGTCTTTAAACTGGAAAAAGAAGACCTCTGCGTCGTTAAACTGGAGACAGATGACCACCAAGTCGTTAAACTGGAAACAAATGACCACCAAGTCGTTAAACTGGAAACAGATGACCACCAAGTCGTTAAACTGGAAACAGACGACCTCTACGTCGTTAAACTGGAAACAGACGACCTCTACGTCGTTAAACTGGAAACAGATGAACACTAAGTCGTTAAACTGGAAACAGATGACCTCTACGTCTTTAAACTAGAAACAGATGACCACCAAGTCATTAAACTGGAAACAGACGACCTCTATGTCGTTAAACTGGAAACAGATGACCACTAAGTCGTTAAACTGGAAACAGAAGACCTCTACATCGTTAAACTGGAAACAGCAGACCTCTAAGTCGTTAAACTGGAAACAGACGACCTCTACGTCGTTAAACTGGAAACAGATGACCACCAAGTCGTTAAACTGGAAACAGACGACCTCTACGTCGTTAAACTGGAAACAAATGACCACCAAGTCGTTAAACTGGAAACAGATGACCACCAAGTCGTTAAACTGGAAACAGACGACCATTAAGTCGTTAAACTGGAAACAGATGACCTCTACGTCTTTAAACTGGAAACAGATGACCTCTAAGTCGTTAAACTAGAAAAAACAGACCTCTACGTCGTTAAACTGGAAACAGATGACCTCTAAGTCTTTAAACTGGAAATAGATGACCACTAAGTCGTTAAACTGGAAACAGATGACCTCTACGTCTTTAAACTGGAAACAGATGACTTCTAAGTCGTTAAACTGGAAACAGCAGACCTCTACGTCGTTAAACTGGAAACAGATGACCTCTACATCTTAAAACTGGAAACAGATGACCTCTAAGTCGTTAAACTGGAAACATATAACCTCTAAGTCTTTAAACTGGAAACAGAAGACCTCTACGTCGTTAAACTGGAGACAGAGGACCACCAAGTCATTAAACTAGAAACAGACGACCTCTACGTCGTTAAACTGGAAACAGACGACCTCTAAGTCTTTAAACTGGAAACAGCAGACCTCTAAGTCTTTAAACTGGAAACAGCAGACCCCGAAGTCTTTAAACTGGAAACAGATGACCTCTAAGTCGTTAAACTGGAAACAGTCGACCGCCACGTCATTAAACTGGGAATAATCGACCTCTAAGTCGTTAAACTGGGAATGTAAAAAAAAAATATATATATATATATATATATATATATGTAAATAAACAAAAAATGTGTAAATAAAAGAAAAATAAAGAAAAGCCGAAATGATGGGGCAACTGCGAATAAAAGCCGAAATGATAGGGCAATCGCGACCTTCGCGATAAGAAAAGCTGAAATGATAGAGCAATCGCGGTAAAACAAAAACAAAAACAAAAAAATCAAGGGCGGATGATGAGTTGCTCCTGGCATTATTCCAGTGCAGCAATGCAGACGCCAACAAAAATCCGATTTTCCAAAATTCCCCCGGCCCTACGGTTAGTCCCTAAATTGACTACCGTATACAATCCACGGGCTCAAATAATTCTCAGCATCTCCATGCCCCACTGCAACCACCAGCTATGCGGCTGGTCTCCGCCTTTGGAATTATGCTCCATTGGGAAGACCCACTCATGTGTCCTGGCACATGTGCTTCAGTGTTAACAACGCCGAGGCCGACCCCTATCCCGAAATTCCAAATCAATCCAATAGACCACCACGTCTTTAAAACTGGAAACAGATGACCACCACGTCGTAAAACTGGAAACAGATGACCTCTAAGTCATTAAACTGGAAACAATCGACCACCACGTCGTTAAAACTGGAAACAGATGACCACCACGTCGTTAAACTGGAAACAGATGACCTCTAAGTCGTTAAACTGGAAACAGTCGATCTCTAAGTTATTAAACTGGGAACGAGGGAAATCCACTCATGTGTCCTCACGATACATGAGGAGAACAAACCTTTGTGGGATCCTTACGACTCACAAAGGAAAAACACCCTTAGGAATCCTCACGACTCCTAAGGAGAAAATACACCTGCGGGATCCTTACGACTCTCAGGGAGAAAATGCTTTACCCTCACGGCCCATAAAATTGAAAAGTCTTAGGCGACAGGGATCTAAACCTGTCTCCTAAGCCATCGCTCCCCAACCCCAAAGCGGCGAATGATGAGTCGCTCCTGGTACCATATTCCAGTGTAGCGATGCAGACGCCAACCAAATTCCAAATCCCATACCCCAACGGAGAATGATGAGTCGCTCCCGGTACCACATTCCAGTGCAGCGATACAGACGCCAACAAAGTCCTGAAAGTTTTCCGGCCCTACGGTCTGGATCATACATCCTGCAAAACCGTATACAATCCACGGGCGTAAAACAATCCCGATCTCTCCCAAAAAAAATGCACTCGCAAAGTCCTCTCGACTTTGTGAGGAGAAAATTCCCGCGTGAGATCCTTACGACTTACAAAGGAGCAATACACTTGGGAGTCCCCATGACTCCTACGGAGAAAATACACTTACGGGATCCTTACGACCCGTAGGGAGAAAATGCTTTGTGAGACCCTTACGGCTCACAAAATGGAAAAGCCTTAAGTGACAGGGAACTAAACCTGTCTCCTAAGCCTCCAATTCCCAAATCCTCTCAAAGACAGATGATGATTTGCTCCTGGTACCATATTCCAGTATAGCGATGCTGATGTCAACTTAAATCAAACAAATCAAACCAACCAATTCCAACATCGACCTCTGCGTCAAACCAGCAGACACTCCGTCTCGGGGAAACGTCCAACAGTGACACTCCGTACCGGGGAAACGTCCAACAGCAGACACTCCGTGCCGGGGACACGTCTGCAAGCGACACTCTGCATTGGGGAAACGTCCAACACAGACACTCCACATCAGGGAAACGTCCAACAACGACACTCCGTGCCAGGGAAACGTCAAGCAGACACTCCGTGCCGGGGACACGTCAACCAGCGACACTCTGCACCGGGGAAACGTCCAACACAGACACTCCGCATCAGGAAAACGTCCAAAAACGACATTCCGTGCCGGGGAAACGCCAAGCAGACACTTCGTGCCAGGGACACGTCAACCAGCGACACTCTGCATCGGGGAAACGTCCCACACAGACACTCCGCATCAGGGAAACATCCAACAACGATACTCCGTGCTGGGGAAACGTCAAGCAGACACTCCGTGCCGGGGACACGTCAGCAAGCGACACTCTGCATCGGGGAAATGTCGAACACAGACACTCCGCATAAGGGAAACGTCCAACAACGACACTCCGTGCCGGGGAAACGTTAAGAAGACACTCCGTGCCGGGGACACGTCAACCAGCGACACTCTGAATTGGGGAAACGTCGAAGACAGACACTCTGCATCGGGGAAACATCCAACAACGACACTCCGTGCCTGGGAAACGTCAAGCAGACACTAGGTGTTGGGGACACGTCAACCAGCGATACTCTGCATCGGGGAAACGTCCAACACAGACACTCCGCATCAGAGAAACGTCCAACAACGACACTCCGTGCCGGGGAAACGTCAAGCAGACACTCCGTGCCGGGGACACGTCAACCAGCGACACTCTGCATCGGGGAAACATCCAACACAGACACTCCGCATCAGGGAAACGTCCAACAACGACACTCCATGCCGGGGAGACGTCAAGCAGACACTCCGTGTCGGGGACACGTCAAGCAAACACTCCGTGCCAGGGACAAGTCAGCAAGCGACACTCTGCATCGGGGAAACGTCCAACATAGACACTCCGCATCAGGGAAACGTCCAACAACGACACTCCGCCTCGGGGAAACGTCAGCCAGCGACACTCCGTACGGGAAACACGTCTACCAGATCGCTCCGGATTAGAGCGTCGACTGTCCATGTCGCAAAAAAGGCAGAGCAGGCTTCCTACAAAGCAGGAACCAGATCACTCCGGGCCAGGGAAACGTCTACCACGGACACTCCGTCTCGGAAACGCATCAAGCGTCGACCGTCCATGTTGCAATAAGGGCAGTGCGGGCTTCCTACAAAGCAGGAACCAGATCACTCCGGGCCAGTGAAACGTCTACCACGGACACTCCATCTCGGAGACGCATCAAGCGTTGACCGTCCATGTCATAAAAAGGGCAGTGCATCCCAAAAGGTGTGAACCAAAAGCAAGTCGCCTCCACGCAAAAGAAGATCCATCAATTTCATGCACACGACCCACATATGCTATGTGCATTTATTGATGGGGGGCAATTTGTTGGGGTAAAAATTTACACCCCGGTTGACCAGGTCAAAATCAATGTCAACCCTAAGCCAAGTGGGCTCAAGCCCAGGTCAAGCGGGCCCATGTCCAAGTCGAGCCCGCAGTCAGCCTCCCCATGCCAACAACAAAATCATGTAATAAATAATTTTTATGTAATTGTTTATGCATGAATGTAAACAAAATGGGCATAAAGCCAATATTTTGAAAGCCCATGGCTTATTTGCAAAAATAAAATGGCACATGAGCCATGGGATGGTTAAAATGCCATTTTTGTAAAGCCCAAGGGGCTATATGTAAATATGTAAGCCTATATAAGGCAACATGATGATGAATAAAGCATACACTTTTCATTCCCCTCAAAAAAACCTAGGGTTCTTTGTGCCTCCTGCTCCTTCTCCAAGGTTCTAAACCTTCTCATTTCTTTTGAATTAAATCAAGAGTTTCACTCTTTCTCTTCCAAAACTAAGTAGTTTTCCACAACAAAACCCACAAAGGGGAACTCAGATCTCCCATCAGATCTCAAAAAGGAGTGATTTTTAAAATCTCCTACTTCTTGATCTTCAAGATCCGGCCAAACAACAGGAGGAAGAAGAAGAACCCCCTTCATCAGCTTCAAAACATCCCAGGAGTTTAACTCCATACATATATACATAATAAATATTTCCTTTCTGAAGCATAGCTTCTGTTTCTTAGGCTAAAAGCCTCCTTTTCTCGCCGGCGCTCAAGCCCAGAGCGCTCGTGTGCCGACATATGGCACGCTTGCGCTCGAGCGCTCAGCGCTCGAGCGCAAAACGCCCACGTGCCGACACGTGGCGCGCTTGCGCTCAAGCGCAAGCGCTCGAGTGTAGATCGTCCCGGTGTCGATACGTGGCGCGCTTGCGCTCCAGTGCAAGCGCTCGAGCGCAGGTCGCCCCCGTGACGACACGTGGTGCGCTTACGCTCGAGCGCAAGCGCTCGAGCGCAGGTCGCCCCCGTGCAGACACATGGCGCGCTTGCCCTCCAGCGCAAGCGCTCGAGCGCAAGTCATCCCGTGCCGACACGTGGCGTGCTTGCGCTCTTGCGCAAGCGCTCGAGCGCAAGTCGCCCCCGTGGCGACACGTGGCGTGCTTCCGCTCAAGCGCCCAGCGCTCAAGCGCAGAGCGCCCACGTGCTGACACGTGGCACTCTAGCGCCTGAGTGCACAACACCTAGGCGCACAGCGTCCAAGGTGCTGCCCCACGCATCCTTTGGATGTCTTTTCCCCTTTTTATATATATTCATGTATATATATACATATGTATACATATTTACACACACACGTACTCCACGACACTGTCCCTGTTAGAAAAAAATTTCTAACGGGGCGCTACCCCCGCACCCCGCAAAGGGGCTGCTAGCCCCCTTGACCCCCAGCCCCCTATCCGGGTAGCGGGACTCCCGTATAAAACTCTGCGTGGCTCCCGATATACCCAAAACCCCCTTTCAAAACACATCACACGCACACTGCACATTGAGTTCGCATGACCAGTTTAACCCGTCAATCGGAGGTTCCCTCGCTCCAAAGGCGAGGGGTAATTAACGGCAGCTTAGTTCGCGGCTTCCAGAGATTCAGATCCCCACAATCATTAAACCCTGGCCTACCCTAGGCAGGGAGAATCTGTAGTGCGCCTGACAAGCGCGCGCGTATTCCCATCTCAATGGGGTGACGAAAAACACCCTACACGTATATGTTATATTAGTCGGTTATATGTAATATAGCCGGATTTTCGGATCAAGTGTTAATTCTATAATTTAATGTATAATTATATATGTGATATATTACATTACGTCAACTAATATAAGCTCGCTTTATTGATTCATTTCCTCACTGGATAATACATTGATGTATATGCGATATATGTTAATTGTATTATTTTCTTTTCTTACAAAATATATTGTATATGTGATATATAATATTGTAACATGTTAGGGTTACAAATGCAACATGGTTTTAGAGTTTAAACCTAGTTAGGATTTAGATTAGGGTTAAGCTTTGGATGAGCTTTCATGAACCTTCATAAAGGTTTGACTTTTGTCTTCATCCTTTTATATTTTGTGAAGATATTTGTTAACCCAACCCAAACCCTTAACCTATGGTTTATTCTCTACAAGGGTTAAGCCTTTCATTCTTAACCCATGGTTGCAATTGTAACCACAACAATAATTCATTATTCATCATAAAAGGTTTAGCTTCTTCTTCTTCTTCTTCTTCTTTCTCTTGAAAAAGCTTCACTAGGTTTTATGTTTGTGATGATTAAGTGTGAGAAATTGAAAACAAAAGAGAGAGAGATTTCTACTTCATCATCCTCATCTATTCTAGCCACTTAGATTAGGGTGTTCACTTCTCTAATAAGTTTATTAGTGAAGTGTAAGCTTGGGTTAGAGATTCTTCAAGGTAGATCAACTTAGATCAAGAAGACTTCAAGCAAGATGTATCATTCACCGCTTGGAGCCTCACGAGAGTCAGAGTTCTTGATGATCGCAGCGAAGGGACCTCAACATGGAGCTTATGAAGCGAAGGAACGGACTACAAAGGTTGTAATCCTAATCTCTTTAGTTCTTTGTATGTGATACAAACTTGTTACCCTAGAATTTCTAGTAAAGATTCATAGTTTGCTTGCTTTGCACCTCTCTAAATTTTAAAGTGGCATGAGTGATGCTACCAAATCCTAGACTAGGTGCAAGGGAAGCCTAACAGTGGTATCAGAGCCAAGCTAGAATTTTAGGCACGGTGTTAAAACAAATACGAAAACGAAATCGACTCCGAAATACGGTATTATGAAACCCATATTTTGCTCTCTGTAAATTTTTAAAAAGGTCCTTTAAAATTTTTTCAAACAAGTGCAGAATGATATATGGGCCATCTTATGAACATGGGTGAAATACGGGGGAGGGTGCTCAGATTTTGGCCGAGCACCAAGCTACGGATTCCTGCCTGGCCGGCCCCTCTGCCTCCCCCCTCCCGTATTCCCCCTGTGCTCTCATGTCTCCATTTTGGGTTTCCTAGTATTGTTTATTTAGCCCAATTTTCATGTGATGATTAGTTTGACCTGGGGCTAATTCGTAGTGCTTCGTAGTCATATAATTTAACACTGTATTGGTAACCTTGACAATTTTTAGCAGTTCGATCGAACTTCACACATCACATTTTGTACCCCGCTGAAATTTCCAAGTGTTGTAATTTTCCGAAGTTGATTATATTCGTAAAATCATGCAAGTACCCCTATGGACCCTCTAGAAGACTATACTAACCTTAACTCGATTCTATGCCCACGGAACCGCGATCGAACCCTAGGGTTTGCCGTAGTTCCGTGGTGTCATAGGTGAGGCATTGGTTAACTCCTTCTACGGCTGGTCCAGAGACACTAAGGCAAGTTTTAACTTTGCTCAAGTGTTGAACTCATGGGGATAATTTGTGAGTGTATGTTGATTCGATCGAAATGTTAAACATCGTCTTGATATTCTATGATTGTGATACAATATATGGAATTCAAATTGTTAGGCATGAAATCTGTAATATGTGATATTTCGGGTTTACGATGTCTAAGGTGTTTTTGGATTCCAAATGTTATAGTTTTTCACTTTTCTTTTCTGCGACCGTAAGTGTAATATGTGGGGTATTGCCGGCTTTGTTGCTATACATCAACGACAATCGGGATACGCATACTTGTTTACGTTGATGATATAAGATATTATGTGTTGCTGTGATATGTTATATTGGATCGTCGTGTTCTGAATAGCCGGGGTTTTTATATGAGATGAGGGTTTTTATTTTCATTCATGTAAAATTCATTGTATGTAATATTCTTTTATTGGGGCACTTCCGGGTTGAGATTGATGTCACCATTGTATATTATTTACTTTTCCGCATTAGGATAGACCCGAGGAGCGGAGCATAAGTAACCGGGTTCTAGGGTACAGTAGGAGGCCATCTCGAGGAGTCGAGACCGGGTCTCCTGACCCTGGAATTGACAGTGTTACTTACCACTCACGTAGTGGTCTAGAGATGTGGGTTTGGCTATTCATCGCGACCGTGGAATCCGTGTTTTATACAGGCTCGATATAAAACACGAACCTCCTAGTATATCCAATATTTCATATGTATCTTCTGCTGCTGATATACTGTGATGTGATCATATTATATGTGTGAGACGAATGCTTTATTATTGTATATATGATATATAATAAACATTGCTTATGTTTTGCACCCGCGCTAGTCCCGTTCAGGTATGTCGTTAGTTAAGTAACCTGACAGTGCATAACGGAATATTGTGGCGAATGCGGATGGCATAAGCGTACGTTGTATTTTCGTTTCTTCTGTGATGCTTAGGAAGCATAAATGATGGGATTTATTAATGAGATTAATAAAAGAAAATAAACTAAAAAGATGTCGTAGAATCAAATTTTCAAAAAGGGTAGCTACAGTTTTTGCTTTGCATAGTGGTATATGTGATATACCCTACACCTTATTCGATGAGGAAAGAGCAGAGATCCCTTCACCGGGAGTGACCTCTTTAGCATGTAAGTCTACGGTAGCGCCCCGACCGTCTTTCAGAAGCCAAATGCGGAACAAAAACTTTTATAACTGGCGCTATCGCATACTATAACCCGGATCTGCCATTAACGCTAAACTAACAAACTACAAAGTGGGTATAAAGGTTATACCGAACAATCCGAGTCCTTCATTCTTGAACCATCATCCCACGCTCTGTTGCGGCTGCTCCGATCTCCTGGCTCCTCGTCGAGGTGGCATCACATCAACGGATCATCAAACAGGCTCCCGCCTCTGAACCGAGACAACTCGGACATGAAGTTTGATAGCCGACATGTCCAAGATTGATGAGAGAATGAGTAGAACACTTTGTCTTGCTTCATCCAAAGCCATGGATGAACGGTTAATGAAGTTGCCTTTTGAATCGGGTAAACGAGAAATGATGATACAAATTTTCATGAACTAAATCCATAATCTTTTTAATCAACAACCATAATCCATCCAAGAAGGGGCCGGCCACAATATGAAGTGGAGAGGTGAGTGTAGGAGAAAGGGGGGTGACCATAATAGAAGGATATCCTCACAAAAGATCTTAGTAAGAACAAAAGCACATTAATGCAAACTCCACTTTGCATAAAACATTAAATGCAAAATTTTGACTCACTAAATCTAGTCACCATTCTAGAATCTTCTAGAAGCTTCCACACTCATGACTCACCCTCATGACTCACCCATAAGAAAAAGATAAATCCGCATTAAAGCGAATGTTTAAGACGGGTGATAGAAAACTGGCAACTTCCAAAAGCGATCCCGAAACGAATTTCAGGATAACCCCGTAACTGTATTAACATATCCGTATTTGTATTACGACCGAATACAAATGCAACTGAGACAAAGATATTATATCTACACAGTATAATACATGGATCCGGCTTAAACCAAAACCCACCAGTATTATCTGCCCGAAATATGACATGTGCGTAAACGCACGTGCATTTTCCGAACCCTACCATAAAACCATACGGCCTCTATAACGTTTCGCCCGAACTTGGGAAGCTATCTGTGGTGGACTCTAATGACTCATCAGTACCCTGGCAGTGGGTTTAACCACAAGCACGTCAGCGGCACTAGCAGTGCGTAACGGCTGCCCATGTACTGACCTCAAGGGAAGCCGATGAGCGAACTCATCCTGGAACCCTACTGAGCCTAACAGTGACAATATAGATACAGTCCGGTCTGTTCGTCTATGAGTATCGCATATCGGGCTTAGGGGGCTGGTAACGTCAGACCCCCAATAGCGGTATAAGTCATGTCGGAGACAAGCCCTGAACACCCTGAGAAACTACTGGACTACTTACTAGTAATTCTCACCTGCCTTGGCCAAGGACTTGGTGTAATGGCTTTCCTAGACACAGCACGATCTCACCCCCAATACCGGGAGAGGCGAATCCCCTGCCGATCCGCTCACCTGCCTCCATGTGGCTTGGGACTGTACCCAAAAAATACCTGTTTGCACGACTCCTTTGAGCCGTGGTAGGGTAGAAATCAAAGCACAGTGGGAACTCACACGAGACAAATGACGACCTCAGGTCGATAAACTAACCTATACACATGTCACCAGGGAACTGCTATCTGACGCTAGGTATAATACGAACTAGCAGGTTCCCGGCGAGTCCTGTCCGGTGTACTCATAACCCAATGAGCACCTGTATACATCTTAGGTGATCCAACTGACACCAGTGGCTTGTGAGACTGGTCACCGCCCCTCGTCGGGATCTCGACTGTATACACTAGTCTACTCCGGAGTATCGATGCCCTGTCTCGAAACTCCCACGACTAGGCACCACTATTAAGGATGTGCTTATAGACTACCCAACTCTCACGTATATGATCTCCATCATACTGTTGGTAGTCAAGCAAGATCCTAAGGGCTCTGTCAACGTGTAATAGTGATCAGTCATCTGAACCTGTACACGACTGATAAAGGCAAACCAGATAGCAAACTATCATCTCGAGTAAGACTGTCCTACCGGTATAGGTCCTCCTCAATCATTGCAATCACATACCTGTGATCCAATAATTGACTTTGAGGGCACTATATCCAACAATCTCCCACTTGCACTTAAGGCTAATTATTGCGATGTCGCATACTCACAGGCCGTGTGATACCGGACATCCAACTCCTCTACTAATCAATTTCACAAAGCCCGTTTGTAAAACTCTTGTGTTCGAGAAATAACCTCAATGAGTGGATCCGCCCTAATGTTTCTTTCTATGTCTCTCTTAATCTCAAGTTCGCGGAGAAAGCCATCTCTCGAATCGAGTAATACCTATCTTAGAATATATCTGGATATCTGATGGGACCTAGTTCATAAATGAACTCCAAATCCAAACTTCATAGACTGTATCATCAACTGAACCTAATCAGTATCCTGCACCATGCCTCCCACAGTATCCGTTTGGAACACCTGTCCATAATATTGCCCCCTTCGTCAGAGGGAAAACTATAACTCTGACAATCACTTTGTCATCCATGTCACCTTTGAAGCCTGGAATGATAACCGTCTCCGAAGGAGGATGCCATCATCAAATCCGTAGAACATTCACTTATGTTCTAAAACTGCTTCCTTATGTTTCTCAAGGATCGGATTAATACAAACTTATCGCATCTAGTGCAAAAACAACATCTGGTGTTGTACTTGACATCTCACGATTGACTCAATTGCCTGAGCAAGTGATCTTACAATCATGCACATCCCTCTCCCCTTTAGTCTGTAAGACACCTTTAGAGAGGGTAACTCCATCACCTGCAGGTACACCACCATGGCAGGAGTCATCTATTCTAAAAACTATCAGAATACTGTCAAAGTACCCACATTGGGAAACTACCCAAATCTAGATCTAGAAACCAGAATGTCTTATATTATATCCATATCCTGTCTGGAGAAACAACTGTGTGACGACCACAGTACAACCGATCGTAGTATAGGAATTTTACTTCCTACTCTGTGTATGTCATCCAAATACCAGGACATCACAACCTACTACCTTCTTAACAGATCCATCCCCTATTCTGATGAAGTCAAACCTATGACTGTCACATCAAAAATAGATAATCTATCTCCGCTATAACTGCTCAAGTCTATAAATAGACATAAGCTACTTGCCCACTATGCTTCCGCTTCTCCCACTGACTACAACAACCCTCTGGCAGAATAATATATACGTGCACTTCTAAAGCTAGTTTAGAACAACGCTATACTTAACCTCCTGCCGGGTCTCATAGCGTGGAACAACAGTACTGTTAAGTCTGGGTAAACAAGAACCTCCCTGTCACCGTCATTGAGGCTACCGGAGTACCTCTCGGGTGCCTGAGGTTTACCCACCATATCTGCGGAGTGGCTATTGGAATGTCAAACCTGATTGAATCTTTAGGTCCTATTAAATTTTCCGTAATCGTTTACGGTTCTGGAATCACTTCCAGTTCTACTATACTCCCACTACTGTTTTCTGAAAAAAAAATCCATTTTACTAAAACTGTGGCGAGTTAAGAACAATATCACTATTGATCTTCCAGATGGTAGAAAGTCAACCCTCGACATAGCCCAGGTCAACCTACAAACTGCCATTACAGAAACGTGCCTTGAGTTATCCAGAGTCTGGTTTTAAGCATAAGCTGGACAACTCCCCGTACCTTAACATCGTTAAGATATGAACCATTCTATATCCAATATAGAAACTTTGGCACTTACTTAATTGGAACTAGATTCTAATCATGCAGCTGTCTCCAGTGTATATCAACTTAATAGAGAGAGGCTAATCAGCATTAATCAACTTAGGAATCCATCCAATTATGATTAACCTGAAAGAGAAACAAGTTTCTCCAAACCATTACTATCAACTGAATACCAATCACAAGAATCTACATCTTCGATCTCTTTGAAGAATCCCGATACTTGCGACATCTGGTTCTCTACTTTATTCCTATACCCACAACTTCTCAAAACTTAGACCTTGTATTTCTACGAAACACTTGTCTAAAAACTAGAGAAGTCATAAGTAAACAGAACATAGTACGAGGACCAACCCCTTTGTCCTGATGGACACTGGACAACATACAATACTCTGTATAAGTCCGTTGAGTTGAATAACTCAAAACCTGTGCATCGTAGGTTGAAAACTGTACTTATGGTTAAGAACTACTCCGTTGTTCAATGCTCCTTACCCAATCATCAACTGATATAGGTAAATGTCATCGACATAATATCAAAAAGTTATATCTCACTTTATAAAAATAAACGTACAGATATATCATTTTGAAATTGGTGCACAACAACGGATACTCAAAACCAAATACATGCCTGCCGGCAATAACCCAGGCGACTTCCTCAAATATCACCAATTACAACGAATTCCGATATAATGAGGATGATCACCTAATTCCCAATAACTTACTCCCACTCATCATCTGTAAAACCATACAGATGTGAGAATCATACCTGGTAAATACATACCCTGGAGTAAGTATCTAATCGGGAAAACAGTTTTCCTTTAAGAGTGCACTGAAACATGAAAATGTTTCGTTGGGGTTTCCTGGTATTCCTAGTAATGCCTCTTCCATAATCCAATTCATGACTGTAACCGTATATTTCTTTGCCATCTCTCCAAATCCCTTTATTTGTCTTTAGTCGTTACCTTCTGTACACCATCGTTAGGCTAAATTGTTTTCTTCCTTCCCTACCGTTCAGCACTAGCCTATGGTTTGGAAGAAGACTATCCAATAAGTATAATAGGTGTACCCTCCTAAACCAAGGAGCACTCGTAAATTGAGAGAAGGTGATGACAAAAGACAACTGAATAATACCTTATTCTATTTCTCCCGAACTGGGGAAAAAAGCAAAGGTGAAATAAGAGTGGCGATGAAGTACGCGGTTTGGTCGTGATAGCAGTCGCAATTTACTTTGCCCTCTTTCTAATCCATTTATTTTGTCTTTACTTATTACCTTCTGTACACCCTACTTAGGCTAATTATTTTTCTTCATTCCCTACCTTTCAGCACCTGCCTATGGTTTGGAAGAAGACTATCCAATAGGTGTAATAGGTGTACTCTCCTAAACTAAGGAGCCCTCGCAACCTGAGAGAAGGTGATAATAAAAGACAACTGAATAAACCAATTCTATTTCTCCTGAACCTGGATCCATCTTCGAAGAAGTCCCTTCGAGTTCGTATATAACCATACGATGGATCTTTCCAATGGAAGTGGATGTCCGTAGTAATACGGGGTGTTCTGAGAAATGCAAAGGGTAAAAGAATGAGTGGCAATGACTTATACAACTTAGACAATCCAAAAGCCAGTATTTTAAGAAGGTGCGGTCAACTTGGTCACTGAGTCATAGTCTAGGGTCGGTCAAAGGTTGCTGCCAAAGAGAGAGAAAAGAAACACTCTGCGTGCACTCTAACCTAGATTAGAATGGTTATCACTTTATCTAATCCGAAAACCTCCCACTTTACTGTCAAATTCTCCTCCAAGCCTAAAAGAAGAATCAATCGGGATCACCCGAAGAGTAAACCAACTCATCAGTGGGAATCGGGATCCAACACTCATCGTATGATAACGTGACGGAATCCACTCACGTTATCACACTCCAGAAGGTATGCGCATGCCTGGTAAGTTTCAGTTTCTTTAGAAACTCTCGTTATGATTTTTACCCCATGTTCTTATGACCTTGACGAAAGCCAACAAATCATAAGTCGCATGTCAAGTTCTGCCCGTCATTATCTTGTTAATTCGAACCCACCCGTACATGCCCTTGACAAAAGCCAACAAGGTAATACGACTGTCCCAAACCAACTCATCTATCTATGCAACAAATGAATACCCCAGCAGCTACCAAACACTATGCCTTGACGAAAGCCAACAAAGATAGCTTGAATACTACTGACCATCCATAAGAAATGACGGAGGGCTAGGGCTGGTTTTTGGCGAAAAACCATTAACGTCATGAACTTGATCTCGTTGAAGGAACCTGATAGCTTTTTATAAAAATATTGTGGCGAAAACCTTTGCTAAAGAGGTCACTCCCGGTGAAGGGATCTCGGCTCTTTCCTCGTGGAATGAGGTGCAGGATTTTCCAACTGAATACCGCGATGAAAAGCAACATGTAATCGACTATAGTGAAGTTATTACCCTGACACGAACTTCTGCCCAAGGGGTCACTCTCGGTGAAGGGATCTCGGCCCTTGCCTCGTCGAATGAGGTGCAGGATATTCCAACCGAATACCACTGTGCAAAACAAAAGAAAACGTCTTTGTAATAACACTTTTTAAAATTGTTCCAACAACATCCAAACAGGTTTGTTTTCCTTTGTATTGATCAAAATCAACGCAGTCCCATCAATTAATCATACCAGAAAAGAACGAAAATAAAATGTACGTATATGCCATCCGCATTCGCCACTGGGTCCCGTCATCACCCGTTAGGTTACATAACTAACGACAGAGCGGGGACTGGACTAGCGCGGGTGCAAAACATATACAACATCTACTAGTATATATACCAATATACAATAATCACTCCAGGCGTGATAATATGCAACATTACAGAAAAGTAATAAGCATCACAGAACAATACAGATAATCTAGGATCCTCGGGTTTCACAGAGACACTACTGAAACCCGACGTTCCCCTTGTCGTATGGATAGCCTGTGCAATGAAACTTAGACCCCTACGGGTGCGGCAAGTTACCCGCCAAAACCTGAAGCGAGGCAGCCCCCTACAGCAAAGTGAATGGACCACCATGCACTTCACGGAATCCGGTAACTTGCGCACCCCTCCTTGGGTCAACCTGTACCCACTACGAGTGCGGCGAATAGTCTGCCAATTCTAGAGTGAGGCCCCACTGCTTCTCAAAGCCATGAGATGCGGACCCGTTGCCCTCCAGAACCCGGCTATCCGTGCACTCCGTCGTGGGGTAAACCTAGTACAGAAATGAAAAATATGTACAACGGATACATCGACCTCAGCCCGGTCGTGCCCCAAAAGAATATTATACAAACAGGCAGTGACGACAGTCCACATGTTGGACGCTTGCCCCACAATATCAAATGTACAAATAAATCCAAACTGCACTACCATTGCACACTGCTATCCACCACGACAAATCCGCAACATCACAGCACAACACAGAACATCAACGCGAATGCCACGTTCGCAAATCCGTCTAAAAGGACTATAGCAATTAGACAAAATTTACCGCTCGAATGACATTCACGGTCGGAGATATAATGTAAGTACTGTAAACTAACAAGTTTAAAATTTCGATCGACAAAACTTCCCGAAGTGGGCCCCACGTACCTCTGCTGTACAGTAACAAAATCTGGGCCCAAAACAAACATTCCAGAAACCACAATTTCCCATGAAGAACACACTGTAGAATTTTGGTGCACTGTAGCCACTAAATGGCTGCGGAACCGCGGCCAAACCCTGATTTGTGCGGCGGTTCCGCGGCCGTACTGTAGCTTCAGACGACCAAATTTCACCAGAATTCTTAGAAAAGCCTGCTCGATTTTCTGAGATGCTCAAAATAATTTTTAGACCAGTTTTTAAAATCGACAGAAACTTTTCACAGAAAAATGCGGTTTTCGAAAATCTGTTCGATCGTTTTTTTAAATGCGTTAGAACAAGTTAGTAAAGCTTAATGGCGTGGCTCTGATACCATGTAAGTCTACGATAGCGCCCCGGCCGTCTTTCAGACGCCAAATGCGGAACAAAAACTTTTATAACTGGCGTTGTCGCATACTATAACCCGGATCTGCCATTAACGCTAAACTAACAAACTACAAAGTGGGTAGAAAAGTTATACCGAACAATCCAAGTTCTTTATTCTTTAACCATCATCCCATGCTCCGTTGCGGCTACTCCGATCTCCTGGCTCCTCGTCGATGTGGCACCACATCTACGGATCTTTAAACGGGCTCTCGCTTCTGAACCGAGGCAACTCGGACATGAAGTTTGCTAGCCGACATGTCCAAGATTGATGTAGAGAATGAGTAGAACACTTTGTCTCGCTTCATCCAAAGCTATGGATGAACGGTTAATGAAGTTGCCTTTTGAATCGGGTAAATGAGAAATGATCATACAAATTTTCATGAACCAAATCGATAATCCTTTTAATCAACAACCATAATCCATCCAACAAGGGGCCGGCCACTATATGAAGAGGAGAGGTAAGTGTAGGAGAAAGGGGGGTGACCATAATGGAATAATATCCTCACAAAAGATCTTAGCAAGAACAAAAGCACATTAATGCAAACTCCACCTTGCATAAAACATTAAATGCAAAATGGTGACTCACTAAACCTAGTCACCATTCTAGAATCTTCTAGAAGCTTCCACACTCAAGACTCACCCTCATGACTCACCCACAAGAAAAAGATAAATCCGCATTAAACCGAATGTTTAAGACGGGTGATAGAAAAATAGCAACTTCCAAAAGCAATCCCGAAACGAATTTCAGGATAACCCCATAACTGTATAAACATACCCGCATTTGTATTACGACCGAATACAAATGCAACTGAGACAAAGATATTATATCTACACAGTATAATACATGGATCCGGCTTAAACCAATGCCCACCAGTATTATTTGCCTGAAATATGACACGTGCGTAAACGCACGTGCATTTTCCGAACCCTGCCATAAAACAATACGGCCTCTACAACGTTTCGCCCGAACTTAGGAAACTATCTGTCGGGGACTCTAATGACTCATCAGTACCCTGGCAGTGGGTTTAACCATAAGTACGTCAGCGGCACTAGCAGTGCGTAACGGCTGCCCATGTACTGACCTCAAGGGAAGCTGATGAGCGAACTCATCCTGGAACCCTACTGAGCCTAACAGTGACAATATAGATACAGTCCGGTCCATTCGTCTATGAGTATCGCATATCGGACCTAGGGGGCTTGTAACGTCAGACCCTCAATAGCGGTATAAGTCATGTCGGAGACAAGCCCTGAACACCCTGAGAAACTACTGGAATACTTACCAGTAATTCTCACCTGCCTTGGCCAAGGACTTGGTGTAATGGCTTTCCTAGACACAGCACGATCTCACCCCCAATACCGGGAGTGACGAATCCCCTGCCGATCCGCTCACCTGCCTCCATGTGGCTCGGGACTGTACCCAAAAAATACCTGTTTGCACGACTCCTTTGAGCCGTGGTAGGTAGAAATCAAAGCACAGTGGGAACTCATACGAGACAAATGACGACCTCAGGTCGATGAACTAACCTATACACATGTCACCAGGGAACTGCTATCTGACGCTAGGTATAATACCAACTAGCAGGTCCCCGGCGAGTCCTGTCCGGTGTACTCATAACCCAATGAGCACCTGTATACATCTTAGGTGATCCAACTGACACCAGTGGCTTGTGAGACCGGCCACCGCCCCTCGTCGGGGTCTCGACTGTATACACTAGTCTACTCCGGAGTATCGATGCCCTGTCTCGAAACTCCCACGACTAGGGACCACTATTAAGGATGTGCTTATAGACTATTGTTGGTAGTCAAGCAAGATTCTAATGGCTCTATCAACGTGTAATAGTGATCAGTCACCTGAATCTATACACGACTGATAAAGGCAAACCAGATAGCAAACTATCATCTCGAGTAAGACTGTCTTATCGGTATAGGTCCTCCTCAATCATTGCAATCACGTACCTGCGATCCAATAATTGACTTTGTGGGCACTATATCCAACATAGCAAAACTGGCAGATGTTATAAACTTACGGTTTAGATTTTGATTGCTTCTATAGTTCTTGCTTTGCAAAGCAATATTTGTGAAATATCCTGCACCTTATTCGATAGGGAAAGAGCCGAGATCCCTTCATCGGGAGTGACCTCTTTAGCGAAACTAAAAAGGCCTCAAAAACACTCCTTTTCAAAATCACCTATTTCTACAACGATATCAAGTTCATTACGCTCATGTTTTCAGAAAAAACTGCGTAACCCTCCGACATTTCAGATAGATACTACTTAGTATTCATGCTACGTTTGTTGGCATGCATCAAGGCGTAGTGTGCGGTAGGTAACTAGTGCTTATCTGTTAATATGAGATGTGATTGGATTAGGGTAGTCGTACGACTTTGTTGTCCTGTGTCAAGGATCATGAGGGTGGGTTTAATTCAATCAAGAAATGTACGGGATGAACTTGACCAGCGGACTATAGTTTGTTGGCCTGCGTCAAGGTCATGGGACGCTAGGGGTAAAAGCATTATCGGGAATTTCAAGTATTGAAATTTGCAATGAGATTACATACCTCCTATGAGATAGTTGGATTCCGATACCCACTGCGAGTAACAGTTACTCCTGGGAGAATTTTACACAAGACAATTAGCCGATCAAGTAGGTGTCTAGAAAGGTGTAAACGGGGTTATACCTCTGGGAAAACGAGGTTTATTCTAATTAGGTCCGTGCAAGAGCACGGGGAACCTCCCTCAAAGTACCAACACTAGTCTGGCCGAAAGATTGGCGAACTTGTAAGGTGTAATTAATCCCGGCTAGTCTTACCTTTTAGGGTTTTAAGGAAGATTTGATAAAAAGCAGTGGGAGCCATCCTGATTAGATAAGATAATAACCAATCTAATCTTGTAAGAGCATACGCTAAAGTGTTTTCTTCTCTCTCTCCAAGTAGACACCATGTCAGGCCTTGATCAAGATAATAATATGGATGTATTGACCGAACCCGCTTATTATACTGAGCAGGGGAACATTGGTCCCGCTCCCAATTATAATTGTTATAAGCCCGAGCAGGGAATAGGAGAATATCTGGATTCTCACGCCGCCCAGACGAAGAATAAGCATGCTGATGCATCTTCTTCGGGTGTGTTAGTTATTGAGAACTATTTCTCAGTTCACTCTACATCCTGGATATTAGATACCGGATCGGGATCCCATATATGTAATATGTTACATGGGCTACGTAAAGGTAGGGAACTGGGAGAGGGTGATCATTCCGTAAGAGTAGGGAATTGTGCAAATGTTGCAGCCAAAGCAATTGGCAAATATCACCTTGTGTTACCAAATGGTAATACAATGATTCTCAATGAATGCTATTACATTCCGACCCTGGTATGCAATCTTATATCAGTTTTTTTATTGAGTAAAGAGGGATATAATTTTGTAGTACAGGATAATGTTATGAACATCTTCCTGAATCAAAAGTTGATTGGATCAGGCATGTTAAATAATGGCATATACGTTCTCAATCAAACTACAGAACTTAATGTGCAAAACACACACAAGAGGAAGAGTTCAGAAATGAACGAATCCTTCTTGTGGCATTGTAGGCTAGGTCATATCAATGCGACACGGCTAGCTAAGTTACATAAGGATGGATATTTGAATACGTTCGAATTTTCATCTTATGACACTTGCCAGTCATGTCTCAAAGGCAAGATGACCAAAACTCCGTTTAGTGGACACGGAGAAAGAGTTACAGAACTCTTGGGACTGATACATAGTGATGTATGTGGTCCTATGTCTACACATGCCACGAATGGTTCTTCCTACTTCATTACATTCACTGACGATCTCTCAAGATACGGATATGTGTTCCTAATAAAACACAAGTCTGAAGCTTTTGAGAAATTTAGAGAATATAAGAACGAAGTAGAGAACCAAATGGGTAAAAGTATTAAGATCCTTCGATCAGATCGAGGAGGAGAATACTCGAGCAATGAGTTCTGCGACTATCTAAAAGAGAATGGGATTCTCTCTCAGCTTACTCCTCCTTATACACCACAACACAACGGTGTATCAGAGCAGAGGAATCACACCCTATTGGATATGGTGCGCTCTATGATAAGAACTGCTATGTTACATATTTCCTTCTAGGGATATGCATTGGAAACAGCTGTAGACCTATTGAATATGGTTCCCACCAAATTTGTCCCAACCACTCCATATGAGATATGGAAAGGAAAGAGACCATATCTTAATTATGTTAAGATAGGGGGTTGTCCGGCATATGTGAAAACACAAAATCCGGACAAGCTCGAGGCAAGGTCTGTTCTGTGCAAGTTTATTGGATATCCCAAGAATTCGCGCGGGTATATCTTCTACCACACTGAGGAACAAAAGGTGTTTGTATCTCGGCATGCCACCTTTTTAGAAAAGGAATTTCTTGAAAAAGAAATTAGGGGCAATGAGGTAAAACTGGAAGAAGTTCCAGCTACACAAACTGCAACAGATGATTTGGTAGAACCAGAGGATTCAGTAGTTCCTGACGAACCCCAACCTCTCCGCCAATCTAGCAGGGTTCCTCATCCACCTAAGAGATACTATGGTTTTCTCGTAGATGGTGCGAGCGAGGATTGCATCATGGAAGATGATGACTCAAACTATCTTCGAGCAGGACATCATGAGTGGGGACTCTGTGAAGTGGCTGGATACAATGCGATCTGTGATGGAATCCATGTACACCAACAAAGTATAAATTTTGGAAGTTGCTCCTGAAGGGGTAAAACCCATTGGGAGAAAGTGGATCTTTAAGAAGAAACTTGGTGTAGATAGAAAAGTTGAGACTTACAAAGCTATACTTGTTGCAAAGGGTTTTCGTCAATGACCAGGTGTGAATTATGATGAAACCTTTTCTCCAGTGGCTATGCTTAAGTCCATCCGGATCTTACTTGCCATTGCTGCATACCATGACTACGAAATCTGGCAAATGTATGTTAAGACCGCCTTTCTAAATGGTGATTTAGAAGAGTGCATGTACATGACTCAGCCAGAGGGCTTCGTAGATAGTGGGAGTAGCGGAAAGGTGTGCAAGCTGCTTAAATCCATCTACGGGTTAAAGCAGGTATCGCGGAGTTGGAACATCTATTTTTATGTTGTAGTCAAAGAGTTTGACTTCATCAAGAACGTAGATGAACCCTGTATATACAAGAAGGTTGCAGAGAGTAAGGTCGTCTTCCTCGTATTGTACGTGGATGACATACTCTTGATAGGGAATGATGTTCCTATGCTGCACTCGGTCAAGCTCTTCTTATCACATAGATTCTCAATGAAAGATCTAGGTGATGCCTCCTGCATTTTGGGAATCAAGATCTATAGAGATAGATCTAAACGGATATTGGGATTGTCCCAATCCAGGTACATTGACACCATACTAAAGAGGTTTAGTATGGAAGAATCCAAGCGTGGGAACCAACCCACGATCTCTGGACTCACTCTCTCCAAAGTGATGTCTCCCAAGATTAATTTGGAGAGAGCTCGCATGAAAGGGATACCCTACGCTTCGGCGGTAGGCTCTATCATGTACGCGATGCTATGTACCAGACCCGATATAGTATACTCACTAAGTGTAGTGAGTAGGTATCAAGCAGATCCAGGAGAGAATCACTGGACAGCTGTGAAGAACATTCTCAAGTACTTGAGAAGGACTAAGGAGATGTTCTTGATGTAAGGTAACGGAGAACTCCAAGTGGAGTCCTTTACCGATTCAAGCTTCCAAAGTGATAAGGACGACTCTAAGTCGCACTCGGGATTTGTCTTTATCCTAAAAGGAGGGGCGGTTTGTTGGAAGTGTTCCAAGCAAGAAACTGTGGCAGACTCGACGTTGGAGACTGAATGCATCGCTGCCAACGATGCTTCCAAAGAGGCTGTCCGGATAAAGAAGTTCATCACTGAAATTGGTGTGGTTCCATCCATTGAACATCCAATACCTTTGTATTGTGATAACAAGGGCGCTGTGGCTTTGGCCAAGGAACCCAGGTCCCATCAGAAATCCAGACATATTCTGAAGCGGTATCACCTGATCCGGGAGATAGTTGATCTCCGCGAGATTGAGGTCAGGAGAGTTGACATGAAGGACAACACTATGGATCCACTCACGAAGGCCATTCTCCAGATACAATTTGAGAGACTCTTCGAGATGTTGGGTATGAGATACTACAACAGCTGGCCTTAGTGCAAGTGGGAGATTGTTAGTTGTATATATGCCCTAGAGGCCATTGTTGTATATATGATGTATATTATAGTGGATGCTTGGATATATATAGTAAGGACTTTCTTGCTCGATATGATAGTATGCTATCTACTTTCACTTTGTCTTAACATGTTGACTTGTATTGGTTTACTGTCTTGCTCTCACATGTTGATAAAGCCCTTAGGATATGTACTTGACTGCTGAGACTATGATGAGATCATACTAGTGGGGCCAGGGTAGTCAGCGAGTACATCCTATAATTGTTCCTAGTCGAGGGTGTATCGAGACAAGGCATCGATACACCAGAGAAGACTAGCGTATACGCATCTTGACCCATATGATGGGCGATGTATGATCCCATATCCATCGGTGTTTGACATCAAAGACGGTGTACGAGTGCTCAGTGCAGACTGGGTACACTGAACGGACTCGCCGAGAACTCCTAGATGGAATTATACCTATCGTCAGATAGCGGTTCTCCGGTGACACTGATACAGGTTAGTCTGTAGACCCGAGATCGTCATAGAGTCTTGTGTGATTCCCACCATGCTTTGATTTCCACTTTACCACGTCCAAGAGGGCATGCAAAACGGTGGCTTTTGGATACAGTCCCAAATCACATGGAGGCAATGAGCGATAGGAGGGGTTTCGTCTCTCCCGGTATAGGGAATTGATGTTGTGCTGTGTTCGATTGGCTATAACTGGAAGTCCCTGGCCAGGGCTGACATGGAGTGCTACTGGTAAGAGTTATTAGTAGTTTCTCGACTTGTTATGAGCCTCACATCGACACGACTTATCGATTACTGGGGTCTGACGTTTACCACCCCTGGACTTGATATGTGACATATCAGACGAAGAGACCGGACTGTACGGTAGTGTTACTGATTGGATTCACAGGAGAATGTACAGGCTTGCTTGTTGATCTTCTGATTGCTCGATACCTGGGTGGCTGTTACGTTTAGCTGATCGCTTGCAGCTTATGGGTGTTGATATGATCATCACCTACTGCCGGCGTATTGACGATTCTTTAGAGTCCTACACAGAGGTTTCCTGGCTCAGGCAAAATAGAGTAGCAGCACATATGTGATATGTGCGGGACCGAGAATAATACGATATGAGATACCGTATTCTATTTTCGCGATATGAGATATCGGCCATGCATATGTGATATAGCCGGGTCATCGGATCAAGTGTTAATTCGATGAATTGGTACATGTTATATTAGTCGGTTACATGCAATATAGCCGGATTGTCGGATCAAGTGTTGATTCGATAATTTAATGTATAATTATATGTGTGATATATTACATTACGTCAACTAATATAAGCTCGCTTTATTGATTCATTTTCTTACTGGATAATACATTGATGTATATGCGATATATGTTAATTGTATTATTTTCTTTTGTTACAAAATATATTGTATATGATATATAATATTGTAACATGTTAGGGTTACAAATGCAACATGGTTTTACAGTTTAAACCTAGTTAGGGTTTGGATTAGGGTTAAGCTTTGGATGAGCTTTCGTGAAGCTTCATGAAGGTTTGACTTTTGTCTTCATCCTTTGATATTTTGTGAAGATATTTGTTAACCCAACACAAACCCTTAACCTATGGTTTATTCTCTACAAGGGTTAAGCCTTTCATTCTTAACCCATGGTTGCAATTGTAACCACAACAATAATTCATTATTCATCACAAAAGGTTTATCTTCTTCTTCTTCTTCTTCTTGCTCTTGAAAAAGCTTCACTAGGTTTTATGTTTGTGATGATTAAGTGTGAGAAATTGAAAACAAAAGAGAAAGAAATTCCTACTTCATCATCCTCATCTATTCTAGCCACTTAGATTAGGGTGTACACTTCTCTAATAAGTTTATTAGTGAATTGTAAGCTTGGGTTAGAGATTCTTCATGGTAGATCATCTTAGATCAAGAAGAGTTCAAGCAAGATGCACCATTCACCTCTTGGAGCCTCAAGAGAGTCGGAGTTCTTGATGATCTCAGTGAAGGGACCTCAACACAAAGCTTATGAAGCGAAGGAACGGACAACAAAGGTTGTAATCCTAATCTCTTTAGTTCTTTGATTGTGATACAAACTTGTTACCCTAGAATTTCTAGTAAAGATTCATAGTTTGCTTGCTTTGCGCCTCTCTAAATTTTAAAGTGGCATGAGTGATGCTACCAAACCCTAGACTAGGTGCAAGGGAAGCCCAACATATTCGTGTCTTGCTCGGTTTGGTAGCTATGCAGGATTTAGAGCTCAAACAGCTCGATGTTACGACCGCTTTCTTGTATGGTGATTTGGTAGAAAAGATTTACATGCAACAACCCGAAGGTTTCAAAATTGAAGGTAAGGAAGACCAGGTTTGTTTGTTAGAGAAGTCTCTTTATAGTTTGAAGTAGTCGTCAAGATGTTGGTATAAGAAATTTGATTCCTTCTTGAGGGGTATTGGGTTTACGAGAAGTAAGAGTGACAATTGTGTTTAGTGCAAAATGCTCGCTGGTGGTTCCTTCATATACTTGTTGCTTTATGTTGATAATATGTTGACAGCAGCAAGATATATGGTTGTTATTTAGAAGCTTAAGGAACAGTTGGAAGACAAGTTCGAAACTAATGATTTGGGAGCGACCAAGAAAATTTTCGGTATGAAAATTAGGCGCAATCACAAGGGATGTAAACTTTACTTATCTCAACAGCGATACGTTGAGAAAGTTTTGGAGCATTTTGGCACGACCGAAGCTAAATCTGTAACAATTTAAACTTTCAGCTCGGTCATCACTGTAATCTAAGGAAGAAATTAAGTATATGCCGCATGTTCTTTATACGAGTGCGGTGGATAGTATTATGTATGACACAGTATGTACCTAACCCGACATTTCACATGCAGTTAGTGTTGTTAGTTGTTATATGGAATCTCCTGGTAAAGGCCATGGTAAGAAGTAAAATGGATTTTACGATACCTACGAGGTACGTCTGATGTGGGGTTGGAGTTTGGAAGGAACTGTTGGACATATGTATGCCTAGAGGCCATTATATGATAGTGGATGTATTTATACATGTATATATATATATATATATATATATATATATATATTCAGTGTACATTCTTGCTCGACATGAAAGTATGCTATCTTGTTCTTCTTTATCCGACATGTTGATTTGATCATGCTTCTATTCATTCACACATGTTGATAAACCCTGAGGATATAGGCTTGACTACTGTGATTATGATAGAGATCATACTAGTGGGACATCTGTAGTTTATAAGCATATCCTGGAATGTCCCTAGTCGTAAGTATATCGAGATGGAGCATCGATATACCAGAGTAGACTAGCGTATATGATACTAGACCCATACGATGGGCGATGGATTGTAACGTTTTGAAAATCGTTTCGGTGAAATTTCGAAAAAACGGTAAAATAAGGGGGTTTTCTGTAAAAAGTCAAAATACAAATATCTTATTATAAAAATTAAATATACATATTCTAGTTATGTAATTGCTATTATTTGGTGTTTATTGAGCCGCTGGTGAAATTTCAAATTTTCTGAAAAAAATATTATTTTATTATTATTTTAAGCCGTCACTAATACATTTAATTAGGGAAAATTACAAATTGAAATGAGTTGAAACAAATTTTGTGCATCATAAAACATTAAATAAAATTTTATCATGTAGTTTTTGGAACGAAATCATTTGCTAAAACGGTTTAGAAATTATTGAAGAAAAAAGACTTTTTTTTAGCGTAAATGGATGCTTGGGGTACTGTATTTATCATTTTTCATCACCCCACACCCGTACCCACACCCACACACCCCCACTTACTCCTCCCCATGGCTGAATTCAGCAGCCACCATATTTTTCCCCACTTGATTTTCAAAGGAAAAGATATGAAAGAAAAGAAAAGAAATGGGTGAATTAGGTGGACTTTTGACCTTACCTTGACCTTGACTTTCCCCCACTTTCTCTACCTCCCTCTCTCTCCTCCCCCCCCCCTCAATTTCTGGCCGACCCCTCCCTCTCCTACAGCAGCAACAGCTCCCCCTTTTCCCCTTCTCTTTTCTCTTCAAAACTTCTTCAAAAATTGCCCCAAAATCCATCAAAAAAATCCCAAAACCCAAATCCGACTCCTACCCATTTTTGCTTAGCCCTTATCGCATGGATTTTGGTGACAAGGGAGCATTTTGGAGGGCTATGTGTGCTTGTGGGATCTTCAATTTGTTTGGGTAAATTCTAACCCTTTTGCTTAAATCGTTGTTAATTGCTTGTAGTTAGCTTAATTAAGTGTTAATTTGGTTTTATGTGGGTTCAATTGTATGATTAAGAAATTCTAGATTAGGGTTGTGAATTTAAGTTGGGGTTCTTATAATTGATCATGGAAAAATTGTGTAGTTTAACATGTTGTTATTATGCTAAAACTAATCTAGTTGGTAGTTTATATCTTTGTTAAATTTAAATTTGTATTAATTATGTAATTTGCAAACTAGGTTTTAGTGAAATACATATAAAATTGAGATTTAAAATGTAATTAAGGTTTTGATGACTTTATTAGCATTTTAATTTGTTGTTTAGCGACTTTGATCATGCAAAACCATGCTTAATTGATAAATTGTGAATTTTACTTTGAAAAGTGTTAAAATCGATATTTGTTGCAAACTTGAATTTTGAGTTAATGCTAATTCGTGAGATTAAAAATATGGAGGTGATTTGTATGACCTAATTATGATATTAAGTGAGCATTTTGGCCATTAGAATCGTCAAAATATTTAGTTTGGGTAAAACATCAAGTTTTGAACCGAAATGGGAATTTGTGCTAACTAGGTTTTTGGAAAATAAAACGAATTGTTTAATTTTATGGTTTTGATGAACTAAACCCTATTTCTTATATAATTAGTGAGTTTTGAAATCACGATTGGTTTGTTTGGGTTTTCTCGATGGTTTGACGTTTGTATATCGACATCGGGGGTTGGTTTGACTATTCTTGCATGCGTAGGTGATAGGTTTGGATCTATGCGTGATACGCGTGCCGATTTGATTTTCGTATGCCGTTTCGATTTCGAATTTAGTTTTAATGCGATATGGTGCGTTATGATATGTAGGTACCCCATGTGAACTTCGAGACGACAAGCAAGCGCCTGGCGACGTCGGCACCGGCGAGCGAGGACCAGGTGAGTAGATTTATATCTACGGGGAGAAGTCGGGTGGATGGCGTATAGCACCCCCGCAGTCCGTGGTGGTGTATACGGATGCGTATACACACCAACAATTATTATATGTTATTTGGGATTAATAACGATGCTTAGGATGGATATTGGTGTGTTAGATTATTTTAGTGTTGCGAACCCTAGGGAAGTGTTGCACTACACATACAAACATACATACCTGCATACATTCCTATTGATATGTGCTCATGGGATTCTTTATAGTATGTGTTCACATGGGTATGGGACTATGTGTTCACATACGGATTTGAGGATGATACTTGGGATTGAGCTGAGTCGATGAGATTCGATTTGAGGCCGTGAGATCGGTGATATAGCAAGGGTCGTATCTTAGATACGACATGACGTTGTAGCGGGTCCTTGACGTAGTGTTTCACACACGTCCATGCATACGTAGGCGGTATCAGTATGGTACTAGACGTAGATCAGTACCCCGATCATGATAATTGATAAAGAGGATACCAGGTGAATAGTATGATGAATGTGATATTGACCCGTACCCAGATTGGGATGCCGTACGACGGATTTACGTACGAGCTATATTGATGATTGATCCGCACTATTGACTTGGGATGCCTGATTATAGATATGGTATCGGATATGATATTATTGAGGCGGGATCACCGACTATACATATACAGGTATGTATATGTATCGACTCAGATGATAGGCGGTTCCCTTACCTGTAGTTCAGCCGTATAGTTTAGTGTAGTTGCTAGATTAGATTAGACTTCTTACCTATTTCAAAGACTAATGAATCATGGGTATTTTAAAAGACAGCTCAAGGGATCCTACGGATATTTCAAAAGACGTATCTTTTCATAAAAACACCGTAGCCCCTATTTTGAAAACCCCATGATTCGTGTTATTTCAAAAGGCACCATTTGTAGGACTTATATTAGTTTAAAACTGATTAGTTATCGTTGTGTCTAGTATTCTGCTTCCGCACATTATTGCTGTTCGCTCTGCCCCGCATACTTATTTTGCTGCATACTCCATTATTGATATCATGCTGTTAGGACACCAGCACCATTACCGATGATGCGTATGTACCACATACACTTACTTGCCGGCTCACACACATCTTCATCGGTAATTGCCATGTCACGTACACTTAGAAAATACTATTGCTTGGCTTAGCTTGTTAGTTAGTAGTTGATACGATATTAGTGTACCTGGGTTATATGCCAGTTTAGACATTGTAGTTATTACTTGTCACTTCATGCATACTGTTATTCCATTGTTCATGCCTAGTTATTAATCATACATTGCAACTTGGTTATTGATACCATATACATTCATTAGCATTGACATATGCACTTGTGATGACTTCTTGAGATTTATGATATTTTTGGATTTCGGGGGAAAGCCGCAAAATTTCTAAACTTATTAACCTTTTAAAATATGTAAATTGCGGTTTTCTAGTGATGTAAGTGTCGTCCACCATGAGTTTGCTGTGGTTTTCGATATCCGTGTCGAGGAGTTGAGGAACCGTCATGGGTACATGGTGGGCCCGGTATGGAACCCCGGGGCAAGATCAATGTGGTGTTGACGTTGAGCCTGGCAGGGGACAGATTACCTACCGGTGATATTACCCGACGCGTCGGATATCCGGAGGATACCGTCGTGGTCTTGAGATGGATGGTAGGGACCGGTCTGGACTGACGGTGCCCTAGATATTGAGATTGAGACATTGATATTTCGAGACAGTGAGATTTATGTTTCGTGTCGATGCTAGACACTGTTGATACTGATTTCATTATGATACCTCAGTTTAAAAATACGAAGGAAATCTCACTAATTTATGAAAACAGTTTCTTCATTTACATGTATTCTGTTTTCATGCATTCATACCTCATTCATATGATATATTGCTACCTGAGGCACTGACACGGGCACATGAGATTTCACTCGGTTAGATATTACCCTAGCCATTGTTATAGGCTGCTTGTTATGTATATTTTTGAGGATATATTATGATCATTGACCTAGGTTGCGTTATTTATGCGATTTCTGTGCGTAGATGTTTTTCTATTCACGAGTTGGCAACTCACCCCCGTTATGCCCCAGTTTCTTGCAGGTTTGCCGTACAGGTTTCATTACGGCGTTGCGGGCTCAGTTTCATTCGGGTGACTTGCTAGTAGGTGGGTTTTTCTTGTATCGTACCCATCATATTACCTTGTATAATATATTTCAGTTGTATCTAGTAAATTCCATCACCCAAACATCTATTTATTTTGAGATAGAGACCAGTGCTGTTTATTCTTTCGACCTTAGAGTCGCTCGTTATATTTCTGGTGGTTTTAAGTTCCTTTTGAGTTTTGATCCTCGCCGTTGGCGTTGTATATTATATTGCTTGTGTGGTTGTGACCGTCGATTGACGAAGAGCTAGCTCCCGCTTGGGGATGCCTTTTTATTGATTTCGTATACTATTCATGTTGTATCCCGTTTGGGAGCCAGTTTTTACAAAGGAGACTCTGCCGAAATTTTTAGTAAATTTTGATGTTCTTAAAAACCGCATAATTCGGCTTATGCTATTAAAACTACTTGTTTAAATTGGTTTTCCTGCACTCTACTACTTTTCTTGGTTTGGATTTCTGGGTTTTCGGTTTACTTAGATTACTTACGCCTCGAGACGTTCGTAGTTTAAGTGCCGGTCATGTTCCGTACTTTCGGGTCGTGACAAAGTTGGTATCAGAGCGTTAGGTTTTACATTCGGAGCGTAGGATGACCCTTGGTTGATGGAATAGGTGACTAAAGTTGAGTGACGTACCGTGGGTATGTTCCGCGGCATATTTACGATACGCTACTCCACTTAAGAAGCCTTAGGATGTACATTTCTTTGCTCAGTATTATATTCATTCCGATCTAGCCTCATCAGTACCAGTTATTGTTTTGCTGCTACGGTTACGGGCAGGGAGAGCTACGGCTAGAGTTGCGGTCAGCACAAGCTCGTCACGAACGAGGACTGACCAGGGAGAAATTCCGGCGACACACGATTGCAGAGATGTGTCTTTTTACTGTGTTTCCGCGCCACGAGCATTTGGCGGATCGCCTTTATAAGGTTACTCGTAGGTGCTGATCGACACTAGAGAATTGAGCCAATGATGGAGGCCAGCCAGATTTTGATGACCGCTGGTGTGTTGCTTATTCATGACGATCGAGGCACTGTTCAGCGTGCAGACGAGCGAGCCAGTTATTGCTGCGAACAACGAGATATTGCCCCAGATGCTGGAAATCGTGCAGGACGAGTTGTACTAAGAGATGATAGGAGGTCGCTAGTCATCTAGGATGAATGACTAGGACATGTGGATCGTTCGCTTACCCCGATGCGAGGTCATCAGATAGATTGATTCCAGCTAGAGACGACTTCACGCAGAGATGTGAGGGTCGACAGAGACGATCGAATGTCGGAAACCTATTATTCCAAGTTTAAAGTAGTCGGAAAGACATCCAGGCAATTCTATGGTCCCTCTAGAAGAATGAAACCCTAACTCGACTTAATGACCGTGTGAAAGCCTTTGAACCTTAGGGTTTGCGGCAGTTCTGCGGCGCCATTAGTGAGGCTTGGATTTGCCCTTCTACGGCTGGACCACCGATGCTGTGGTATGTATTCGATACTATTAAACTGTGCCCAAGATGTTGAGCTCTTGGGGGATTATGAGGTTTTGACGAATCGATCGGATGGCTTGACTTAATTCGGATGCTAGGTGGTGAGATGCATTTCTTGGGAGACTCCCGATACGAGGATAGCCGTTGGAGCTCAGTCCATGTAGCCACGATGAGACAAGTCCGAAGCAGTCGACATTAGAGAAAGTGGAGTAAAGAGGTCCGTACAAGATCTGGATAAGACGACGTTCCACTCCGCCGACATCAGAGATGCGATACGCATGCCGAGGCAGAGTACTGGATATACCTTCCAGAAGAGGTCGCGATGGGTATGCAGCCATTCCGGAGCAAGATGCAGATATAGGAAAGGACGATGACTTCCGGACAGTTGGCAGAGACGAGACATGGAAGAGACCGTGAGCAGGATTTCTTCCAGGACACTGTTGCAATGATACTTGCACCCAGGGTCAGATGTGTCACGTACATTCAGAGAGCCAGAGGCCGACGCCAGTGATATGCTGTCTTACGAGTGGTCGCGATGATTGACCAAGAGATGACCGGAGAAGTGCTAGAACGGAATCGTCCCCGTTAGCACACCTGACAGGGCCGATGAGCCGATGGACCGAAAGATTGGTAATTCACAGTGAAGACCTTGACCCAGGAGTGGTCATGGTTACACACACCAGCAGGCCAGAGTTCATGATCATCGACGAGACGTCCCATTAGTGACCGCGACAGTTGGCCCGAGATTCTTAGAGGATGCACTTGAGCGATACTATTCCGCCATTATTGGTTTCGATGTTTTGGGTGATTTATTCGTATGATTTGATTTTGATGATTGAGGATTTACGATCTTTGCACAGTGTTGCACTTGATATCGTTTTCGTGCTTTAGTTTCACATGTTTGTGATTTTACGGTTTTAAACAGTTGAGTTGATTTTGTGCGTATGCACGCACGCGATTTGGTTCCTACACTCTGTATAGTTTAATATGCTGGCAGTGCAGTGACATATATTTTGTGCACTTGGATACACTGGATTTCGATTTCGAGGGTGATGCTCGACATTTGTTTTGTGCATTTTATGCACCGGATTGGATTTTTAGCGCCTGTTGGGCGCCTGTTACGAGATGCGATTTGGTGCACACCAGATGCACGAAATCGAGATTTTTTTTTTGATGCACCTGATTTTGCTGTCAGGCACACCTGTTGCCTACGACAGATGTTTCGTGCACACCCGATGCACTTAAATGTTGTTTCTGTGCGCATGTATGGCACATTCATGGATTTTGATTTCCGTGCGCACCAGACGCACGTAGTATTCATGTGCATATTTTGGGATTGATTTCTTATAGAGTAGTACGTTTTTATGATATTGCTATGTGTTTTCGTACTGAGCAGGACTAGTCAGAGGACAGTACCTGAATATATTTTGCATGCATTGATAGTTATTGAAGGGATTTCCAAAAAGCGAGCTATAGCCTCAGTATTTACCTACGTGTCTGATATGACACGAAATGTTTAATACAAGGAGACCCTTCTAAATTGTTTCCAAAACGGCGGAACGTACATTTCAAACAAAGGTATATATGTATATAGTTATTTTCTTATGATAGACGTCCGCCACTGTGCAGTGTTATACGCGTTGCACAGCGACTTAAGGAGATTTGGCATGCATTTCCTTCGGATACTTACAGATATAGATTCGATATTTACATGTATAGTTTCGAGTTATATCATATTGGTTTTGATTTGGATTTGGCATTGATGTCTTCTCCATGACTCCGATGATTGCGGGATGCTTGATGGAGTTTTGATTTGAGTTATATACTCATTTTTCAAGCGCATGCGCTGCGCTACGATTTGTTTTATGTATTTACAATTTCGGAGCCCTGACGACTTGATGGTTTTGGTTTAGATGATTTAGTATTTGGGGAGAGTTTTAATTTAAATTCGGGAACCGAATTTCTTTAAGGGGGGAAGATTGTAACGTTTTGAAAATCGTTTCGGTGAAATTTCGAAAAAACGGTAAAATAAGGGGGTTTTCTGTAAAAAGTCAAAATACAAATATCTTATTATAAAAATTAAATATACATATTCTAGCTATGTAATTGCTATTATTTGGTGTTTATTGAGCCGCTGGTGAAATTTCAAATTTTCTGAAAAAAATATGATTTTATTATTATTTTAAGCCGTCACTAATACATTTAATTAGGGAAAATTACAAATTGGAATGAGTTGAAACAAAGTTTGTGCATCATAAAACATTAAATAAAATTTTATCATGTAGTTTTTGGAACGAAATCATTTGCCAAAACGGTTTAGAAATTATTGAAGAAAAAAGACTTTTTTTTAGCGTAAATGGATACTTGGGGTATTGTATTTATCATTTTTCATCACTCCACATCCGTACCCACTCCCACACACCCCTACTTACTCCTCCCCATGGCTGAATTCAGTAGCCACCATATTTTTCCCCACTTGATTTTCAAAGGAAAAGATATGAAAGAAAAAAAAGAAATGGGTGAATTAGGTGGACTTTTGACCTTACCTTGACCTTGACTTTCCCCCACTTTCTCTACCTCCCTCTCTCTCCTCCCCCCCCTCAATTTCTGGCCGACCCCTCCCTCTCCTACAGCAGCAACAGCCCCCCCTTTTCCCCTTCTCTTTTCTCTTCAAAACTTCAAAAATTGCCCCAAAATCCATCAAAAAAATCCCAAAACCCAAATCCGACTCCTACCCATTTTTTCTTAGCCCTTATCGCATGGATTTTTGTGACAAGGGAGCATTTTGGAGGGCTATGTGTGCTTGTGGGATCTTCAATTTGTTTGGGTAAATTCTAACCCTTTTGCTTAAATCGTTGTTAATTGCTTGTAGTTAGCTTAATTAAGTGTTAATTTGGTTTTATGTGGGTTCAATTGTATGATTAAGAAATTCTAGATTAGGGTTGTGAATTTAAGTTGGGGTTCTTATAATTGATCATGGGAAAATTGTGTAGTTTAACATGTTGTTATTATGCTAAAACTAATCTAGTTGGTAGTTTATATCTTTGTTAAATTTAAATTTGTATTAATTATGTAATTTGCAAACTAGGTTTTAGTGAAATACATATAAAATTGAGATTTAAAATGTAATTAAGGTTTTGATGACTTTATTAGCATTTTAATTTGTTGTTTAGCGACTTTGATCATGCAAAACCATGCTTAATTGATAAATTGTGAATTTTACTTTGAAAATTGTTAAAATCGATATTTGTTGCAAACTTGAATTTTGAGTTAATGCTAATTCGTGAGATTAAAAATATGGAGGTGATTTGTATGACCTAATTATGATATTAAGTGAGCATTTTGGCCATTAGAATCGTCAAAATATTTAGTTTGGGTAAAACATCAAGTTTTGAACCGAAATGGGAATTTGTGCTAACTAGGTTTTTGGAAAATAAAACGAATTGTTTAATTTTATGGTTTTGATGAACTAAACCCTATTTCTTATATAATTAGTGAGTTTTGAAATCACGATTGGTGTGTTTGGGTTTTCTCGATGGTTTGACGTTTGTACATCGACATCGGGGGTTGGTTTGACTATTCTTGCATGCGTAGGCGATAGGTTTGGATCTATGCGTGATACGCGTGCCGATTTGATTTTCGTATGCCATTTCGATTTCGAATTTAGTTTTAATGCGATATGGTGCGTTATGATATGTAGGTACCCCATGTGAACTTCGGGACGACAAGCAAGCGCCTGGCGACGTCGGCACCGGCGAGCGAGGACCAGGTGAGTAGATTTATATCTACGGGGAGAAGTCGGGTGGATGGCGTATAGCACCCCCGCAGTCCGTGGTGGTGTATACGGATGCGTATACACACCAACAATTATTATATGTTATTTGGGATTAATAACGATGCTTAGGATGGATATTGGTGTGTTGGATTATTTTAGTGTTGCGAACCCTAGGGAAGCGTTGCACTACACATACATACATACATACCTGCATACATTCCTATTGATATGTGCTCATGGGATTCTTTATAGTATATGTTCACATAGGTATGGGACTATGTGTTCACATACGGATTTGAGGATGATACTTGGGATTGAGCTGAGTCGATGAGATTCGATTTGAGGCCGTGAGATCGGTGATATAGCAGGGGTCGTATCTTAGATACGACATGACGTTGTAGCGGGTCCTTGACGTAGTGTTTCACACACGTCCATGCATACGTAGGCGGTATCAGTATGGTACTAGACGTAGATCAGTACCCCGATCTTGATAATTGATAAAGAGGATACCAGGTGAATAGTATGATGAATGTGATATTGACCCGTACCCAGATTGGGATGCCGTACGACGGATTTACGTACGAGCTATATTGATGATTGATCCGCACTCTTGACTTGGGATGCCTGATTATAGATATGGTATCGGATATGATATTATTGAGGCGGGATCACCGACTATACATATACAGGTATGTATATGTATCGACTCAGATGATAGGCGGTTCCCTTACCTGTAGTTCAGCCGTATAGTTTAGTGTAGTTGTTAGATTAGATTAGACTTCTTACCTATTTCAAAGACTAACGAATCGTGGGTATTTTAAAAGACAGCCCAAGGGATCCTACGGATATTTCAAAAGACGTATCTTTTCATAAAAACACCGTAGCCCCTATTTTCAAAACCCCATGATTCGTGTTATTTCAAAAGGCACCATTTGTAGGACTTATATTAGTTTAATACTGATTAGTTATCGTTGTGTCTAATATTCTGCTTCCGCACATTATTGCTGTTCGCTCTACCCCGCATACTTATTTTGCTGCATACTCCATTATTGATATCATGCTGTTAGGACACCAGCACCATTACCGATGATGCGTATGTACCACATACACTTACTTGCCGGCTCACACACATCTTCATCGGTAATTGCCATGTCACGTACACTTAGAAAATACTATTGCTTGGCTTAGCTTGTTAGTTAGTAGTTGATACGATATTAGTGTACCTGGGTTATATGCCAGTTTAGACATTGTAGTTATTACTTGTCACTTCATGCATACTGTTATTCCATTGTTCATGCCTAGTTATTAATCATACATTGCAACTTAGTTATTGATACCATATACATTCATTAGCATTGACATATGCACTTGTGATGACTTCTTGAGATTTATGATATTTTTGGATTTCGGGGGAAAGCCGCAAAATTTCTAAACTTATTAACCTTTTAAAATATGTAAATTGTGGTTTTCTAGTGATGTAAGTGTCGTCCACCATGAGTTTGCTGTGGTTTTCAAGATCCGTGTCGAGGAGTGGAGGAACCGTCACGGGTACATGGTGGGCCCAGTATGGTACCCCGGGGCAAGATGAATGTGGTGTTGACGTTGAGCCTGGCAGGGGACAGATTACCTACCGGTGATATTACCCGACGCGTCGGATATCCGGAGGATACCGTCGTGGTCTTGAGATGGATGGTAGGGGCCGGTCTGGACTGACGGCGCCCTAGATATTGAGATTGAGACATTGATATTTCGAGACAGTGAGATTTATGTTTCGTGTCGATGCTAGACACTGTTGATACTGATTTCTTTATGATACCTCAGTTTAAAAATACGAACGAAATCTCACTAATTTATGAAAACAGTTTCTTCATTTACATGTATTCTGTTTTCATGCATTCATACCTCATTCATATGATATATTGCTACCTGAGGCACTGATACGGGCACATGAGATTTCACTCGGTTAGATATTACCCTAGCCATTGTTATAGGCTGCTTGTTATGTATATTTTTGAGGATATATTATGATCATTGACCTAGGTTGCGTTATTTATGCGATTTCTGTGCGTAGATGTTTTTCTATTCACGAGTTGGCAACTCACCCCCGTTGTGCCCCAGTTTCTTGCAGGTTTGCCGTACAGGTTTCATTACGGCGTTGCGGGCTCAGTTTCATTCGGGTGACTTGCTAGTAGGTGGGTTTTTCTTGTATCGTACCTATCATATTACCTTGTATAATATATTTCAGTTGTATCTAGTAAATTCCATCACCCAAACATCTATTTATTTTGAGATAGAGACCAGTGCTGTTTATTCTTTCGACCTTAGAGTCGCTCGTTATATTTCTGGTGGTTTTGAGTTCCTTTTGAGTTTTGATCCTCGCCGTTGGCGTTGTATATTATATTGCTTGTGTGGTTGTGACCGTCGATTGACGAAGAGCTAGCTCCCGCTTGGGGATGCCTTTTTATTGATTTCGTATACTATTCATGTTGTATCCCGTTTGGGAGCCAGTTTTTACAAAGGAGACTCAGCCGAAATTTTCAGTAAATTTTGATGTTCTTAAAAACCGCATAATTCGGCTTATGCTATTAAAACTACTTGTTTAAATTGGTTTTCCTGCACTCTACTACTTTTCTTGGTTTGGATTTCTGGGTTTTCGGTTTACTTAGATTACTTACGCCTCGAGACGTTCGTAGTTTAAGTGCCGGTCATGTTCCGTACTTTCGGGTCATGACATGGATGTTCCAACATTCATTGATGTTTGACATCGAGATCGTATACGGGTGCTCAGTGGTGACTGGATACACTGGACGGACTCACCGAGAACTCCTATATGGAATTATATCTATCGTCGGATAGCAGTTCTCAGGTGACACTGGTGCAGGTTAGTCTGTAGACCCGAGATCGTCATAGATTCTTGTGTGTTCTCCCACTGTACTTTGATTACCACCCTACCACGGCACTACTGAGTCGTGGAAACAGGTGGCCGTTGGGTACAGTCCCCAGACACACGAAGGCGATGAGCGATAGGAGGGGTTTCGTCTCTCCCGGTATTGGGAGTGGATGCTGTGCTGTGCTCGATTGGCTATATCAGTAAGTCCCTGTAAGTGCACGGTGGCGCCCCGGCCATCAATCCGACGCCAGAATGCGGAAAGGAAACTTTTCTAAAAACTAGAAACCGGCACCACCGCGCACAAAAATCCCGAATCGGGCCATTAACCTAACTCTAGCAAACTAGAAAATGGGAAGGAAGCTATACCGAGCGATCCGTGTCCTTCGGTCTTCGGCCTCCACTCCGATCTCCTCGCGGGATCTCCGGTCTTCATCTCCTCGTCGGAACGGGCACCACATCGCCGGGTTCTTTTACGGGCTCCCACCTCTGGACCGAGGCAACTCGGGCACGAAGTTGGCTAGTCGACGTGTCCAAGAATAATGTAGGCTAAGTGTAGAATCCATTGTCTCAATAGGGTTGAAGTTGCCATTTGATGGAGGTGAAAGAATAATGGAGATGAGATTAGGAATTTTGTAGCAAGCAAGGAAAATATGATAAACCTTTTTCCCACCATCAAAAAATGAATCTCTCCCCCTCTCTCAGTCAAATGTGGCCGGCCAAAAAGTTGGAAAAAAAGGGAATCAAAGGGGTGAGCACAAGGAAAGGGGTGAGCATAAGCCAAATCAATCCTCACACCAATCTCTCATTCTATCCCATCTCATTTAATGCAAGCCAAGTGATGGAAAAAGAATCTCATGATGCTAGTATTATCATAATCTCTATTTACAAACAAATGCCTCCACATAGCTAATTTGCAAACTTGCAAATTAGCCCCCCCAACGGAAAAATCCGGCCATGAAGGAACAAAGGAAAACCGGCCGGAACGGAATGCAAACTGGCAACATCAGAAAACTGATCCCGTAATAAATTAAAGGAAAACTCCGCGACTGCATATACATGCCCGCATTTGTATTCCCACTGAATACAAATGCAAAGAGACAAAATCTACACGGTACAATACTAGGATCCGGCTTAAACCAAAGCCAACTAAAATAATCCGTCCGATCATGATCCGTGCAATACCGTACGTATCTGATCGAACCCTGCCATATCTCCATACGGGCTCTACAGCGTTTCGCCCGAAACTTGAGAAACTGGTCTGTGGGGGACTCTAAAGACTAGTCAATACTTTAGTTGTGGATTTAACCACTAGCACGTCAGAGGTATTAGCCATACGTAACGGGCTACCAGGTATTGACCAAAAGGGACGTCGATGAGCGAACTCATCCTGACACCCTAGTGAGCCTGTCAGTGACAATATCCGTACAGTCCGGTCCGTTCGTCTATGAGCATCGCATGGCGGGCCTAGGGGATTGGTAAAAGTCAGACCCCTAAAAGCGGTACAAGTCGTGTCGGAGTGTAGCCCAGAACACCGTGAGATACTACTGGAGTACCTACCAGTAAATCTCCTTCCTTGGCCAAGGACTTCGTGTAATGGCTCTCCTAGACACAGCACGACCTCACCCCCAATACCGGGAGAGACGAACCCCTGCAGATCCGCTCACTATCTCCATGTGGCTCGGGACTGTACCCAACTAAAACCTGTTTGCACGTCTCCTTTGAGCGTGGTAGGGTAGTAATCAAAGCACAGTGGGAACTCACACGAGACAAATGAGGATCTCAGGTCGATGAACTAACCTGTACACATGTCACCAGGGAACTGCCATCTGACGTCAGGTATAAGACCAACTAGCATGTTCCCGGCGAGTCATGTCTGGTGTACTCATAACCCAATGAGTACCTGTATACATCTGTTAGTTATATGTATGCCCTAGAGGCCATTACTGTATATTGGATGTATATTGTAGTGGATGCTGGGACATATATAGGTAGGACTTTCTTGCTCGACATGATAGTACGCTATCTGGTTGCTCTTTATCTTAACATGTATACTCTCTGTCTCTCTGTTACTTGTTGATAAAGCCCTTAGGATGTGTACTCGACTTCCAGGACTATGATGCAGACCATACTAGTGGGGCCTGGGTAGTCCATGAGTACATCCTTCAATGTTCCTAGTCGTGGGAATATCGAGACGGGGCATCGATATTCCAGAGTAGACTAGCGTATATCTTCTCGACCCATGTGATGGGTGATGGATGATCCATATCCATTGGTGTTTGACATCAGAGATGGTATGCGGGTGCTCAGTGTTGACTGGGTACACAGAACGGACTTGCCGATAACTCCCAGATGGTATTATACCTCACGTCAGATGACAGTTCTCTGGTGACACTGGTACAGCTTAGTCTGTTGACCCGAGATCGTCATAGAGTCTTGTGTGTCTCCCACTGTGCTTTGATTTCCACCCTACCACGGCTCTACTGAGTCATGCAAACAGGTGGTTTTTGTGTACATTCCCGATTCATATGGAGGCAATGAGCGATAGGAGGGGATTCGTCTCTCCCGGTATTGGGGGTTGATGTTGCGCTATGCTCGACTGGCCATAACAGGAAATCCCTGGCCAGGGTTGTAGTGATATACCGGTAAAAGTTATCAGTAGTCTCACGAATGTTATGGACCTCACGTCGGCATGACTTATCGAGCTATTGGGGTCTGACGTTTACCACCCCTAGGCGAGATATGCGACATATCAGACGAACAGACCGGACTGTACGGTAAGTGTTGCTGGTTGGATTCACAGGAGTGTGAGCGGGCTTGCTCGTCGATCTTCTGATCGCGCAATACCCGGGTGGCCTTATGTTTAGCAGACCGCTTGCGTCTTGTGGGTGTTTGATATGATCATCATCCGTTGCCGGCGTATTGACGAGTCTTTAGAGTCCTACACAGAGGTTTCCTGGCTCAAGCGAAACGAAATAGGAGCGCATAACAGATATGTGCGGGATCGAGAATAATGCGTGTATGTGATACCGTATTCTATTCTCGCGATGAATGTATCGAATGGTTGTATGCGATATAACCTAGTTATCGAATCGAGGATTGATTCGATAAGTCGATACATTGGATACTAGTCGGTTATATGCGATATGACCGGATCGTTAAATCAAGTATTGATTTAATGATTTAATGCATAATTATATATTTGATATAATAATTTGCATTAACTAGTATTTGTTCACTTTAAATGGATTTTCTCACTTGAAGTACACAAGTTGTATATGTGATATACTTTTGTGCACTTGTTTGTATCATGTTTGATGATACATGCTAACTTGAGTTTGTGTGTATGATAAAACCATGGTTATATGAATGGTTAGGGTTTTGTTTACTTATTCATTTATTTATTTTGTTTATTTATTTTGGAAAAGATAAATAGAAATGGTGGCTTTCTTTGTTTCTTTCATGAAGCTTCATGAAGTGTTGAAAGCTTGACCATTTTGTTTGCTTCCCTTAACCTAACCATTCACCTAACCCTAGTTTAGTCTCTACACTTAACCATGGTTGGTATATGATAAGTATTCATTTTATTTTCTATTTGGAAAATACTTATCATATTCTTTTTCTTCTTCTTCTTCATCTTCAACAAGAAGAAAAACTTGCCTCCATCAATGGCAACTTGAGAAAAAGAGTGAGAAATCCAATTCTAAAGTGAACCCACTTCCTATTTCTTCATCCTCTACCACTTTATAAGTAGTATAGGGTGTTTTCTTCACAAGTTTCATAACTTGGTGAAGTTGGAGTTTGATCTTGAGTTGCCTCGACGTAGATCATCTTCGGAATCGAAGTCGACGACCTAGCCCGATCAATTCTTCGATGAAACCACCGAGAGAGTCCGAGATATGATGGGTACAGCGGAGGGACTTCATCACGGAGCTATGGAGGTGGAGGACCGGATCTACAAAGTTTGTAGCCCCTTCCCTTTTAGTTAAAGTCGTTAACTTGCATCGCATCACCTATAAATCTAGTTAACGATCCGTATTAGGGTTTGTAGGCACATGAAATTTTTTGAATTGGGCATGTTTGATCACATGTGAGACCTCATTAGTGTGCCTAGGAACCCCTACAGTGGTATCAGAGCCTAGCTAGAGCCTTAGGCGATGCGTAGACGGAGTTAGAAGTCCGATCGAACCGAAACCCTAACTCAAAAATGCTCCCTGTACATTTTTTGAAATCGGGGATTTTTGAGAATTAAAAATATGCAGAAAAACCAGCAGGAGATTCTAAGAATTACTGAGAAGCCCGTACTCCTGAGTCCATCAAAACGCGGCGGAACCGCGGCATTAGCATGGCTAATGCGGCGGTTCCGCGGCCGTTTAGTCTCCTCTTGCATTGAATTTTGCACAGTAATTCCTATTTTGCAGTGCTGGTTTTCCTGGAAATTTTTAATCTGAACTCAAGAGTTGAGTTTTCTGGGTTGCATTGGGAGTTCGTAGATTCGATCGGATTATCAAACTTTGTCTATGTGTTTTTCCGTATAGTTTTAGAATATGTTAAAAAGTTCGACCGGATATAAATACCCACTTTTTCCCCTGCCGGGAAATTTCCAATTGTTGGACTTTTCCGTAGTTTAATGACGTTCCAAGTAGTGCAAGTAACACGATGGTCCCTCTAGAAGACAACAAACCTTAACTCGATTATGTGACCGTCTTGAACTGCCCTTTGAACCATAGGGTTTGGAACAGTACGGCGTTCCACATGTGAGGCGTTGGCTTGACCCTTCTACGGCTGGACCGTTGGTACTGAGGCATGAAGTGAATGTCTTTGAACTTATTTCATGTGTTGAGCTGTTTTGGGAAAACTTAGGTGTTCGATTGTTCGATCGGAAAGTTTAACATTTTCTATTTATTTGGAATGTGATACAATAATTGGAATTCACAAGTAGTTATAAGATAACTGAATGAATGTTATAAACATAGCACTTTAGTCTCACTCGATCGATTGCCACGGAATTTTGATGCGATCAAAAGTCCGTCGCAATCACGTAGTGTACGCGGATACTCGCCGGGTAAACTTAATAGATAGCATCACCCCATAGCCCCGACCAAGTGACTGTAGGAGAACCCTGTCGCCGAAAGCATCCGTTCGGGTGCTCGCGGTAGCGGTGTTCCGCCTTAGTGCACTTCGTCGACGGTATCGGGGGTGCGGCCGCCTACTAAAGTTTGCGACGAGCATTCGATCAGAATGTCGGGAATCCTGTTGAATTTCCCGACTTGATATTGAAAAGTGTTTTCGATAATGAGACTAAAATGCGGGGTTTATAATTGTTAGGCATGCGATGTCTAAGGAATTCATTTGATTAGGCATGCGATGTCTAAAGAGGTTGCGGATTCCAACTGTTGTAGTTTTACACTTTCTTTTCTGTGACCGTAAGTGTAATATATGATATCGCCGGTTTCGTTGCTATATGTCAACGACAATTGGGATGTGCATATTTACTTACGTTGATGACATGTGATGTTATGTGTTGCTGGATATGTTATATTGGATCGTCGTGTTTGAATAGCCGGGGGGTTTTTATGTGAGATGAGTGTTTTTTCATTTTCATTCATGTAAAAACTTGTATGTAATATTCTTTTATTGGGGCAATTCCAAGTTGCGGAAGATGTCACCTTTTGTATATTATTTACTTTTCCGCATTAGGATAGACCCAAGGAGGGGAGCACAAGTAACCGGGTTCTAGGGTCCAGTGGGAGACCATCTCGAGGAGTCGTGTCCGGGTCTCCTAACCCTAGAATTGGTAGGGTTGCTTGCCGCTCTCGTAGGGGTCTAGGGATGTGGGATTGGCTATTCATCATGACCACGGAATCCGTGTTTTATACTGGCTCGTATTGAAAACACGGACGTCCTAGTATATCCAGTATTTCATATGATATTTTCTGCTGCGTTATCTGTAATGTGATCATGTGATGTGTTCAGATAGATATTACATATAGTATATATGATATATTATATAGACGTTGCTTATGTTTTACACCCGCGCTAGCCCTGCCTCGCTCTGGCGTTAGTTACCTAACCTAACGGTGCAGACGGGACATCGAGGCGAATGCGGATGGCATAAGCATGCGTTATATTTATCTGTGATGTTTAGGTGGACTTAAATGATGGGATATTCATTAATGAGATTAATGAAAGAAAATAAACCTAATTGATGTTGTGGAATCGAATTTCAAAAATAAAACAGGTAGCTAGAGTTCTTTCTTTGCATCGCGGTGTTCATTATAGAACATCCTGCACCTTATTCGATGAGGAAAGGACCGAGATCCCTTCACTGGGAGTGACTCCTTCAGCAATAACTGGCAGATGATACACACTCGGTTTGTCTATTGATTGCTTCTATAGTTTCTGCTTTGCACAGTGATATATATGATATATCCCGCACCTCATTCGACGAGGAAAGTGCCGACGATCCCTTCACCGGGAGTGACCCCTTTAGAAAAACTAGAAAAGCCTAAAAAACATTCCATTTAAAAACCATTTGATTCCGCAACGAGATCAAGTTCAAAGCGTTAAAGGATTTCTTAAAAACCATTCGCAACCCTCCGTCATTTTAAGAAGTAGAGTACTTAGTATTCGTGCTACGTTTGTCGACCATAGCCGAGGCGTAGTGTGCGGTAGCTAAGTGATGTCTTTCTACACAGCATATGATGCGATTAGTTAGGACAGTCATGTGGCTTTGTTGACCTAAGCCAAGGGTCATGTGGGTGGGTCTAATTAATCACGAAATGACGGGTAGAACTTGACTAGTATCTATAATTTGTTGACCTTAGCCAAGGTCATAGGTGCTAGGGGTAAAAACCATTATCGGGAGTTTCAAGTGTTGAAATTTGTAATGAGATTGCAAACCTTCTATGTGATAGTTGGATCCCGATACCCACTGCGAGTAATTGTTACTCCTGGGAGAGTTTTGCACTTTACAATTAGCTGATCAAGTAGGTGTCTAGAAAGGTGTCAACGGGGTTACGCCTCTGGGAAAATGAGGTTTACTGTAATTAGGTCCGTGTGAAAGCACGGGGAACCTCCCTCAAAGTACCGACACTGTCCTGGCTGAAATATTGGCGAACTTGTAGAGTATAATTAATCCCGGCTAGTCTTTCCTTTTAAGGTTTGAAGGAAGATTTGATAAAAACAGTGGGAGCCATCCTGATTAGATAAAATAAATAACCAATCTGATCTTGAAAGAGCGCACGCAGAGTGTTTTCTTCTCTCTCTCTCCAGGTAGCGACCATATCACGCCTTAATCAAGATAATAATATGGATGTATTGACCGAACCCGCTTGTTATACTGAGCTGGGGAACGTTGGTCCCGCTCCAACTTATAATTGTTATAAGACAGAGCAGGAAATAGGGAATACCAGAATTCCTATGCCGCCCAGAGGAAGAAAGTGCATATGATGCATCTCCTTCGGGAGTGTTCATTATAAAGATCTGTTTCTCAGTATCCTCTGAATCCTGGGTATTTGATACCGGATCAGGATCCCAGATATGTAATCTGTTACATAGGGCTACAAAAAGGTAGAAAATCTGAAAACGGGTGATAAGTTTCATGAGACAGAAAACGGGGCAAGTGTTGCAGCCAAGTCTGTTGGTCACTGTCACCCTGTATTACCAATACATTGATTCTGAACAAATGCTATTAGATACCGAATCTGATATACAAAATCATATCTGTCTCTTTATAAGTAAAGAAATGATAAAATTTTGTATTGATGGATAATGTTTTGAACATTTCCTATATCAAAAGTTGATCAGTTCAGGCACGTTATCTAAAAGCATTGACGTTCTAAATCAAACTACAGTTCCTAGTATACAGAACACACACAAGAGGAAGAGTTCAGAAATGAACGAATCATTCTTGAGGCATTGTAGACTAGGTCATATCAATGCGACCCGACTGGCTGAAGTTACATTTTTAGATGCATATTTAAATCAGTTTGAATTTACATCTTATAAAACTTGCCGGTCATGTCACAAAGATTAGATGACCATAGCTCTGTTTATTGGAAACAGAGAAAGAGTTAGTAAACTCTTGGGACTGATAAATGATGATGTATGTAAACTCCCCTGTCTACACATGCCAGGACCGGTTCTTTGTACTTCATTATATTCTCTGATAATCTCTCAATATTCAGTCATATGTTTCTGTTGAAACATAAGTCCGAAGCTTTTGAGGTATTCACAGAATATAAGTTGGAAGTAGAGAACCAAAATACGGGTATAAGTATTATGTCCTATGATAAGATCCGGGAGGAGAATACTTGTGCATGGAATCCTTGGACTATTCTAAAGGAAAATGAGATTCTCTCTCAGTATTACTCCTCTGAATACACCACAGCACAACGGTGTATCGGGGCGGAGCAATCGCACAATATAAGATATGGTGTGCTCTATGATGAGTATTACTGAGTTACCTATTTCCTTTTAGGGGTTATGCACTTGAGAAGCTGCATACCTATTGAATTAGGTTTGAATCAAATCAGTGCCTACCACTCCATATAAGATATGGTGTGGGAAGAGCCTATCTCTTAAGTAAGTTAAGATTTAGGATTGTTCGGCCTATGTCTAAAGCAAAATCCGGACAAGATCGAGGCAAGGACAGTTCTGTAGAACTGGAAAGGTTCCAGCTGTACAAAACTGCTAATGATTTGACAGAACCAAAAGATTCAATAATCCCTGACGAACCTTAGCCTCTCCGTCGATCTGGTAGGGTTCCTCACCTGCATGAGAGACACTTCGGTTTCTCGATGACAGTGGGAGCGAGGATTACATCATGAGATGATGACCTAACTAGTTTCGAGCAGGCCATCGAGAGTAGGGACTCTGTAAGTATGGCTGGATGCTTAGCAATCTGAGATGGAATCCATGTACACCAGCAAAGTATGGACTTTGGCTGCTATATCTGAAGGGTTAAATCTCCATCAGGAGCAAGTATATCTTGAGAAGATGGTGTAGATGGAAAGGTTGGGACTTTCAAAGCTAGACTTGTTAAAGGTTTTCGTCATCGACCAGGCGTGGATAATGATGAAATTTTTTCAGGGGACTATGCTTAAGTCCATCCAGATCCTACTTGCCATTGCTACATACCATGACTACGATATCTGGTGGTTGGGTGCCATGACTACTTTTCTAAATAGTGATTTAGAAGAGAACGTCTATAAGAACACAGCCAGAGGGCTTCGTAAACAGTGGGAGCAGCGGAAACGTGTGCAAGTTGCTTTATAGAATAAAGCAGGCATCACGGAGTTGGAACGTCTGTTTTGATGTGGTTGTCAAAGTGTTTGACTTCATCAAAATGGTAGATGAACCTTGTATATACAAAACGGTAGTAGAGAGTAAGGTGGTCATCCTCGTATTGTACGTGGACAACATACTCTTGATAGGAAAAGAGTTTCCTATACTACGCTCGGTCAATCTCCGCTTATCACAAGGATTCTCCAATAGGATCAAAGTGATACCTCCTAAATCCTGAGTTTTCATCTATGAGATAGATGTAATTGGATGCTAGGATTCTCACTAGATGTAGTGAGATGGTATCAATCGATCCTGGGGAGAATCACTGGAAGGGTTCCGGGGTGATAAAGACGACTGAATGTCAGTCACAGGCATTGTCTTTATGTTAGTGTATATGCCCTAGAGACCATTACTGTATCATACTAGTTTGTATATTACTTGATGGAAGCTTGGGATATTCACAGTTGTATATACAATCTTGCTCGAAATGGTAGTATGCTACTTGGTTTGTCTCTGCTTTAATATGTGCATGTGTTTTTTTTAGCATATCACTGATATACATATTAGTAGAGCCCTTAGGATCTTTGTTTGATTACCAGCATTGTGATGGCGCTCACACTCGTGGGAGCTGGGTGATCTGTAAGCACATCCTTATACAGGTCCCCAGTCGTTGGACTATCGAGACAGGGTATCGATACTCCGGAGTAGACTAGCGTATGCGCTTCTCATCCCAGCGTGGGAGACGGTCTGTCCTACAGCCGTCAGTACGTCGTACTTGAGATAGTATGCGGGTGCTCGTTAGGTTACGAGTACACTGGACAGGACTCGTCGGGAACTGTTGGTTGGTATTATACCTATCGTCAGTTATCAGTTCCCAGGTGACATGAGTACAGCTTAGTCCGCTGACTTGACACTGTCACTTCTCCTCGAGTGTGTTCCCACTGCACTTTGATTGCTACCCTACCACGGCTCAAAGGAGTCGTGAAAACAGGTAGTTTTTGGGTGCAGTCCCGAAGCACTTGGAGGCAGTGACGGTTAGACAGGATTCGTCTCTCCCGGTATTGGGGGTTGACATCGCGCTGTGTCCAGGAGAGCCATTACATGAGTAGTCCCTGTCCAGGGCAAGCGAGATTTACTGGTAGGTTTCCAGTGTTATCTCAGGGTGTTCTGGGCTACACTCTGACACGACTTGTACCGCTATTAGGGGACTGACGTTCACCGCCCCTAGGCCCGCCATGCGATGTATCAGACGAACAGACCGGACTGTATGGGGACTGTCACATACAGGCTCAGTAGGAGTTCAGATGGGGTTCACCTCGTCAGTCTTCTTATCGACATCTACCTGGGGACCGTTACGTACAGCTAATGCCGCTTGCGGTCTGTGGTTAAACCCACTGCCAGCGTAGTGTCGAGTCTTTAGAGTCCCACACAGAGAGCTATTCGTCTTTAGGCAAAATGAATAGAGGTCGCATGGTTTTGCGACAGGGTTCGTTCACATCCGCGCACTTGTGCACGTTTGCTGTCCGGACAGCTTATACTAGCGGGCTTTGGTTTAAGCCAGATCCTAGTATAGATTTGGGATTGGTTTTTTCTCATTGTATTCGTGTTCCTCGGATCACGAATACGGGTGCGTATGCACAGTTACTTGAGACAAAGGGAGAGGACTTTGATTAGGGTTAATGACTATTGTCATTTTATTAATCCTAATGCTTATGTGTGTATTATGGTTAATTGATATTAGTTTAATATAATTATGCATGGTTATAGTTGTTGACCATTTGATCTCCTTGACTTGTTGACCTAGGTTGACACTTTGACCATCATCATTTCATTTGGAAGATGCTCTTTGATCCTTGCAAATTGCATTAAAAATGAAATGATAATGGTCATGTCTTGATTAACCATGATAATTATCTAGCTAATTATCTAATTACAATAATTCGCACATATATGAGAGAATGCTTCATATTTTCTCTCATTCTATTATTGACTTTCTCTCTCTTGTTCTTCCTCTTCCTCAAGCTCTCCCCTCTCATGTGTTGAGAAACACTTGAGCTTGAGAAAAACCTCTTCTTGATAATCTCTACTCTCATCTAGGGTTCTAGAACTAGGACTTCTTGCACCCTAGTTACATCTAGCTTGGAGTTGAAGCCAAAGGTTGAGGCTTTCGGGTGGATCTTTCTTCGACGTGAGAAGACGACAAAGGTGACCTCTTTCCACTACTCCAAGGAGCAAGGAGAGAAGGACATAAAGCCCTAGGTATAACCTTTCTAACACTTAGCTAGTTTCTAGTTAGCTTTAGCTTGTTTTTGTTTAGCAAAGATCCTTCTTTGTCTAGTCCATGTTGCCTAAGTTGATAAAAATTTGATTTTTATTCCGTTTTCCGCCTCCCCGTAAGTACCGGGGTGGGCAACGTGGACTTACAGTGGTATCAGAGCCTAACTAAATATAAACTAGCTTGGTAGTGAAAGTGCATGGAAGTTTGATCGGAAAAATCGAAAAACCAAAATATCAAAACCCTAACTTTCTGTTAAATTTTTTCCTGCTCAAAATAAAATTTATCATACTCCAAAAATCGTCTCAGGGTTTTGTGAAGAAAGCCACCAAACCCGGTCCAGTGACTCGACCAAGGCGCCGCGGTTCCGCGGCAATAGCAAGCTATTGCCGCGCAACCGCGGCCGAGTTGGCTCGTCTCTGGGTCGAGTTTGGTGCAGTGTTCTTCTGGCATGGTTTTGGGATTTTTAAGATGGTTTATATGTGCCCAGATTTTCCAGAATAGATATTTGTTTTTGGGGGCCTATAAATCCGTATTTTTATCGAACTTCACTATACTTTGACTATAAGGGTTATATCTGTGATGTTTATATGTATTGAACGTTGGCTAATCGCTATATGTCGATTAGTCGGGGTTATACATATCTGTGATCAGTGTTTGATGATGGTATGTGTATATGAATGTGTTGGATTGTCGCGGGTGAATAGCCCGGGTGGATGTGAGATGAGTGTTTCTTTTTCTTTCATTCATTGTAACATGTAAATTGATGTAATAATATTATTTGTATGGCCGCGCAACCGGGTCGGGGTTGTAGCCGTCATTGTATAATTCTTTTTACTGTTTTTGCTCCTAGGATAGACCCATAGAGGGGGTGCACAAACTACCGGGTATCTCGAAGTGCCGAGTGGCCTACTCACGGTGGTGAGGGAGATTGCTTCGCTTCGGGTACTTGGCGGGTAGTTTGCCGCACCCGTAGGGGTCTTGGGTAGGGTATTGGCTATTCACCGCGACCGTGTAATCCGTTTTTCGTTGCAGGCTCGAACGGATTGCGGATTCCTAGTATATCCAATGTATTCATCTGTGATCTGTAATGTCTATCATTGCTATATATTTATATATTATAACTATTTAGGCGTTGCTTATGTTTTACAGCCGTGCTAGCCCAGCCCCCGCTCTGTCGTTAGTTAAGTAACCTAACGGGTGATGATGGGGCCCCGTGGCGAATGCGAATGGCATAAGCGTACGTCATATTTTGGTTGTTTTCTGCAATGGTAGGATTAAATGATGGGACGCATTAAAAGAACTAATGCAAGAAAATAAACCAAGTAAAAGTCGATTGGAACATTTTGAAAACCACTCGGTTCTTTTCAAAACTAAACTTTTAAACGCGGAGCTTGAACCACTCCTTTTAAAAGCTATCTCGTTCCATCGATTATATCAAGTTCACTACGTTCACGGTTTCGCCAAAACCATTCGTAGCCCTCCGTCATTCCACATGAATCGTCAAAAGTATTCAAGCCATGTATTTTGGCCAAAGTCAAGGCATAGTGATTGGTAGCTATTGGGTATTCATGTGCAGCATAGATAGATGCGTTGGTTTGGGACAGTCGTGCTGCTATTTTGGCCAAAGTCAAGGGTAGGTACGGGTGGGTCCAAATTAACCAGGAGAATGACGGGTAGAACTTGACATGTGACTTTTGATATTTTGGCCAAAGTCAAGGTCATAAGAGCACAGGGCAAAAATCCACATCGGGAGTTTCATAAGTACTGAAACTTGCTAGCGCTGCATACCATTTGGAGTGTGATAATTCTGGTAGGATTCCTTCGGTTTTATCACGCGATGATATTTGGATCCCGATCCTACTGTGAGTATATGCTACTCCTCGGGAAAACTCTCACTTAACGATCAACGCTATAAACCTAGTAGGTGTCTAGAAAGGTGTTAGCGGGGCTACGCCCACAGGGAAAAGAGGTTACTTAATTAAGGAACTTCGCGAAAGCGTTGGAAAACCTCCCTCGAAGTACCGACACTGGCCTGGCTGAACGGTTAAGCAAGTATTGTACGGTGAGATTGATCCCGACTAATCCTTTCTTTACGGTTTGAGAAGGGATTCGAGAGACAGTGGGAGCTATCCAGTTTAGACAAACTAAAAACCACTCTAAACTTGCAAGAGCATCATGCTAAAGTGTTTCTTTTCTCTCTCCTAATTGCAGCGACCATTCAACATGACCGGACATAAGTTATTACTAGATAAAAACATATTGACAGGGCCAAACTACAAAGATTGGCTCAAGAATGTCAAGATGGCAATCACTTACGACAAGTTGGGGTATGTCCTTACCACCAAAGCTCCCCCTGTCCCAGGTCCCAAAACCAGTGTCGTAGATAGGGAAATCTACAAGACCTGGGAAATAGATTGCGCGAAGGCCAGATGCCTCGTACTAGCCTCGATGGACAACGAACATCAGAGGAGGCACGAGAATATGGACCTAGAGTCCATATTTCTTCATCCAAAAGAACTGTATGGAGAGCAGTCTCGTATCGCAAGATACGAAGTGTCGAAGAAGTTGTTTTCGGCAAGGTTGGCCGTCGGATCATCGGTAGCGGAACACATGCTTAAGATGATTGGCTACATAGAGGAGCTCGCGGACCTTGAGACCACGTTGGAGAATGAACTCTATACTGATTTGATTCTCCAGTCCCTTCCTTCCACTTACGCCCAGTTTATCCTTAACTTCAACATGCAAGGAAAGGAGGTTGAACTTTCCGAACTTCTGAACATGTTGAGGAGTGTTGAGGGCACCCTACGGAAGGGTAGGGAGACATCCACTTTGTTTGTAGGAGGATCTTCCTCTTCTAGGTCCAGGGCGAAAGCCAAGGGCAAGAAGAAGAAAGCCCCCGCCAAACCAAGAGACGGTGTCAGTAAAGTGGATACGAAGGGAAAAGGAAAAGCAACAAAAGTAGCGGGAAAGCTGGTGGGGAAGGAAGAATGCTTCTACTGTCACAAAAGTGGTCACTGGAAACAGGATTGCAAGGCTTGGAAGGCCAGAACACAGGATTTGAAGCGAGTTGCGGCTTCAGCTTCAGGTGTGTATGTTATTGAAAACTGTCTATCAATAAACTCTACATCCTGGGTATTGGATACCGGATCAGGATCTCATATCTGTAATTCTTTGCAGGCGTTGAGAAAGTGTAGAGTTTTGAAGGCAGGTGACATGACCCTCAGAGTTGCAAACGGTGCTAGCATGGATGCTGAGGCCGTGGGGGACTATCACCTGGGATTGTCGGATGGACACTTTTTGGTTTTACGTAGTTGTTATTATGTACCAAATGCAACCTGTAATATCATTTCTGTATCTTTATTATCTAAAGAAGGTTATGAATTTGCATTTGTAAGTAATGTAGTGAACATTCACCTTAATCAAGTTTTGATTGGGTCAGGTACATTGAACAACGGTATATACGTATTAAACCAACCACAGATTTTCAATGTCCAGAATACACACAAAAGAAAGTCTCCAGAAATCAATAAAACTTTCTTATGGCATTATAGACTGGGTTCACATCAATGAGAGAAGGTTGACTAAGTTACATGCAGAAGGATATTTGGATCCGTTCGAATATCAATCGTATGCAACTTGTCAATCCTGTCTCAAAGGAAAGATGACAAAGACTCCGTTCACTGGACACGGAGTAAGAGCGAGCGAGCTCTTGGGACTCATACACAGCGACGTGTGCGGTCCAATGTCTACACATGCACGAAGCGGTTATTCTTACTTCATTACTTTTACGGATGACTTTTCAAGGTATGGTTATGTCTTCTTAATGAAACATAAATCCGAGGCTTTTGAAAAATTCCAGGAATATAAGAATGAAGTAGAAAAACAAACAGGCAAAAGTATCAAGGCACTGAGATCTGATCGAGGTGGTGAATACTTGAGTGCCGAGTTCCTAGGTTACTTAAAAGAGAATGGAATTCTCTCTCAGCTTACTCCTCCATACACTCCGCAACATAACGGTGTATCGGAGAGACGGAACCGAACCCTATTGGATATGGTACGGTCCATGATGAGTAATGCTGAGTTGCCGCGATCGTTCTGGGGATATGCGCTAGAATCAGCTGCATACCTTTTGAAATGAGTTCTAACTAAGACTGTGCCTACTACACCATATCAGATGTGGTGTCGGAAGAGACCCTATCTTAATCACATTAAGACATGGGGATGTCCGGCTTTTGTAAAAAAGCAGCATGCGGACAAGCTCGAGGCACGCTCAGTACAGTGCAAGTTTGTGGGATATCCAAAGAACTCCAAGGGATATTTCTTCTATTGTGAAGAGGAATAAAAGGTGTTTGTTTCTCGCCATGCCCACTTTCTAGAACACCAGTTCATAGAAAAAGAATTAAGTGGGAGCGCAATAGAACTGGAAGAAATTCCAGAACCACGAGCTATTACTGAAAGCTTAGTAGAACCAGAGGGTTCGAAAGATCAGGACATTCCTACGCCACTCCGCAGGAGTAGTAGGCAGTCTCATCCGCCCGAGAGATACTACGGTTTTCTTATTGACGGGGATAGAGAGGATTGCATCATAGACTTTGATGAGCCTACTAGCTTCCAGCAAGCCATTCAGAGCGTCGACTCGGTAAAATGGCTGGATGCAATGCGGACCAAAATGGAGTCCATGTACACCAACAAAGTATGGACGTTGGACATTGCTCCAGACGGGGTAAAACCCGTAGGATGCAAGTGGATCTTCAATAGGAAGATTGGTGTAGATGGACAGGTTGAGACCTATAAAGCTAGACTGGTAGCAAAGGGTTTTCGTCAGCGACCTGGTTTGGACTATGACGAAACCTTTTCTCCAGTAGCTATGCTGAATTCCATTCGGATCCTTCTTGCCATTGCTGCCTTCCACGATTATGAGATTTGGCAGATGGACGTAAAGACAGCTTTTCTAAATGGACATTTAGAGGAGTGTGTCTATATGGACCAGCCAGAGGGTTTCATTCAGAGTGGGAGCAGCGGAAAGGTGTGCAAGTTGCATAAGTCCATTTATGGACTAAAGAAGGCATCGCGGAGTTGGAACATCTGTTTTGATGAGACGGTCAAAGAATTTGGCTTTATCAAAAATCCAGATGAACCATGCATCTATTGTAGATTTGTAGCAAGAACTGTAGTATTCCTTGTTTTATACGTGGATGACATTCTCTTAATAGGAAATGATATTCCTATGCTACAATCTGTCAAGGGGTTCTTGTCACACAGGTTCTCCATGAAAGACCTGGGTGATGCCTCATACATTCTGGGTATCCGGATCTACCGTGACAGATCCAAGAGGATATTAGGACTTTCACAGTCCAGGTACATCGACACCATACTGAAGAGATTCAGTATGGAAGATTCCAAGCGCGGTAATCTACCGGCTTGTCACGGGATCACCCTCTCCAAAGAGATGTCTCCCAAGACTGATTTGGAGAGGGATCGCATGTCTATTATACCCTACGCTTCTGCGGTAGGCTCTATAATGTATGCAATGTTGTGTACCAGACCGGATGTGGCTTATGCACTGAGTGTTGTAAGCAGGTATCAGTCAAACCCTGGGGAGAAACATTGGATAGCAGTAAAGAACATTCTCAAGTACCTGAGAAGGACTAAGGAGATGTTCTTAGTGTATGGCGGAAAAGACCTTCAGATTGAGGCTTTTGCTGACTCCATCTTCCAGAGTGACAAGGATGATTCCAAGTCCATGTCGGGTTTTGTCTTTACCCTCAATGGAGGGGCGGTGTGTTGGAAGAGCTCCAAATAGGAAACCGTTGCTGACTCGACTATGGAAGCGGAATACATCGCTGCATCTGATGCCGCAAAAGAAGCTGTCTGGATGAGGAAGTTCTTGAGAGAACTTCAGGTGGTTCCGTCCATTGTTGACCCAATACCTCTGTATTGCGACAACAACGGGGCTATAGCTTTAGCGAAGGAACCCAGGTCCCATCAGAAATCCAGACACATCTTAAGGCGGTATCACCTGATCAGGGAGATCGTGGATCGCCAGGAGCTCGAGGTTCGAAGGGTTGCTTCAGAAGATAACACAGCAGATCCATTCACCAAGGCCTTACCCCAGACTCAGTTCGAGCGGCTGATCGAGATGATAGGTCTTCGATACGCCAGTACACGGCCTTAGTGCAAGTGGGAGATTGTTAGTGTATATGCCCTAGAGGCCATTACTGTATCATACTAGTTTGTATATTACTTGATGGAAGCTTGGGATATTTACAGTTGTATATACAATCTTGCTCGAAATGGTAGTATGCTACTTGGTTTGTCTCTGCTTTAATATGTGCATGTGTTTCTTTTAGCATATCGCTGATATACATATTAGTAGAGCCCTTAGGATCTTTGCTTGATTACCAGCGTTGTGATGGCGCTCACACTCGTGGGAGCTGGGTGATCTATAAGCACATCCTTATACAGGTCCCTAGTCGTTGGACTATCGAGACAGGGCATCGATACTCCGGAGTAGACTAGCGTATGCGCTTCTCATCCCAGCGTGGGAGACGGTTTGTCCCACAGCCGTCAGTACGTCGTACTTGAGATAGTATGCGGGTGCTCGTTAGGTTACGAGTACACTGGACAGGACTCGTCGGGAACTGTTGGTTGGTATTATACCTATCGTCTGTTATCAGTTCCCAGGTGACATGAGTACAGCTTAGTCCGCTGACTTGACACTGTCACTTCTTCTCGAGTGTGTTCCCACTGCACTTTGATTGCTACCCTACCACGGCTCAAAGGAGTCGTGCAAACAGGTAGTTTTTGGGTGCAATCCCGAAGCACTTGGAGGCAGTGACGGTTAGACAGGATTCGTCTCTCCCGGTATTGGGGGTTGACATCGCGCTGTGTCCAGGAGAGCCATTACACGAGTAGTCCCTGGCCAGGGCAAGCGAGATATACTGGTAGGTTTTCAGTGTTATCTCAGGGTGTTCTGGGCTACACTCCGACATGACTTGTACCGCTATTAGGGGACTGACGTTCACCGCCCCCTAGGCCCGCCATGCGATGTATCAGACGAACAGACCGAACTGTACGGAGACTATCACATACAGGCTCAGTAGGAGTTCACCTCGTCAGTCTTCTTATCGACATCTACCTGGGGACCGTTACGTACAGCTAGTGCCGCTTGCGGTCAATGGTTAAACCCACTGCCAGCGTAGTGTCGAGTCTTTAGAGTCCCACACAGAGAGCTATTCGCCTTTAGGCAAAATGAGTAGAGGTCGCATGGTTTTGCGACAGGGTTCGTTCACATCCGCGCACTTGTGCACGTTTGCTGTCCGGACAGCTTATACTAGCGGGCTTTGGTTTAAGCCATATCCTAGTATAGATTTGGGATTGGTTTTTTCTCATTGTATTCGTGTTCCTCGGATCACGAATACGGGTGCGTATGCACAGTTACTTGAGACACAGGGAGAGGACTTTGATTAGGGTTAATGACTATTGTCATTTTATTAACCCTAATGCTTATGTGTGTATTAAGGGTAATTGATATTAGTTTAATATAATTGTGCATGGTTATGGTTGTTGACCATTTGACCTCCTTGACTTGTTGGCCTAGGTTGACACTTTGACCATCATCATTTCATTTGGAAGATGCTCTTTGATCCTTGCAAATTGCATTAAAAATGAAATGATAATGGTCATGTCTTGATTAACCATGATAATTATCTAGCTAATTATCTAATTACAATAATTCACACATATATGAGAGAATGCTTCATATTTTCTCTCATTGTATTATTGACTTTCTCTCTCTTGTTCTTCCTCTCCCTCAAGCTCTCCCCTCTCATGTGTTGAGAAACACTTGAGCTTGAGAAAAACCTATTCTTGATAATCTCTACTCTCATCTAGTGTTCTAGAACTAGCACTTCTTGCACCCTAGTTACTTCTAGCTTGGAGTTGAAGCCAAAGGTTGAGGCTTTCGGGTGGATCTTTCTTCGACGTGAGAAGACGACAAAGGTGACCTCTTTCCACTACTCCAAGGAGCAAGGAGAGAACGACATAAAGCCCCAGGTATAACCTTTCTAACACTTAGCTAGTTTCTAGTTAGCTTTAGCTTGTTTTTGTTTAGCAAAGATCCTTCTTTGTCTAGTCCATGTTGCCTAAGTTGATAAAAATTTGATTTTTATTCCGTTTTCCGCCTCCCCGTAAGTACCGGGGTGGGCAACGTGAACTTACACTTTACCCTCGGTAAAGGGACGGTATGTTGGAAGATTTCCAAGCTAGATACCGTGACAAACTAGATGATAAAGGCTGGTAACATCGCTTTTAAAGATTCTACCAAAGAGGCAGTTTGGGTGTATATTGGTTCATAAGATGAACTAGGTTCCTACCATTGTGTGACAATGGAAGTGTGGCTTTGGCCCTGGAACCCTGGTCCCATCAGTGACCCAGACATATTCTGAGGCAGCATCACCTGATCATGGAGATAGATGATCTCCAGGGTGATCGAAGTTAGGAGAGTAGACTCAGAGGATAACACGGCGGATTCACTCACAAAGGCTTTTTCCCAGAGAGAGACTTATATGGGATGGTTGAGTATGTGTTACTGCAACCACTGCTACAGATGGCCTTAGTGCAAGTGGGAGATTGTTAGTTATATGTATGCCCTAGAGGCCATTACTGTACATTGGATGTGTATTGTAGTGGATGCTGGGACATATATAGGTAGGACTTTCTTGCTCGACATGATAGTACGCTATCTGGTTGCTCTTTATCTTAACATGTATACTCTCTGTCTCTCTGTTACTTGTTGATAAAGCCCTTAGGATGTGTACTCGACTTCTAGGACTATGATGCAGATCATACTAGTGGGGCCTGGGTAGTCCATGAGTACATCCTTCAATGTTCCTAGTCGTGGGAATATCGAGACGGGGCATCGATATTCCAGAGTAGACTAGCGTATATCTTCTCGACCCATGTGATGGGCGATGGATGATCCCATATCCATTGGTGTTTGACATCAGAGATGGTATGCGGGTGCTCAGTGTTGACTGGGTACACTGAACGGACTCGCCGAGAACTCCCAGATGGTATTATACCTCACGTCAGATGGCAGTTCTCTGGTGACACTGGTACAGCTTAGTCTGTTGACCCGAGATCGTCATAGAGTCTTGTGTGTCTCCCACTGTGCTTTGATTTCCACCCTACCATGGCTCTACTGAGTCGTGCAAACAGGTGGTTTTTGGGTACAGTCCCGATTCACATGGAGGCAATTAGCGATAGGAGGGGATTCGTCTCTCCCGGTATTGGGGGTTGATGTTGCGCTATGCTCGACTGGCCATAACAGGAAATCCCTGGCCAGGGTTGCAGTGATATACTGGTAAGAGTTATCAGTAGTCTCACGAATGTTATGGACCTCACGTCGGCATGACTTATCGAGCTATTGGGGTCTGACGTTTACCACCCCTAGACGAGATATGCGACATATCAGACGAACAGACCGGACTGTACGGTAAGTGTTACTGGTTGGATTCACAGGAGTGTGAACGGGCTTGCTCGTCGATCTTCTGATCGCTCAATACCCGGGTGGCCGTTACGTTTAGCAGACCGCTTGCGGCTTGTGGGTGTTTGATATGATCATCATCTGCTGCCGGCGTATTGATGAGTCTTTAGAGTCCTACACAGAGGTTTCCTGGCTCAAGCGAAACGAAATAGAAGCGCATATGAGATATGTGCGGGACCGAGAATAATGCATGTATGTGATACCGTATTCTATTCTCACGATGAATGTATCGAATGGTTGTATGCGATATAACCTAGTTATCGAATCGAGGATTGATTCGATAAGTCGATACAATGGATACTAGTCGGTTATATGCGATATGATCGAATCGTTAAATCAAGTATTGATTTAATGATTTAATGCATAATTATATATTTGATATAATAATTTGCATTAACTAGTATTTGTTCACTTTAAATGGATTTTCTCACTTGAAGTACACAAGTTGCATATGTGATATACTTTTGTGCACTTGTTTGTATCATGTTTGATGATACATGCTAACTTGAGTTTGTGTGTATGATTAAACCATGGTTATATGAATGGTTAGGGTTTTGTTTACTTATTCATTTATTTATTTTGTTTATTTATTTTGGAAAAGATAAATAAAAATGGTGGCTTTCTTTGTTTCTTTCATGTAGCTTCATAAAGTGTTGAAAGCTTGACCATTTTGTTTGCTTCCCTTAACCTAACCATTCACCTAACCCTAGTTTAGTCTCTACACTTAACCATGGTTGGTATATGATAAGTATTCATTTTATTTTCTATTTGGAAAATACTTATCATATTCTTTTTCTTCTTCTTCTTCATCTTCAACAAGAAGAAAAACTTGCCTCCATCAATGGCAACTTGAGAAAAAGAGTGAGAAATCCAAATCTAAAGTGAACCCACTTCCTATTTCTTCATCCTCTACCACTTGCCAAGTAGTATAGGGTGTTTTCTTCACAAGTTTCATGACTTGGTGAAGTTGGAGTTTGATCTTGAGTTGCCTCGACGTAGATCATCTTCGGAATCGAAGTCGACGACCTAGCCCGATCAATTCATCGATGAAACCACCGTGAGAGTCCGAGATCCGATGGGTACAGCGGAGGGACTTCATCACGGAGCTATGGAGGTGGAGGACCGGATCTACAAAGGTTGTACCCCTTCCCTTTTAGTTAAAGTCGTTAACTTGCATCGCATCACCTATAAATCTAGTTAATAATCCATATTAGGGTTTGTAGGCATATGAAATTTTTTGAATTGGGCATGTTTGATCACATGTGAGACCTCATTACTGTGCCTAGGAACCCCTACAACATCTTAGGTGAACCAACTGACACCAGTAGCTTGTGAGACCGGCCACCGCCCCTCGTCGGGGTCTCAACTGTATACACTAGTCTACTCTGGAGTATCGATGCCCTGTCTCGAAACTCCCTCGACTAGGAACCTTTTAAGGATGTGCTTATAGACCCCAACTCCCACGTATATGATCGCCCTCATACTGCTGGCAGTCAAGCAAGAATCCTAGGGGCTCTATCAACGTGTAATAGCGACCTGTAAGGTCATCTAAAACAGTACACGATGATAAAGATAAACCAGATAGCATATTATCATCTTAAGTAAGACTGTCCTACCGGTATAGGTCCTCTCTCAATCATTGCAATCACGTACCTGTGATCCAATAATTGACTCTGAGGGCACTATCTCCAACAATCTCCCACTTGCACTCAAGGCTAATTATTGCGATGTCGCATACTCACAGCCCGTGTGATACCGAACACCCAACTCCACTACTAGTCAGTCTCACAATGCTCGTTTGCGAAACTATTGCGTTCGAGAAATAGCCTCAGTGAGTGGAACCGCTTTGATGTTTCTTTCTATGTCTCTCTATATCTCAAGTTCGCGGAGAAAGCCATCTCCCGAAATGAGCAATACCTGTCTTAGAATGTGTCTGGATATCTGATGGGACCTAGCTCATAAATGAACTCCAAATCCAAACTTCTCAGACTGTATCGTCAACTGAACTTAATCAGTATCCTGCGCCATGTCTCCCTCAGTATCCACCTGGACCACCTGTCCAAAATACTACCCCTCGTCAGAGGGAAAACTATAACTCTGACAGTCACTATGTCATCCATGTCACCTTGGAAGCCTGGAATGATAACCGTCTCCTGAATGAGGCTGATGTTATCATATCCCAAAAACATCCACTTATGTTCTAAAACTGCTTCCGACCGTTTCTCCAAGATTGGATCAATATCAACTTATTGCACCTACTGCAAAAATAACATCTGGTGTGGTACTTGACATCACATGATTGACTCAATTGCCTAAGCAAGTGATCTGCCAATCATGCACATCCCTCTCCCCTTTAGTCTGTAAGACTCCTTTAGAGAGGGTGACTCCATCACCTGCAGGTATACTTCCGTGCCAGGAGTCGTCCATTCTAAAAACTCTTAGAATGCTGTCTAAGTACCCTGATTGGGAAACCACCCAAATCTAGATCTATAGATCTAGTAACCAGAATGTCTTGATATTATATCCAAGTCCCATATGGAGAAACTACTGTGTGACAACCAAAGTATAACTGATCGTAGTATAGGAATATCACTTCCTACTTTGTGTATGTCATCCAAATACCAGGACATCACACCCTACTACCTTCTTAACAGATCCGTCCCCTATTCTGATGAAGTCAAACCTATGACTGTCACATCAGAAATAGATGATCTATCACCGCTATATCTGCTTTAGTCTATAAATAGACATAAGCTACTTGTCCACTATGCTTCCGCTACTCCCACTGACTACGACAACCTTCTCGCAGAGTCATATACACGTACACTTCTAAAGCTAGTTTAGAACGACGCTATACTCATCCTCCTACCGGGTCTCACAGCCTGGAACAACAGCAATGGCAAGTCTGGGTAAACAAGAACCTTCCTGCTACCGTCCTTGAGGCTACCGGAGTACCTCTCGGGTGCCTGAGGTTACCCACCAAATCTGCGGAGTGGCCAATGGAATATCAAACCAGATTGAATATTTAGGTTCTTATCAAATATTCAGTAATCGTTTGCGGTTCTGGAATCACTTCCAGTTCTACCATACTCCCACTAATGTTTTCTGAAAAAAAATCCATTTTTATTAAAACTATGGCGAGTCAAGAACAATATCACTATTGATCTTCCAGATGGTAGAAAGTCAACCCTCGTCATAGCCTGGGTCAACCCACAAATAGCCATTACAGAAACGTGCCTTGAGTTCTCCAGAGTCTGGTTTTAAGCATAAGCCGGACAACTCCCCATATCTTAACATCGTTAAGATATGAACTGTTCTATATCCAATATAGAAACAATGGCACTAATTTAATTGAACTAGGTTCAAATCATGCAGCTATCTCCAGTGCATGTCAACTAAATAGAGAGAGGCCGATCAGCATTACTCAACTTAGGAGTACTTCCAATTATGAGTAACCTGTAAGAGAAGCAAGTTCTCTTAATCATTACTATCAACTGAACACCATACACAAGTATCTATATCTTCGATCACCTTGAAGAATCCCGATACTTGCAACACCTGGTTCTGTACTATATTTTTATACCTATAACTTCTCAAAACTTGGACCTTGTGTTTCTACGAAACACACGTCTAAGACCCAGAGAAGTCACAAGTAAACAGAATCTAGTACGAGTACCAACCCCTCTGTCCTGATGGACACTGGACAATATACAATACTGTGTATAAGTCCCCTGAGTCTAATAACTCATTCCCTGTGTGTCGTAGGTTGAAAATTGTACTTATAGTTAAGAAGAATTACACCGTTGTTTAATGCTTCTTACCTAACCATCCACTGATATAGGTATATGCCATAGACATAATTTCAAAAAGTTATATCTCACTCTATGAAAATAGACGTATAGATATATCAATTTGAAATTGGTGCATAACAATGGATATTCAAAACCAAACATTTGCTGTCCGGCAAACAATCCAGGCGATTTCCTCAAATATCACCAATTACAACGAATTCCGATATAATGAGGATGATCACCTAATTCCCAATAACTTACTCCCACTCATCATCTGTAAAAACTATACAGATGTGAGAATCAAACCTGGTAAATACATACCCTGGAGGAAGGGCTAATTGGGAAATCAGTTTTCTTTTAACAGTACACAGTGAAACTGAAAAATTGAAATGTTTCGAAGGGGTATCCGGGTATTCCTAGTAATGCCTCTTCCATTATCCAGATTCACAACTGTAACCGTATATTTCTTTGCCATCTCTCCAAATCCCTTAATGTGTCTTTAGTCGTTACCTTCTGCACACCCCTTTAGGCCAAATGGTTTTCTTCCTTCCCTACCGTTCGGCACCAGCTTATGGTTTGGAAGAAGACTATCCAATAAGCATAATGGGTGTACTGTCCTAATCCTAGGAGCATTCGCAACCCGAGAGAAGTTAAAGATAAAAGACACCTGAATAAACCTTATTCCTATTTCTCCTGAACCAGAATCCATCCCCGAACTGGAACAAGTTCCTTTCGAGTTTGTATATAACCATACGATGGAGTATCCAAATAACTGTGGATCTTCGTAGTGATACGGTGTGTCTTGGAGAAATACAAAGGTGAAGTGGGAGTGGTAATGAAATACTTGGTTTGGTCGTGAATAGCAGTCGCAGTTTACTTTGCCCTCTTACTAATCCCTTGATATGTCTTTACTTAATACCTTATGTACACCATCGTTATGCTAATTGGTTTCTTCATTCCCCACCGTTCGGCATCAGCCTAAGGTTTGGAAGAAGACTATCCAATTTGCGTAATAGGTGTACTATCTCCTAAACCAAGGAGTACTCGCAAGCTGAGAGAATGTAAAAGGAAAAGACAACTGAATAGTCCTATTCGTTTTCTCCAGAACCAGAAACCATCCTCGAATAAATTCCTTCGAGTTCATATATAACCTTACGATGGTTTTGTCCAATGGAAGTGGACGTTCGTAGTAATACGGGGTGTCCTGGAGAAAAGGGTAAAAGTAGGAGTGACAATGAGGTGTGCAACTCTGACAATCCAAAAGCCAGTGTTTAAGAAGGTTCGGTTAATTTGGTCACTGAGTCATAGTCAGGTCGGGCCATGGTCGCTGCCAAAGAGAGAGAGAAAAGAAACACTCAGCGTGCACTCTAACCTAGATCAGAATGGTTATCACATTATCTAATCAGAAAACCTCCCACTATAACGTCAAATTCTTCTCCAAACCTAAAAGAAGAATTAGTCGGGATCACCCGAGGAGTAAACTAACTCATCAGTGGGAATCGGGATCCAACTATCATCGCATGATAACGTGACGGAATCCTCTCACGTTATCACACTCCAGAATGTATGCGCATATCTGGCAAGTTTCAGTTTCTTTAGAAACTCCCGATGTGATTTTTTGCCCTATGCTCTTATGACCTTGACTAAGGCCAACAAATCATAAGTCACATGTTAAGTTCTATCCGTCATTGTCCAGGTTAATTTGAACCCATCCGTACAAGCCCTTGACTAGGGCCAACAAGGCTATACGACTGTCCCAAACCAACGCATCTATCTATGCAGCAGAAAGGTAACAAGCAGCTACCATACACTATGCCTTGACTAAGGCCAACAAACATAGCATGAATACTACGTGCTACCCGTCTGAAATGACGGAGGGCTACGAATGGTTTTTAGCGAAAAACCTTTAACGTAATGAACTTGATATCGTTGAAGGAACCGGATAGCTTTTATAAAAATATAGTGACGAAAACCTTTGCTAAAGAGGTCACTCCCGGTGAAGGGATCTTGGCTCTTTCCCCGTAGAATGAGGTGCAGGATATTCCAACTGAAAACCACGATGCAAAGCAAAAGTAATCGGCTATAGTGAAGTTATTACCCTGACACAAACTTCTGTCCAAGGGGTCACTCCCGGTGAAGGGATCTCGGACCTTGCCTCTTCGACTGAGTGCTGGATATTCATAACCGAATACCACTGTGCAAAACAAAAGAGAACGCCCTTGCAATAACAGATTTTTGAAAAATTGTTCCAGCAACATCAGAATAGGTTTGTTTAGCTTGCATTGATCCGAATCAATGCAGTCCCATCAATTGATCACACCAATAAAGAACGAAAATAATGATGTACGTATATGCCATCTGCATTCGCCACTGGGTCCCGTCATCACCCGTTAGGTTACTTAACTAACGACAGAGCGGGGACTGGACTAGCGCGGATGCAAAACATATACAACATCTACTAGTATATATATCAGCGTGATAAAATGCATCATCACAGAAATGTAATAAGCATCACAGAACAATACAGATATCTGGGATCCCCGGGTTTCATAGAGCCGCTACTGAAACCCGACGTTCCCCTGGTCGTGTGGATAGCCTGTGCAATAAAATCCTAGACCCCTACGGGCGCGGCAAGTTACCCGCCAAAACCTGAAGCGAGGCAGCCCCCTTCAGCAACGTGAATGGACCACCCAGCACTTCACGGAATCCGGTAACTTGGGCACCCCTCCTGGGTCAACCTGTACCCCTACGAGTGCGGCAAATAGCCCGCCAATTCTAGAGTAAAGCCCCCTCTGTCTCAACGCCATGATATGCGGGCCCGTTGCCCTCTAGAACCCGGCTATCCGTGCACCCCTCCGTGGGGTAATCCTAGTACAGAAAGTAAATATACATACAACAGGTACATCGACCTCACCCCGGTTGTGCCCCAAAAGAATAATATACAAACAGGCAGTGACGGCGGTCCACATATCGGACGCTTGCCCCGCAACATCAAATGTACATATAAAACAAAACTGTACTAACATTGCATCCAGGCTATCCCCCACGACCAATTCGCAACATCACAGCACAACACAGAACATCAACGTGAATGTCACGTTCACAAATCCGTCTAAAAGGGTTATAGCAGTTAGACAGGATTTACCGATCAAATGACATTCACGGTCGCAGATATAATGTAAATACTGTGAACTAACATGTTTAAAATTTTTGATCGACTGAATTTTCCAAAGTGGGCCCCAAGCACAACTGTAGCACTCAAAAAAAATCTGGGCCCAAACAGAACATACCAAAACCCCCATTTCCAAGTCTAAAGAGCTCTGTAGAAAATTGATATGGTGATCACCTATTACTGCGGCGGAACCGCGGCCAGAACAAGGGTATGGCCACGGTTCCGCGGCCGATCTACAGTGTCACATGACCAATTTTTTACAGAAGTCTTAAAACTTCCTGCATGGTTTTCTGCAACACACTGAAAAAAATTTCGAGCCAAAAATAATTCGACAGAAAACTGATGCTTTGAAATCGTGGTTTTGGGACTTTTGTTCAATCGAAAATGTAAACACGTTAGACCAAGCTAGACTAAGTTAATGGCGTGGCTTTGATACTAGTGTAAGTGCACGGCGACGCCCCGGCCGTCAATCCGACGCCGGAATGCGGAAACGAAACTTTTGTAAAAACTAGAAACCGGCACCACCACGCACAAAAATCCCGGATCGGGCCATTAACCTAACTCTAGCAAACTAGAAAATGGGAAGGAAGCTATATCGAGCAATCCGTGTACTTCGGTCTTCGGCCTCCACTCCGATCTCCTCCCGAGATCTCCGGTCTTCATCTCCTTGTCGGAATGGGCACCACATCGCCGGGTTCTTTTACGGACTCCCACCTCTGGACCGAGGCAACTCGGGCAAGAAGTTGGCGAGTCGACGAGTCCAAGAATACTGTAGGCTAAGTGTAGAATCCATTGTCTCAATGGGGTTGAAGTTGCCATTTGATGGAGGTGAAAGAATAATGGAGATGAGATTAGGAATTTTGTAGCAAGCAAGGAAAATATGATAAACCTTTTTCCCACCATCAAAAAATGAATATCTCCCTCTCTCTCACTCAAATGTGGACGGCCAAAAAATTGGCAAAAAAAGGGAATCAAAGGGGTGAACACATGGAAAGGGGTGAGCATAAGCCAAATCAAGCCTCACACCAATCTCTCATTCTATCCCATCTCATTTAATGCAAGCCAAGTGATGGAAAAAGAATCTCATGATGCTAGTATTATCATAATCTCTATTTACAAACAAACCCCTCCACATAGCTAATTTGCAAACTTGTAAATTAGCCCCCTCCAACGGAAAAGTCCGGCCATGAAGGAACAAAGGAAAACCGGCCGGAACGGAATGCAAACTGGCAACTTCAGAAAACTAATCCCGTAATAAATTACAAGAAAACCACGCGACTGCATATACATGCCCGTATTTGTATTCCCACTGAATACAAATGCAAAGAGACAAAATCTACACGGTACAATACTAGGATCCGGCTTAAACCAAAGCCCGCTAGTATAATCCGTCCGATCATGATCTGTGCAATACCGCACGTATCTGATCGAACCCTGCCATATCTCCATACGGGCTCTACAGCGTTTCGCCCGAAACTTGCGAAACTGGTCTGTGGGGGACTCTAAAGACTCGTCAATACTTTAGTTGTGGATTTAACCACTAGCACGTCAGAGATATTAGCCATACGTAACGGGCTACCAGGTATTGACCAAAAGGGACGTCGATGAGTGAACTCATCCTGACACCCTACTGAGCCTGTCAGTGACAATATCCGTACAGTCCGGTCCGTTCGTCTATGAGCATCGCATGGCGGGCCTAAGGGGTTGGTAAAAGTCAGACCCCCAAAAGCGGTACAAGTCGTGTCGGAGTGTAGCCCAGAACACCCTGAGATACTACTTGAATACCTACCAGTAAATCTCCTGCCTTGGCCAAGGATTTCGTGTAATGGCTCTCCTAGACATAGTGCGACCTCACCCCTAATACCGGGAGAGACGAACCCCTGCAGATCCGCTCACTGCCTCCATATGGCTCGGGACTGTACCCAACTAAAACCTGTTTGCACGTCTCCTTTGAGCGTGGTAGGGTAGTAATCAAAGCACAGTGGGAACTCACACGAGACAAATGACGATCTCAGGTCGATGAACTAACCTGTACACATGTCACCAGGGAACTGCCATCAAACGTCAGGTATAAGACAAACTAGCATGTTCCCGGCGAGTCCTGTCGGGTGTACTCATAACCCAAAGAGTACCTGTATACATCTTAGGTGAACCAACTGGCACCAGTGGCTTGTGAGACCGGCCGCCACCCCTCGTCGGGGTCTCGAGTGTATACACTAGTCTACTCTGGAGTATCGATGCCCTGTCTCGAAACTCCCTCGACTAGGGACCTTTTAAGGATGTGCTTATAGACCCCATCTCCCACGTATATGATCGCCCTCATACTGCTAGCAGTCAAGCAAGAATCCTAGGGGCTCTATCAACGTGTAATAGCGACCTGTAAGGTCACCTAAAACAGTACACGATGATAAAGATAAACCAGATAGCATACTATCAACTTGAGTAAGACTGTCCTACCGGTATAGGTCCTCCCTCAATCATTGCAATCACGTGCCTGTGATCCAATAATTGACTCTGAGGGCACTATCTCCAATAGTCCCTGGCCAAGGCTGTTGAGATTTACTGATAAGTGTTATTAGTAGTTTCTTGATCTGTTATAGACCACTCATCGGCACGACTTATTGAGTTATTGGGGTCGACGTTACCATCCCTAGACTTGATATGCAGCATATCTGACGAAGAGACCAGACTGTACGGTAGTGTTGCCGGTTGGCTCGACGGGAGTTGTAACAGATTCGCTTGTTTTCTTCTGATCGCTCAATACCCGGGTGGCCGTTACGTTTAGCTGACCGCTTGCGGCCTTGGGGTGCTTGATATGATCATCACCCACTACCGGCGTATTGACGAGTCTTAGAGTCCCACAATGGAGTTGCCTAGTCCAGGCGAAACGTTGTGGTATGCATATGCGATATGCGTATGGACCCGGTTAAAATGCACGTATGAGATACCGCATATTAATCGGGCGGTTTACTTTTGGTCGGGTCGTATGCGATATGACCGGTTTGCTAAATCAAGTGTTGATTTATCATTTGACCATTAGTTTCTCACTTGAAGTCCTTTCTTGTCTTTTTTTGTTATATGCATGCATGTATGCATTCATTCTTATTCATGTACATATGGATGTGCATGCACACATACATGCATACATCATTCTATCATGGTTGTTGATATAGTGGATGGTGGCAATATAAGACTCACACCCTTTATAAAATATATGGATATTATTTTTGGAAAAGAAAAATGAAAATGGAAATTGTTTCATGGTTGAATATTTTATTCTTTCATTAACCCTTTTGTTTAACCATGATTTAATTTCGATGGTCATTTTTGTTCCAAACTAAAATATCTAGATATTTTATAACCTTGGTTAAGAATGAGAGATAGAAAATATATATATTCTCTTTTCTCATTTTTAATTGATAACCTTATCATTGTCTTGAGTTTTAGAAAGCCATCATCTTCTTCCTCCTTTCTCTCTTGCTCTCTAGTTTTCTCAAGTGAGCAAAAGAGTTACAAAGTTAGGATTTTGAAGTGAGAAAACCAACCACAACACCATTCTACACTAGTCTTGCCCATTAGTGTAGAGTGTTAGCTTCCATTTCTTCTTGATCTTGTGAAACTTCAAGCTTGGACAAAGAGGACTCCGGGTGGATCGTCGTGGACCTAGAGGATCTCAAGCGGACCTTTTTCCAACCCTCAAGTAGCCAAGGAGTCTAGCGTAAAGAGCTACAAAGGTTGTACTTTCAAAACCCTAGCTTTTACTACTTTTGTTTGTATTAAAGTTATGTTGCCCTAAATTTTCTAGCATGATCCTTTAGAATGTTTCTTTAGCACCATCTAAATTTTTAATATGGCATCTGTGTTGCCTCCAAACCCTAGTAGTGGTGTTGTAGAAAACCTTTCATGGTATCAGAGCTACTAGGCATTGGATGTCGACCTATGGGGGTTCTCACTGTGTGACAGTGTGGCGAAGCATAGGCTCTTAACCCCAGGGTGTCCCGAGACCGGAAGGTGTTCCGGCGGGTTGTAGTCCTCGCGAGGGGACATGCGTAAAAAGTAGCCGCTGAGGGACCCGTTGGTGCCACGGCGACCCCATTGGATGGGGTTGCTGCCTGACCTACAATGGTATCAGAGCCAAGCTAGAGCTTTAGGCGACGCTTTGGCGAAGTTAAAACTCCGATCGAACCCGAAATACGTATTTTTAACCCCTCTTTGTACATTTTTTTAAAACTGTGTATTTTCAGAATTAAAAATACTTAAAAAATTCAGCAGGGAAATCTAAGCAATACTGTAAAAAACGACGCAATAATTCGTACATACCGCCGCGGAACCGCGGCCAGACCTTGCTTGGGCCGTGGATTCGCGGCCGTACAGGTGATATATGGCCTCGTTTTTATACAGTAATGTTAGTATCTGCTTGTACATATTTTTGGGTATTTTTAATCTGATTCAAGTGTTGAATGTTCTGGGGATTTTTTTGGATTCGTTGATTCGATCAGAATATTTAATTTCGTGTTGTTTTCGGGTAATTTAGAAAGTATTAAAAAGTTCGAACGGATGTCATTAACTCACTTTTTCCCGGCACGAAAAATTTTCAAGTGTTGAATTTTTTCTCGAGTTTAAATCTTTCGGAAATACGTGCAAGTAACATGGTGGACCCTCTAGAAGAACATAAACCATAACTCGATTATGTGACCGTCTGAACTGCGTCTAAATCTTAGGGTTTGGGGCAGTACGGCGTGCCACATGTGAGGCGTTGGCTTGACCCTTCTACGGCTGGACCGCTGCTACTGTGAGACGTTCCGGGATTTTTTGAACTCCGCTCAAGTGTTGAGCTATTTAGGAAATCTTGGGTATTTGATTATTCGATCGGAAATTTTAATACTGTCTATTTATCTGGAATGTGATACAATATGTGGAATTCACATAGTTAGGCATAAAATGCGAAGTATGTGATATTTCGGATTTACGATGTCTAAAGTGATTGTGGATTCCAAATGTTGTAGTTTTACACTTTCTTTTCTGTGACCGTAAGTGTAGTATGTCGCACATCGCTGGTTTCGTTGCTATATATCAACGACAATCGGGATACGCATACTTACTTACGTTGATAATATATGATATTATGTGTTGCTGAGATATGATGTGCAGGATTGTCGCGATTGAATAGCCGGGAGGGGTTATGTGAGATGAGAGTTTTCTTTTCATTCATGTAAAATTCAAATGTAATGTAATATTCTTTTATTTGGGGCACTTCCGGGTTGAGGTTGATCTCACCAGTGTTGTATATTATTTACTTTTCCGCATTAGGATAGACCCAAGGAGGGGAGCATAAGTGACCGGGTTCTGGGGTTCAGTGAGAGGTCATCTCGAGGAGTCGAGACCAGGTCTCCTAAACTCCAAAATTGGTAGGGTCGCTTTCCGCTCTCGTAGGGGTCTAGGGGTGTGGGCTTGGCTATTCATCGCGACTGTGGAATCTGTATTTTCTATTGATTGGCTAAATACTAAATACGGACGTCCTAGTATATCCCATCATATCTGTGTTTCTGCTGCCTGTATTCTATGATGTGATATCTGAGACGAATGATATATATTATATATAAGATATATAGTGGGCGTTGCTTATGTTTTACACCCGGGCTAGTCCCGTCTCGGTATGCCGTTAGTTAAGTAACCTAACGGTGCATAACATTGCGGCGAATGCGGATGGCATAAGCGTACGTGGTATTTTCGTTTCTTTTCTGTGATTGGTTTAAGGACTTAAATGATGGGACTATATTTATATGATTAATGTAAAGAAAATAAACCTAAAAAGATGTTGTAGAATCAGATTTGAAAACCACTCGGCTCTTTATGAAAAAGCTACATTTCAAAACTGCGGAGCTCAAGCCACTCCTTTTGAAAACCATTTGATTCTACGACGATATCAAGTTCAAAGCATTAAAGATTTTCTTAAAAATCATCCGCAGCCCTCCGTCATTTTAGGAAGTATAGTACTTAGTATTCGTGCTACGTTTGTTGACTATAGTTAAGGCGTAGTGTACGGTAGCTAAGTGATGTCTTCCTACACTGCATATGATGCAGCTTAATTAGAACATTCATATGACTTTGTTGACCATAGTTAAGGGTCATGTGGGTGGGTCTAATTAATCAAGAAATGACGGGTAGAACTTGACTAGTACTTATGATTTGTTGACCATAGTTAAGGTCATAGGTACTAGGGGTAAAAACCACATCAGGAATTTCAATAGTTGAAATTTGCAATGAGATTGCATACCTTCCATATAATGGTTGGATCCCGATCCCACTATGGGCAATAGTTGCTCCCAGGAGAGTTTTGCAGTTTACAATTAGCTAACTCATTAGGTGTCTAAAAAGGTGTTAACGGGGCTACGCCTCTGGGAAAACGAGGTTTACTTTAATTAGGTCCGTGCGAAAGCACGGGGAACCTCCCTCAAGTACCGACACTGGCCTGGCTGAACGGTTAGCGAAGTTGTAGACTGTAATTAATCCTGGCTAGTTTTCTTTTTAAGGTTTGAAAGAAAAACTTGATTAAAGCAGTGAGAGACATCGATTAGACAACATAATAACCAATCTGATCTTTGCAAGAGCTTTCGCTGAGTGTATTCTTTTCTCTCTCTTTATGGCAGATACCAATGACTGGACTCAAGCTTCTATTAGATAAAAATAAACTGAATGGGACCAATTATAAAGACTGGCTGAGGAATCTAAAAATTGCCTTGACTTATGATAAAGTATCATATGTCCTCACGGCTCCAGCCCCGCCTGTCCCAGGTCCAAAATCCTCAGTTGTGGATATTGAAGTCCGCAAGACATGGGACGCTGACTGTGCCACGGCCAAATGCCCCGCGCTTGCATCGATGGATAACACACATCAAAAGCAGCACGAGAATATGGACATTCACGCCATATTCCTCCATACAAAGGAGTTGTATGGAGAGCAATCCTGCGTATTACGATATGAAGCATCAAAGAAATTGTTTCAGATGCGAATGGCCCCTGGCACACCAGTAGGAGACCATGTTCTGAAGATGATAGCTCTCATAGAAGAGCTTGAGGACCTTGGATGGACGATGGACAATGAACAATATACGGATATTATTCCGCAGTCCCTCCCCTCCATCTTTGCTCAATTTATAGTTAACTTCAACATGCACAACATGGAGAAGGAACTACCTGAACTCCTTAATATGTTAAGGAGTGCAGAGAGCACACTGAAATCAGTGAAAACTCCCGTTTTGAGTGTTGGACAATCTTCTTCTTCTCGCCCAAAGGCTAAGACCAAGGGAAAGATGAAGAAGAAGCCCACCAAGCCTAGGGGTGGAGTTAAAAAGGTTAAGGGGAAGGAAAAGTCCAAAACTGGAGAATCGAGGAAAGGGGAATGTTTTCATTGCCACAAAACAGAACATTGGAAGCGCAACTGCACGGAGTACTTAAAACTCAAGAAGAAGCATGGGGATGCTTTCGCTTCAGGTGTGTCTGTGACAGAAAACTGTTTTTTAATAAACTCTGCTTCCTGGGTATTAGATACCGGTTCAGGTTCTCACATTTGCAATTCCATGCAGGGGATGAGAAATAGCAAGGTTTTGAAGACAGGTGACCATACTCTCCACGTTGAAAATGGTTCCAATGTACATACAGTCGCAGTGGGAGAGTATCATTTGGGGTTGCCGTCTAGGTGTATATTGGTTTTGAACCCATATTATTTTGTAACAAGTATGCTTTGTAATATAATATCTATTTCTTTGTTAGACAATGAAGGATATCATTTTGTATTGCAGAACAATGTTATGAACATTCACCTGAATCAAATGTTAGTTGGGTATGGTACGCTTAATAACGGGATATACGTCCTAAATCAACACACAGTTTTCAGCATACAACACACTAATAAAAGAAAGCTTTCAGAAATAAATGAAGCTTTTCTTTGGCACTGTAGACTTGGTCATATTAACGAAACAAGACTAAACAAGTTACACAAAGATGGATATTTAAACCCTTTTGAATATAAATCTTATGTGACTTGCCAGTCTTGTATCAAGGGTAAAATGACCAAAACTCCGTTTACCGGACACGGAGAAAGAGCTACTGAGCTCCTAGGCCTCATACATAGTGATGTATGTGGGCCAACGTCTACACAGGCTAGAGGCGGTTTTTCATACTTCATTACTTTCACTGACAATTTCTCAAGATTCAGTCATGTATTTTTATTAAAGCACAAATCCGAAGCTTTTGAGAAATTCACTGAATATAAACAAGAAGTATAAAAACAAACCAGCTTGAGTATCAAGATGCTTCGATCAGATCGAGGTGGAGAGTATCTCAGTACAGAATTTGCAAACTTCCTAAAAGAGAATGGGATTCTCTCTCAGCTCACTCCTCCTTACACACCACAGCACAACGGTGTGTCAGAACGACGGAATAGGACCCTATTAGATATGGTCCGATCCATGATGAGTGATATTGAGTTACCCGTCTCATTTTGGGGGCATGCATTAGAGACTGCAGCGTTTCTACTGAATAGGGTCCCAACCAAAACCGTGTCTACCACGCCATATGAAATATGGCATGGGAAGAGACCATCTCTTAAGAGATTTAAGATTTGGGGTTGCCCGGCCTATGTTAGAATCCAGACAAACTCGAGACACGGTCAGTCATGTGTAATTTTGTGAGGTATCCAAAGAATTCTTATGGATATCTATTCTACCACAAGGAGGAACAAAAAGTGTTTGTTTCTCAGTATGCCACATTCTTCGAAAAAGAGTTTTTCATAGATAAAGCTGATGGCAATGTGGTAGATCTAGAAGAGGTTCTAGAGACACAAACTACAAATGACGACTTGGTTGAACCGGCTGTTGCAATAGAAATTGAAGAGCCTCGGCCACTTCGTAGGTCTGGTAGGACTTCTCGCCCACCGGAGAGGTACTACGGTTTCCTCATTGATGGTGATGGAGAAGACTGCATCATGGAGGATGATGATCCTACCAGCTTTCAGCAAGCTATCATGAGTGGAGACTCTGTGAAGTGGCTAGATGCCTTGAGATTCGAAATGGAGTCTATGTACACCAACAAAGTATGGACTTTAGACGTTGTACCCCCTGGGGTAAAACCTGTGGGGTGCAAATGGATCTTTAAAAGAAAGATTGGTGTAGATGGGCAGGTGGAGACCTATAAGGCAAGACTTGTGGCGAAGGGTTTTCGTCAAAGACCAGGTTTGGACTATGACGAGACTTTTTCTCCCGTAACCATGCTTAAATCCATTCGGATCCTACTTGCTACTGCTGCTCACTACGACTATGAAATCTGGCAGATGGACGTTAAAACGGCATTTCTAAATGGAAATTTGGAAGAATGCGTTTATATGGATCAGCCAGAGGGCTTCATTGACAGTGGGAGCAGTGGGAAAGCATGTAAATTGCTTAAATCCATATATGGGTTAAAGCAGGCATCACGGAGTTGGAAAATCTGTTTCGATGATGTTATCAAAGAGTTTGATTTCATCAAAAATCCAGATGAACCTTGTGTTTATAAGAAGGCTGTAGGAAGAGCTGTCACATTCCTCGTATTGTACGTGGACGACATTCTTCTGATAGGAAATGATATTTCTATGCTACAGTCGGTCAAATCTTTCTTATCACTAAGGTTCTCCATGAAGGACCTGGGTGCTGCCACATACATTCTGGGCATTAGGATCTATAGGGATAGATCCAAGAGGTTATTGGGATTGTCCCAAACCAGGTACATCAACACCATCCTAAAAAGGTTTTGTATGGAAGACTCCAAGCGGGGTGCCTTACCCGCTTGCCATGGGGTCACTCTCTCCAAGGACTCTTGCCTAAAGACCGATGAAGAGAGAGCTCGCATGAGCATTATACCCTATGCTTTGGCAGTAGGATCTATAATGTATGCGATGTTATGTACACGCCCAGATGTAGCTTATGCACTTAGTGTTGTAAGCAGGTATCAATCCAACCCAGGGGAGAATCACTGGATAACTGTGAAGAACATTCTTAAGTACTTACGAAGGACTAAAGAATTGTTCTTGGTGTATGGTAATGGAGGCCTTTACCGATTTGAGCTTCCAGAGCAATAAAGAGGATAGCAAATCTATCTCCGGGTATGTATTAACCCTCAATGGAGGGGCGGTAAGTTGGAAGAGTTCCAAACAGGATACCGTTGCAGACTCTACGATGGAGGCTGAGTACATTGCTGTGAATGATGCCGCCAAGGAAGCCGTCTGGATGAAGAGTTTGTCTCGGAGTTAGGAGTAGTTCCAACCATTATTAATCCAATACTATTGTATTGTGATAATAATGGGGCTATGGCGTTAGCCAAGGAGCCCAGGTCCCATCAGCGGTCTAGACACATCCTGAGGCGTTTTCATTTGATCCGGGAGATTGTAGATCGCCGCGAGATCGAGATTAAGAGAGTAGATACAAAGAATAACACCGTGGATCCACTCACCAAGGCCCCCCCAGCCGCAGCATGAGCGACTTTTTGAGATGTTGGGTATGAGATACGCCAATAACTGGCCTTAGTGAAAGTGGGAGATTGTTGGATATATGTATGCCCTAAAGGCCATTATATGATAGTGGATGTATTTATACATGTATATATATATATTCAGTGTACATTCTTGCTCGATATGATAGTATGCTATCTTGTTCTTCTTTATCGGACATGTTGATTTGATCATGCTTCTATTCATTCACACATGTTGATAAAGCCCTGAGGATATAGGCTTGACTACTGTGATTATGATAGAGATCATACTAGTGGGACATCTGTAGTTTATAAGCATATCCTGGAATGTCCCTAGTCGTAGGTATATCGAGACGGGGCATCGATATACCAGAGTAGACTAGCGTATATGATACTAGACTCATACGATGGGCGATGGATGTTCCCACATTCATCGATGTTTGACATCGAGATCGTATACGGGTGCTCAGTGGTGACTGGGTACACTGGACGGACTCACCGAGAACTCCTATATGGAATTATATCTATCGTCGGATAGCAGTTCTCAGGTGACACTAGTGCAGGTTAGTCTGTAGACCCGAGATCGTCATAGAGTCTTGTGTGTTCTCCCACCGTACTTTGATTACCACCCTACCACGACTCTACTGAGTCGTGCAAACAGGTGGCTGTTGGGTACAGTCCCCAGACACACGAAGGCGATGAGCGATAGGAGTGGTTTCGTCTCTCCCGGTATTGGGAGTGGATGCTGTGCTGTGCTCGGTTGGCTATATCAGTAAGTCCCTGGCTAGGGCTGTTGAGATTTACTGATAAGTGTTATTAGTAGTTTCTTGATCTGTTATAAACCACTCATCGGCACGACTTATTGAGTTATTGGGGTCGACGTTACCATCCCTAGACTTGCTATGCAGTATATCTGACGAAGAGACCGGACTGTACGGTAGTGTTTCCGGTTGGCTCGACGGGAGTTGTAACAGATTCGCTTGTTTTCTTCTGATCGCTCAATACCCGGGTGGCCATTACGTTTAGCTGACCGCTTGCGGCTTGGGAGTGCTTGATATGATTATCACTCACTGCCGGCGTATTGACGAGTCTTAGAGTCCCACAATGGACTTGCCTAGTCCAGGCGAAACGTTGTGTTGCGCATATGCGATATGCGCATGGACCCGGTTAAAATGCGCGTATGAGATACCGCATATTAATCGGGCGGTTTGCTTTTGGTCGGATCGTATGCGATATGACCGGTTTGCTAAATCAAGTGTTATCATTTGACCATTAGTTTCTCACTTGAAATCCTTTCTTGTCTTTTTTTGTTGTACGCATGCATGTATGCATTCATTCTTATTCATGCACATATGGATGTGCATGCACACATACATGCATACATCATTCTATCATGGTTGTTGATATAGTGGATGGCGGCAATATAAGACTTACACCCTTTATAAAATATATGGATATTATTTTTGGAAAAGAAAAATGAAAATGGAAATTGTTTCATGGTTGAATATTTTATTCTTTTATTAACCCTTTTGTTTAACCATGATTTAATTTCTATGGTCATTTTTGTTCCAAACTAAAATATCTAGATATTTTATAACCTTGGTTAAGAATGAGAGATAGAAAATATATATATTCTTTTTTCTCATTTTTAATTGATAACCTTATCATTATCTTGAGTTTTAGAAAGCCATCATTTTCTTCCTCCTTTCTCTCTTGCTCTCTAGTTTTCTCAAGTGAGCAAAAGAGTTACAAAGTTAGGATTTTGAAGTGAGAAAACCAACCACAACACCATTCTACACTAGTCTTGCCCATTAGTATAGAGTGTTAGCTTCCATTTCTTCTCTTGATCTTGTGAAGCTTCAAGCTTGGACAAAGAGAACTCCAGGTGGATCGTCGTGGACCACGAGGATCTTAAGCGGACCTTTTTCCAACCCTCAAGTAGCCAAGGAGTCTAGTGTAGGGAGCTACAAAGGTTGTACTATCAAAACCCTAGCTTTTACTACTTGTGTTTGTGTTAAAGTTATATTGCCCTAAATTTTTTAGCATGATCCTTTAGAATGTTTCTTTAGCACCATCTAAATTTTTAATATGGCATGTGTGTTGCCTCCAAACCCTAGTAGTGGTGCTGTAGGAAACCCTTCAGGAACAGTGACAGTTTAGTTAGTTTCAGCAATTCTGACTATGCATGTGACATTAACAGGCGAAAGTCAATCACCAACTATGTATTCTCTTTAGGAGGATGTGTCATTAGTTGGCGTGCTTCGTTACAGCCTACGGTAGCATTATCTATGACGGAGGCAGAGTATATGGCCGTTGTTGAGGCTGTTAAGGAAGCAATCTGGTTGAAGGACTATTTTCGGAACTTGATATCAAAAAAATATTATAATAATTTATTGTAATAACCAAAGCGTGATTCATTTGACAAAGGAAAAAATGGATCATGACAGAATGAAGCACATCGATGTTCGGTGTTCAGGATGTCGTTGAAGAGGAAAAGATAATCATAAAGAAGCTTGGCATAGCGGATAATTCGGCCGACATGTTGACTATGACTTTTTCGTTTATTAAGTTTGAGTATTGCTTGAATTTAATTGGAGTATGTCGAACTCATTGAGTATGTTGGGATTAAAATTTACACTCCATTGACCAATGGTCAAAGTCAAACCACGAACAAGTAAGCCCAAACCAAAGAAAACGGACCCTACTATCGAATCCAAGCGGGCCAACGCCCGAACCCAAGTCCAAGCAGGTGGGCCCAAGCCCAGACCGGCCCCATGCCAAGAAAGTACAATAAATAAATGTAATATTTAAATAAATGGACAAAATGCCAAATTTTCATAAAACACATGGCTCATGTGCAAAAAGAAATAAGCACATGAGGTATAGGACGGGCAAAATGCCATTTTGTAAAGCCCAAGAGGCTATGTGTAAATTTTTAAGCCTATATAAGGTAACATTATGATGAAATGAAATATATTCATTCCCCTCAAAAAATATTAGTATTTATGCCTCCATCTTCTCTCTCTCAAGTTCTTCCTCTTTCTCTTCATTTCCAATTAAATCAAGAGCTTAACTCTCTTTTTCTCAAAACTAAATAAAGTTTCACCATAAACCCATTGAAAGAGAGTTTAACTCTCACATCAAATCAAAAAAAGAAAGATGTTTGTTATCTTCTTGTTCCTCCTTAAGATCCAATTTGAGAGGGGGAGAAGAAGGGAAACCCACCTTCCAAGTCTCCATCAAGAGAAGAAAATGGATCATTTTGCATCACTAAAGATCCCAAACTTGGGGATTCAAAAGAACCCATTTGGGTTTCTTCTCAAAAGAGAAAGGATGAAATAATTTAGAGTTTAACTCCATAATAAAAATTCTTTTGGGAGTTTTACTCCATTTAAAATCTTTTGGAGTTTGACTCCATAATAAAAATTCTTCTGGGAGTTTAACTCCATTTGAACTCTTTTGGAGTTTAACTCCATAATAAAAAAAATTCTGGGAGTTTAACTCAATTTAAATTCTTTTGGGAGTTTAACTCCATTTAAAATCTTTTGGAATTTAACTCCAAAATAAAACCTTTTTCGGGAGTTTAACTCCAAAACAAAATCATTAGAGGTTTAACTCCATAATAAAATTCAAAAGAGTTCAACTCCAAATCCAAGGGCTTAGCCTCGCTTTCCGGTCCACGCTCATGCTCCGCGGGCAGGTGCCATGCACATGCCCCCATAGACACATGCCCCTTCTCGCAGTTCCCCCATGTGAAGGGTGAGAGCCTCCCCCTCACGTGAAAGGTTCCCTTTATCCCCCATGTGAAGTCCCCGGTCCCCCTCACATGAGGGGCTTCCCTTTCCCCATATGAGGGGCACTACTTAGTAGGAGCTCTCGCTCTCTCATGTAAGGGCGGTTTCCTTCCCCTTCATGTGATAGGGAAGCTCCCACGACTCCCACTTAATAGGAGCTCTCACTCCCTCACGTGAGGAGGAGGTTTCCTTCCCCTTCACGTGAGGGGGAAGCTGTAGGGTTCCTAGGCACACTAATGAGATCTCACATGTTATCAACCATGCCAATTTCAAATTTTACAAGTGCCGAGAAAACCTAATACGGATCGTTAACTAGAGTTTAGGCGAAAACGATAACTAGTTAACAACTTAACTATGAGTAAACGGAAAATACAACCTTTGTAGATCCGGTCCTCCACCTCCATAGCTCCATGATGAATTCCCTCGCTGCGATCATCGGATCCCGGGCTCTAGCGTCGGCTTCATCAGAGAAATGGGCGGGCTAGGTCGTCGACTTCGATGCCGAAGATGATCTACGTCGAGACAACACAAGATCAAGCTCCAACTTCACCAAGTCATGAATCTTGTGAAGAAAAAACCCTATAATACTTGGCAAGTGGTAGAGGATGAAGAAATAGGAAGTGGGTTCACTTTAGAATTGGATTTCTCACTCTTTTTCTCAAGTTGCCATTAAAGGTTGCAAGCTTTTCTTCTTGTTGATGAAGAAGAAGAAGAAGAAGAAAAGAATATGATAAGTTTTTCTAAAATAAGAAATAATATGATACTTATCATAATGGTAAGCATAGTTAGGTGTATAGAATAAACCATGGTTAGGTTGAATGGTTAGGTTAATGGAAACAAACAAAATGGTCAAGCTTTCAACACTTCATGAAGTTTCATGAAAGAAACAAAATAAGCCACCATTTTATTTATCTTTCAAAATGAATAAATAAATAAGTGAATAAGTAAATAAACAAAACCCTAACCATTAACACAACCATGGTTTAATCATACACACAAACTATCATGTATCATCAAACATGATACAAACTAGTGCACAAAACTATATCATATATACAATGTGCACATCAAGTGAGAAAATCCATTTTAAGTGAACCATTATTAATTAATGTAAAATAATATATCTAATATATAATTATACATTAAATCATTAAATCAATACTTGATTTAACGATCCGGTCATATCGTATATAACCGACTAATATCAATAGTAACAACTTATCGAATCAACACTTGATCTGATAACCCGGCTATATCGCATATAACCGATCAATGTTACAAATCGCGAGAATCAAATACAGTATCACATACTGGTATTATTCTCGGTCCCGCACATATCTCATATGCGCTCCTATTTCGTTTCGCTTGAGCCAGGAAACCTCTGTGTAGGACTCTAAAGACTCGTCAATACGCCGGCAGTAGGTGATGATCATATCAAACACCCACAAGCCATAAGCGGTTTGCTAAACGTAACGGCCACCCGGGTATTGAGCGTTCAGAAGATCGACGAGCAAGCCCGCTCACACTCCTGTGAATCCAACCAGTAACACTTACCGTACAGTCCGGTCTGATCGTCTGATATGTCGCATATCTCGCCTAGGGGTGGTAAACGTCAGACCCCAATAGCTCGATAAGTCGTGTCGATATGAGGTCTATAACAGTTCGAGAAACTACTGGTAACACTTACCAGTAAATCTCAGCAACTCTGGCCAGGGATTTCCGGTTATAGCCAATCGAACACAGCGCAACATCAACTCCCTATACCGGGAGAGACGAATCCCCTCCTATTGCTCATTTCCTCCATGTGATTCGGGAATGTACCCAAAAACCACCGTTTTGCACGCCCTCTTGGATGTGGTAAGGTAGAAATCAAAGCTCAGTGGGAATCACACAAGACTCTATGACGATCTCGGGTCTACAGACTAACCTGTACCAGTGTCACCAGAGAACTGCCATCTGACGTAAGGTATAATACCACCTGGGAGTTCTCGGGGAGTCCGTCCAGTGTACCCAGTCTCCACTGATCACCCGTATATCATCTCTGATGCCAAACACCAATGGATATGAGATCATCCATCGCCCATCTGTATGGGTCGAGAAGGTATACGCTAGTCTACTCTGGTATATCGATGCCCCGTCTCGATACACTCTTGACTAGGGACCTTGAAGGATGTACTTATAGACTACCATGTCCCCACTAGTATGATCCGCATCATAGTCCAGGTAGTCAAGTACACATCCTAAGGGCTTTACCAACATGTAACAGAGAGACAATCAGTGTACACGTTAAGGTAAAGAGCAACCAGATAGCATACTATCATGTCGAGCAAGAAAGTCCTCCCTATATATGTCCCAGCATCCACTACAATATTCATCCTATGTACAGTAATGGCCTCTAGGGCATACATATAACTAACAATCTCCCACTTGCACTAGGGCCATCTGTAGCAGTGGTTGTAGTATCTCATACTCAACCATCCCATAAAAGTCTCTCTCTTAGAATAGGCCTTCGTGGGTGGATCCGCCGTGTTATCCTCTGAGTCTGCTCTCCTAACCTCGATCAACCTCGATCACCCTGGAGATCAACCATCTCCATGATCAGGTGACACTGCCTTAGAATATGTCTGGATCACTGATAGGACGGATGTTCCTTGGCATAAGCCACAACTCCATTGTCACACAATGGGAGGAACTAAGTTCATCTCATGAACAAATATACATCCAGACTGCCTTTTTGGTAGTATCTTAAGTAGCGATGTATCTTGCCTTTAATCGTCTAGTATGTCACGGTATCTAGCTTGGAACTCTTCCAACATACCGTCCCTCCATAGAGGGTAAAGACAATGCCTGTGACTGACATTCAGTCGTCCTTATCACCCTGGAACACTTCCAGTGATTCTCCCCATGATCGATTGATACCATCTCACTACATCTAGTGAGTATCCTAATATCCAATTAGATCTATCTCATAGATCCAAAACCCAGGATTTAGTAGGTATCACTTTATCCTATATGGAGAATCATTGTGATAAGCGAAGATTGACTGAGCGTAGCATAGGAAACTCCTTCCCTATCAAGAGTATGTCATCTACGTACTCTACGAGGATCGTCACCATACTCCCTGCTACCTTTTTGTTTATACAAGGTTCATCTACCATTTTGATGATGTCAAACTCTTTGACTACTTCATCAAAACAGACGTTCCAACTCCGCGATGCCTGCTTTATCCTATAAAGCATCTTGTACATGTTTCCGCTGCTCCCACTGTCTACGAAGCCCTCTGGCTGTGTACTTACAGACGCTCTCTTCTAAAACAACATTTTAGAAAAGCAGTCATGACACCCAACCGCCAGATATCGTAGTCATAGTATGTAGCTGTGGCAAGTAGGATCCGGATGGACTTAAGCATAGCCACTGGAAAATGTTTCATAATTATCCATGCCTGGTCGATGACGAAAGCCTTTAACAAGTCTAGCTTTGAAAGTTTCAACTTTTCCATCTACACCAAGTAATCTTCTCAAGATATACTTGCTCCTGATGGGGATTTAACACTTCAGATAAAGCAACCAAAGTCCATACATTGTTGGTGTATAAGGATTCCATCTCAGATCGTAAAACATCCAGCCATTCATACAGAGTCCCACTCCTGATGGCCAGCTCGAAACTGGTTGGGTCATCATCTCATGATGCAATCCTCACTCCCACTGTCATAGAGAAACCGAAGTATCTCTTAGGTGGGTGAGGAACCCTACTAGATAGGCGGAGTGGCTGAGGTTCGTCGGTGTCTATTGAATCCTTTGGTTCTACCAAATCATCTGCTGTAGTTTGTATAGCTGGAACCTTTCCAGTTCTACATTACAGACCTTGCCTCGAGCTTGTCCGGATTTTGCTTTTAGACATAGGCCGGTCAACCCTAAATCTTAACTAACTTAAGACATGGGCTCTTCCCATACCATATCTCATATGGAGTGGTAGGCTGTGATCTGATTCGAACCTAATTCAATAGGTATGCAGCTTCTCAAGTGCATAACCCCCAAAAGGAAATAGGTAACTCAGTAGTACTCATCATAGAGCACACCTTATCATATAGGGTGTGATTGCTCCGCCCCGATATACCATCGTGCTATGGTGTATACGGAGGAGTAATGCTGAGGGAGAATCTCATTCTCCTTTAGAATAGTCCAGGAATTCTATGTACAAGTATTCTCCTCCCTGATCGCATCAAAGGACATAATACTTATACCCGTATTGGTTCTCCACTTCTAACTTATATTCTGTGAATATCTCAAAAGGTTCTGACTTGTGTTTCAACAGGAACATATGTCTGAATCTTGAGAGATCATCAGAGAATGTAATGAAGTACAAAGAACCGGTCTTGGCAAGTGTAGGCAGGGGACCTACATACATCAACATGTATCATCCCAAGAGTTGACTAACTCTTTCTCTGTTTCCAGTAAACGGAGCTATGGTCATCTTATCTCTGTGACATTACTGGCAAGTTTCACAAGATATAAATTCAAACTAATTTAAATATGCATCTAATTATAACTTCAGCCAGTCGGGTCGCATTGATATGACCTAGTCTACAATGCCTCAAGAAGGATTCGTTCATTTCTGAACTCTTTCTCTTGTGTGTATTCTGTATACTAAAGAACTGTAGTTTGATTTAGAACATCAATGCTTTTAGATAACGTGCCTGAACCGAACAACTTTTGATATAGGAAATGTTCAAAACATTATCCAACAATACAAAATTTTATCGTTTCTTTACTAATAAAGAGATAGATATGATTTTGTATATTAGGTTCGGTATCTAATAGCATTTGTTCAGAATCAATGTATTGATAATACAGGGTGACAGTGACCAACAGACTTGGCTGCAACACTTGCCCCGTTTTCTGTCTCATGAAACTTATCACCCGTTCTCAGTTCTCTACCTGTCTGTAGCCCTATGTAACAGATTACATATCTGAGATCCTGAATCGGTATCAAATACCCAGGACATAGAGGATACAGAGAAATAGTTCTTTGTAACGAATACACCCGAAGAAGATGCATCATATGTACTTTCTTCGTTTGGGCGGCATGGGAATCTTGGTATTCCCCTATTTCCTGCTCGGTCTTATAACAATTATAAGTTGGAGCGGGACCAACGTTCCCCAGCTCAGTATAACAAGCGGGTTCGGTCAATATTCCGTATTATTATCTTGATTAAGGTGTGATATGGTCGCTACCTGGAGAGAGAGAGAAGAAAACACTCAGCGTGCGCTCTTGCAAGAATAAATTGGTTATTATTTTATCTAATCAGGATGGCTCCCACTGTTTTTATCAAATCTTCCTTCAAACCCTAAAAGGAAAGACTAGCCAGGATTAATTACACGCTACAAGTTCGTCAATCTTTCAGCCAGGCCAGTGTCGGTACTTTGAGGGAGGTCCCCCGTGCTTTCGCACGAACCTAATTAATGTAAACCTCGTTTTCTCAGAGGCGTAACCCCGTTGACACCTTTCTAGACACCTACTAGATCGGCTAATTGTAATGTGTAAAACTCTACCAGGAGTAACAATTACTCGCAGTGGGTATCGGGATCCAACTATCTCATAGAAGGTATGCAATCTCATTGCAAATTTCAACACTTGAAATTCCCGATAATTTTGTCCCTAACCTCCTATGACCTTGACAAAGGCCAACAAACCATAGGATGCTAGTCAAGTTCAACCCGTCATTTCCTGATTGAATTAAACCCACCCGCACGACCCTTGACAAAGGCCAACAAGGTCGCACGACTACCCTAACCTAATCTGCATCATATGCATAAGCAGATAAGCACCAGTTAGCTACCGCACACTACGCCTTGACAAAGGCCAACAAACGCAGCACGAATACTAACTACTACTTATCTGAAATGACGGAGGGCTACGACAAGTTTTTCTGAAAACCTATTGCGTAATGAACTTGATATCGTTGTAGGATCGAATGAATTTTGAAATGGATTGTTTTTGAAGCTTTTCTAGTTTTGCTAAAGGGGTCACTCCCGGTGAAGGGATCATCGGCCCTTTTCTTGTCGAATGAGGTGCAGGATATATCATATATATCGCTGTGCAAACCAGAAACTATAGAGGCTATCAAAAGACAAACCGAGTGTGTAGCATCTGCCAGTTATTGCTAAACGAGTCACTCCCGGTGAAGGGATCTCGGTCCTTTCCTCGTCGAATGAGGTGCGGGATATATCATATACATCACTGTGCAAAGCAAGAACTGTAGCTACCTGTTTTATTTTTTGAAATTCGATTCTACAACATCTTTAGGTTTCTTTTATTTCATTAATCTCATTAATGAAGTCCCATCATTTAAATTACCTAAACATCACAGATAAATACGACGTACACTTATGCCATCCGCATTCGCCTCGATGTCCCCTCGTGCACCGTTAGGTTAGGTAACTAACGGAAGAGCGGGGCAGGGCTAGCGCAGGTGTAAAACATAAGTAACATCTATATAATATATCGTATATACTATATACAGTATCTATCATAGAACATCAAATGATCACATCACAGATATCGCAGCAGAAGAAACATTTGAAATATTGGATATACTAGGACGTCCGTGTTTTCAATATGAGCCAGTATAAAACACGGATTCCACGGCCGTGATGAATAGCCAAACCCACACCCCTAGACCCCTACGAGAGCGGCAAGCAACCCTACCAATTCTAGAGTTAGGAGACCCGGACTCGACTCCTCGAGTTGGTCTCCCACTGGACTCCAGAACCCGGTTACTTATGCCCTCCTCCTTGGGTCTATCCTAGTGCGGAAAAGAAAATAATATACAAATAGTGACATCATCCGCAACCTAGAAGTGCCCCAATAAAAGAATATTACATACAAGTTTTTACATGAATGAAAATGAAAAACACTCATCTCACATAAAAAAAACCCCGGCTATTCAGACACGACGATCCAATATAACATTTCCAGCAACACATAACATTACATGTCATCAACGTAAGTAAACATGCGTATCCCAATTGTCGTTGACATATAGCAACGAAACCGGCGATATCACATATTACTCTTACGGTCACAGAAAAGAAAGTGTAAAACTACAACAGTTGGAATCCGCAACCTCCATAGACATCGCATGCCTAATCAAATGAATTCCTTAGATATCGCATGCCCAACAATTATAAACCCCACATTTTATTCTCATTATCGAAAACACTTTTCAATATCAAGTCGGGTAATTCAACAAGATTCCCGACATCCTGATCGAATGCTCATCGCAAACTTTAGTAGGCGGCCGCACCCCCGATACCGTCGACGAAGTGCACCAAGGCAGAACACCGCTGCCGCGAGCACCCGAACGGATGCTTTCGGCGATGGGGTTCTCCTACAGTCATTTGGTCGGGGCTATGGGATGAGGCTGTCCATTAAGTTTACCCGGCGAGTATCCGCGTACCCTACGTGATTGCGATGGACTTTTGATCACATCAAAATCCCGTGGCAACCAATCAAGTGAGACTAAACTGCTGTGTTTATAACATTTATTCAGTTATCTCATAACTACTTGTGGATTCCAAGTATTGTATCCCATTCCAGATAAATAGAAAATGTTAAACTTTCCGATCGAACATCCAAACACCCAAGTTTTCCCGATAACAACTCAACTCTTGAAATAAGTTCAAAAACATCCATTTCATGCCACAGTACCAACGGTCCAGACGTAGAAGGGTCAAGCCAACGCCTCACATGTGGCACGCCGTACTGCCCCAAACCCTAAGGTTCAAAGGCCAGTTCAAGACGGTCACATAATCGAGTTAAGGTTTCTTGTCTTCTAGAGGGACCATCGCGTTACTTGCACTACTTAGAACGTCGTTAAACTACGGAAAAATCCAACAATTGGAAATTTCCCGGCAGGGGAAAAAGTGGGTATTTATATCCGGTCGAACCTTTTAACATATTCTAAAATTACCCGAAAAAACACATAGACAAAATTAGACAATCCGATCGAATGTACGAACTCCCAATACAACCCAAAATACTCAACTCTTGAGTAAACTTTAAAAATTCCCAGAAAACTCAGCAATGAATGAAAGAAGTTACTGTCCAAAAACGACTGGCTGAAGACACTAAGTGGCCGCGGAACCGCCGCATTAGCCATGATAATGCCGCGGTTCCGCCGCGCTTTGTTCGAATCTCTTGGTCAATTTTGCACCGTAATTCTTAGAATCTCCTGCTGAATTTTTTAAGAATTTTTAATCTGGAAAAAACCCTGTTTTTGAAAAATGTCCAGAGAGCATTTTGGAGTTAGGGTTTCGGTTCGATCGGACTTCAAACTCCGTCTACGCATCGTCTAAGGCTCTAGCTAGGCTCTGATACCACTGTAGGGTTCCTAGGCACACTAATGAGGTCTCACATGGCATCAACCATGCCAATTTCAAATTTTACAAGTGCCGAGAAAACCTAATACGGATCGTTAACTAGAGTTTAGGCGAAAACGATAACTAGTTAACAACTTAACTATGAGTAAACGGAAAATACAACCTTTGTAGATCCGGTCCTCCACCTCCATAGCTTCATGATGAAGTCCCCTCGCTGCGATCATCGGATCCCGGGCTCTAGCGTCGGCTTCATCGGAGAAATGGGCGGGCTAGGTTGTCGACTTCGATGCCGAAGATGATCTACGTCGAGGCAACACAAGATCAAGCTCCAATTTCACCACGTCATGAAACTTGTGAAGAAAACACCCTATACTACTTGGCAAGTGGTAGAGAATGAAGACATAGGAAGTGGGTTCACTTTAGAATTGGATTTCTCACTCTCTCTCTCAAGTTGCCATTAAAGGTTGCGAGCTTTTCTTCTTGTTGATGAAGAAGAAGAAGAACAAAAGAATATGATAAGTTTTTCTAAAATAAGAAATAATATGATACTTATCATAATGGTAACCATAGTTAGGTGTAGAGAATAAACCATGGTTAGGTTAATGGAAACAAACAAAATGGTCAAGCTTTCAACACTTCATGAAGTTTCATGAAAGAAACAAAATAAGCCACCATTTTATTTATCTTTCAAAATGAATAAATAAATAAATGAATAAGTAAATAAACAAAACCCTAACCATTAACACAACCATGGTTTAATCATACACACAAACTATCAAGTATCATCAAACATGATACAAACTAGTGCACAAAACTATATCATATATACAATGTGCACATCAAGTGAGAAAATCCATTTTAAGTGAACCAATATTAGTTAATGTAAAGTAATATATCTAATATATAATTATACATTAAATCATTAAATCAATACTTGATTTAACGATCCGGCCATATCGCATATAACCGAGCAATATCAATAGTAACAACTTATCGAATCAACACTTGATCCGATAACCCGGCTATATCGCATATAACCGATCAAAGTTACAAATCGCGAGAATCAAATACAGTATCACATACTGGTATTATTCTCGGTCCCGCACATATCTCATATGCGCTCCTATTTCGTTTCGCTTGAGCCAGGAAACCTCTGTGTAGGACTCTAAAGACTCGTCAATACGCCGGCAGTAGGTGATGATCATATCAAACACCCACAAGCCACATGCAGTCTGCTAAACGTAACGGCCACCCGGGTAATGAGCAATCAGAAGATCGACGAGCAAGCCCGCTCACACTCCTGTGAATCCAACCAGTAACACTAACCGTACAGTCCGGTCTGATCGTCTGAAATGTCGCATATCTCGCCTAGGGGTGGTAAACGTCAGACTCCAATAGCTCGATAAGTCGTATCGATATGAGGTCTATAATAGTTCGAAAAACTACTGGTAACACTTACCAGTAAATCTCAGCAACCCTGGCCAGGGATTTCCGGTTATAGCCAATCGAACACAGCGCAACATCAACTCCCTATACCGGGAGAGACGAATTCCCTCCTATCACTCATTGCCTCCATGTGATTCGGGACTGTACCAAAAAACCACCGTTTTGCATGCCCTCTTAGACATAGTAAGGTGGAAATCAAAGCACAGTAGGAATCACTCAAGACTCTATGACGATCTCGGGTCTACAGACTAACATGTACCAGTGTCACTAGAGAACTGCCATCTGACGTAACGTATAATACTATCTGGGAGTTCTCGGCGAGTCCGTCCAGTGTACCCAGTCTCCACTGAGCACCCGTATATCATCTCTGATTTCAAACACCAATGGATATGGGATCATCCATCGCCCATCTGTATGGGTCGAGAAGGTATACGCTAGTCTACTCTGGTATATCGATGCCCCGTCTCGATACACCCTCGACTAGGGACCTTGAAGGATGTACTTATGGACTACCATGTCCCCACTAGTATGATCCGCATCATAGTCCAGGTAGTCAAGTACACATCCTAAGGGCTTTACCAACATGTAACAGAGAGACAATCAGTGTACACGTTAAGGTAAAGAGCAACCAGATAGCATACTATCATGTCGAGCAAGAAAGTCCTCCCTATATATGTCCCAGCATCCACTACAATATACATCCTATGTACAGTAATGGCCTCTAGGGCATACATATAACTAACAGAAGCTCCCATTAAGTAGGAGCTTCTCTTCTTTTTTTTTAAAAATGTAATAAAATAAATAAATAATAAAATAAAATAAATTTTAAAAAAATATGAATAAAAAAATCCGTTTGTCACAAATAGAATAAAAAATGAAATGAACACACCCCTATGCTTTTTTTTTAAAAACACCAACATCTCATATTGAGTTCGCATAACCAATTTGATCCGTCAATCAGAGATTCTTTTGCTCCAAAAGCGAAGGGTAATTAACGGCAGAGTAGTCTGTGGCTGTCGGAGATTCGGATGCCTACAATCAATAAATCCCTGCCTACCCCAGGCAGGGGGAATTTGTTCATGCTTGACAAGCGCGCGCATTCCCATCTCAATAGGGTGACGAAAAATACTCTAATGATTCTAGAACGCCCGATAGGACATATTTTTTCTCCTATATTTAGGTTAAGCAATCATGCGAACTTATTAATACATATCGGTATTTATACTGAAATAATGCTCTTTCATGCAGCAATCAAACAATCAACTTTTAAGAATCAAATCACCCAAAGATGTCTCCAAAAATAAGCTCAGCTCTCAAGGCAACTCCTATCTCCTACACGATGAAGACGAATGCTTGAACGATTCTCCCGGCAAGTGTCGGGTGGCAGTGAGAGAAACCGCCGCTACAATTTAGATCTATTTTATTTGTCTCGGCTAACACCTTGCCTGCTCCTCAAGCCGTGGTGACAGATAAACTGGCTTCAAAAGGAAAAAGGCCGAATGTCATGGTCACGAAGGCACTTTAGCCGAGCACAAATTCGTCTCCAAACGACACTCCGTTGCTCCAGCTGCGGGTAAGGCCATCAGCACCAACAAAGCATTAAGGCATCTCGGGCAAGCTCCGGCGGTGCCCTTGACAAATGCTCGATCGGGTATCTTCTCTAAGCTCCCCGTCAATCGACGCAAGGTGGCTTCCCGGAAAACGGATGCCCGCCAAGTCTTCGAAATCGAGAAGCTAAGGCAGAAAAGGCTTAGATACAGAACCAACAAAAGGGCTAGGACTCCTGCTGGGCAGAACTTCATGAGGTTCCAAGAGCAGGTTATCCCGCAACAACAGCTAAATCGACTGTAAAGCTCGCTAACTCTTTTGAACCGCTGAAATTGGTTCAAAAGAATGTCATAACCGCAAGAGTCAAGAAAACTGCGATCCGGACAACGCCACCCAAGGATCCAGCCAAGCCAAGCATCTTCAGTATCCTGTCTTTTTCCAAAGAGGATGGGCCACGACGATGGTCCGAAAGATCTGGCGCTAAAGATAATGAGATGGCTTGGTATGCGGTCCACGCTCTCTACATGGTGGGCACACACCGCAAGAGCAAGGATGGGGCCACCACATCTTAAATCCAATCTGGTTTGAATGTGGCTACCACTTTCTAAGACCAGCCTCTTCTAGAAGAAAATGAAAACCCCTCCAGTGAGGCTGATAAGGAGAGAAACCCCTCAGTTTATGAGGAGTCAGGCTCAGAAAGAAAAGAGGAGCCAATTTTCCGTCCCATGGCCACAGAGCAGCAACTTCTCTAAGAGCTCTAGAAGCATCTCAGAAATAAAGACAAGGAGATGGCCAAGCTCTACTCAAAGATTGACGACTTGACAAACGTCGTCTTATAGCTCATGGCCCAAGTTACCTCTCAGCCATTCAATCAAGCACAGGGCTTTGCTCATGAACTGGGAAACAGTGTCCTGAAGCAGCCGATGCCTATTCCCTCAAATCTAAAGGTGAGTGATCCGCATGAAAGATGGCCACATTCTGCTTCAAGAAATGTCTTGACTACCAATGATAGCCGCCCGCCAACACAGGATCGGATCATGAATTTTATCACCAACAAAGTCAAAACATTGGTGGCCGAGGCCGAGATACAAAAAGTGGTCGGCAGCAGTAGGAGATCATACCCTGCACAATACGATTTTATGAAGTTTCCCAATAGCTATGGCATCCCCAAATTCGAAAGGTTGGGACGGGAAATGCAAACCGGCATATTTCCCAATTTAAAGCATCGTGCGCAAATACTGGGGAAAATGATGCGCTCCTTCTCCGTCAGTTTTTCAATACCTTGACCGATATTGCTTTCAATTGGTATGCAAGCATACCGGATGACTCAATTACGGCGTTCGCTCAAATAAAATCCATGTTCAAGCAAAGGTTCATAAGTGTCAGCGATAAAATCACCATTGCCGACCTTGTAAGGACCGAGCCAAAGAACAATGAAAGCTGCATGAATTTTATAGTCCGGTGGCACAATCTCTCTGTCAGATGTGAACCGCCGTTAGAACAAGATCAATTCGTAAGTCTTCTTATAGAAAATCTGAACAACTGGATGAAACCTTTCCTATGCACCGCGGGCCTCAAAACAATCCAAGAGTTGACCAAGAAGGTTCAAATGTTGGAACGCTCAAAGCCCGAATCCACTCAGGATCTCCAATTCACAAACAGACCGAAACATCAGAAGGATGACAACCAGAAAGGCAAAAGTTCCAACAGCACCGATTCTCTCAATAAGCAAAGAGCAGGCGGAGCGAAGACTAACAAACCCCTAGAGCCAACTTTGGAGGAAAGGAGAAATAAGGTCCACTCTTTCAGAAGAGACAAGGTCCACAAAATATTCAAAGATGCTCTGAAGAATGGCTTGCGGCTACCAGAACCAAAAAGGCTAAGTGAAGAGAGTAGGGCTGATCATCCTTAATTATAGCCCATACCACCGAGTGCTGGGACACCTTATTGAAGACTGTTGCATTTTCAAGAATTGGGTCAAGGAAAAATACAAGGCGGGAGAAATCTCATTGTCCCCTGGCATGTTGACAAATGATCAAGCAGTGACCGCCAATTTTATACAAATAGAGAACGAGATATTTCGGGAACTGGCCGTTCTCAATTGTTCACCCTTCCCTAAAAGAGGAAAACCACAGCGATAATCTAATGGTCCAGCATGTAACGTTGACAATGAGGGGGCAATAGCTGGATGCGCGATCTATACGATCTACATGGTCAGACCTAAAGAAACGAACTCTCCTACGCTTCACAGCCATGGTGATGATATGGTTGACACCGCCCAATAATGGCTCGGTTCAGATAATGATGAGAACCCTGCTCAAGCTGCTAAGCAAAAAGAGCCCATGGTTCTAGGAGAATCAAGCTCGGGCGATGAGGATAGCCCAGTCATCATCCCTGAAACTACAGAACAAGCGTTATTCCAATGGCTTCAAGAGCAATTTCAAGACCACGATAGGGAGTGAGCCAAGATCCGTTCCAAAGTCGATGATCTGGAGAATGTTGTGGCAAATCTCGCAACCCGAGTGTAATATTTCAGAAAATAAAATATTATTTTTGGGAATTTAGATAATTAAATAATGAATTATTATAAATATTTTAAGGTATGGAGATTAGTTTTAACGAAAGGGATATAATTATATACCGATAGTTGGAAAACATTCGGAGAATTCATAAGAACTATTGATTTTGAAAGGGATTATAAGAATGGAGCATTCATAGATTTTTCTTATAATTAATTATATTCTATGTTAATGCTAAACTCAATAAATTTTCACTAATCTTGCATTAACCTTGATTATGCATCTTGGCATGCAACAAATCATGTTACTAACCTTATTACACTTTATGTGACCATGGTTTCATTTGCAATGAAATGGTTTTTGATTTTTGTTTTAAAAATAAAAAAGGATTTAAGAAAAAGAAAAAGGATTTTAAATTTGAGATATTTTATGACCAAGAGACATAGAGGTATGGGCAAGAGAGAGTAGAGAGAGATGGGGTGAGAGGTCTCTTGACCTTAGCTCATTTGTTTCCTCACTCCATTTTCTTCATTTTCCTCTTCTCTTCTCCTTCACCATGGCTGCCCTCTCCCTCCACCTCCTCAACCTCCTCACAACACCCCCAAATCCACTTCAAAACCTTGCATCCTCTTCATAAAAAATGTTCACAAGCTCACTACAAGCATGGTCGATCAAGCAAGATGAGATTTTGAGCATTTGGGGGCAATTCAAGAATTTTCTTGAGTTGCCAAATCAGATAATTCTTTCACCATTAGTGTAGTAATTGATTTCCTTTAGCCTCTATTTTAGTTTAGAATCAATTTTGTAAGGTTTAGTGATCTTGGAAAATTCCAAAATGAAGTTTAGGGGATTCTTGAGTTGTGATGGTTTAAGTGAGTGTAATTGGTGACTACAACCCCCCTTAGTATTAAAAACCTAGATCAAACAGAGCCTAGACCATGCAATTTGAATTAGATGTTTCAATGTCGATTTTGTAAATATCTTGAGCCTATAGGAAATTTGGAGTGACCTGAGACCTCTACGAGAAAAACTAGCAACTCTATTGGCCTAGGTTAAGCACTTGAAGACACCCTACAAATACGAACCCAATCCTAGCAACCAGGGCTGGCCAGGCCGGATTTGTAGGGTATGTCCCCGGGTCATCTGTGGGAATTAAGGTTAAGGTTGGTTCTGTAGCTCACATACCCCATATACTACCACATTGTACTGCTTGTTTATCCCTATTTTACCTGTGACTAAATCTGGAACCATTTTCTTGAGTTGCTGTTTTGATTTGTGACTTTTAAATGACTTGAACTTTTGATATGGGTGTTTTGTCTCGCTCGATTGGCGTTTGTACGTCGATATCAAGGGTTATTTGGTTCTTTTGCATGCGTAGACCGGAGATTTTAACCTATGTATGATTCGTGTTCCGTTTTGGTTTTCGTGCGTGATTTTCGTTTACGATACTATGTGTTTATATATTTAGGCACCCTCACATGGACTTCGGATAACAAAGAGGAGCATGGCGACATCGACTTCGACAAGCAAGAATCAATGTGAGTAGATGTATATTTACAGGGGGAGTCAGGTGGATGGCGTATAGCACCCCCGCAGTTTCGTAATGTAGTATGTGAATATGTTATATATATAATTATGTGTATTGTGATACGTGGATAATTAGAAAGAACGAATTTAGGAGATCATGGGTTAGTTTTAGCATATTTGGAAGATAGTGTTTTTAGTTTAGTTTCTTAGTTGTGAAACCCTAGAGTAAAGGTTTACACACACACATGCACACACATGATATTTTTGGGTGTATATATTTGTGTGTGTGTGTGTGGATGCGTTAGTACATATATATATATATATATATATATATATATATACATACATACACACACGGATGATGAGGATAATATATGATACTTGGATGGGTCGATATGATTGGGCATGATGCCGTGAGATCGGTTATGTGATTTGGGTCGTATTATGATATACGACATGATATTATAGCGGATCGATGGGCGATGTGTTTTCATACACACGAGGATATATGTTTGATGATATTGGTATGTACTAGTCTTTAGAACAGCACCCCTAATTCAGTATATTATGATAACGATACCATATGAATAATGAGGTATATATGATATTTGACCCGTACCGCGATTTCCGCGATGCCGTAAGATGGATTTTACCGTACGAGGTATAAATATGATGATTGATCTGCACTCTTGATTCGAGGATGTCGTATTATATATTTTACCATACGTGACGCTATTGAGCCGGGATTGCTGACAACTAGATATATCAACTCGGACTTTAGGTGGTTTTTCTTACCCTTTCGATTAGTCTCTTAGTTTAGTCCTGCAATTTATTAGGTAGATGTTAGACTGGGCTCGATTCATACTTATTTTCAAAACTAACGAATCATGAGTATTTTTAAGACAGGCCGAGGGATACTCAGATTTTTTAATGAATGTATCTTTTCTCAAAGACCCCGTAGCCCCTATTTTTCTAAAACCACGATCCGTGTGATTTCAAACACCAAAAACTGTATGACTCGTATATAGAAATATATATTCTTATATGTTGCAGTTACTACATGTTTTCCGTATATTCATGTTGTTCTTATCGCATTTCATGCTTGTACATGTGTTTTCTTTTGTTATTATAAACCCATGTTGTCAGGACACCAGCACCATTACCGATGATGCGTATGTCCAAGAACACTTGCTTGCCGGCTCACACACATCATCATCGGTAATTGCCATGTCACGTACATTTTAGAGAATATTACTTCATTGATATAACTTGCTAGCTGATAGTTCCGATATACCATTGCTATGCTAGTTTAGATATTGAATTCTTTACTTAGATACCCATGCATGTATATATTCATTTGTCATGCAATATTATGGGGCTTTATGCCGGTAATTCACTGTTTATTTTCTCTCGATTTTTGGATGTCGGATTTTCCATGAGATTTCGGGATTTGGAGAAACCACAAGGATTTTATAAACTCATTTTCATATCTAAAGATTGAAATTTGCGGTTTTCTCTTGATATGATGTGAGAGGTGTCCACCATGAGTTTTCTCGGTTCTTGAGCGGTATCATACACCCGATTCGAGGAGGAGGATGAACCGTCTACTGGTGCATGGTGGACCCGGTACGGTACCCCGGGGAAAGATGGTCACAGATGATGGTGTTGAGCCAGCCAGGGGAGCACTACCAACCGGTTATTTGTGACGCGGAGGATATTCGGAGTATACCAACGTAGTCTTGAGATTTGATGATATGGGCCAGTCCGGATTGCCGAAGCCCAAGATATTGAGATTTGATGATATGGGCCGGTCCAGATTGTCGGAGCCCGAGATATTGAGATATTGGGATATATATTTTGTGTCGATGCTTGACATGGATTCTCTGTTGATTTCATTGATGATACTTCGGTTTTTACACAAAAATCTCATTGAGATAAGAAAATAGTTTTCTCGTACAAGATGTATTCTACTTTCATTCTTAATGCATTAGTACATCATATATGTGACATGTTGCTACCTGAGGTACTGACACGAGCACTTGGTATTATACTTATGTTTAGATGATTACCTTTTCCATTATTAGATGTTTCAGGTTATACATTATGAGGATATTATTGTATGACCTAGGAGAGAGTCATACATGCAATTTCTTCTCGGTGATATTTTCTAATCACGAGTTGGCAACTCACCCCCGTTGTGCCACAGTTTCTTGCAGATTTTGCCGTACAGGTTTCCTTGGTGGTTTTGCTGGCATACCACTTCATTCCGGGTGATTGCTTGGGTAGATGGGTTCACTTGTGTCATGACCACCGTTGTACTAATATTTATTTCTGTTGTATCTAGTTAATCCATCAACCGGACTTATATATTTGTTAGACTTAGAAGACCGGTTGTATATTCTTTTGACCTTAGAATCGCGTGCTTGTATTAATATGGGTCTTCTCCTGGTTTTTCTTAAGGATGTTGGTTTCCTTTTAGAGTTTTGATTCTCGCCCTTCGGCGTTGTATATTATATTGCTTGCGTGGTTGTTTCCGCCAATTGGCGAAGAGCTAGCTCCCGCTTGGGGATGCCTTTATTCAATACTTATGTATATGCATATTTGTACCCGTTTGGGGCCAGTATTTACAAAAGAAACTCTGCCGAAATTTTTGGGAAAAAAATGATGCTTTTAAAAATGTTTACTACGACTTTCAAAATGTATATGTTAACTTTTAAATGAGTATTCCTTCACTCCTTCTTTTAAATGGTTTAGATTTCTAGGCTTTTGGCTTACTTAAATTAGGTTGGGTCCTATAGACTTCACATGATTCAAGTGCCAGTCATGTGCCATTTCGGGTCGTGACACCGAGTCCCTCAAGTGCAATCACAAAAAAATCAAAATTTGGTTCATGAACCAGGGATTAATGTCCCAAAGCAACCAACAGCTATTCCCTCCGTTCTAAGAGTAGAATACCTTCATGAAAGTCGACATCGGCTAGCCCCTAGGAAAGTCCTGACTCATGACTGCGACCGGTTGACACGGGACAGAATCAAGGGAAAGTCATCAGTGGATCGTAAAACTCTCTAGGACTTACTTAAAAGTGTCCAAATGTTGGAACATGCGGATCTCGAATCACTTCCAAACTTCCAATATAACAACAAGTCTAGATATCAAGAGAACAACAGCCACAAAGGTGGGCCTCCCAAGGACACTGAATCCTCTATTGCATCTTCCGACCAAATTAGGCAATGAAAATGCAGGCCTAATGCCGACCAGGGTTGGGAGGGGGAGAGGAATCGCCCTTAGAAGATAAATTGAATAAGGTCTATTATTTCAGAAGGGATAGAGTCCGTAAAATATTCAAGGTCGCTCTGAGAAACGGTCTGCAATTGCCTAAATTAAAAAGACCACATGAAGCAAACATGACTGATGATCCCTTGCACTTCCCGTATCACAGAATGGCGAGTCATATCATTGAAGAATGCTTTGTTTTAAAGAATTGGGTTGAAAAACAATACAATGAGGAAGTGGTCTCATTGGCCGAAGATGCGTTAGCAGAAACCAAAGCTGGGATCATCCATTCCATTCAAACGAAGACCAAAACCCACTGGGGGAAGACGACTCAATCCCTTGCTCCAAAAAATGACCCGCTCCACCATAATTTCTATGAGGCACACGTACAAGTCTCTCCAAAAAGACAAAGAGAGCATTGAAGCAGCGTGAGATCAAAGTCCAAGGATTTTGAATTAGCGCACAACTATGACCTCTAAGTCGTTAAACTGGGAAATAAAAGAAAATTAATGTAAATAAAAACCAAAAAAACGGTTTGTCCACAAGCAAAACGGGCACAGATGAAAACTCGAAAGGTCTTTGTGAGTAAAAACAGTAGGACTGCCTGCGAGTTTGTGAAATGCTGAAAGGGCGCAAACTCATAAAAAAAGAGACAAAAAAACACTTGCAAAGTTCTCTCAACCATGTGAGGAGAATATTCCCGCGTGAGATCCTTACGACTCACAAAGGAGCAAAAAACTTAGGAATCCTCACGATTCCTAAGGCGAATATACACCTGCGATATCCTCTCGACTCGTAGGGAGAAAATGCTTTTATGAGACCTTTACGGCTTATAAAATTGAAAAACCTTAAGTTATAGGGGTCTAAACCTGTCTCCTAAGCCATCGCTCCCAAACGGGCAATGGCAACTGATGAGTTTCTCCTGGCACTACGCGTAAGTGTTAGCGGTGCTGATGCCAACCCAAAACTCAAACCCTAAGTCTTCCTAAAGGAAAGTGATGAGTCGCTCCCGGCACTACATTTCAATGTTAGCGGTGCTGATGCTGACCCAAAATCCAAATCCCTAAATTTTCCCATCCCTACGGCCGGTCCCTAAATTGACTAACATATGCAATCCATGGGCATAAACAAGCTATATCACACCCGTGCCTCACCGCAATCACCAGCCCTGCGACCAGTCTCCGCCCTTGGAATTATGCTCCATTTTAGGAAGATCCACTCACGTGTCCTCACGTTACACTAGGAGAATAGAGCTTACGAGATCCTCTCGACTCATTAGAAAACACACTTTGGGGTCCTCACAACTCCTAAGGAGAAATTACACCTACGAGATAATCTCGACTCATAGGGAGAAAATGCTTTTATGAGACCTTTACGGCTCATAAAATTGAAAAGCCTTAAAAGACAAGGACCTAAACCCATTTCAGAAGCTATCTCTATCCAACGGGTAATGGAAAAAGACAATTCGCTCATGTGTAGCGATGCTGATGCCAAAGCGAAACAAAACACCTCAAATCCTCTCATGGCAAATAATGATTTGCTCCTGTCACCTGTGCGCCAGTGAGTGTAATTGGTGACTAGGAGAGTGTAATAGGAGAAAGAGAGAGAGGGTGAGGGGTCTCCTTGACCTTAGCTCATTTGTTTCCTCACTCCATTTTCTTCATTTTCTTCTTCTCTTCTCCTTCGCCATGGCCGCCCTCTCCCTCCACCTCCTCTACCTCCTCACAACACCCCCAAATCCACTTCAAAACCTTACATCCTCTTCACAAAAAATGTGCACAAGCTCACTACAAGCATGGTGGATCAAGCAAGATGAAGTTTTGAGCATTTAGGGCAACTCAAGAATTTTCTTGAGTGGCCAAATGAGATAATTCTTTCACCATTAGTGTATTAATTGATTTCCTTTAGCCACTATTTTAGTTTAGAATCAATTTTGTGAAGTTTAGTGATCTTGGAAAATTCCAAGACGAAGTTTAGGGGATTCTTGAGTTGTGATGGTTCAAGTGAGTGTAATTGGTGACTACAAACCCCCACTTAGTATTAAAAACCTAGATCAAACAGAGCGTAGACCATGAAATTTGAATTAAATGTTTCAATGTCGGTTTTGTGAATATCTTAAGCCTACAGGAAATATGGAGTGACCTGAGACCTCTACGAGAAAAACTAGCAACTCTATTTACCTAGATTAAGCACTAGAAGACAACCCTACAAATACGAACCCAATCCTAGCAACCAGGGCCGGCCAGACCGGATTTGGGGGGTATGTCGCCGGGTCATCTGTGGGAGTTGGTGTTTAGGTTGGTTCTGTAGCTCACATACCCCATATACTACCCTACTGTACTGCTTGTTTATCCCCATTTTACCTGAGACTAAATCTGGAACCATTTTCTTGAGTTGCTGTTTTAATTTGTGACTTTTAAATGACTTGAACTTTGGATATGGGTGTTTTGTCTTGATCGATTGGCGTTTGTATGTCGATATCGAGGGTTATTTGGTTCTTTTGCATGCGTAGACCATAGGTTTTAACCTATGTGTGATTCGTGTGCTGTTTTGGTTTTCGTGCGCGATTTCCGTTTACGATACTATGTGTTTATATATGTAGGCACCCTCGCGTGGACTTCGGATAACAAGGAGGAGCAAGGCGACATCGACTTCGGCAAGCAAGGATCAATGTGAGTAGATGTATATCTACGGGGGAAGTCGGGTGGATGGCATATAGCACCCCCGCAGTTTCATAGTGTAGTATGTGAATATGTTATATATATATAATTATGTATATTGTGATACATGGATAATTAGCAAGAACGGCTTTAGGAGATCATGGGTTAGTTTTAGCGTATTTGGAAGATAGTGTTTTTAGTTTAGTTTCTTAGTTGCTAAACCCTAGAGTAAAGGTTTACACACACACACATGCATTCACGTGATATGTTTGGGGGGTGTGTGTGTCTATATATATGTGTGTGTGTGTGTGGTGTGTGTGTGTGTGTGTGTGTGTGTGTGTGTTTGTGTGTGTGGATGCGTTAGTACATATATATACATATATGTAGGGTTCCTAGGCACACTAATGAGGTCTCACAAGGCATCAACCATGCCAATTTCTAAATTTGCAAGTGCCGAGAAACCCTAATACGGATCGTTAACTAGATTTTAGGCGAAACAAATGCGAATAGTTAACAACTTAACTAAAAGAACGGAAATACAACCTTTGTAGATCTGGTCCTCCACCTCCATAGCTCCGCAATGAAGTCTCCTCGCTGTCCAAATCGAATCCCGGGCTCTAGCATCGGTTTCATCGGAGAAATGGGCGGGCTAGGTCATCGACTACGATGCCGAAGATGATCTACGTCGAGGCATCACAAGATCAAGCTCCCACTTCACCAAGTCATGAAACTTGTGAAGAAAACACCCTATAATTCTTGGCAAGAGGTAGAGGATGAAGAAATAGGAAGTGGGTTCACTTTAGAATTGGATTTCTCACTCATTTTCTCAAGTTGCCATTGATGGAGGCAAGCTTCTTCTTGAAGAAGAAGAAGAAGAAGAAGATGAAGTATATTATGATAAGTCTTTTTCAAAAAGGAAAATAAAAAGAATACTTATCATAAACCAACCATGGTCAAGTGTAGAGAATGAACTAGGGTTAAGTGGAATGGTTAGGGTTAAGCATGAGACAAAATGGTGACTTAGTCAAAGCTTCATGAAGCTTCAATATCAAACAAAGAAAGCCACCATTTTCTCTTTATCATTTTCTTTTGCCAAAATGAACAAAAGAAATAAATAAATGAATAAGTAAATAAACAAAACCCTAACCACTCATATAACCATGGTTTAATCTTTACACAAACTCAAGTTAACATGTATCATCAAACATGATACAATCAAGTGCACAAAAGTATATCACATATACAGCTTGTGAACTTCAAGTGAGAAAATCCATTTAAAGTGAACCAATACTAGTTAACGCAAAGTAATATATCTAATATATAATTATGCATTAAATCATCAAATCAACACTTGATTTAACGATCCGGTCATATCGCATATGACCGACTAATATCCAATGTATCGATTTATCGAATCAATCCTTGATTCGATAACTAGGTTATATCGCATACAACCATTCGATACATTCATCGCGAGAATAGAATGCGGTATCACATACACGCATTATTATCGGTCCCGCACATATCTCATATGCGCTCCTATTTCGTTTCGCTTGAGCCAGGAAACCTCTGTGTAGGACTCTAAAGACTCGTCAATACGCCGGCAGCAGGTGATGATCATATCAAACACCCACAAGCCGCAAGCGGTCTGCTAAATGTAACGGCCATCCGGGTATTGAGCGATCAGAAGATCGACGAGCAAGCCCGCTCATACTCCTGTGAATCCAACCAGTAACACTTACCGTACAGTCCGGTCTGTTCGTCTGATATGTCGCATATCTCGCCTAGGGGCGGTAAACGTCAGACCCCAATAGCTCGATAAGTCGTGTCGATATGAGGTCTATAACAGTTCGAGAAACTACTAGTAACACTTACCAGTAAATCTCAGCAACCCTGGCCAGGGATTTCCGGTTATAGCCAATCGAACACAGCGCAACATCAACCCCCTATACCGGGAGAGACGAATCCCCTCCTATCGCTCATTGCCTCCATGTGACTCGGGAATGTACCCAAAAACAACCGTTTTACACGCCCTCTTGGACGTGGTAAGGTGGAAATCAAAGCACAGTGGGAACCACACAAGACTCTATGACGATTTCGGGTCAACAGACTACTCTGTACCAGTGTCACCAGAGAACTGCCATCTGACGTAAGGTATAATACCATCTGGGAGTTCTCGGCGAGTCCGTCCAGTGTACCCAGTCTCTACTGAGCACCCGTATATCATCTATGATGTCAAACACCAATGGATATGGGATCATCCATCGCCCATCTGTATGGGTCGAGAAGGTATACGCTAGTCTACTCGGGTATATCGATGCCCCGTCTCGATACACCCACGACTAGGGACCTTGAAGGATGTACTTATGGACTACCATGTCCCCACTAGTATGATCCGCATCATAGTCTAGGTAGTCAAGTACACATCCTAAGGACTTTACCAACATGTAACAGAGAGACAATCAATGTACACGTTAAGCTAAAGAGTAACCAGATAGCATACTATCATGTCGAGCAAGAAAGTCCTCCCTATATATGTCCCAGCATCCACTACAATATACATCCAATGTACAGTAATGGCCTCTAGGGCATACATATAACTAACAATCTCCCACTTGCACTAGGGCCATCTGATAGCAGTGGTTGTAGTATCTTATACTCAACCATCCCATAAAAGTCTCTCTCTGGGAAAAAGGCCTTTGTGAGTGGATCCGCCGTGTTGTCCTCTGAGTCTACTCTCCTGACCTCGATCCCCTGGAGATCAACCATATCCATGATCAGGTGACACTGCCTTAGAATATGTCTGGATCACTGATGGGACCGGCGTTCCTTGGCATAAGCCACAACTCCATTGTCACACAATGGGAGGAACAAAGTTCATCTTATGAACCAATATACATCCAGACTGCCTCTTTGGTAGCATCTTAAGTAGCGATGTATCCAGCCTTAATCGTCTAGTATGCCACGGTATCTAGCTTGGAACTCTTCCAACATACCGTCCTTTTACTGAGGGTAAAGACAATGCCTGCGACTGACTTTCAGTCGTCCTTATCACCCTGGAACCCTTCCAGTGATTCTCCCCAGGATTGATTGATACCATCTCACTACAACTAGTGAGAATCCTAACATCCATTTAGATCTATCTCATAGATCCAAAACCCAGGATTTAGGAGGTATCACTTTGATCCTTTATGGAGAATCCTTGTGATAAGCGGAGATTGACCGAGCGTAGCATAGGAAACTCCTTCCCTATCAAGAGTATGTCATCCACGTACTCTACGAGGATCGTCACTATACTCCCTACTACCTTTTTGTTTATACAAGGTTCATCTACCATTTTGATGATGTCAAACTCTTTGACTAAGACATCAAAACAGATGTTCCAACTCCGCGATACCTGCTTTATCCTATAAAGCATCTTGTACACGTTTCCGCTGCTCCCACTTTCTACGAAGCCCTCTGGCTGTGTACTTATTAAACGTTCTCTTCTAAAACATCATTTAGAAAAGCAATCATTGCACCCAACCGCCAGATATCGTAGTCATGGTATGTAGTCGTGGCAAGTAGGATCTGGATGGACTTAAGCATAGCCGCTTGAAAAGGTTTCATCATCATCCACGCCTGGTCGATGACGAAAAGCTTTAACAAGTCTAGCTTTGAAAGTCTCAACTTTTCCATCTACACCAAGTAATCTTCTCAAGATATACTTGCTCCTGATGGGGATTTAACCCTTCAGATATAGCAACCAAAGTCCATACTTTGTTGGTGTACATGGATTCCATCTCAGATCGCTAAGCATCCAGCCATTCTTACAGGGTCCCACTCCTGATGGCCAGCTCGAAACTAGTTGGGTCATCATCTCATGATGCAATCCTCGCTCCTACTGTCATAGAGTAACCGAAGTATCTCTCAGGCGGGTGAGCAACCTCACTAGATCGGCGGAGAGGCCGAAGTTCGTTGGTAACTATTGAATCCTTTGGTTTTATCAAATCATCTGTTGTAGTTTATATAGCTGGAACCTTTCCAGTTCTACATTACAGACCTTGCCTCGAGCTTGTCCGGATTTTGCTTTTAGACATAGGATGGACAACCCTAAATCTTAACCATCTTAAGATATGGGCTCTTTCCTTTCCATATCACATATGAAAAGGTAGGCAACAGATTTGATTTGAACCCTATTCAATAGGTATGCAGCTTCTCAAGTGCATAACTCCCAAAAAGAAACAGGTAACTCAGTAGTACTCATCATAGAGCACACCTTATCATATAGGGTGTGATTGCTCCGCCCCGATATACCATCGTGCTATGGTGTATACGGAGGAGTAATGCTGAGAGAGAATCTCATTCTCCTTTAGAAAAGTCCAGGAATCCCATGCACAAGTATTCTCCTCCCTGATCTCATCATAGGACATAATACTTATACCCACATTTTGGTTCTCTACTTCTAACTTTTATTCTGTGAATATCTCAAAAGGTTCTGACTTTTGTTTCAACAGGAACATAGGTCTGAATCTCGAAAGATCATCAGAGAATGTAATGAAGTATAAAGAACCGGTCTTGGCATGTGTAGACAGGGGACCTTACATACATCAACATGTATCATCCCAAGAGTTCACTAACTCTTTCTCTGTTTCCAGTAAACGGAGCTATGGTCATCTTATCTCTGTGACATGACTGGCAAGTTTCATAAGATGTAAATTCAAACTAATTTAAATATGCATCTACATGTAACTTCAGCTAGTCGGGTAGCATTGATATGACCTAGTCTACAATGCCTCAAGAAGGATTCGTTCATTTCTGAACTCTTCCACTTGTGTGTGTTCCATATACTAAGAACTGTAGTTTGATTTAGAACATCAATGCTTTTAGATAACGTGCCTGAACCGAACAACTTTTGATATAGGAAATGTTCAAAACATTATCCAACAATACAAAATTTTATCGTTTCTTTACTAATAAAGAGATAGATATGATTTTGTATATCAGGTTCGGTATCTAATAGCATTTGTTCAGAATCAATGTATTGATAATACAGGGTGACAGTGACCAACAGACTTGGCTGCAACACTTGCCCCGTTTTCTGTCTCATGAAACTTATCACCCGTTCTCAGTTCTCTACATAGCTGTAGCCCTATGTAACAGATTACATATCTGGGATCCTGATCTGGTATCACATACCCAGGACGTAGAGGATACAGAGAAATAGTTCTTTGTAACGAACACACCCGAAGATGATGCATCAGCATACACGCTCTTCGTTTGGGCAGCACGGGAATTCTGGTAATCCCCAATTTCCTGCTCTGTCTTATAAAAATTATAAGTTGGAGCGGGACCAACGTTCCCCAGCTCAGTATAACAAGCGGGTTCGGTCAATATATCCGTATTATTATCTTGATTAAGGCGTGATATGGTCGCTACCTGGAGAGTGAGAGAAGAAAACACTCAGCGTGCGCTCTTGCAAGAATAGATTGGTTATTATTTTATCTAATCAGGATGGCTCCCACTGTTTTAATCAAATCTTTCTTCAAACCCTAAAAGGAAAGACTAGCCGGGATTAATTACACACTACAAGTTCGCCAATCTTTCAGCCAGGCCAGTATCGGTACTTTGAGGGAGGTCCCCCATGCTTTCGCACGAACCTAATTAATGTAAACCTCGTTTTCCCAGAGGCGTAACCTCGTTAACACCTTTCTAGACACCTACTTGATCGGCTAATTGTAATGTGTAAAACTCTCCCAGGAGTAACTCTTACTCGCAGCGGGTATCGGGATCCAACTATCTCATAGAAGGTATGCAATCTCATTGCAAATTTCAACACTTGAAATTCCTGATAATATTTTGCCCCTAGCGTGCTATGACCTTGACACATGCCAAACAACCCATAGTCCGCTAGTCAAGTTCAACCCGTACATTTCTTGATTGAATTAAACCCACCCGCACGAACCTTGACGCATGCCAAACAACGCCGTACGAATACCCTAATCCAATCGCATCGTATGCTAGCAGATAAGCACTAGTTAGCTACCGTACACTACGCCTTGACGCATGCCAAACAACCGCAGCACGAATACTAACTAGTACTTATCTGAAATGACGGAGGGCTACGACAGGTTTTTCTGAAAACCTATTGCGTAATGAACTTGATATCGTTGTAGAATCAAATGATTTTAAAATGGAGTGCTTTTGAGGCTTTTCTAGTTTTGCTAAAGGAGTCACTCCCGGTGAAGGGATCGTCGGTCCTTTCCTTGTCGAATGAGGTGCGGGATATATCATATATATCACTGTGCAAAGCAAAAACACTTAAAAGCAATCAAAAGACAAACCGAGTGTGTAGCATCTGCCAGTTATTGCTAAAGGAGTCACTCCCGGTGAAGGGATCTCGGTCCTTTCCTCATCGAATAAGGTGCAGGATATATCACATATACCTCTGTGCAAAGCAAGAACTGTAGCTACCTGTTTAATTTTAAAATTCGATTCTACAACATCTTAGATTTCTTTTATTTTCATTAATCACATTAATGAAGTCCTATCATTTAAAATACCTAAACATCACAGATAAATACGACGTACACTTATGCCATCTGCATTTGCCTCGATGTCCCCTCGTGCACCGTTAGGTTAGGTAACTAACGGCAGAGCGGGGCAGGGCTAGCGCGGGTGTAAAACATAAGTAACGTCTATATAATATATCATATATACTATATAAAGTATCCATCAAAGAACATATCACATGATCACATCACAGATATCGCAGCAGAAGAAACATATGAAATATTGGATATACTAGGACGTCCGTGTTTTCAATACGAGCCAGTATAAAACACGGATTCCACGGTCGTGATGAATAGCCAAACCCACACCCCTAGAACCCTACGAGAGCGGCAAGTAACCCTACCAATTCTAGAGTTAGGAGACCTGGACTCGACTCCTCGAGTTGGTCTCCCACTGGACCCCAGAACCCGGTTACTTGTGCCCTCCTGCTTGGGTCTATCCTAGTGCGGAAAAGTAAATAATATACAAAGGGTGACATCTTCCGCAACCTGGAAGTGCCCCAATAAAAGAATATTACATACAAGTTTTTACATGAATGAAAATGAAAAACACCCATCTCATATAAAAACCCCCGGCTATTCAAACACGACGATCCAATATAACATATCCAGCAACACATAACATCACATGTCATCAACGTAAGTAAATATGTGCACCCCAATTGTCGTTGACATATAGCAACGAAACCGGCGATATCACATATTACACTTACGGTCACAGAAAAGAAAGTGTAAAACAACAACAGTTGGAATCCGCAATCTGCATAGACATCGCATGCCTAATCGAATGAATACCTTAGACATCACATGCCTAACAATTATAAACCCCGCATTTTAGTCTCAAAATCGAAAACAGTTTTCAATTTCAAGTCGGGCAATTCAACAGGATTCCCGATATCCTGATCGAATGCTCGTCGCAAACTTCAGTAGACGGCCGCACCCCCGATGCCGCCGACGAAGTGCACCAAGGCGGAACACCGCTGCCGCGAGCACCCGAACGGAAGCTTTCGGCGACGGGGTTCTCCTACAGTCACTTGGTCGGGGCTATGGAGTGAGGTTGTCTATTAAGTTTACCCGGCGAGTATCCGCGTACGCTACGTGATTGCAACGGACTTTTGATCACATCAAAATTCCGTGGCAACCGATCAAGTGAGACTAAAGTGCTATATTTATAACATTCATTCAGTTATTTCATAACTTATTGTGAATTCCAATTATTGTATCACATTCCAGATAAATAGAAAATGTTAAACTTTCCGATCGAAAAATCGAACACCCAAGTTTTCCCGATACAGATCAACACATGAAATAAGTTTAAAAACATTCAGTTCAGGCCTCAGTACCAACGGTCCAGCCGTAGAAGGGTCAAGCCAACGCCTCACATGTGGCACGCCGTACTGCCCCAAACCCGAAGGTTCAAAGGGCAGTTCAAGACGGTCACATAATCGAGTTAAGGTTTGTTGTCTTCTAGAGGGACCATCGCGTTACTTGCACTACTTAGAACGTTATTAAACCACGGAAAGATCCAACACTTGGAAATTTCCCGACAGGGGAAAAATTGGGTATTTATATCCGGTCGAAACTTTTAACATATTCTAAAAATTTACCCGGAAAACACATAGACAAAGTCCGATAATCCGATCGAAACACCGAGTCCCCAATACAACCCAGAAAACTCAACTCTTGAGTAAATGTTAAAAATTCCCAGAAAAACCAGCACCTGAAAACATGAATTACTGTGCAAAATCCATAAATTGATGTGACAAAATGGCCGCGGAACCGCCGCACAAGCCATGCTTGTGCGGCAGTTCCGCCGCTCTTTTGTTGAATCATGGGTCCCATTTTGTACAGTAATTCTTATAATCCCCTGCTGAGTTTTCTGCATATTTTTAATTTGGAAAAAACCCAGTTTTTAAAAAATGTACAGAGAGCCGTTTTCGGGTTAGGGTTTTGGTTCGATCGGACTTCAAACTCCGTCTACGTTTCGCCTAAGGCTCTAGCTAGGCTCTGATACCACTGTAGGGTTCCTAGGCACACTAATGAGGTCTCACAAGGTATCAACCATGCCAATTTCTAAATTTGCAAGTGCCAAGAAACCCTAATACGGATCGTTAACTAGATTTTAGGCAAAACAAATGCGAATAGTTAACAACTTAACTAAAAGAACGGAAATACAACCTTTGTAGATCCGGTCCTCCACCTCCATAGCTCCGCAATGAAGTTCCTCGCTGTCCAAATCGAATCCCGGGCTCTAGCGTCAGCTTCATCGGAGAAATGGGCGGGCTAGGTCATCGACTACGATGCCGAAGATGATCTACGTCGAGGCATCACAAGATCAAGCTCCCACTTCACCAAGTCATGAAACTTGTGAAGAAAACACCTTATACTTCTTGGCAAGAGGTAGAGGATGAAGAAATAGGAGGTGGGTTCACTTTAGAATTGGATTTCTCACTCATTTTCTCAAGTTGCCATTGATGGAGGCAAGCTTCTTCTTGAAGAAGAAGAAGAAGAAGATGAAGTATATTATGATAAGTCTTTTTCAAAAAGGAAAATAAAAAGAATACTTATCATAAACCAACCATGGTCAAGTGTAGAGAATGAATTAGGGTTAAGTGGAATGGTTAGGGTTAAGCATGAGACAAAATGGTGACTTAGTCAAAGCTTCATGAAGCTTCAATATCAAACAAAGAAAGCCTCCATTTTCTCTTTATCATTTTCTTTTGCCAAAATGAACAAAAGAAATAAATAAATGAATAAGTAAATAAACAAAACCCTAACCACTCATATAACCATAGTTTAATCTTTACACAAACTCAAGTTAACATGTATCATCAAACATGATACAATCAAGTGCACAAAAGTATATCACATATACAACTTGTGAACTTCAAGTGAGAAAATCCATTTAAAGTGAACCAATACTAGTTAACGCAAAGTAATATATCTAATATATTATTATGCATTAAATCATCAAATCAACACTTGATTTAACGATCCGGTCATATCGCATATGACCGACTAATATCCAATGTATCGATTTATCGAATCAATCCTTGATTCGATAACTAGGTTATATCGCATACAACCATTCGAAACATTCATCGCGAGAATAGAATGCGGTATCACATACATGAATTATTCTTGGTCCCGCACATATCTCATATGCGCTCCTATTTCGTTTCGCTTGAGCCAGGAAACCTCTGTGTAGGACTCTAAAGACTCGTCAATACGCCGGCAGCAGATGATGATCATATCAAACACTCACAAGCCGCAAGCGGTCTGCTAAACGTAACGGCCACCCGGGTATTGAGCGATCAGAAGATCGACGAGCAAGCCCGCTCACACTCCTGTGAATCCAACCAGTAACACTTACCGTACAGTCCGGTCTGTTCGTCTGATATGTCGCATATCTCGCCTAGGGGTGGTAAACGTCAGACCCCAATAGCTCGATAAGTCGTGTCGATATGAGGTCTATAACAGTACGAGAAACTACTGGTAACACTTACCAGTAAATCTCAGCAACCCTGGCCAGGGATTTCCGGTTATAGCCAATCGAACACAGCGCAACATCAACCCCCTATACCGGGAGAGACGAATCCCCTCCTATCGCTCATTGCCTCCATGTGACTCGGGATTGTACCCAAAATCCACCGTTTTGCACGCCCTCTTGGACGTGGTAAGGTGGAAATCAAAGCACAGTGGGAACCACACAAGACTCTATGACGATCTCGGGTCAACAGACTACTCTGTACCAGTGTCACCAGAGAACTGCCATCTGACGTAAGGTATAATACCATCTGGGAGTTCTCGGCGAGTCCGTCCAGTGTACCCAGTCTCTACTGAGCACCCGTATATCATCTCTGATGTCAAACACCAATGGATATGGGATCATCCATCGCCCATCTGTATGGGTCGAGAAGGTATACGCTAGTCTACTAGGGTATATCGATGCCCCGTCTCGATACACCCATGACTAGGGACCTTGAAGGATGTACTTATGGACTACCATGTCCCCACTAGTATGATCCGCATCATAGTCCAGGTAGTCAAGTACACATCCTAAGGGCTTTACCAACATGTAACAGAGAGACAATCAATGTACACGTTAAGGTAAAGAGTAACCAGATAGCATACTATCATGTCGAGCAAGAAAGTCCTCCCTATATATGTCCCAGCATCCACTACAATATACATCCAATGTACAGTAATGGCCTCTAGGGCATACATATAACTAACAATATACATATACACGGATGATGAGGATAATATATGATACTTGGATGAGTCGATATGATCGGGCATGATGTCGTAAGATCGGTTATGTGATTTAGGTCGTTTTATGATATACAACATGATATTATAGCGGATCGATGGGCGATATGTTTTCATACACATGAGGATATACGTTTGATGATATTGGTATGTACTAGACTGTAGAACAGCACCCCTAATTCCGGATATTATGACAATGATACCATATGAATAATGAGGTATATGTGATATTTGACCCGTACCCCGATTTCCGGGATGCCGTATGATGGATTTTACCATACGAGGTATAAATATGATGATTGATCCACCCTCTTGATTCGAGAATGTCGTATTATATACTTTACCGTACGTGACGCTATTGAGGCGGGATCGCTGACTACTAGATATATCGACTCAGACTTTAGGTGGTTTTCCTTACCCTTTCGATTAGTCTCTTAGTTTAGTCCTGTAGTTTATTAGGTAGATGTTAGACTAGGCTCGAGTCATACTTATTTTCAAAACTAACGAATCGTGAGTATTTTTAATACAGGCCAAAGGATACTACTGATTTTTCAAAGAATGTATCTTTTCTCAAAGACCCCGTAGCCCCTATTTTTCTAAAACCACGATTCGTGCGATTTCAGACCCCAAAAACTGTATAACTCATATATAGAAATGCATATTCTTATATGTTGCGGTTACTACATATTTTCCGTATATTCATGTTGTTCTTATCGCATTTCATGCTTCTACATGTGTTTTCTTTTGTTATTATAAACCCATGTTGTCAGAACACCGGCACCATTAACAATGATGCGTATGTCCACGAACACTTGCTTGCCGGGTCACACACATCATCATCGGTAATTGCTATATCACGTAAACTTTAGAGGATATTACTTCATTGATATAACTTGCTAGCTGATAGTTCCGATATATCATTGCTATGCTAGTTTAGATATTCCATTCTTTAATTAGATACCCATGCATGTATATATTCATTTATCATGCAATATTATGGGGCTTTATACCGGTAATTCACTGTTCATTTACTCTCGATTTTTGGATGTCGGATTTTCCATGAGATTTTGGGATTTGGAGAAACCGCAAGGATTTTAAAACTCATTTTCATTTTTAAAGATAGAAATTTGCGGTTTTCTCATGATATTATGTGAGAGGCGTCCACCGCGAGTTTTTTCGGTTCTTGAGCAGTATCATACACCCGATTTGAGGAAGAGGATGAACCGTCTGCGGGTGCAAGGTGGACCCGATGCGGTACCCCGGGGAAAGATGGTCACAGATGATGGCGTTGAGCCCGGCAGGGGAGCACTACCGGCCGGTTATTTATGACGCGGCGAATATCCGGAGGATACCAACATAGTCTTAAGATTTGATTATATGGGCCAGTCCGGATTGCCGGAGCCCGAGATATTGAGATTTGATGATATAGGCCAGTCCGGATTGCCGGAGCCCGAGATATTGAGATATTGAGATATTGGGATATATATTTTGTGTCAATGCTTAACACGGATTCTCTGTTGATTTCATTGATGATACTTCGGTTTTTACACAAAAATCTCACTGAGATAAGAAAACAGTTTTCTCGTACAAGATGTTTTCTGCTTTCATTCTTAATGCATTAGTACACCATATATGTGACATGTTGTTACCTGAGGCACTGACACGGGCACTTGGTATTATACTTATGTTTAGATGATTATCTTAGCCATTATTAAATGTTTCAGGTTATACATTATGAGGATATTGTTGTATGACCTAAGAGAGAGTCATACATGCGATTTCTTCTCAGTGATATTTTCTACTCACGAGTTGGCAACTCACCCCGTTGTGCCACAGTTTCTTGCAGGATTTGCCATACAAGTTTCCTTGGCGGCTTTACTGGCACACCACTTCATTCCGGGTGATTGCTTGGGTAGGTGGGTTCACTTGTATCGTGACCACCGTTGTACTAGTATTTATTTCTGTTGTATCTAGTAAACTCCATCAACCAGACTTGTATATTTGATAGACTTAGAAGACCGGTTGTATATTCTTTCGACCTTAGAGTCGTGTGCTTGTATTATTATGGGTCTTCTCTGGGTTTTTCTTGAGGATGTTGGTTTCCTTTCTGAGTTTTGATCCTCGCCCTTCGGCGTTGTATATTATATTGCTTGCGTGGTTGTTTCTGCCAATTGGCGAAGAGCTAGCTCCCTCTTAGGGATGTATTTATTCATTACTTCTGTATGTGCATGTTTGTACCCGTTTGGGGCCAGTATTTACAAAGGAAACTCTGCCGAAATTTTTGGGAAAAACATGATGCTTTTAAAAATGTTTACTACGACTTTCAAAGTGATTTTATATGTTAACTTTTAAATGAGTATTCCTTCACTCCTTCTTTTAAATGGTTTAGATTTCTGAGCTTTTGGCTTACTTGAATTAGGTGGGGTCCTACAGACTTTACATGATTCAAGTGCCAGTTGTTAGTGTATATGCCCTAGAGGCCATTACTGTATCATACTAGTTTGTATATTATTTAATGGAAGCTTGGGATATTCACAGTTGTATAGACAATCTTCCTCAAAATAGTAGTATGCTACTTGGTTTGTTTCTACTTTAATGTGTACATGTGTTTCTTTTAGTATATCACCTATACACATTAGTGGAGCCCTTAAGATCTTTGCTTGATTACCAGCGTTGTGATGGCAGTCACACTCATGGGGTCTGGGTAATCCACAAGCACATCCTTATGCAGGTCCCTAGTCGTAGGACTATCGAGACAGGGCATCGATACTCCGGAGTAGACTAGCGTATACGCTTCTCATCCCAGCATGGGAGACGGTCTGTCCCACAGCCGTCAGTACGTCGTACTTGAGATAGTATGCGGGTGCTTGTTAGGTTATGAGTACACTGGATAGGACTCATCGGGAACTGTTGGTTAGTAATATAATTATCGTCAGTTATCAGTTCCCAGGTGACATGAGTACAGCTTAGTCCGCTGACTTGACACTGTCACTTCGCCTCGAGTGTGTTCCCACTGTACTTTGATTACTACCCTATCACGGCTCAAAGGAGTCGTGCAAACATGTAGTAGTTGGGTGTAGTCCCGAAGCACTTGGAGGCAGTGACGGTTAGACAGGTGTAACGTTTTGAAAATCGTTTCGGTGAAATTTCGGAAAAATCGGTAAAATAAGGGGGGTTTCTGTAAAAAGTCAAAATACAAATATCTTTATTATAAAATTAAATATACATATTCTATATATATAATTACTAGTATTTGGTGTTTATTGAGCCACTGGTGAAATTTCAAATTTTCTATAAAAAAAATTCCGAAATTAATTATTTTAATATTATTTTAAGACGTCACCAATACATTTAATTAGGGAAAATTACAAATTGGAATGAGTTGAAACAAATTTTGTGCATCATGGCATATTAAACAAAATTTTAACATGTTGTTTTTGAAACAAAATGAATCTGCCAAACGGTGTTAGAAATTATTGAAGAAAAAAGGATTTTTTGGTAAAATTAGCGAAAACTTGCAATTTGGTAATTTGAGAGGGTCTTTTTGCATGGAACTTTTTTTGTCAATCACTCACTCACATTCTCACCCCTCCTTGGCCGGCCCCACCACAGCAGCAACCCCCCTCCAAGATCTCACTTCAACTCTTTTGTTAAGTGTGGAAATGGGTTAAAATAAGGGTTTTTATATATAGTAAAGTAGGTGGGGGTATTATGGTAATTTGGGAGGGCTTTGACTTGGAAACTTTTCACAAATTCCCTCACCCTTTCCCCATTCCTCCCTTGGCCGAAATCTGAGCTCCAGCAGCCCCATTTCCCCCCATGTTCCCATCTCTTTTGGCCTCAAATTTCATCTCAAAACACATAAAAAAATCCACAATTTCTTCACAAATTCAAAGCAAATCCTAATTCTATCCCTCCTCACACCCAAATTGGTTTAAAGCATGGAGAAAGGAGGTGTCTTTGGTGGCTAGAGCAATCTAGGGTTTCAAACTAGGAGGTATAATTTCTATCTAATGGTTAAATTGTAGCTTGTATATGCTAAATTTGTTATTTAAAGTGTGAAATTGTTGTTGTTGCTAGTTTATAAAAAAATCAAGAGAAGGGGTTGATTTTGGAAATGGGAATTGAAGCATTGCTTGTGGATTATTTGAGTGTGGTAGATTTCTTGTAGTGTGGATTGGTTTTTCATGCTAGATTGTAGTCTTTTTGTCGCAAATCCGCGATGGTTGCGTCAATTTTCTAGTATTCATGCTTACTAGTTTTTTTTAAAATTGAATTAGAATGTGAGATTAAAAATACGGTTAGGGTTTTTATCACACTATTAAATTATAAATTGCATTTTAATAATTTAGATCATGCAAATCCAAGCTAAATTGTTGTTTATGCATTTTTCCTAAAATGGTTGAAATTTGGGTCTAATTGCAAACTAGAATTTTTGAATTTTTACAAATTAGTGTCATAAAAATATAGAAGTGGTTTATATGACCTAATTAAGATATTTAGTGAATATATTGGGCATTAGTTTTGTTAAAACATCAAGTTTCGAATTAAAACGAAAACTTTTGCTAACTATGTTTTTGAGAAATAAAACGAATTGATTAATTTTAATGTTTTGATGATTTAAATCCTATTTCATATATAATTAGTGATTTGTGAAACCATGATTGGTATGTTTGATGTTTTTCTCGATGGTTTGGCGTTTGTATGCCGACGGTGAGGTTTTTTTGGGTTGATTTGTGAAAGCAGCCATAGGTTTTGACCTATGTGGGATTCGTGTGCCGTTTTGGTCATGAGTCGGATTTTAATGCGATACGATGCGTTATGATATGTAGGTACCCCATGTGGACTTCGAGACGACAAGCAAGCGCGTGGCGACGTCGGCACCGGCGAGCGAGGACCAGGTGAGTAGATTTATATCTACGGGGAGAAGTCGGGTGGATGGCGTATAGCACCTCCGCAGTTCGTGGTGATGTATACGAATACGTATACACACATATATTTATTATATGTAGTTTGAGTTGATTGATGATAAAGATGGATTTTTGGTGTTCTTGGATTGGTTTTGTGTAGTAGCGAAACCCTATTGTAGGGGTTGCACCTATACATACGCACGCGCATACTTGCATACATCTTTTTTTTACATGTGCGTATATGGGATTATATATTTATGTGTTCACATGGGTATGGGACTATGTGTTCATATACTGGATTTGAGGATAGTACTTGGGATTTGAGATGAGTCGATGGGATTTGATTTGAGGCCGTGAGATCGGTGATTTGGCAGGGTTCGTATTTGAGATACGACATGACGTTGTAGCGAGTCCTTTGACGTAGTGCTTCACACACGTGCATGCATACATAGATGGTATCAGTATTGTACTAGACATAAATCAGTACCCCGATCATGATTTTTGATAAAGAGGATACCAGATGAATAGTATGATGAATGTGATATTGACCCGTACCCAGATTTGGGGATGCCGTACGACGGATTTACGTACGAGCTATATATTGATGATTGATCCGCACTCTTGACTTGGATTGTCTGATTATAGATATGGTATCGGATATGATATTATTGAGGCGGGATCACCGACTATACATATACAGGTATGTATATGTATCGACTCAGATGTTAGACGGTTTCCTTACTTGTAGTTCAGTTTGTTAGTTCAGCCGTATAGTTTAGTGTAGTTGTTAGACTAGATTAGACTCCTACCTATTTCAAAACTAACGGATCGTGGGTATTTTAAAAGACAGGTCAAGGGATTTTACGGATATTTCAAAAGGCGTATCTTTTCTTAAAAACACCATAGCCCTTAATTCCAAAACCCCACGATTTGTGTTATTTCAAATGGCACCATTGTATGATGTATAAATATATTAAATGCAGATTAGTTACCGTTGTGTCTAGTATTTAGCTCCCACTCATTATTGCTGTTCGCTACGCATCGCATACTTATTGTTAGTTATATGTATGCCCTAGAGGCCATTACTATACATAAGATGTATATTGTAGTGGATGCTTGGACATATATAGGGAGGACTTTCTTGCTCGACATGATAGTATGCTATCTGGTTGCTCTTTACCTTAACGTGTATACTGTTTGTCTCTCTGTTACATGTTGGTAAAGCCCTTAGGATGTGTACTTGACTACCTGGACTATGATGCAGATCATACTAGTGGGGACATGATAATCTATAAGTACATCCTTCAAAGTCCCTAGTCGTGGGTATATCGAGACGGGGCATCGATATACCAGAGTAGACTAGCGTATACCTTCTCGACCCATATAGATGGGCGATGGATAATCCCATATCCATTGGTGTTTGACATCAGAGATGATATACGGGTGCTCAGTGGAGACTGGGTACACTGGACGGACTCACCGAGAACTCCCAGATGGTATTATACCTTACGTCAGATGGCAGTTCTCTGGTGACACTGGTACAGAGTAGTCTGTTGACCCGAGATCGCCATAGAGTCTTGTGTGGTTCCCACTGTGCTTTGATTTCCACCTTACCACGTCCAAGAGGGCATGCAAAACGGTGGTTTTTGGGTACAGTCCAGAGTCACATGGAGGCAATGAGCGATAGGAGGGAATTCGTCTCTCCCGGTATAGGGGGTTGATGTTGCGCTGTGTTCGATTGGCTATAACCGGAAATCCCTGGCCAGGGTTGCTGAAATTTACTGGTAAGTGTTACCAGTAGTTTCTCAAACTGTTATAGACCTCATATCGACACGACTTATCGAGCTATTGGGGTCTGACGTTTACCACCCCTAGGCGAGATATGCGACATATCAGATGACAAGACCGGACTGTACGGTAAGTGTTACTGGTTGGATTCACAGGAGTGTGAGCGGGCTTGCTCGTCGATCTTCTGATTGCTCAATACCCGGGTGGCCGTTACGTTTGGCAGACCGCTTGCGGCTTGTTGGTGTTTGATATGATCATCACCTGCTGCCGGCGTATTGACGAGTCTTTAGAGTCCTACACAGAGGTTTCCTGGCCCAAGCGAAACGAAATAGGAGCACATATGAGATATGTGCAGGACCGAGAATAATACCAGTATGTGATACTGTATTCGATTCTCGCGATTTGTGACATTGATCGGTTATATGAGATATAGCCGGGATATCGGATCAAGTGTTGATTCGATAAGTTGTTACTGTTGATATTAGTCGGTTATATATACAATATGACCGGATCATTGAATCAAGTGTTGATTTAATGATTTAATGCATAATTATATATTTGATATATTACTTTGCATTAACTAGTATCGGTTCACTTTAAAAGTATTTTCTCACTTGATTGTATCATGTTTGATGATACATGATTGCTAGGGTTTGTGTAAAGAGTTAAGCCTTGGTTAAGTAAAGGGTTAGGGTTTTTACTTATTTATTCATTCATTTATCTTTATGATTTGGATTAAAAGAAATGAGAAATGAAAAGATAATGGTTGCTTTCATTCATGATGCTTCTTGAAGCTTCATGCAACTTTGACCAAAGTGACCATTTTGTCTTCATTTCCAAAACCCTAACCATTCTTCTAACCTTAGTTAATTCTCTACATCTAACCATGGTTTAAATTATGATAAGAATGATTTTTATTATTCTTTTGAAACACTTATCATATTTATTCATCTTCTTATTCTTCTTCTCCTTCAAGAAGAAAACCAAGTTTCCATCAATGGTGATTGGTGAAAAAGAGTGAGCAATCCAAATCTAAAGTGAACCCACCTCCTATTTCTTCATCCTCTACCTCTTGCCAAGTAGTATAGGGTGTTTCCTTCATAAGTTTTCATGGCTTGGTGAAGGTGGAGCTTGATCTTGTGATGCCTCGACGTAGATCATCTTCGGCACGAAGCCGACGACCTTGCCCGCCCATTTCTCCGATGAAGCCGACGCTAGAGCCCGGGATTCCATTTGGACAGCGAGGAGACTTCATTGCGAAGCTAAGGAGGTGGAGGACCAGATCTACAAAGGTTGTATTTCCGTTCTTTTAGTTATATTGTTAACTAGTTTCATTTGTCGCCTAAAATTCTAGTTAACGATCCGTATTAGGGTTTCTCGGCACTTGTAAAATTCCAAATTGGCATGGTTGATGCCTTGTGAGACCTCATTAGTGTGCCTAGGAACCCTACAGTGGTATCAGAGCCTAGCTAGAGCCTTAGACGATGCCTAGACGACGTTTGAAACCCGATCGAACCGAAACCCTAATTCAAAACATGCTCTCTGGACTTTTTTCAAAAACTGGGTTTTTTCCAGATTAAAAATGCTTTAAAAATTCAGCAGGGAATTACAAGAATTACTATGCAAAAATTTCTTGATGATGTGTCAATTACGCGGCGGAACCGCGGCAGAAGCATGGCTTCTGCGGCGGTTCTGTGGCCAAATGAAGGGAGGTGCCTCTAATTTTTGCACAGTAATTCATATTGTCTGGTGCTGAGTTTTATGGGAATTTTTAATATTTACTCAAGAGTTGAGTATTTTGGGTTATATTGGGAGTTCGTAGATTCGATCGGATTGTCAGACTTCGTCTATGTGTTTTCCGGGTAAATTTTAGAATATGTTAAAAAGTTCGACCGGATATAAATACCCACCTTTTCCCCTATCGGGAAATTTCCAAGTGTTGGATCTTTCCGTAGTTTAAAGACGTTCTAAGTAGTGCAAGTAACACGATGGTCCCTCTAGAAGACAACAAACCTTAACTTGATTATGTTACCGTCTTGAACTGCCCTTTGAACCTTAGGGTTTGGGGCAGTACGGCGTGCCACATATGAGGCGTTGGCTTGACCCTTCTACGGCTGGACCGTTGGTACTGAGGCACGAAGTGAATGTCTTTGAACTTACTTCATGAGTTGAGCTGTTTCGGGAAAACTTGGGTGTTCGATTGTTCAATCGGAAAGTTTAACATTTTCTATCTTATTCGGAATGTGATACAATAATTGGAATTCACAAGAAGTTATGAGATAACTGAATGAATGTTATAAACATACCAGTTTAGTCTCACTTGATCGGTTGCCACGGAATTTTGATGTGATCAAAAGTCCGTCGCAATCACGTAGCGTACGCGGATACTCGCCGGGTAAACTTAATAGACAGACTCACTCCATAGCCCCGACCAAGTGACTGTAGGAGAACCCCGTCGCCGAAAGCATCCGTTCGGGTACTCGCGGCAGCGGTGTTCCGCCTTGGTGCACTTTGTCGACGACGTCGGGGGTGCGGCCGCCTACTAAAGTTTGCGACGAGCATTCGATCAGTATGTCGGGAATCTTGTTGAATTCCCCGACTTGATATTGAAAAGAGTTTTCGATTTTGAGACTAAAATGCGGGGTTTATAATTGTTAGGCATGTGATGTCTAAGTAATCATTTGATTAGGCATGCGATGTCTAAAGAGATTGCGGATTCCAACTGTTGTAGTTTTACATTTTCTTTTCTGTGACTGTAAGTGTAATATGTGATATCGCCGGTTTCGTTGCTATATGTCAACGACAATTGGGATGCGCATATTTACTTACGTTGATGACATGTGATGTTATGTGTTGCTGGATATGTTATATTGGATCGTCGTGTTTGAATAGCCGAGCGGTTTTTATGTGAGATGAGTGTTTTTCATTTTCATTCATGTAAAAACTTGTATGTAATATTCTTTTATTGGGGCACTTCCAGGTTGCGGAAGATGTCACCTTTTGTATATTATTTACTTTTCCGCACTAGGATAGACCCAAGGAGGAGGGCACAAGTAACCGGGTTCTGGGGTCCAGTGGGAGACCAACTCGAGGAGTCGAGTCCGGGTCTCCTAACCCTAGAATTGGTAGGGTTTCTTGCCGCTCTCGTAGGGGTCTAGGGGTGTGGGATTGGCTATTCATCACGACCGGGGAATCCGTGTTTTATACTGGCTCGTATTGAAAACACGGACGTCCTAGTATATCCAATATTTCATATGATTCTTCTGCTGCGATATCTGTGATGTGATCATGTGATGTTCTGTGATGGATACTGTATATAGTATATATGATATATTATATAGATGTTACTTATGTTTTACACCCGCGCTAGCCCTGCCCCGCTCTGCCGTTAGTTACCTAACCTAACGGTGCACGAGGGGACATCGAGGCGAATGCGGATGGCATAAGTGTACATCGTATTTATCTGTGATGTTTAGGTACTTAAATGATGGGACTTCATTAATGTGATTAATGAAAGAAAAAGAAACCTAAAGATGTTGTAGAATCGAATTTCAAAAATAAAAAGGTAGCTACAGTTCTTGCTTTGCACAGCGGTATATATGATATATCCTGCACCTTATTCGATGAGGAAAGGACCGAGATCCCTTTACCGGGAGTGACTCCTTTAGCGATAACTAGCAGATGCTACACACTCGGTTTGTCTTTTGATTGCTTTTAAGAGCTTTGCTTTGCACAGAGATATATATGATATATCCCGCACCTCATTCGACGAGGAAAGGGCCGACGATCCCTTCACCGGGAGTGACCCCTTTAGCAAAACTAGAAAAGCCTCAAAAACACTCCATTTTAAAATCATTTGATTCTACAACGATATCAAGTTCATTACGCAATAGGTTTTCAGAAAAACCTGTCGTAGCCCTCCGTCATTTCAGATAAGTCCTATTTAGTATTCGTGCTACGTTTGTTGACCTGCGTCAAGGCGTAGTGTGCGGTAGCTAACTAGTATTTATCTGCTTATGCATATGATGCAGATTGCATTAGGGTAGTCGTGCGGCCTTGTTGACCTCCGTCAAGGGTCGTGCGGGTGGGTTTAATTCGATCAAGAAATGACGGGTTGAACTTGACTAGTAGCCTATGGTTTGTTGACCTCCGTCAAGGTCATAGGGTGCTAGGGGCAAAATATTATCGGGAATTTCAAGTGTTGAAATTTGCAATGAGATTGCATACCTTCTATGAGATAGTTGGATCCCGATACCCACTGCGAGTAAGAGTTACTCCTGGGAGAGTTTTATACATTACAATTAGCCGATCAAGTAGGTGTCTAGAAAGGTGTCAACGAGGTTACGCCTCTGGGAAAACGAGGTTTATTGTAATTAGGTTCGTGCGAAAGCACGGGGGACCTCCCTCAAAGTACCGACACTGGCCTGGCTGAAAGATTGGCGAACTTGTAGTATGTAATTAATCCCGGCTAGTCTTTCCTTTTAAGGTTTGTAGGAAGATTTGATAAAAAAAACAGTGGGAGCCATCCTGATTAGATAAAATAATAACCAATCTATTCTTGCAAGAGCGCACGCTGAGTGTTTTCTTCTCTCTCTCTCCAGGTAGCGACCATATCACGCCTTAATCAAGATAATAATACGGAATATTGACCGAACCCGCTTGTTATACTGAGCTGGGGAACGTTGGTCCCGCTCCAACTTATAATTGTTATAAGACAGAGCAGGAAATTGGGGAATACCAGATTTCCCGTGCCGCCCAAACGAAGAGAGTGCATGCTGATGCATCATCTTCGGGTGTGTTCGTTACAAAGAACTGTTTCTCTGTATCCTCTACGTCCTGGGTATATGATACCAGATTAGGATCCCAGATATGTAACCTGTTACATAGGGCTACAGCTAGGTAGAGAACTGAGAACGGGTGATAAGTTTCATGAGGCAGAAAACGGGGCAAGTGTTGCAGCCAAGTCTGTTGGTCTCTGTCACCCTGTATTCCAAATACATTGATTCTGAACGAATGTTATTAGATACCGAACCTGATATACAAAATCATATCAGTCTCTTTATAAGTAAAGAAATGATAAAATTTTGTATTGTTGAATTATGTTTTGAACATTTCCTATATCAAAAGTTGATCGGTTCAGGCACGTTATCCAAAAGCATTGATGTTCTAAATCAAACTACAGTTCTTAGTATATGGAACACACACAAGAGGAAGTGTTCAGAAATGAACAAATCCTTCTTAAGGTATTGTAGACTAGGTCATATCAATGCGACCCGACTAGCTTAAGTTACATTTTAGATGCATATTTAAATCAGTTTGAATTTACATCTTATGAAACTTGCCAGTCATGTCACAGAGATAAGATGACCAAAGCTCCGTTTACTGGAAACGGAGAAAGAGTTAGTGAACTCTTGGGATGATACATGTTGATGTATGTAGGTCCCCAGTCTACACTTGCCAAGACCGGTTCTTTATACTTCATTAAATTCTATGATGATCTCTTTTGATTCAGACATATGTTCCTGTTGAAACACAAGTCAGAACCTTTTGAGATATTCACAGAATATAAGTTAGAAGTAGAGAACCAATACGGGTATAAGTATTATGTCCTTTGATGAGATCAAGGAGGAGAATACTTGAGCACGGAATTCCTGTACTATTCTAAAGGAGAATGAGATTCTCTCTCAGCATTACTCCTCCGTATACACCATAGCACGATGGTATATCGGGGCGGAGTAATCACACCCTATATGATAAGGTGTGCTCTATGATGAGTACTACTGAGTTACCTATTTCCTTTTGGGAGTTATGCACTTGAGAAGCTGCATACCTATTGAATATGGTTCAAATCAAATCAGTTGCCTACCATTTCATATGTGATATGATAAGGGAAGAGCCCATCTCTTAAGTCAGTTAAGATTTGGGGTTGTCTGGCCTATGTCTAAAAGTAAAATCCGGACAAGCTCGAAGCAAGGTCAGTAATGTAGAACTGGAAATGTTCCAGCTATACAAACTGTAGCTGATGATTTGATAGAACCAAAGGATTCAATAGTTACCAACGAACCTCAGCCTCTCCGCCGATCTAGTAGGTTTTCTCACCCACCTGAGAGATACTTCTGTTTCTCTATGACAGTGGGAGCGAGGATTGCATCATGAGATGATGACCCAACTAGTTTCGAGCTGGCCATCAGGAGTGGGACTCTGTAAGAATGGCTGGATGCTTAGCGATCTGAGATGGAATCCTTATACACCAACAAAGTATGGACTTTGGTTGCTATATCTGAAGGGTTAAATCCCCATCAGGAGCAAGTATATCTTGAGAAGATTACTTGGTGTAGATGGAAAAGTTGAGACTTTCATAGCTAGACTTGTTAAAGGTTTTTATCATCAACCAGGCGTGGATAATGATGAAACCTTTTCAGTGCCTATGCTTAAGTCCATCCAGATCCTACTTGCCACGGCTACATACCATGACTACGATATCTGGCGGTTGGGTGCCATGACTGCTTTTCTAAATGATGTTTTAGAAGAGAACGTCTATAAGTACACAGCCAGAGGGCTTCATAGAAAGTGGGAGCAGCGGAAACGTGTACAAGATGCTTTATAGGATAAAGCAGGTATCACGGAGTTGGAACATCTGTTTTGATGTGCTAGTCAAAGAGTTTGACATCATCAAAATGGTAGATGAACCTTGTATAAACAAAAAGGTAGTAGGGAGTATGGTAACGATCCGCGTAGAGTACGTGGATGACATGCTCTTGATAGGGAAGGAGTTTCCATTGTTACGCTCGGTCAATCTCCGCTTATCATAATGATTCTCCATATAGGATCAAAGTCATACCTCCTAAATCCTGGGTTTTGGATCTATGAGATAGATCTAATTGGATGTTAGGATTCTCACTAGTTGTAGTGAGATGGTATCAACCGATCCTGGGGAGAATCACTGGAAGGGTTCCAGGGTGATAAGGACGACTGAAAGTCAGTCACAGGCATTGTCTTTACCCTCAGTAAAGGGACGGTATGTTGGAAGAGTTCCAAGCTAGATACCGTGGCATACTAGACGAAAAAGGTTCGATACATCGCTACTTAAGATGCTACCAAAGAGGTAGTCTGGATGTATATTTGTTCATGAGATGAACTTAGTTCCACCCATTGTGTGACAATGGAGTTGTGGCTTATGCCAAGGAACGTCCGTCCCATCAGTGATCCAGACATATTCTAAGGCAGTATCACCTGATCATGGAGATAGTTGATCTCCAGGGTGATCGAGGTTAGGAAAGTATACTCAGAGGGCAGCACGGCGGATCCACTCACAAAGGCCTTTTCCCAGAGAGAGACTTTTATGGGATGGTTGAGTATGAGATACTGCAACCACTGCTATCAGATGGCCCTAGTGCAAGTGGGAGATTGTTAGTTATATGTATGCCCTAGAGGCCATTACTATACATAGGATGTATATTGTAGTGGATGCTTGGACATATATAGGGAGGACTTTCTTGCTCGACATGATAGTATGCTATCTGGTTGCTCTTTACCTTAACGTGTATACTGTTTGTCTCTCTATTACATGTTGGTAAAGCCCTTAGGATGTGTACTTGACTACCTGGACTATGATGCAGATCATACTAGTGGGGACATGATAGTCTATAAGTACATCCTTCAAAGTCCCTAGTCGTGGGTATATCGAGACGGGGCATCGATATACCAGAGTAGACTAGCGTATACCTTCTCGACCCATATAGATGGGCGATGGATGATCCCATATCCATTGGTGTTTGACATCAGAGATGATATACGGGTGCTCAGTGGAGACTGGGTACACTGGACGGACTCGCCGAGAACTCCCAGATGGTATTATACCTTACGTCAGATGGCAGTTCTCTGGTGACACTGGTACAGAGTAGTCTGTTGACCCGAGATCGTCATAGAGTCTTGTGTGGTTCCCACTGTGCTTTGATTTCCACCTTACCACGTCCAAGAGGGCATGCAAAACGGTGGTTTTTGGGTACAGTCCCGAGTCACATGGAGGCAATGAGCGATAGGAGGGAATTCGTCTCTCCCGGTATAGGAGGTTGATGTTGCGCAGTGTTCGATTGGCTATAACCGGAAATCTCTGGCCAGGGTTGCTGAGATTTACTGGTAAGTGTTACCAGTAGTTTCTCGAACTGTTATAGACCTCATATCGACATGACTTATCGAGCTATTGGGGTCTGACGTTTACCACCCCTAGGCAAGATATGCGACATATTAGACGACAAGACCGGACTGTACGGTAAGTGTTACTGGTTGGATTCACAGGAGTGTGAGCGGGCTTGCTCGTCGATCTTCTGATCGCTCAATACCCGGGTGGCCGTTACGTTTGGCAGACCGCTTGCGGCTTGTGGGTGTTTGATATGATCATCACCTGTTGCCGGCGTATTGACGAGTCTTTAGAGTCCTACACAGAGGTTTCCTGGCTCAAGCGAAACGAAATAGGAGCACATATGAGATATGTGCGGAACCGAGAATAATACCAGTATGTGATACTGTATTCGATTCTCGCGATTTGTGACATTGATCGGTTATATACGATATAGCCGGGATATCGGATCAAGTGTTGATTCGATAAGTTGTTACTGTTGATATTAGTCGGTTATATATACAAAATGACCGGATCATTGAATCAAGTGTTGATTTAATAATTTAATGCATAATTATATATTTGATATATTACTTTGCATTAACTAGTATCGGTTCACTTTAAAAGGATTTTCTCACTTGATTGTATCATGTTTGATGATACATGATTGCTAGGGTTTGTGTAAAGAGTTAAGCCTTGGTTAAGTAAATGGTTAGGGTTTTTACTTATTTATTCATTCATTTATCTTTATGATTTGGATTAAAAGAAATGAGAAATGAAAAGATAATGGTTGCTTTCATTCATGATGCTTCTTGAAGCTTCATGCAACTTTGACCAAAGTGACCATTTTGTCTTCATTTCCAAAACCCTAACCATTCTTCTAACCTTAGTAATTCTCTACATCTAACCATGGTTTAAATGATGATAAGAATGATTTTTATTATTCTTTTGAAACACTTATCATATTTATTCATCTTCTTCTTCTTCTTCTCCTTCAAGAAGAAAACCAAGTTTCCATCAATGGTGATTGGTGAAAAAGAGTGAGAAATCCAAATCTAAAGTGAACCCACCTCCTATTTCTTCATCCTCTACCTCTTGCCAAGTAGTATAGGGTGTTTCCTTCACAAGTTTTCATGGCTTGGTGAAGGTGGAGCTTGATCTTGTGATGCCTCGACGTAGATCATCTTCGGCACGAAGCCGACGACCTTGCCCGCCCATTTCTCCGATGAAGCCGACGCTAGAGCCCGGGATTCCATTTGGACAGCGAGGAGACTTCATTGCGAAGCTAAGGAGGTGGAGGACCGGATCTACAAAGGTTGTATTTCCGTTCTTTTAGCTATATTGTTAACTAGTTTCATTTGTCGCCTAAAATTCTAGTTAACGATCCGTATTAGGGTTTCTCGGCACTTGTAAAATTCCAAATTGGCATGGTTGATGCCTTGTGAGACCTCATTAGTGTGCCTAGGAACCCTACACTTATATTATAATTTCTTATTGCATTGTTGATATCATACTGTTAGGACACCAGCACCATTACTGATGATGCGTATGTACCACGTACACTTACTTGCCGGCTCATACACATCTTCATCGGTAATTGCCATGTCACGTACACCTTAGAAAATATTATTACTTTACTTAGCTTGTTAGTTAGTAATTTGACATGATATCAGTGTACCTGCCTTATATGCCAGCTTAACATTGTAGTTATTACTTGTCACTTCATGCATACTGTTATTCATTGTTATGCCGCATTCATGGATTCTTATGCCTATATTCATGGTTTTACATGCTATTGATGATTTGGATTCGGATTTCCATGAGATTTTCTGGATTTGGGGGGAAAACCGCAAAACTTATATAAACTGCTTTCTCTCTTTTTAAATAAAAGTGCGGTTTTTCCCATGATGTATGAGTCGTCCACCATGAGTTTGCTGATGGATTTCGAGACCCGATTCGAGGAGTGGAGGAACCGTTTTGGGTACATGGTGGGCCCGGTGCGGTACCCCGTAGCAAGAGGATCGTGTTGTTGACGTTGAGCCTGGCAGGGGAGCACTACCGATATGTGATTTTACCCGACGCGTCGGATATCCGGAGGATACCTTCGTAGTCTTGAGATGGATGGTAGGGGCCGGTCTGGACTGACGGCGCCCTAGATATTGAGATTTGAGATATTGAGATTTTGAGATATTGAGGTACTGAGATTTGATGATCCAGGTCAGTCCGGGTAGCCGGAGCCTGAGATATTGAGATATGTGGATTTATGTTTTTGTGTCGATGCTAGACACGGTTTATACTGATTTCCTTATGATACCTCATTTTTAAAAATACAGAATCTCACTGTGTTATGAAAGCAGTTTCTTCAGTACATGTACTCTGTTTTCATGCATTCATACATCATCCATATGATATATTGCTATCTGAGGCACTGACACGAGCACTTGGTATTACTGTTGTTTAGAGGTATACCTTAGCCATTGTTATAGGCTGCTGGTTATATATTTGAGGATATATATTGATCGTATGACCTAGGATTGCGTCATACATGCGATTCCTGTTCGTAGATGTATTCTATTCACGAGTTGGCAACTCACCCCCGTTGTGCCCCAGTTTCTTGCAGGTCAGCCATACAGGTTTTATTACGGCTTTGCGGGCACAGTTTCATTCGGGTGACTTGCTTGTAGGTGGGTTTATTTGTATCGTACCCATCATTATACATTGTATATTATTATTCAGTTGTATCTAGAAGTTCTATCAACCAAACATGTATTTATTTTGAGATAGAGACCGGTGATGTTAATCTTTCGACCTTAGAGTCGCGCGTTATATTTCTGTGGATTTCTTGTTGTTTTGAGTTTCCTTTTGAGTTTTGATCCTCGCCATTGGTGTTGTATATTATATTGTTTGTGTGGTTGTGACCGTCGATTGACGAAGAGCTAGCTCCCGCTTGGGGATGCCTTTTATTGATTTCGTATACTATTCATGTTGTATCCCGTTTGGGAGCCAGTATTTACAAAGGAGACTCTGCCGAAATTTTCAGGAAATATTTGATGTTTTTAAAACCGCATAATTCGGCTTATGCTATTAAAACTACTTGATTTTAAATTGGTTTTCCTTCACTCTACTACTTTTCTTGGTTTGGATTTCTGGGTTTTCGGCTTACTTAGATTACGTACGCCTCGAGACGTTTCGTAGTTTAAGTGCCGGTCATGTTCCGTACTTTCGGGACGTGACAAAGTTGGTATCAGAGCGTTAGGTTTTACCTTCGGAGCGTAGGATGATCCTTGGTTGATGGAATAGGTGACTGAAGTAGAGTGACGTACCGTGGGTATGTTCCGCGGCATACTTACGACATGCCACTCCACTTAAGGAGCCTTAGGATGTACATTTCTTTGCTCAGTATTATATTCATTCCGATCTAGCCTCATCAGTACCAGTTATGGTTTTGCTTCCATGATTACGGGCAGGGAGAGCTACGGCTAGAGTTGCGGTCAGCCCGAGCTCGTTACGAACGAGGCCTGACCAGAGCATAATTCCGGCGACACGCAATTGTAGAGATGTGTCTTTTGATTGTGCTTTCGCGCCACGAGCGTTGGATGGATCGCTGTATGAGATTACTTGGACGTGCCGATCAGCACTAGAGGATTGAGCCACTGACAGAGGCCATCCAGATTTTGATGACCGTTGGCGTATTGCTTACTCCTGATGATTGAGGCACTGTTCAGCGTGCAGACGAGTGAGCCAGTCATTGCTGCGAACGACGAGATATCACCTCAGATGTTGGGGCTATTGCAGTACGAGTTGTACTAAGAGATGATAGAAGGTCGCTAGTCACCGAGGATGAATGACTAGGACATATGGTTCGTTCGCTACCCCGATGCGAGGTCATCGGATAGATTGGTTCCAGCTAGAGACGACTTCACACGGAGACGTTGAGAGTCAACAGAGACGATCGAATGTCAGCAACCTATTATTCCAAGTTTAAAGTATTCGGAAAGACATGCAGGCAATTCTATGGACCCTCTAGAAAAATGAAACCCTAACTCGACTTAATGACCGTGTGAAAGCCTTTGAACCTTAGGGTTTGCGGCAGTTCCGCGGCGCCATTAGTGAGGCTTGGATTTGCCCTTCTACGGCTGGACCATCGATGCTATGGTACGTACTCGATACTATTATACTGTACCCAAGATGTTGAGCTCTTGGGGAATTATGAGGTTTTGACAAATCGATTGGATGGTTCGACTTCATTCGGATGCCAGGTGGTGATATGCATTTCTTGGGAGACTCCAGATACGAGGATAGCCGTAGGAGCTCAGTCCATGCAGCCACGACGAGACGAGTCTGAAGCAGTCGACATTAAAGAAAGTGGAGTAAGAGGTTCGTACAAGATCTGGATAAGATGACGTTCCACTCCGCGGATGTGAGAGATGCGATACGCATGCCGAGGCATTGTACTTGGATATACCTTCCAGAAGGAGTCGCGAAGTATATGCAGCCATTCCGGAATAAGAAACAGATATAGTAAAGGACGATGACTTCCGGACAGTTAGGCAGAGACGAGATTTGGGAGAGACCTCGATAGGACCTTTCTGGAATAAATTACGAGAAGACTTGGACCCAGGAGTGATCATGTTATGCACACCGGCAGGCCAGAGTTCAGGATCGTCGACGAGACATGCTATAAGTGACCACGACAGTTGGCCAGAGATTCTTAGAGGATGTGCTTGAGCGGGACTATTCCACCATATTTGATTTCAGTATTTTGGACAATCTATTCGCATGACTGATTTTGATGATTGAGTTTCATGATATTTGTTTTCATGTACCATGGTTGCACCTACTGAGTATTTACGATTTTTGCATAGTTGTTGCACTTGATATCATTTTCGTGCCTTGGTTTCGCATGTTTATGATTTTATGGGTTTCATACAGTTGAGTTGATTTTGTGCGTATTTACACACACGATTTGGTTTTTTGCACTCGGTATAGTTCATATATGCTTGCAGTGCAGTATTACGTATCTTGTGCATTTAGATGCACTAGACTTCGATTTTGATTGTGATGTTCGATATTTGTTTTGTGCACCTTGTGCACCTGATTGGATTTTGTGCGTGTTCGGTGCTTGATATTGGATTTCATGATTTCGTGCACGATGGATGCACCTGATTTGGATTTTCGCGCATGTTGGGCTCATGTTTTGAGGTGCGATTTTGGTGCACACCAGATGCACTAAATCGAGATTCTTCGTGCATGTCAGATGCACCTGATTTTGCTGTCAGGCACCCACGTTACCTATGACAGATGTTTCGTACATACCCGATGCACTTGGATCTTGTTTCTGTGCACATGTTGGCACATATATGGATTTTGATTTCCGTGCGCACCAGACGCACATAGTATTCATATGCGTATTTTGGGATTGATTACTTTTGGAGCAGTATATTTTATGATGCTTGCTATTTGGTTTAGTACCGAGCAGGACTAGTCAGAGAACAGTACCTGAGTATATTAGGCATGCATTTCCTTAAGATGTTTATATGTATAGTGTTGATGTATATCATATTGTTTTTCGTATTGGATTTGGACATTGATGTCTTCCCCGTGACTCCGATGATTGCAGGATGGTTGACGGAGTTTTGATTTTGAGTTATATGCTCATTTTTCATGCGCATGCGCTGCGCTACGATTTGTTTTATGTATTTATGACTTCGGAGCCCCGACGACTTGATGGTTTTGCTTAGATGTTTTAGTATTTGGGAGGAGTTTTAATTTAAATTCGGAGATCGAATTTCTTTAAGGGGGGAAGATTGTAACGTTTTGAAAATCGTTTCGGAGAAATTTCGGAAAAATCAGAAAAATAAGCGGGGTTTCTGTAAAAAGTCAAAATACAAATATCTTTATTATAAAATTAAATATACATATTCTAGATATGTAATTACTAGTATTTGGTGTTTATTGAGCCACTGGTGAAATTTCAACTTTTCTAAAAAAAAATTTCCGAAATTAATTATTTTAATATTATTTTAAGACGTCACTAATACATTTAATTAGGGAAAATTATAAATTGGAATGAGTTGAAACAAATTTTGTGCATCATGGCATATTAAACAAAATTTTAACATGTTGTTTTTGAAACAAAATGAATCTGTCAAACGGTGTTAGAAATTATTGAAGAAAAAAGGCTTTTTTGGTGAAATTAGCGAAAACTTGCAATTTGGTAACTTGAGGGGGTCTTTTTGCATGGAACTTTTTTTGTCAATCACTCACTCACATTCTCACCCCTCCTTGGCCGGCCCCACCACAGCAGCAACCCCCCTCCAAGATCTCACTTCAACTCTTTTGTTAAGTGTGGAAATGGGTTAAAATAAGGGTTTTTATATATAGTAAAGTAGGTGGGGGTACTATGGTAATTTGGGAGGGCTTTGACTTGGAAATTTTTCACAAATTCCCTCACCCTTTCCCCATTCCTCCCTTGGCCGAAATCTGAGCTCCAGCAGCCCCATTTTCCCCCATGTTCCCATCTCTTTTGGCCTCAAATTTCATCTCAAAACACATAAAAAAATCCACAATTTCTTCACAAATTCAAAGCAAATCCTAATTCTATCCCTCCTCACATCCAAATTAGTTTAAAGCATGGAGAAAGGAGGTGTCTTTGGTGGCTAGAGCAACCTAGGGTTTCAAACTTGGAGGTATAATTTCTATCTAATGGTTAAATTGTAGCTTGTATATGCTAAATTTGTTATTTAAAGTGTGAAATTGTTGTTGTTGCTAGTTTATAAAAAAATCAAGGGAAAGGGTTGATTTTTGAAATGGGAATTGAAGCATTGCTTGTGGATTATTTGAGTGTGGTAGATTTCTTGTAGTGTGGATTGGTTGTTCATGCTAGATTATAGTCTTTTTGTCGCAAATCCGCGATGGTTGCGTCAATTTTCTAGTATTCATGCTTACTAGTTTTTTTTTAAAATTGAATTAGAATGTGAGATTAAAAATACGGTTAGGGTTTTTATCACACTATTAAAATTATAAATTGCATTTTAATAATTTAGATCATACAAATCCAAGCTAAATTGTTGTTTATGCATTTTTGCTAAAATGGTTGAAATTTGGGTATAATTGCAAACTAGAATTTTTGAATTTTTACAAATTAGTGTCATAAAAATATAGAAGTAGTTTATATGACCTAATTAAGATATTTAGTGAATATATTGGGCATTAGTTTTGTTAAAACATCAAGTTTCGAATTAAAACGAAATCTTTTCCTAACTAGGTTTTTGAGAAATAAAACGAATTGATTAATTTTAATGTTTTGATGATTTAAATCCTATTTCATATATAATTAGTGATTTGTGAAACCAAGATTGTTTGATGTTTTTCTCGATGGTTTGGCGTTTGTACGCCGACGTTGAGGTTTTTTTGGGTTGATTTGTGAAAGAAGCCATATGTTTTGACCTATGTGGGATTCGTGTGTCGTTTTGGTCATGAGTCGGATTTTAATGCGATACGATGCGTTATGATATGTAGGTATCCCATGTGGACTTCGAGACGACAAGCAAGCACGTGGCGACGTCGGCACCGGCGAGCGAGGACCAGGTGAGTAGATTTATATCTACGGGGAGAAGTCGGGTGGATGGCGTATAGCACCCCCGCAGTTCGTGGTGATGTATACGAATACGTATACACACATATATTTATTATATGTAGTTTGAGTTGATTGATGATAAAGATGGATTTTTGGTGTTCTTGGATTGGTTTAGTGTAGTTGCGAAACCCTAGAGTAGGGGTTGCACCTATACACACACGCACGCGCGTACTTGCATACATCTTTTTTTTACATGTGCGTATATAGGATTATATATTTATGTGTTCACAAGGGTATGGGACTATGTGTTCATATACTGGATTTGAGGATAGTACATGGGATTTGAGATGAGTCGATGGGATTTGATTTGAGGCCGTGAGATCGGTGATTTGGCAGGGTTCGTATTTGAGATACGACATAACGTTGTAGCGGGTCCTTTGACGTAGTGCTTCACACACGTGCATGCATACATAGATGGTATCAGTATTGTACTAGACATAAATCAGTACCCCGATCATGATTTTTGATAAAGAGGATACCAGATGAATAGTATGATGAATGTGATATTGACCCGTACCCAGATTTGGGGATGCCGTACGACGGATTTACGTACGAGCTATATATTGATGATTGATCCGCACTCTTGACTTGGATTGTCTGATTATAGATATGGTATCGGATATGATATTATTGAGGCGGGATCACCGACTATACATATACAGGTATGTATATGTATCGATTCAGATGTTAGGCGGTTTCCTTACTTGTAGTTCAGCTTGTTAGTTCAGCCATATAGTTTAGTGTAGTTGTTAGACTAGATTAGACTCCTACCTATTTCAAAACTAACGGATCGTGGGTATTTTAAAAGACGGGTCAAGGGATTTTACGGATATTTTAAAAGGCGTATCTTTTCTTAAAAACACCGTAGCCCTTATTTCCAAAACCCCACGATTTGTGTTATTTCAAATGGCACCATAGTATGATGTATATATATATTAAATGCAGATTAGTTACCGTTGTGTCTAATATTTAGCTCCCACTCATTATTGCTGTTCGCTACGCATCGCATACTTATATTATAATTTCTTATTGCATTGTTGATATCATACTGTTAGGACACCAGCACCTTTACCGATGATGCGTATGTACCACGTAGGCTCATACACATCTTCATCGGTAATTGCCATGTCACGTACACCTTAGAAAATATTATTGCTTTACTTAGCTTGTTAGTTAGTAATTTGACATGATATTAGTGTACCTGCCTTATATGCCAGCTTAACATTGTATTATTATTTGTCACTTCAGGCATACTGTTATTCATTGTTATGCCGCATTCATGGATTCTTATGCCTATATTCATGGTTTTACATGCTATTGATGATTTGGATTCAGATTTTTATGAGATTTTCTGGATTTGGGGGGAGAACCACAAAACTTATATAAAATGCTTTCTCTCCTTTTAAATAAAAGTGCGGTTTTTCCCATGATTTATGAATCGTCCACCATGAGTTTGCTGATGGATTTCGAGACCCGATTCGAGAAGTAGAGGAACCGTTTCGGGTACATGGTGGGCCCGGTGCGGTACCCCGGGGCAAGAGGTCCGTGTTGTTGACGTTGAGCCTGGCAGGGGAGCACTACCGACCGGTGATTTTACCCGACGCGTCGGATATCCGGAGGATACCTTCGTAGTCTTGAGATGGATGGTAGGGACCGGTCTGGACTGACGGCGCCCTAGATATTGAGATTTGAAACATTGAGATTTTGAGATATTAAGGTACTGAGATTTGATGATCCAGGTCAGTCCGGGTATCCGGAGCCTGAGATATTGAGATATGTGGATTTATGTTTTTGTGTCGATGCTAGACACGGTTTATACTGATTTCCTTATGATACCTCATTTTTAAAAATACAGAATCTCACTGTGTTATGAAAGCAGTTTCTTCAGTACATGTACTCTGTTTTCATGCATTCATACATCATCCATATGATATATTGCTATCTGAGGCACTGACACGAGCACTTGGTATTACTGTTGTTTAGAGGTATACCTTAGCCATTGTTATAGGCTGCTGGTTATATATTTAAGGATATATATTGATCGTATGATCTAGGATTGCGTCATACATGCGATTCCTGTTTGTAGATGTATTCTATTCACGAGTTGGAAACTCACCCCCGTTGTGCCCCAGTTTCTTGCAGGTCTGCCGTACAGGTTTTATTACAGCTTTGTGGGCACAGTTTCGTTCGGGTGACTTTCTAGTAGGTGGGTTTATTTGTATCGTACCCATCATTATATATTGTATATTATTATTCAGTTGTATCTAGAAGTTTCATCAACCAAACATGTATTTATTTTGATCCTCGCCATTGGTGTTGTATATTATATTGCTTGTGTGGTTGTGACCGTCGATTGACGAAGAGCTAGCTCCCGCTTGGGGATGCCTTTTATTGATTTCGTATACTATTCATGTTGTATCCCTTTTGGGAGCCAGTATTTACAAAGGAGACTCTGCCGAAATTTTCAGGAAATATTTCATGTTTTTAAAACCGCATAATTCGGCTTATGCTATTAAAACTACTTGATTTTAAATTGGTTTTCCTTCAATCTACTACTTTTCTTGGATTGGATTTCTGGGTTTTCGGCTTACTTAGATTACGTACGCCTCGAGACATTTCGTAAGCCGGTCATGTTCCGTACTTTCGGGACGTGACAACAGGATTCGTCTCTCCCGGAATTAGGGGTTGATATCGCGCTGTGTCTAAGAGAGCCATTACACAAAGTCCCTGGCCAGGGCAAGCGAGATATACTGGTAGGTTTCTAGTGTTATCTCAGGGTGTTCTGGGCTACACTCCGACACGACTTGTACCGCTATTAGGAGACTGACGTTTACCGCCCCCTAGGCCTGCCATGTGATATTCTCCGACGAACAGACCGGACTGTACGGAGATTGTCACATACAGGCTCAGTAGGAGTTCGGATGGGTTCACCTCATCAGTCTTCTCATCGGCATCTACCTGGGGACCGTTACGTACAGCTAGTGCCGCTTGCGGTCTGTGGTTAAACCCACTGCCAGCGTAGTGTCAAGTCTTTAAAGTCCCACACAGAGTGTTATTCGCCTTTGGGCAAAACAGAGTAGAGGTCGCATGGTTTTGCGACAGGGTTCGTTCATATCCGCGCACTTGTGCACGTTTGGTGTCCGGACAGTCATTACTAGCGGGCTCTGGTTTGAGCCAGATCCTAGTATATGCTTTGGGGTTAGTTTTATCTCATTGTATTCGTGTTCCTCGGAACACGAATACGGGTGTGTATGCACAGTTGACTGAGGCCGAGGAAGAGGATTTTCATCAGGGTTTTGGAACGGTTGTGTATGCACAGTTGATAGTTGTCTTTTTCCAAACCCTAATGTATATGTAAAATATCAATTAGTAATATTAATTAAATGAAATTGAGTTATGGTTAGGGTTGTTGACTTGTTGACCAAGGTTGACTTGTTGACCAAGGTTGAAACATTGACCATCATCATTTCATTCCAAAGATGCTCTTTGATCTTTGCAAAAACATTTAATGTGAAATGATAATGGTCTTGTCAAACCAACCATCGTCTTTTTCATTTTGATTAATATTATTAATTAGATTAATTCACATATATTGGTTATGGTTGTAAAACTATGATCATTCTCTAATATTGATTCTCTCTCATCCTTTCTTCTTCCTCTTCCTCTAGCTCAAGGAAAATTCATCTCATGTGTTGAGAAACATTTCCTTGGAGATAAAACACCAAAGCCACTCTCTACTCATCTTATGGTTGAAGGTCTAGCAAGCCGGACACTTTAGTTTTCTCAAGTTCGAGGAAGAAGCTCAAGGTAGAGACCCTCAGGTGGATCCATCTTCGGCAAGAGAAGGCGACGAGGAGAGAACCATCCGACCACCACAAGGAGTCCAAGAGAAGGAGTTCAAGTTAAGCTATAACCCCTAACCGAGTAGTTAAAGCTCTTGTTAGTTGCTTGTGTGTTGTTTAGCAAAGATCCGTGTTTTCTAGTCCATGTTACCATAACCCGAAAAATCGTTTTTCACCATTTCCGCAAGCCCGAAAGAACCGAGAGAGGTAACGTGGACTTACATTGGTATCAGAGCCTGGCTAAACACACCCTAGCATGTTAGCAAAGTATCTAGAATTTCGATCGGACGAAAAACCGCAAAACACGTTAAAAATATCAAGTTTATGCCGATTTTTATTGCTACTCAAAAAATAATAAATCATGTACTAAAAATCGGCTCAGGCTTTTTAAAGAACAGGAAAGAAAAACGATCCAGTGAGTCGGCCAACTCACCGTGGATCCGCGGCATGAGCTTGCTCCTGCCGCGGATCCGCGGCCGAGTTGACTCGGCCGTGGATCGTTTCACCTACAGTGTTCTTGTGCTGGAGTTTTGGGATTTTTAGGATGGTTTGTTTCTGCCCAGAATTTCCAGAGAACAAATTTTTTTTCCGGGTGGTTACAAATCCGTATTTTGATCGAATTTCTGTAGACTTTGGCTAATGGGTTATATCTGTGATGTTATATATGTATTGAACGTCTGCTAATCGCTATACGTCGATTAGTGGGGGTTATACATATCTGTGATTTATAATGTTGATGGTATGTGTATATGAATTCGTTGGATTGTCGCGGATGAATAGTCGGGGGTTGTAAAATGAGAGTTTTTTCTTTATCTTTCAATTCATGTAATATGTAAAATTGATGTAATATTATTTATATGGCCGCACAACCGGGATGGGGTCGTAGCCGTCATTGTATAATTTCTTTTACTGTTTTTGCTCCTAGGATAGACCCAAGGTGGGGTGCACAAACTACTGGGTATCTCGAAGTGCCAAGTGGCCTACTCACATCGTTGAGAGAGGTTGCTTCGCTTCGGGTACTTGGCGGGTAGTTTGCTGCACCCGTAGGGGTCTAGGGTGGGGTATTGGCTATTCATCGCGACCGTGTAATCCATTTTTCGTTGCAGGCTCGAACGAAACGCGGATTCCTAGTATATCCAATGTATTCATCTGTGGTCTGGAATGGCTATCATTGCATCTGACGAATGTATATATCTATATGTAGATATCTATTTAGGCGTTGCTTATGTTTTGCATCCGCGCTAGTCCAGCCCCTACTCTGTCGTTAGTTAAGTAACCTAACGGGTGATGACGGGACCCCGTGGCGAATGCGGATGGCATAAGCGTACGTCATATTTTCGTTGTTTTCTGCAATGGTAGGATTAAATGATGGGACGCATTAAAATTAATGCAAGAAAAATAAACGAAAGTAAAAGTCGTTGGAAAACTTTCAAAACCACTCGGTTTCTTTTCAAAAACAACTTTTAAACGCGGAGCTTAAGCCACTCCTTTTAAAAGCTATCTCGTTCCATCGATTATATCAAGTTCACTACGTTCACGGTTTCGCCAAAACCATTCGTAGCCCTCCGTCGTTTCACATGGATAGTCAATAGTATTCAAGCTATGTTTGTTGGCCAAAGTCAAGGCATGGTGATTGGTAGCTATTGGGTATTCATGTGCAGCATAGATAGATGTGTTGGTTTGGGACAGTCGTACTGCCTTGTTGGCCAAAGTCAAGGGTAGGTACGGGTGGGTTCAAATTAACCTGGAGAATGACGGGTAGAACTTGACATGTGACTTATGATTTGTTGGCCAAAGTCAAGGTCATAAGAGCATGGGGCAAAAAAAAATCCACATCGGGAGTTTCAAAAGAAACTGAAACTTGCTAGTGCTGCATACCATTTGGAGTGTGATGATTCTGGTAGGATTCCTTCAGTTTTGTCACGCGATGATATTTGGATCCCGATCCTACTGTGAGTATATGCTACTCCTCAGGAAATTTCTCACTTAACGATCAATGCTATAAACCTAGTAGGTGTCTAGAAAGGTGTTAGCGGGGCTACGCCCCCAGGGAAAAGAGGTTATTTAATTAATGAACTTCGCGAAAGCGTTGGAAAACCTCTCTCGAAGTACCAACACTGGCCTGGCTGAACGGTTAAGCAAGTATTGTACGGTGATATTGATCCGGACTAATTCTTCCTTTTTGGTTTGAGGAGGGATTCGAGAGACAGTGGGAGCCATCCTGTTTAGACAAACTAAAAACCAATCTAAACTTGCAAGAGCATCATGCTAAAGTGTTTCTTCTCTCTCTCTCCTAATTGCAGCGACCAAACATCATGACTGGACTTAAGTTACTACTAGATAAAAACATACTGACAGGGCCAAACTACAAAGATTGGCTCAGGAATGTCAAAATGGCAATCACTTATGACAAGTTGGGGTATCTCCTTACCACCAAAGCTCCCCCTGTCCCAGGTCCCAAAACCAGCGTCGCGGATAAGGAAATCCGTAAGACCTGGGAAATCGACTTCATAAAAAATGTTCACAAGCTCACTACAAGACCTGGGAGTGTTAATTTAAATTCAGGGACTGAATTTACTTAAGGGGGAAGACTGTAACATTTCAGAAAATAAAATATTATTTTTGGGAATTTAGATAATTAAATAATGAATTATTATAAATATTTTAAGGTATGGAGATTAGTTTTAACGAAAGGGGTATAATTATATACCGATGATTGGAAAACATTCGGAGAATTCATAAGAACTATTGATTTTAAAAGGGATTATATGAATGGAGAATTCATAGATTTTCTTATAATTAATTATATTCTATGTTAATGCTAAACTCGATAAATTTTCACAAATCTTGGATTAACCTTGATTATGCATCTTGGCATGTAACAAAGCATGTTACAAACCTTATTACACTTTTATGTGACCATGGTTTCATTTGCAATGAAATGGTTTTTTATTTTTGTTTTAAAAATAAAAAAGGATTTACGAAAAAGAAAAAGGATTTTAAATTTGAGATATTTTATGACCAAGAGACATAGAGGTATGGGCAAGAAAGAGTAGAGAGAGATGGGGTGAGGGGTCTCTTGACCTTAGCTCATTTGTTTCCTCACTCATTTTCTTCATTTTCTTCTTCTCTTCTCCTTCACCATGGCTGCCCTCTCCCTCCACCTCATCTACCTTCTCACAACACCCCCAAATCCACTTCAAAACCTTACATCCTCTTCATAAAAAATGTTCACAAGCTCACTACAAGCATGGTCGATCAAGCAAGATGAGATTTTGAGCATTTGGGGCAATTCAAGAATTTTCTTGAGTTGCCAAATCAGATAATTCTTTCACCATTAGTGTAGTAATTGATTTCCTTTAGCCTCTATTTTAGTTTAGAATTGATTTTGTAAGGTTTAGTGATCTTGGAAAATTCCGAAATGAAGTTTAGTGGATTCTTGAGTTGTGATGGTTTAAGTGAGTGTAATTAGTGACTACAAACCCCCCTTAGTGTTGAAAACCTAGATCAAACAGAGCCTAGACCATGCAATTTGAATTAGATGTTTCAATGTCTGTTTTGTGAATATCTTGAGCCTACAGGAAATCTGGAGTGACCTGGGACCTCTACGAGAAAAACTAGCAACTCTATTGACCTAGGTTAAGCACTAGACGACCACCCTATAAATACGAACCCAATCCTAGCAACCAGGGCCGGTCAGGCCAGATTTGGGGGGTATGTCGCCGGGTCATCTTCTTGTTTATCCCTATTTTACATGAGACTAAATCTAGAACCATTTTCTTGAGTTACTGTTTTGATTTGTGACTTTTAAATGACTTGAACTTTGGATATGGGTGTTTTGTCTCGATCGATTGGCATTTGTACATCGATAACAAGGGTTATTTGGTTCATTTGCATGCGTAGACCGTAGATTTTAATCTATGTATGATTCGTGTTCCGTTTTGGTTTTCGTGCGCGATTTCCGTTTACAATACTATGTGTTTATATATGTAGGCACCCTCACGTAGACTTCGGATAACAAAGAGGGGCATGGCGTCATCGACTTCGAAAAGCAAGAATCAATGTGAGTAGATGTATATGTAGGGTTCCTAGGCACTCTAACAAGGTTCTACGAGGTATCAACCATGCCCGATTAAAAAAAAATAGCCGTGCCGAACAACCTAACCAAGATCGTATACTAGAGATTATGCGAAAAACTAGCAAGTTAAACATTTTAACTACAAGTGAAAGGGATTACAACCTTTGTAGATCCGGTCCTTCACTTCTAAAGCTCCATGTTGACGTCTCTTCGCTGCGATCATCGGGATCCCGGACTCTAGCGATGGTTTCTTCGGAGAAATGAGCGGGCTAGGTCGTTGACTTCGAGGCCGAAGATGATCTACGTCGAAGAGACTCAAACTCAAGCTCCATCTTCACTACGTCAAGAATTTTGTGAAGAGAACACCCTAAACTAAATGGCAAGTAGTAGAGGATGATGAAATAGGAAGTGAGTTCACTTTAGATTTGGATTTCTCACTCTAAATCTTCATTTGAAAATTTTTCTATTAATCTTTCTTCTTCTTGAAGAAGAAGAAGAAGAAAAGAATAAAAATGATTAAAAATGAATTATCACAAAACAATAATCAAGTGAAGTATATCATATTGCAACCATGGGTGAGTTTACCTTTGTAGAGACTAAACCATAGTTTTAGGTAATGGTTAGGTTAATGAAAATCTTATGTAAAACAAAATTAGTGGACTTTGTCAAAGATGCTTGAAAGCTTCATGAAGCTTCAAGCAAAGACAAAGAAGGCCACCATTTTGTTTTACCAAAATAAATAAAAACCCAAAACCATTATCTTAAATATGGTGTAAGTCATACACATACCCAAGTTTGCATGTATCATCAAACATGATATAATCTAGTGCACAAAAATATATCACATATACAACTTATGCACATCAAGTAAGAAAATCAATCTTATATGAACCAATACTTGTTAATGTAAAGTAATATATCAAATATATAATTATACATTAAATCATTAAATCAACACTTGATTTAATGAACCGGTCATATCGCATATATCCGACTAATATCTAGTGTATCAATGTATCGAATCAACACTAGATTCGGTAACCCGGCTATATCTCATATAACCGTCCGATGATACAAATCGTGAGAATAGAATACAGTAGCTCATACTGGTATTATTCTTGGTCCCGCACATATCTCATATGCGCTCCTATTTCGTTTCGCTTGAGTTAGGAAACCTCTGTGTAGGACTCTAATGACTCGTCAATACGCTGGCAGTAGGTGGTGATCATATCAATCACCCACAAGCCGCAAGCGGTCTGCTAAACGTAACGGCCACCCGGGTATTGAGCGATAAGAAGATCAATGAGCAACCCTGCTCACACTCCCGCGAATCCAATCAGTAACACTCCCGTACAGTCCGGCCTCGTCATATAATATGTCGCATATCTTGCCTAGGGGTGGTAAACGTCAGACCCCAGTAGCTTGATAAGTCGTGTCAATATGAGGTCTATAACAGTTCGAGAAACTACTGGTAACACTTACCAGTAAATCTCAGCAGCCCTGGCCAGGGATTTCCAGCTATAGCCAATCGAACACAGCGCAACATCAACTCCCTAAACCGGGAGAGACGAATCCCCTCCTATTGCTTATTGCCTCCAAGTGATTCAGGACTGTACCCAAAAGCCACCTTTTTGCACGCCCTCTTGGACATGGTATGATGGAAATCAAAGCACAGTGGGAATTACACAAGACTCTATGACGATCTCGGGTCAACAGACTATTCTGTACCAGTGTCACCGGAGAACTGCCATCTGACGTGAAGTATAATACCATCTGGGAGTTCTCGGCGAGTCCATCCAGTGTACCCAGTCTCCACTGAGCACCCGTATACCATCCTTGATGTCAAAGACCAATGGATATGGGATCATCCATCGCCCATCATATGGGTCAAGATGCGTATACGCTAGTCTACTCTGGTGTATCGATGCCCTGTCTCGATACACCCTCGACTAGGAACAGTTATAGGATGTACTCGCCGACTACTGTGGCCCCACTAGTATGATCTCATCATAGTCCCAGTAGTCGAGTACATATCCTAAGGGCTTTATCAACATGTAACATAGAGACAATCAGAGTACATGTTAAGATAAAGTACAACCAGATAGCATACTATCATGTCGAGCAAGAAAGTCCTCCCTATATATGTCCAAGCATCCACTACAATATACATCGTATGTACAGTAATGGCCTCTAGGGCATACATATAACTAACAATCTCCCACTTGCACTACGGTCATCTGTTGTGGTACCGCATACCCAACAATTAGCTGCGGTTGAAGTATCTCATACTCAACCATCCCATAAAAGTCTCTACTGGGAAAAAGGCCTTTGTGAGTGGATCCGCGCTGTTGTCCTCTGTGTCTACTCTCCTAACCTCGATCTCCCTGGAGATCAACCATCCCCATGATCAGGTGATACTGCCTAAGAATTATATCTGGATTTCTGATGGGACGGGGGTTCCTTAGCAAAAGCCACAACTCCATTGTCACACAATGGTAGGAACGAAGTTCATCTCATGAACTTATATATCCAGACTGCCTCTTTGGTAGTATCCTTGGTAACGATGTATCTTGCCTTTGATCGTCTAGTATGTCACGGTATCTAGCTTGGAACTCTTCCAAAATACCATCCCTCCACTGAGGGTAAAGACAATGCCTGTGATTGACATTCAGTCGTCCTTATCACCCTGGAACCTTTCCAGTGATTCTCCCTTGGATCGATTGATACGATCTCACTACAACTAGTGAGAATCCTAACATATAATTACATATATCTCATAGATCAAAACTCAGGATTTAGGAGGTATCACTTTAATCCTATATGGAGAATCAGTGTGATAAGCGGAGATTGATCGAGCGTAGCATAGGAAACTCCTTTCCTATCAAGAGTATGTTATCCACGTACTTTACGAGGATCACCACCATACTCCCTACTATCTTTTTGTATATACAAGGTTCATCTACCATTTTGATAATGTCAAACTCTTTGACTAACACATCAAAACAGACGTTCCAACTCCGCGATGCCTGCTTTATCACATAAAACATCTTGCACACGTTTCCGCTGCTCCCACTGTCTACGAAGCCCTCTGGCTGTGTACTTATAGACGCTCTCTTCTAAAACATCATTTAGAAATGCAGTCATGACACCCAACCGCCAGATATCGTAGTCATGGTATGTAGCCGTGGCAAGTAGGATCTGGATGGACTTAAGCATAGGTACGTAGAAAAGGTTTCATCATAATCCACACCTGGTCAATGATGCAAACCTTTAACAAGTCTAGCTTTGAAAGTCTCAACTTTTCCATGTACACCAAGTAATCTTCTCAAGATATACTTGCTCCTGATGGGGATTTAACCCTTCAGATAAAGCAACCAAAGTCCATACTTTGTTGGTGTATAAGGATTCCATCTCAGATCGTAAAACATCCAGCCATTCATACAGAGTCCCACTCCTGATGGCCAGCTCGAAACTGGTTGGGTCATCATCTCATGATGCAATCCTCGCTCCCACTGTCATAGAGAAACCGAAGTATCTCTCAGGTGGGTGAGGAACCCTACTAGATCGGCGGAGAGGCTGAGGTTCGTTGGTTACTATTGAATCCTTCGATTCTACCAAATCATCTGCTGTAGTTTGTATAGCTGGAACTCCTTCCATTTCTACCTCATGACCACTAATTTCTTCACAAGAAATTCCCTTTGACAAAGATGGCATGTTGAGAAATAAAACACTTTTGTTTCTCGGTTTGGTAAAAGATATTCCCTTGCTAAGGCTTGGGATATCCAACAAACTTCCACAGAACTTACTTTACCTCGAGCTTGTCCGGATTTTGCTTTTCAGACATAGGCCGGACAACCCCAAATCTTAACAAACTTAAGATATGGGCTCTTCCCTTTCCATATCACATATGAAGTGGTAGGCAACTGATTTGATTTGAACCCTATTCAATAGGTATGCAACTTCTCAAGTGCATGGATCCTAAAAGGAAATAGGAAACTCAGAAGTACTCATCATAGAGCACACCATATCACATAAGGTGCTATTGCTCCGTCCCGATATACCATCGTGCTAAGGTGTATACGGAGGTGTAATGCTGAGAGAGAATCTCATTCTCCTTTAGAATAGTCCAGGATTTTCGTGCACAAGTATTCTCCTCCATGATCTCATCAAAGGACATAATATTTATACCCGTATTTTGGTTCTCTACTTGTAACTTATATTCTGTGAATATCAAAAGCTTCGGACTTGTGTTTCAACAGGAACATATGTCTGAATCTTGAGAAATTATTAGAGAATTTAATGAAGTACAAAGAACCAGTCTTGGCATCTGTAAACAGGGGACCTTCATACATCAACATGTATCATCCCAAGAGTTCACTAACTCTTTCTCTGTTTCCTATAAACAGAGCTATGGTCATCTTATCTCTGTGACATGACCGGCAAGTTTCACAAGATGTAAATTCAAACTAATTTAAATATGCATCTATATATAACTTCAACTAGTCGGGTCACATTGATATGGCCTAGTCTACAATACCTCAAGAAGGATTCGTTCATTTTTGAGCTCTTCCTCTTGTGTGTGTTCTATACACTAAGAACTGTAGTTTAATTTAGAATATCAATGATTTTAGATAACGTGCTTGAACCGATCAACTCTTGATATAGGAAATGTTCAAAACATTATCCACCAATACAAAATTATATCCTTTCTTTACTAATAAAGAGACTGATATGATGTTGTATATCAGGTTCGGTATCTAATAACATTCGTTCAGAATCAATGTATTCTGGTAATACAGGGTGACAGTTGATTAGTCGAAAATAATGCATATTTTAGCCGGCAATTTCCTCATCATTTGCATCCATATAGAAGTGTTCGGCATTCATATTTTACATATTAGCAAAACTGTCGCAAAATTTCAGATTACATGTATTAGACTCTTAAACCGACACTATAAAGGAAATTGACCGCATTTCATGGCATCGCATCATCCCTACATTTGTGCAACACTTGTTTTGAGATCTGTGCAGGAAAATCCAGAAGAAAAGCCAAAAATGTATATGGTACCGATCAAACATTACGCCAACTCAATGATTTCAGATCTGGTATCAATCCAAAAGGGAAAATACAAATCAACATATCAGAGGAAGCCCAAAATGTTAGCATAAGACCATTGCAAAAAACTCAAAGCCCAAGCCTCCAACATGGCCGCGGAACCGCGGCCGGAGCCTGCTTGAGCCGCGGTTCCGCGGCCGTATTGCCACGTCAGCCATAAATTTTTGCTGCACAATGCTTCACTCTGGGCCCACATTCAGCTCATATACTTCAAACTCCAGAAGACTCCAGAGACTTCTGCCAGATCAGCGAACTTTGGGATCTACACTAAACTAAGCCTATCATTCTAGAACCTTCTCCCTAAACCCTAGCTTAAACCCTAAGCTAAGCCTAACAAACTCTTTCTAGAAGTCTTTCAACAAACTTTTGGAGGGAACTCAAAGACTTAGGGTTTGGGAGATCTATAAATAAGACCCTAGGCTCACTTGTAAAAGGGACTTGATCCTTGACTAGTTCATTTAGCCAATTTAGATCCATTCACTCTCTTTCTTCATCTTCTTCTTCCACAAGTCTAGTGAGAAGGCTTGTGTGAAACCCTAACCCTAATTCCAATCAAAAGCCAAGATCCCGAGTACCCATCAAGCAAGAAGCCTTGCAACCTTTTATGAGCCGAGCCGATCTTCAACAGAGCAAGTGGTCCAAGCCGATCCACGACTCAAGGAGCGAGCGACACCAATTCAACAATTTAGTTCTTCCTCTTGTAGTTCTTGAGCGACTGTAATCAAATTGTTGATATAAATAAAAGGTGATATTCTTTTATCTTGTTTTCTTTTAATTCTTGCGTCATGATATCTTTTCAATTCTTGAATGTTTTCTGTGTGATGATGTTTGAGTAATACTCCGCTCGTCGAGGAGTCGAGACGATCAATAGAATGATGATGTAATATATCTTAAATCGATTCTTGAATCCTACGAGTTTTGTAAACCCTAGCAAGTTCAAGAATCGACGACCCAATTCGTTGCGATGCTTTCTTGATTGATATCGCTCGAGATTGGGGAGTTACGATCGTTTCTTGAAATTGCTAGAGGTTAGAATGTGAATGATATCTACGAAAGAATAAGGGTTAAACGATGAAACCCTAGTTTCATCAAGAAAGCCCTAACTCTCGTCGATGATCATCGATCTAATATCAATCCTTCGAAGGACAAGAACACGAAATCTTGAGATTACATCACGTCTATAGATCCGATCGATTCCTACGAGCCTCATTTAGATTCTTGACATTTGGTTGGAAATATCATCGAAACACCGATTCTTGATTTGTTTATCAGTTTCTTGATTCTTGATTAAACATCGTGACACCTGAATTAATCGATAAATTCTTGAATCACGTTTCTTTTCTTTTCGATTAACTTTTCGACTCAACCAAATTAAACATAGAAACGAATCGCACAATCCCTGTGGACGATCCGCACTTGCTAACGAAATCTACACGACACCGTTATTGATTGCGGTCAAATCTAATACTTTGGTTGTGATTTCTTTACAATTTTCTACATTACACAATCCGAAAAATCGAATCAATCAAATGGCACCGTTGCCGGGGATCGTGCGCTAATTCGTTTCATATTATAGTTTGAATTGAAAGAATTATTCCATTGTTGTTTTTGAGATCAAAATTCGTGCAAACCCTAAACGATTTGCTGTTGTTCATTGCAAGGAAATCTGGAGCTGTTTGGAAATTGAAGAAATTTTTTGTGATATACCAGAGAGCAGAGGGAGTCTATAGAAGCTCCCTGGTGAAGTTTTGTGCATTGATCCCATTGTTCAACCGCGGAAGCGCGGTGGGAGTGCCCAAACGCGGCGGAAACGCGGCCCTTTGGAGGGTTCTCTGTACAATTTTTCTTCAGGTGATTTCTTACCTCCTTCTTTCTCCTCTTTTTAGCTCCAACTAACAATTTTCTGCAGGTTTCTTTGCAAATAATCGCAGCGCCGCAAAAGAAAAATTAAATTTGTGCGTGTTTTTGATTTCTTGGTTGTTTGCATTATAATACGGAAATTAAGGGGCACGGCCAAATCCAAATTAGGTGGGGATTTCATTACCCTTCCTAGGCCCCAAAAAATTGCAAAACTTGCATCCGCATTGACCCACATTAACTAAAAGAAATCTAGAGAAGACTCTAAGGACTGTCGCGCTCAATTAAGACAAGAGAAGGCCGTGGGTAATTCATTGCTTATCCGCGTTTTCTTGTGGTGCCTAAGGCGAGTGTGTCTAAGGCTAGTGTTTTTTAATTAGGCCCACTACTTACGTAGTGGAGTACCTTCCCACTTACCTGGCACTTATCCGGCCACAGGGGGACAAAGAGGCAGTGGAGGATTCTATCCCGCGACTTGTCTTTTGGCAGTTAGGAGCGGTCTAGAGCCGGACCTAGGTGACCACTAGATTCTAGGGTTTGTGTGCTGCATTTGTTTTGTCGCATCATTTTTTCAAAAATCCGTCCCTTTTTCAAAAGCAAACACCGCATTCATTACCCCTAATTATAAGTCAACGCTGCCACTTGTACTAACCCTTTTTAGTACAAGATAGGCTGGACACGGGATTCTAGTGCCCGTTTAGTCCGCGTACCCTTTATCGACTCCGAAGTCGATATTTCTCCATTTACCTTTCCTTTACCCACTACCACACCCAAACCGATGGATCCGAATCCATCAAACTTCTTTAACCCTAATCTGCCGCCGTCTGTTGGTGCGCAGAATCCACCCCGCATCTCTCTCCAGGAGAGGTGCTACCCTATTCGAGGTCCTCTTTCGACCTGCTTATCCACACCACCAGCCAATGGGGATAACTTTGAGATTAAGCCCCAGTATATCAATCTTTTACCCAAATTTCACGGACTCGAGACTGAGGACGCTTACGTTTTCATTACCAAATTTGAAAACGTATGCGCAATGATGGGTACGTCACAACTTTCAGTGGATGCTATGCGTCTACGACTTCTTCCATTTACATTGTGCGATATAGCCGAGAAGTGGCTATATAACACTACCGCACATTCTATTACGAATTGGGAAGAATTCGTCGCTGCATTCTTTAAGAAATTTTACCCAATACAAAAGACAGCTCGAATCCGTAGCGAACTGAATCAATTTGCCCAGCTCCCTGCTGAACCATTTTCAAAATGCTTTGAACGTTTCAAGGATCTATTGGTTCAGTGTCCTCATCACGGCATCCCGAGATGGGAATTGTGCCGAATCATTTATGAGGGCATTAACCCAAACACTAAACAGAGCCTTGAAAACATATGTCAAGGTACTTTTATGACCAAAGATGATGGGGAAGCTTGGAAGTATCTAGAAGAGTTCGCTGAAAAATCACTACAGTGGGAAAGTGGAACCCAACCATTGAATAGGGGTGGCGTACACCAAATAGATGTGTCCATAGGTGTTCGAGCTGAGATGGCAGCAATGCAAAAGAAGCTCGACGCTATGGAACACAAATTTGTATCAGCCTCCCTAAACCCAGTGTCGCTCCCCAAAACTGTTTGTGGGTGCTGTTCTGATCCGTCTCATTTAACGGAAGAATGTCCATTAAACTCTGCGTTTCAAGGTCACGAGCATTCTAATGCCGCATTTCAAAGACCTAGAAACGATTCATATTCTTCCACGTACAATCAGGGTTGGAGGAATCACCCGAATTTCGCTTGGAACCAAAACCAATCTCAAAACACGGTTCCAAACACGAATAATTTTCAAAGGGCTCTTCCTCCACCACAACAGCAACCTCTTCAACTCACTCAGCACCCCTATCAGTCACAAAATTTCCAAAACCAGGGCAACACTCCTGCACAGTCTAATCCTATGCAGCCCTGTTCTGACGAGTTCTCTCAATTCTCTCAAACCATGAAATCACTTTTGTCAAATTTCATAGAGGTTTCGGCTGAGGTTAGATCTTCCGTCGGTGAGATAAAGAAAAACTCAGCGTCCCAAGCTGAGAGTATCAGAACGATGGAAGCGGAAATCGCACGCCTAAAAGCCGAAATGAGTATGAGAGAAAAAGGGAAACTTCCCTCTCAACCCCTACAGAATCCTGGGCATTACAATGTAAATGCCGTCACAACGTTGAGATCGGGAAGAGTGCTGAACAATCATGTCGGGGAAGGTATTGATGATACTGAAAATCATATCAACACCCCGGCTGAGACCTTTCCACACATACACACTTCTCCTTCTGATCCTTCTTCTTCTACCACACCATCTTCTCGCGAGCCTATTCTCCATTTCCCATTAGGCTCGACACCTTCTCCCAACCCTTATAGTTCTCCATTGACGGTCCCCACACCTCTTTTAGGACCGCGTCTACCCCCTCTTCCTTCTCCTGTGATGGACCCTGCGCTTATTGCAAAAGCTCCTTACCCGAACCGGTTAAGGGCTAATAGAACGAGTCCTCATATGGAGAAAAATTTGGAAATGTTCAAACAGGTTAACATCAATATCCCTCTCCTAGATGCAATTCAACAAGTCCCCGCTTATGCGAAAATTCTTAAGGACTTGTGCACTAGGAAGAGGAAGACTCAAGTGCCAAAGAAGGTCTTCATGTCTAATAATATCAGCACTGCTTTTATACCCCAGCTTCCAAAGAAAAGAAAGGACCCAGGATGTCCTACAATATCGATTTCGATTGGGGGTAAAAACATAAATCGTGCTCTTTTAGACCTTGGCGCAAGTGTTAACCTGCTCCCTTATTCTGTCTATGAGCAACTAGGGATTGGAGAGCTGAAACCTGCTCATTGCACTCTCCAGATGGCAGACCGATCTATCACCAAAACAAGGGGTGAATTAGAGGATGTATTGATAAAGGTCGGGGAATTTGTTTTCCCTGTAGACTTCATTGTGCTCGACACACATCCTGTAGCAAACCCCCGGGGCCAAATTCCGGTGATTCTGGGTCGTCCTTTCCTTGCCACTTCCAACGCTGTTATAAACTGTAGAAATGGTTCAATGAACTTATCATTTGGAAATATGACCATTGAACTAAATATCTACAAAGTTGGAAATCAGCCATCAGAACCCTCTGCTCATATTTTAGATGTGTGCTTTGTCCATGAGATCGCTCCCGATAGTTGTGGAGCCGAGGAACTTTGCTTTACTGATCTCGATGACATTACCACATCTCTGTTTGATTTCACACATGATCTTAGTGAGGACACATTCTCTACACTTGAGTCCTGCATTTCTGACTTTTCTCCACCCGAGTCTGTATCTTTCACAAGCTCTGAGCTTCTTTGTAAATCCAAAAATCACTCAATGATCCCTCCTTCTATCATTTCTCCGCCCGAATTAGATCTCAAAATTTTACCTTCTCACCTTAAATATGCATATCTAGGTGAGCATGAGTCTTTACCGGTTATCATATCCGCTTCTCTTGCATCAGAGCAAGAAAATGCACTTTTATCGGTATTAAGATCTAACAAAGAGGCGTTTGGTTGGAGTATGGCGGACATCAAAGGGATTAGTCCCTTGATAGTTGAACATCATATACATGTGATGGATGATGCCAGACCAACCCGAGAACCACAGAGACGGTTAAATCCCGTCATGAAGGAAGCGGTCATGAAAGAAATCGTCAAATGCTTAGATAATGGTATTATATACCCCATCTCCGATAGCCAGTGGGTGGGTCCTATACATGTCGTTCCTAAGAAATCCGGCATCACTGTTATAGCCAATGAGGCAAATGAGTTGATTCAGACACGCGCCCAAACAGGGTGGCGTGTATGTATTGATTATAGAAAACTCAATGCTGCCACGAGGAAAGACCACTTTCCTCTACCATTCATTGATCAAATGCTGGAACGCTTAGCGGGACGAGAGTATTATTGTTTTATGGACGGATACTCAGGCTATAATCAGGTCCCCATCGCCAAAAAGGATCAAGATAAAACCACTTTTACTTGTCCTTTTGGTACCTTTGCTTACAGTCGCATGCCCTTTGGGTTATGCAATGCTCCCGCTACCTTTCAGCGGTGTATGATGGGGATATTCTCTGATATGGTAGAGAATTTTCTGTAGATCTTTATGGACGATTTCTCGATTTTTGGAGACTCTTTTTCTGATTGCCTAGCGAATCTTGACGCTGTTCTTACTCGTTGCAAAGAGAAGAACTTGACTTTGAACTGGGAAAAATGCCATTTTATGGTCCAAGAAGGAATAGTACTTGGACATGTCATTTCACAGAAAGGCATTGAGGTTGACAGAGCTAAGATAGATGTCATTCAAAACCTACCTCATCCCAAAAGCCTTAAAGATATTCGATCTTTCCTTGGCCATGCGGACTTTTATAGGAGATTCATTAAGGACTTTAGCAAAATTGCTAGACCTTTAACTCTTCTCCTGGCCAAGGATACGACCTTCTATTTTGACTCGGACTGCGAGACAGCTTTCGACTCACTTAAGCACTCACTCACTTCAGCCCCCGTTTTATCGTCTCCCAACTGGGACTACCCCTTTGAGCTGATGTGTGACACATCTGATTTTGCAGTAGGTGCAGTCTTAGGACAGCACATCAATAAGATGCCACACGTGATATACTATGCAAGTAAGACCCTGAATGATACGCAAATCAATTATACAACCACAGAAAAAGAACTCTTAGCGGTTGTATTTGCATTAGAGAAATTCAGGTCTTACTTAATTGGCTCACCTATAGTTGTGTATACTGACCATTCCGCTTTAAAACATCTTCTGGCGAAGAAAGATGCAAAAGGTCAACTAATACGTTGGATCCTACTGTTACAAGAATTTGATCTTGTTATCAAAGATAAGAAAGGATGTGAAAACGTAGTAGCGTACCATCTTTCACGCATCATTTCTTCTCCTGTGACCCTGCCGATCAATGATTCATTCCCTGACGAACAACTCTTGAGCATATCCGCTGAACCATGGTTCAGGGATATTGTGAACTATCATGCCACGGGACTTATACCGAGCGATTGGTCAAAACAGGACAAATATCGTTTTCTTTCCCAAGTAAAACACTTTTACTGGGACGAGCCCTATTTGTTTAAATATTGTCCTGATCAGATCATTCGCCGGTGTGTCCCGAATGAAGAGTTCAAGAGTGTTCTTTCATTTTGTCATGATCAGGCCTGTGGGGGTCACTTTGGTCCTAGAAAGACAGCGGAAAAGGTTTTGCAATGTGGATTTTATTGGCCGACCTTATTCAAGGACGCATTTGAGTATTGCAAAACCTGTACACAATGTCAGTATACGGGTAGAATATCCTAGAGGAATGAAATGCCTCAGCAACCCATCTTGGTTGTTGAAATATTTGATGTTTGGGGCATTGATTTTATGGGTCCTTTTTGTAGGGTTCCTAGGCACTCTAGTGAGGTCTTACAAGGCATCGAACATGCCAATTTCAAAAAATCTAGGTGCCGAGAGACCCGACTACGGATCGTTTGCTAGAAAACTAGGCGAAAAAAACTAACTAGTTAACACTTAACTATGAGAATCGGAAATACAACCTTTGTAGATCCGGTGCTCCACCTCCATAGCTCCGCAATGAAGTCCTCTCGCTGTCCTACACAAATCCTGGGCTCTAGCGTTGGCTTCATCGGAGAATAGGCGAGCTAGGTCGTCGATGTCCATGCCGAAGATGATCTACGTCGAAGCATCGCAAGATCAAGCTCTAACTTCACCAAGTCAAGAAACTTGTGAAGGAAACACACTCTACTACTTGGCAAGAGGTAGAGGATGAAGAAATAGGAAGTGGGTAGACTTTAGATTTGGATTTCTCACTCATATCATCAATCCACCATTGATGTAGTCTAGGTTTTTCTTCTTGAGTTGAAGGAAGAAGAAGAAGAAATGATATGATAAGAATAATTAGAAAAAAAACAGAATAATAATTCTTATCATAAAGGTAACCATGGTAAAGTGTAGAGATTAAACTAGGGTTAGTGAGAATGGTTAAGGTTAAGGATGAGATAAGAATGGTTGACTTGATCAAAGCTTCAAGAAGCTTCAACATAAAACAAAAATAGACACCATTCTTTTCTCTTGCCTTTTATTTTCCAAAAATCAATAAATAAATAAATAAGTGAATAAAACAAAACCCTAACCATAATCATGTAACCATGGTTTGATCTTTACACAAAAACCCTAGCATAACATGTATCATCAAACATGATACAATCAAGTGCACAAAAGTATATCACATATACAATGTGTACAATCCGAGTGAGAAAATCCATTTAAAGTGAACCAATACTAGTTAACGCAAAGTAATATATCAAATATATAATTATGCATTAAATCATTAAATCAACACTTGATTTAACGATCCGGTCATATCGCATATAACCGACTAGTATCCAATGTATCGGCTTATCGAATCAACCCTTGATTCGATAACTAGGTTATATCGCATATAACCATACGACACATTCATCGCGAGAATGAAATACGGTATAACATACACGCATTATTCTCGGTCCCGCACATATCTCATATGCGCTCCTATTTCGTTTCGCTTGAGCCAGGAAACCTCTGTGTAGGACTCTAAAGACTCGTCAATACGCCGGCAGCAGATGGTGATCATATCAAGCACCCACAAGCCGCAAGCGGTCTGCTAAACGTAACGGCCACCCGGGTATTGAGCGATCTGAAGATCGAAGAGCAAGCCCTCTCACACTACAGTGAATCCAACCAGTAACACTACCGTACAGTCCGGTCTGATCGTCTGATATGTCGCATATCTCGCCTAGGGGTGGTAAACGTCAGACCCCAATAGCTCGATAAGTCGTGTCGATATGAGGTCTATAACTATTCGAGAAACTATTGGTAACACTTACCAGTAAATCTCAGCAACCCTGGCCAGGGATTTCCTGTTATAGCCAATCAAACACAGCACAACATCAACTCCCTATACCGGGAGAAACGAATCCCCTCCTATCGCTCATTGCCTCCATGTGACTCGGGACTGTACCCAAAAACCACCGTTTTGCACGCCCTCTTGACGTGGTAAGATGGAAATCAAAGCACAGTGGGAACCACACAAGACTCTATGACGATCTCGGGTCAACAGACTACTATGTACCAGTGTCACCAGAGAACTGCCATCTGACGTGAGGTATAATACCATCTGGGAGTTCTCGGCGAGTCCGTCCAGTGTACCCAGTCTCTACTGAGCACCCGCATATCTCCTCTGATGTCAAACACCAATGGATATGGGATCATCCATCGCCCATCTGTATGGGTCGAGAAGGTATACGCTAGTCTACTCTGGTATATCGATGCCCCGTCTCGATACACCCACGACTAGGGACTTTGAAGGATGTACTTACGGACTACCCTATCCCCACTAGTATGATCTGCATCATAGTCCAGGTAGTCAAGTACAGATCCTAAGGGCTTTACCAACATGTAACAGAGAGACAATCAGTATACATGTTAAGGTAAAGAGTAACCAGATAGCATACTATCATGTCGAGCAAGAAAGTCTTCCCTATATATGTCCCAGCATCCACTACAATATACATCCAATGTACAGTAATGGCCTCTAGGGCATACATATAACTAACAATTTTCCCAACTCCTTTGGGAATTTGTACATTCTGCTGGCGGTTGATTATGTCTCAAAGTGGGTAGAAGCCATTCCATGTCGCACTAATGACAAGAAAGTTGTCATTAAGTTCTTAAAATAGAATATCTTCTCGCGATTTGGATACCCACGCGCTATTATTAGCAATAATGGGACACACTTCTGCAACAGGTCTTTTGAGACTCTGATGCGAAAATACTCAATCAACCACCGACTTTCTACACCCTATCATCCCCAAACAAGCGGGCAGGCTGAAATCTCAAACAGACAAATCAAACTTATCCTGGAGAAAACTGTTGCTAAAAATAGAAAAGACTGGTCGACCAAATTGACGGATGCTCTTTGGGCATTCAGAACTGCATTTAAGACTGACCTAGGAATGTCTCCATATAGGATAGTGTTTGGGAAAGCATGTCATTTACCCGTCGAGATAGAGCATAAAGCATTGTGGGCTATAAAAGAAATAAATTTTGATCTAAACCTTGCTTGCAACTTTCGGAAGCTGCAAATAAATGAGCTAAGCGAACTCCGCGATGAAGCTTATGATAACGCTGTAATCACAAAGAATAGGACTAAGGTTTTTCACGATAAAAACATTTTGAGGAAAACATTTTCACCTGGTCAACAAGTCCTTCTTTATGATTCACGACTACACCTTCACGCGGGTAAGCTCCGATCTCGATGGAAGGGACCTTTTGTTGTGCGGTCTGTATACCCGCACGGGGCAGTAGAAGTAGAAAATGTTAAAAACGACACCTTTTTCAAAGTAAATGGACATAGACTTAAGCCGTATTTTTCCACTGACCCCACGGAGGAGCTCTTGTTCTTACAAGAGCCAGTTTATTTAGATTAAATTTTCCTCCGTCTCACCTTCATATCCTGTATATCACTGCATCATGTTTTGAATGAAGGTGAGTGAAAAGAGTAAGTTTGGGGGAAGTTCTTCACTTATATATTTTGCCCCCATTAATAATTCCCCCCAGGCTTACAGTTTTTGTAGGTATAGCGTTTGGCAACAGTGAGGACACTGTTGAAAACAAGTTTGGGGGAGGTTTGTGCTTATTTTTGCATCATTTGCATATCATCTGCATAAGCACAAAACATTTCTTTAAAAATCTATAAAAATTGAAAATTTTTCAAAACCCATAAAAATTTAAAAATTTTCAAAGTATAAAAATAATTTTAATATTTACACTTTTTGTACATAAATAAGATAATAAAAGTTTAGATAGTGAAAAATTACATCCATTAGGTTAGAAAAATTTAAGAAAACTAAGAAAATTAGAAGTTTTCTTATACGAACTAGTAATAAGTAGTTATGAGCCGTTGTCCCAAGGGTTAGTAAGATGAAGGACGTCACTAATCTGAGAATAAAAATAAGTCTGAAAAATAGTTTCTATTCTGGAAGCCAAACATTTTGAACGTGGCTACCCTGCTATTCGCACTTACACACATCTTGAAGCCTGGGATAGTAGAGAATACCTTGAAATGCTTTTGCTTTAAAGCCGATGTATGAAGGAAATAAAAAGAAAAAAAAAGTGAATAAAAAAAATATATATAAAGTGGTGAGAAAAATGGACACTGGTTTTGTTATCACCGAGGGCAATAAAAAATATATAGCGAGGGTGCTTCTTCACCTAGTGCCCTAAGGCCAACTGGTCTGGGAGTCACTGCTATTCCTAAGGTGGTGCAAGACGAGGAAAATACACCAAATAAGCAAGCACAGGAATAATCGGTCGGTTGGTACCTCAAGAAGTATTAACGATCGCATGAAAGTGTGTGAGCAATCTCATCTAAATATTCATTAATTAAAAAGTACTGAGGCTGATGGGCAAGAGTATAATAGCTTGAATTGAATTCTCCGGGTATAGGGATGTCTTTACACACACGCAGGGTTATATGATCTATGTGTGGAAGAAAGATAGGAATGAAAAATAAGACGATGTTTTATTGAGGGAGGACGTGATTTCTAACATCTTTTCATGACCATTAAGATATGGCTTATGACAACCGAAAAGCTAGCTTAGTTGGAAACCCTAATTTTCAAAGTCTTTCTTTTACAATTCTTGTCTTTAAATGTAATATTCATGATCTTTCTTTTATTATTGGATTTTGTGGGTGTAATCCGCTGAAAACCCTCAGGAGACAACACTCCTCCTACTAGGGACACCTAGAGGTTTAAAGGCTTGTTGCACGTGCTCAGTGCAATCGTGTTGCCTACGAAAGTGTGCTAGTTAGTTTTTCTCTTTCTTTATTTTCCCCTTCTCTTTTTAATAAAACAGTTCACTCGAGACGATCGAAATTAAGTTTGGGGGAATTTGATTAGTCGAAAATAATGCATATTTTAGCCGGCAATTTCCTCATCATTTGCATCCATATAGAAGTGTTCGGCATTCATATTTTACATATTAGCAAAATTCACAAAATTTCAGATTACATGTATTAGACTCTTAAACCGACACTATAAAGGAAATTGACCGCATTTCATGGTATCGCATCATCCCTACATTTGCGCAACACTTGTTTTGAGAACTGTGCAGGAAAATCCAGAAGAAAGGCCAAAAATGTACATGGTACCGATCAAACATTACGCCAACTCAATGATTTCAGATCTGGTATCAATCCAAAAGGGAAAATACAAATCAACATATCAGAGGAAGCCCAAAATGTTAGCCAAAGACCATTGCAAAAAACTCAAAGCCCAAGCCTCCAACATGGCCGCGGAACCGCGGCCGGAGCCTGCATGAGCCGCGGTTCCGCGGCCGTATTGCCACGTCAGCCATAAATTTTTGCTGCACAATGCTTCACTCTGGGCCCACATTCAGCTCATATACTTCAAACTCCAGAAGACTCCAGAGACTTCTGCCAGATCAGCGAACTTTGGGATCTACACTAAACTAAGCCTATCATTCTAGAACCTTCTCCCTAAACCCTAGCTTAAACCCTAAGCTAAGCCTAACAAACTCTTTCTAGAAGTCTTTCAACAAACTTTTGGAGGGAACTCAAAGACTTAGGGTTTGGGAGATCTATAAATAAGACCCTAGGCTCACTTGTAAAAGGGACTTGATCCTTGACTAGTTCATTTAGCCAATTTAGATCCATTCACTCTCTTTCTTCATCTTCTTCTTCCACAAGTCTAGTGAGAAGGCTTGTGTGAAACCCTAACCCTAATTCCAATCAAAAGCCAAGATCCCGAGTACCCATCAAGCAAGAAGCCTTGCAACCTTTTATGAGCCGAGCCGATCTTCAACAGAGCAAGTGGTCCAAGCCGATCCGTGACTCAAGGAGCGAGCGACGCCAATTCAACAATTTAGTTCTTCCTCTTGTAGTTCTTGAGCGACTGTAATCAAATTGTTGATATAAATAAAAGGTGATATTCTTTTATCTTGTTTTCTTTTAATTCTTGCATCATGATATCTTTTCAATTCTTGAATGTTTTCTGTGTGATGATGTTTGAGTAATACTCTGCTCGTCGAGGAGTCGAGACGATCAATAGAATGATGATGTAATATATCTTAAATCGATTCTTGAATCCTACGAGTTTTGTAAACCCTAGCAAGTTCAAGAATCGACGACCCAATTCGTTGCGATGCTTTCTTGATTGATATCGCTCGAGATTGGGAAGTTACGATCGTTTCTTGAAATTGCTAGAGCTTAGAATGTGAATGATATCTACGAAAGAATAAGGGTTAAACGATGAAACCCTAGTTTCATCAAGAAAGCCCTAACTCTCGTCGATGATCATCGATCTAATATCAATCCTTCGAAGGACAAGAACACAAAATCTTGAGATTACATCACGTCTATAGATCCGATCGATTCCTACGAGCCTCATTTAGATTCTTGACATTTGGTTGGAAATATCATCGAAACACCGATTCTTGATTTGTTTATCAGTTTCTTGATTCTTGATTAAACATCGTGACACCTGAATCAATCGATAAATTCTTGAATCACGTTTCTTGTCTTTTCGATTAACTTTTCGATTCAAACAAATTAAACATAGAAACGAATCGCACAATCCCTGTGGACGATCCGCACTTGCTAACGAAATCTACACGACACCGTTATTGATTGCGGTCAAATCAAATTCTTTGGTTGTGATTTCTTTACAATTTTCTACATTACACAATCCGAAAAATCGAATCAATCAACAGTGATCAACAGACATGGATGCAACACTTGCACCGTTTTCTGTCTCATGAAACTTATCACCCGTTCTCAGTTCTCTACCTTTCTGTAGCCTATGTAACAGATTACATATGCGGGATCCTGATCTGGTATCTCATAACCAGGATGTAAAGGATACTGAGAAACAGTTCTCTGTAATGAACACACCCGAAGAAGATGCATCAGTATGCACTTTCTTCGTTTGGGCGGTACGTGAAATCTGGTATTCCCTAAGTTCCTGCTCTGTCTTATAACAATTATAAGTTGGAGCGGGACCAACGTTCCCCAGCTCAGTATAACAAGCGGGTTCGGTCAATATATCCGTATTATTATCTTGATTAAGGCGTGATATGGTCGCTACCTGGAGAGAGAGAAGAAAACACTCAGCGTATACTCTTGCAAGATTAGATTGGTTATCTAATATATCTAATCAGGATGTCTCCCACTGTTTTAATCAAATCTTCCTTCAAACCCTAAAAGGAAAGACTGGCCGGGATTAATTACACGCTACAAGTTAGACAATCTTTCAGCCAGGCCAGTGTCGGTACTTTGAGGGGGGTCCCCCGTGCTTTCGCACGAACCTAATTAAAGTAAAGCTCGTTTTCCCAGAGGCGTAACCTCGTTGACACCTTTCTAGACACCTACTTGATCGGCTAATTGTAAGGTATAAAACTCTCCCAGGAGTAACTCTTACTCGCAGCGGGTATCGGGATCCAACTATCTCATAGAAGGTATGTAATCTCATTGCAAATTTCAACACTTGAAATTCCCAATAATATTTTGCCCCTAACGTGCTATGACCTTGACGAAAGCCAACAAACCATAGCCCGCTAGTCAAGTTCAACCCGTACATTTCTTGACTGAATCAAACCCACCCGCACGACCCTTGACGAAAGCCAACAAAGCCGTACGACTACCCTAATCCAATCGCATCATATGCAACAGATAAGCAGCATATAGCTACCGCACACTACACCTTGACGAAAGCCAACAAATGTAGCACGAATACTATATACAACTTATCTGAAATGACGGAGGGCTACGACAGGTTTTTCTAAAAACCTATTACGTAATGAACTTGATATCGTTGTAGAATCAAATGATTTTAAAATGGAGTGTTTTTTAGGCTTTTACTAGTTTTGCTAAAGGGGTCACTCCCGGTGAAGGGATCTCGGCCCTTTTCTTATCGAATAAGGTGCAGGATGTTCTACAAGGAACACCGCGATGCAAAGCAAGAACTGTAGCTACCTGTTTTTGAAAATTCGATTCCACAACATCTTTTAGGTTTCTTTTCTTTCATTAATCACATTAATGAAGTCCCATCATTTAAGTCACCTAAACATCATAGATAAATACGACGTACACTTATGCCATCCGTATTCGCCTCGATGTCCCCTCGTGCACCGTTAGGTTAGGTAACTAACGGCAGAGCGGGGCAGGGCTAGCGCAGGTGTAAAACATAAGTAACGTCTATATAATATATCATATATACTATATAAAGTATCTATCACAACAATCAAATGATCACATCACAGATATCGCAGCAGAAAAAACATATGAAACATTGGATATACTAGGACGTCCGTGTTTTATTTTGAGCCTCTATAAAACACGGATTCCACGGTCATGATGAATAGCCAAACCCACATCCCTAGACCCCTACGAGAGCGGCAAGCAACCCTACCAATTCTAGAGTTAGGAGACCCGGACTCGACTCCTCGAGTTGGTCTCCCACTGGACCCTAGAACCCGGTTACTTGTGCTCCCCTCCTTGGGTCTACCTAATGCGGAAAAGTAAATAATATACAAATGGTGACATCAACCTCATCCCGGAAGTGCCCCAATAAAAGAATATTACATATAATTAATTTTACATGAATGAAAATAGAAACCCTCATCTCACATAAAACCCCCGGCTATTCATAACGCGGCGATCCAATATAACATATCCAGCAACACATAACATCACATGTTATCAACGTAAGTAAATATGCACATCCCAATTGTCGTTGACATATAGCAACGAAACCGGCGATATCACATATTACACTTACGGTCACAAAAAAGAAAGTGTAAAACTACAACAGTTAGAATCCGCAACCTCCTTAGACATCGCATGCCTAACCAAATAAATTTCTTAGATATCGCATGCCTAACAATTATAAACCCCGCATTTTAGTCTCATTATCAAAAACTCTTTTCAATATCAAGTCGAGCAATTCAACAAGATTCCCGACATCGTGATCGAATGCTCGTCGCAAACTTTAGTAGACGGCCGCACCCCCGGATGCCGTCGACGAAGTGCTCTAAGGCGGAACACCGCTGCCGCGAGCACCCGAACGGATGCTTTTGGAGACGGGGTTCTCCTACAGTCACTCGGTCGGGGCTATGGGGCATGGTTATCTATTAAGTTTACCAGGCGAGTATCCGCGTACGCTACGTGATTGCGATGGACTTTTGATAACATCAAAATTCCGTGGCAACCGATCATGTGAGACTAAACTGCTATGTCTATAACATTCAAATTAGTTATCTCATAACCACTTGTGGATTCCAAATATTGTATCACAATCCAGATAAATAGAAAATGTTAAATTTTCCGATCAAATGATCAAACACCTAAGTTTTCCCAATAGCTCAACACTTGAGGGGAGTTTAAAAACATCCATTTCATGCCACAGTACCAATGGTCCAGCCGTAGAAGGGTCAAGTCAACGCCTCACATGTGGCACGCCGTACTGCCCCAAACCCTAAGGTTCAAAAGGCAGTTCAAGACGGTCACATAATCGAGTTAAGGTTTGTTGTCTCCTAGAGGGTCCATCGCGTTACTTGCACGATTTAGACGTTCTTAAACAACGGAAAAATCCAACACTTGGAAATTTTCCAGCAGGGGAAAAAGTGAGTTATTGATATCCGGTCGAACTTTTTAACATGTTCTAAAATTATCCGGAAAAACTAAACAAAGTTAAATAATCCGATCGAATCATCGAGTCTCCAATACAACCCAGAAAACTCAACACTTGAGTATAATTAAAAGTACCCAGAAACATAAGGAAACACATACGGATGAAACTGTACAAAAATGAAACCCTAACTCTACTGTTGCGCCGCGGAACCGCCGCTAATGGCATGTCATTGCCGCGGTTCCACGGCCGTTTAAGTGAGTTAGTGGCTCGTTTTTCACATATGTCCATTGAATTCCCTGCTGATTTTTTTGAGTATTTTTAATGTGGAAAAAATCACATTTTCAGAAAATGTACAGAGAAGGGTATTCTTCGGGGTTTACGGGTTCGATCGGACTTCAAACTTCGTCTAGACTTCGCGTAAAGCTCTAGCTTAGCTCTGATACCACTGTAGGGTTCCTAGGCACTCTAACAAGGTTCTACGAGGCATCAACCATGCCTGATTAAAAAAAAATAGCCGTGCCGAACAACCCTAACCAAGATCGTATACTAGAGATTATGCGAAAAACTAGCAAGTTAAACATTTTAACTACAAGTGAAAGGGATTACAACCTTTGTAGATCTGGTCCTTCACTTCTAAAGCTCCGTGTTGACGTCCCTTCGCTGCGATCATCAGGATCCCTGACTCTAGCGATGGTTTCTTCGGAGAAATGAGCGGGCTAGGTCGTTGACTTCGAGGCCGAAGATGATCTACGTCGAGGAGACTCAAACTCAAGCTCCATCTTTACTAGGTCAAGAACTTTGTGAAGAGAACACCCTAAACTAAATGGCAAGTAGTAGAGGATGATGAAATAGGAATTGGGTTCACTTTAGATTTGGATTTCTCACTCTAAATCTTCACTTGAAAATTTTTCTAGCAAGCTTTCTTCTTCTTGAAGAAAAAGAAGAAGAAGAAAAGAATAAGAATGAATAAAAATGAATTATCACAAAAGAATAATCAAGTGAAGTCTATCATATTGCAACCATGGGTGTGTTTACCTTTGTGGAGACTAAACCATAGTTTTAGGTAATGGTTAGGTTAATGAAAATGTTATGCAAAACAAAATTAGTGGACTTTGTCAAAGATGCTTAAAAGCTTCATGAAGCTTCAAGCAAAGACAAAGAAGGCCACCATTTTGTTTTACCAAAATAAATAAAAACCCAAAACCATTATCTTAAATATGGTGTAAGTCATACACACACCCAAGTTTGCATGTATCATCAAACATGATACAATCTAGTGCACAAAAATATATCACATATACAACTTGTGCACATCAAGTGAGAAAATCAATCTTAAGTGAACCAATACTAGTTAATGTAAACTAATATATCAAATATATAATTATACATTAAATCATTAAATCAACACTTGATTTAATGAACCGGTCATATCGCTTATATCCGACTAATATCTAGTGCATCAATGTATCGAATCAACACTTGATTCGGTAACCCGGCTATATCTTATATAACCGTCCGATGATACAAATCACGAGAATAGAATACAGTATCTCATACTGGTATTATTCTCGGTCCCGCACATATCTCATATGCGCTCCTATTTCGTTTCGCTTGAGCTAGGAAACCTCTGTGTAGGACTCTAAAGACTCGTTAATACGCCCGCAGTAGGTGGTGATCATATCAATCATCCACAAGCCGCAAGCGGTCCGCTAAACGTAACGGCCACCCGGGTATTGAGCGATCAGAAGATCAACATGCAAGCCTGCTCACACTCCCGCGAATCCAATCAGTAACACTCCCGTACAGTCCGGTCTCAACGTCTGATATGTCGCATATCTCGCCTAGGAGTGGTAAACGTCAGACCCCAGTAGCTTGATGAGTCATGTCGATATGAGGTCTATAACAGTTCGAGAAACTACTGGTAACACTTACCAGTAAATCTCAGCAACCCTGGCCAGGGATTTCCAGCTATAGCCAATCGAACACAGCACAACATCAACTCCCTATACCGGGCGAGACGAATCCCCTCCTATCGCTCATTGCCTCCATGTGATTCGGGACTGTACCCAAAAGCCACCTTTTTACACGCCCTCTTGGACGTGGTATGATAGAAATCAAAGCACAGTGGGAATCACACAAGAATCTATGACGATCTCGGGTCAACAGACTACTCTGTACCAGTGTCACCGGAGAACTGCCATCTGACGTGAAGTATAATACCATCTGGGAGTTCTCGGCGAGTCCGTACAGTGTACCCAGTCTCCACTGAGCACCCGTATACCATCCTTGATGTCAAACACCAATGGATATAGGATCATCCGTCGCCCATCATATGGGTCAAGATGCGTATACGCTAGTCTACTCTGGTGTATCGATGCCCTGTCTCGATACACCCTCGAATAGGAACAGTTATAGGATGTACTCGCCGACTACTGTGGCCCCACTAGTATGATCTCATCATAGTCCCAGTAGTCAAGTACATATCCTAAGGGCTTTATCAACATGTAACATAGAGACAATCAGAGTACATGTTAAGATAAAGTACAACCAGATGACATACTATCATGTCGAGCAAGAAAGTCCTCACTATATATGTCCAAGCATCCACTACAATATACATCGTATGTACAGTAATGGCCTTTAGGGCATACATATAACTAACAGTATATCTACAGGGGAAGTCGGGTGGATGGCGTATAGCACCCCCACAGTTTCGTAGTGTAGCATGTGAATATGTTATATATATAATTATGTGTATTGTGATACGTGGATAATTAGCAAGAACGAATTTAGGAGATCATGGGTTAGTTTTAGCGTATTTGGAAGATAGTGTTTTTAGTTTAGTTTCTTAGTTGTGAAACCCTAGAGTAAAGGTTTACACACACACACACATGCACACACGTGATATGTTTGGGTGTATATGTTTATGTATGTGTGTGTGTGTGTGTGTGTGTGTGTGGATGCATTAGTGTGTGTGTGTGTGTGTATATATATATATATATACACACACATACACACACACACGCGAATGATGAGAATAATATATGATACTTGGATTAGTCGATATGATCGGGCATGATGCCGTGAGATCGGTTATGTGATTTGGGTCGTGTCATGATATACGATATGATATTATAGCGGATCGATGGGCGATGTGTTTTCATACACACGAGAATATATGTTTGATGATATTGGTATGTACTAGTCTGTAGAACAGCACCCCTAATTCAGTATATTATGACAATGATACTATATGAATAATGAGGTATATGTGATATTTGACCTGTACCCCGATTTCCGGGATGCCGTACGATGGATTTTACCGTATGAGGTATAAATATGATGATTGATCTGCACTCTTGATTCGAGAATGTCTTATTATATATTTTACCGTACGTGACGCTATTGAGCCGGGATCGCTGACTACTAGATATATCAACTCGGACTTTAGGTGGTTTTCCTTACCCTTTCGATTAGTCTCTTAGTTTAGCCTTGTAGTTTATTAGGTAGATGTTAGACTGGGCTCGATTCATACTTACTTTCAAAAGTAACGAATCATGAGTATTTTTAAGATAGGCCGAGGGATACTACGGATTTTTCAAAGAATGTATCTTTTCTCAAAGACCCCGTAGCCCTTATTTTTCTAAAACTACGATTCGTGTGATTTTAGACACCAAAAACTGTATGACTCGTATATAGAAATGTATATTCTTATATGTTGCGGTCACTACATCTTTTCCGTATATTCATGTTGTTCTTATCGCATTTCATGCTTGTACATGTGTTTTCTTTTGTTATTATAAACCTATGTTGTCAGGACACCAGAACCATTACCGATGATGCGTATGTCTACGAACACTTGCTTACCGGCTCACACACATCATCATCGGTAATTGCCATGTCACGTACACTTTAGAGAATATTACTTCATTGATATAACTTGCTAGCTGATAGTTCCGATATACCATTGCTATGCTAGTTTAGATATTGAATTCTTTACTTAGATACACATGCATGTATATATTCATTTGTCATGCAATATTATGGGGCTTTATGCCGGTAATTCACTGTTTATTTTCTCTCGATTTTTGGATGTCGGATTTTCCATGAGATTTCGGGATTTGAAGAAACCACAAGGATTTTATAAACTCATTTTCATTTCTAAAGATTGAAATTTGCGGTTTTCTCGTGATATGATGTGAAAAGTGTCCACCATGAGTTTTCTCGGTTCTTGAGCGGTATCATACACCCGATTCGAGGAGGAGGATGAACCGTCTACTGGTGCATGGTGGACCCGGTGCGGTACCCTAAGGCAAGATGGTCGCAGATGATGGTGTTGAGCCAGCCAGGGGAGCACTACCGACCGGTTATTTGTGACACGGAGGATATCCGGAGTATACCGACGTAGTCTTGAGATTTGATGATATGGGCCAGTCCGGATTGCCGAAGCCCAAGATATTGAGATTTGATGATATGGGCTAGTCCAGATTGTCGGAGCCCGAGATATTGAGATATTGGGATATATATTTTGTGTCGATGCTTGACATGGATTCTCTGTTGATTTCATTGATGATACTTCGGTTTTTACACAAAAATCTCATTGAGATAAGAAAATAGTTTTCTCGTACAAGATGTATTCTACTTTCATTCTTAATGCATTAGTACATCATATATGTGACATGTTGCTGTTGGATATAGTGCCCTCAGAGTCAATTATTGGATCGCAGGCACGTGATTGCAATGATTGATGGAGGACCTATGCCGGTAGGACAATCTTACTCAGGATGATTGTATACAATCTGGTTTGTCTTTATCATCGTGTACATGTTTTAGGTGACATTGTGGTGCACTATTACACGTTGATATAGAATAGTATGCTACCATAGTTTATCTTTTTCATCGTGTACTACTTTAGGTGACCTTACAGGTCGCTATTGCACGTTGATAGAGCCCTTAGGATTTTTGCTTGACTACCAGCAGTATGATGGCGATCATATACATGGGAACTGGGGTCTATAAGTACATCCTTAAAAGGTCCCTAGTCGTGGGAGTTTTCGAGACAGGGCATCGATACTCTAGAGTAGACTAGTGTATACAGTCGAGACCCCGACGAGGGGCGGTGGCCGGTCTCACAAGCCACTGGTGTCAGTTGGTTCACCTAAGATGTATACAGGTGCTCATTGGGTTATGAGTACACCGGACATGACTCACCGAGAATATGCTAGTTGGTATTATACCTGACGTCGGATAGCAGTTCCCTGGTGACATGTGTACAGGTTAGTTCATCGACCTGAGATCGTCATTTGTCTTGTGTGAGTTCCCACTGTACTTTGATTACTACCCTACCACGGCTCAAAGGAGTCGTGCAAACAGGTTTTAGTTGGGTACAGTCCCGAGCCACATGGAGGCAGTGAGTGGATCTGCAGGGGTTCGTCTCTCCTGGTATTGGGGGTGAGGTCACGCTGTGTCTAGGAGAGCCATTACACGAAGTCCTTGGCCAAGACAGGAGATTTACTGGTAGGTATTCCAGTAGTATCTCAGGGTGTTCTGGGCTACACTCCGACACGACTTGTACCGCTTTTGGGGGTCTGACTTTTACCAACCCCCGAGGCCCGCTATGCGATGCTCATAGACGAACGGACGGGACTGTACGGATATTGTCACTGACATGCTCAGTAGGGTGTCAAGATGAGTTCGCTCATCGACCTCCCTTTTGGTCAATACCTGGTAGCCCGTTACGTATGGCTAATACCTCTGACGTACTAGTGGTTAAATCCACAGCCAAAGTGTTGACGAGTCTTTAGAGTCCCCCACAGATAGTTTCTCAAGTTTCGGGCGAAACGCTGTAGAGGCCATATGAATATATGGCAGGGTTCGATCATATACGTGCGGTATTGCACGAATTTTGACCGGACGGATAATACTAGCAGGGTTTGGTTTAAGCCGGATTCTAGTATCATAAAGTGTAGATTTTGTCTCATTGCATTTGTATTCGGTCGGAATACAAATACGGGTATGTATATACAGTCGCGGGGTTTTCCTGTAATTTATTACAGGATCGTTTTTCTGAAGTTGCCAGTTTGCTTTCCGTTTCGGCCATTTTCCTTTCTATCTTTCTTTGGCTGAAAATTGGTGTGGATGGGCTTATTTGCAAATGTGCAAATTAGCATTGTGGACGGTGTTTTTTGTAAGTTGTTGCTTCATGATGGTTCAACCATCATTTGACTTCTTTGTTCATCATTTCTTGCAATGATGGGTTGAGTGATGGGTTTTTGGAGTTGGTCTTTTTGGTGTGACATATTTCATCATTATCACCCTTTCTCTCTCTTGCATTATTTTTGGCTCACTCCCTCTCTCATTCTCCATGTATGGCCGGCCACTTGATGGATGGGGGGCTGTCCAAAATTGGTGTGGGGTTTTTATCTCTTGTGCTTGCAACAAAAACTCTTGAGCCATCACAAAAGTTCACTTCTTCTTCTTCCCTCCTAAAATGGCAACCTCACTAACCCCTTGAGACAAAAGAGTTCTACATATAGGCTACAGCATTCTTGGACACGTCGGCTCGCGAACTTCGTGCCCGAGTTGCCTTGGTCTAGAGGTGGGAGCCCGTAAAAGAACCCGGCGATGTGGTGCCCTTTCCGACGAGAAGATGAAGACCGGAGATTCCGCGAGGAGATCGGGATGGAGGCCGAAGACCGAAGGACACGGATCGCTCGGTATAGCTTTCTACCCATTCTCTAGTTAGCTAGCATTAGGTTAATGGCCCGATCCGGTTTTAAAGTCCGCAGTAGCGCCGGTTTCTGTTTAGAAAAAAGTTTTTGTTTTCCGCATTTTGGCCTCGTTCAGACGGCCGGGGCGCTGCCGTGCACTTATATTGGTATCAGAGACACGCCATTAACCTAGTCTAGCTTGCTCTAACGTGTTTAGAACTTCGATCGGACGAATTTTCCAAAAACCGCATTTTCAAGTCCAGTTTCTGTCGATTTTATTTTCTGCTCTAAAAATTTTTCTGGGCATGTTAAAAAATCGTGCAGGGTTTTTTAAGAATTCTGTGAAATTTTGGTTCACTGATATTCCTGTAGCACCGCGGAACCGCGGCCGTACCCCTGTTCTGGCCGCCGCAGTATTAAGGCAACAGTGCACCAAAATTTCCAGATTTGTCCCTGACTTGGAATTGGGGTTTATGGTTTATTCTTTTTGGGCCCAGATTTATTTTGAGTGCTACAGTTGTGCTTGGGGCCCACTTCGGGAAATTTAGTCGATCGAAAATTTTAAACATGTTAGTTCACAGTATTTACATTATATCTGCGACCGTGAATGTCACTTGATCGGTAAATCCTGTCTAACTGCTATAGCCCTTTTAGACGGATTTGCGAACGTGACATGCACGTTGATGTTCTGTGTTGTGCTGTGATGTTGCGAATTTGTCGTGGTGGATTGCCTGGTTGCAATTTTAGTACAGTTTGGTTGTATATGTACATTTGATATTGCGGGGCGAGCATCCGACATGTGGACTGCTGTTACTGCCTATTTGTCTATTATTCTTTTGGGGCACGACCGGGCTGAGGTCGATGTACCCGTTGTATATTTTACTTTCTGTACTAGGATTACCCCGCGGTGGGGTGCACGGGTAGCCGGGTTCTAAAGGGCAACGGGCCCGCATCTCATGGCTTTGAGACGGAGGGGGCTTCACTCTAGAATTGACGGGCTATTCGCCGCACTCGTAGGGGGTAAGGTTGACCCAAGGAGGGGTGCCCAAGTTACCGGATTCCTTGAAGTATTGGGTGGTCCATTCACGTTGTTGAAGGGGGCTGCCTCGCTTCAGGTTTTGGCGAGTAACTTGCCGCGCCCATAGGGGTCTAGGATTTCATTGCACAGGCTATCCACACGACCAGGGGAACGTCGGGTTTCAGTAGCGGCTCTATGAAACCCGGGGATCCCAGATATCTATATTGTACTGTGATGCTTATTACATTTCTGTGATGTTGCATTTTATCACGCCTTGAGCGAATATTATATATTGATATATATACTAGTAGATGTTGTATATGTTTTGCATCCGCGCTAGTCCAGTCCCCGCTTTGTCGTTAGTTAAGTAACCTAACGGGTGATGACGGGACCCAGTGGCGAATGCGGGTGGCATATACATATATTGTATTTTCGTTCTTTATTGGTGTGATCAATTGATGGGACTGCATTGATTCGGATCAATGTAAGCTAAACAAACCTCTTCTGATGTTGTTGGAACATTTTTCAAAAAGCTGTTATTGCAAGGACGTTTTCTTTTGTTTTGCACAGTGGTATTCGATTATGAATATCCAGCACCTCAGTCGACGAGGCAAGGGCCGAGATCCCTTCACCGGGAGTGACCTCTTGGACAGAAGTTTACGTCAGGGCAATAACTTCACTATAGTCGATTACTTTTGCTTTGCATCGTGGTATTCATTTGGAATATCCTGCACCTCATTCTACGGGGAAAGAGCCAAGATCCCTTCACCGGGAGTGATCTCTTTAGCAAAGGTTTTCGTCTCTATATTTTTATAAAAGCTATCCGGTTCCTTCAACGATATCAAGTTCATTACGTTAAAGGTTTTTCGCCAAAAACCATTCGTAGCCCTCCGACATTTCAGACGGGTAGCACGTAGTATTCATGCTATGTTTGTTGACCTTCGTCAAGGCATAGTGAATGGTAGCTGCTTGTTACCTTTCTGCTGCATAGATAGATGCGTTGGTTTGGGACAGTCATATAGCCTAGTTGACCTTCGTCAAGAGCTTGTACGGGTGGGTTCAAATTAACCTGGACAATGACGGGTAGAACTTGACATGTGACTTATGATTTGTTGACCTTCGTCAAGGTCATAAGAGCATGGGGTAAAAATCACAACGGGAGTTTCTAAAGAAACTGAAACTTGCAGGATATGCGCATACCTTCTGGAGTGTGATAACGTGAGTGGATTCCATCACATTATCATGCGATGATAGTTGGATCCCGATTCCCACTGATGAGTTGGTTTACTCTTCGGGTGGTCCTGACTGATTCTTCTTTCAGGTTTGGAGGAGACTTTGAGGTTACAGTGGGAGGTTTCCTGATTAGATAAATTGGTAACCATTCTGATCTAGGTTAGAGTGCACGCTGAGTGTTTCTTTTCTCTCTCTCTTTGGCAGCGACCATGGCCCGACCCTTGACTATGACTCAGTGATCAAGTTAACCGAACCTTCTTAAACACTCGCTTTTGGATTGTCAGAATTGCATACCTCATTGCCACTCCTACTTTTACCCTTTTCTCTATAACACCTCGTATTACTACGAACGTCCACTTCCATTGGATAAAACCATCGTATGGTTATATACGAACTCGAAGGAACTTGTTCCAGATTCGAGGATGGTTTCCGGTTCTGGAGAAAACGAATAGGACTATTCAGTTGTCTTTTCCTTTTACCTTCTCTCAGGTTGCGAGTGCTCCTTGGATTAAGGGATAGTACACCCGTTACGCCTATTGGATAGTCTTCTTCCAAACCTTAGGCTGGTGCTGAACGGTATGGAATGAAGAAAACCGATTAGCCTAAGTGTGGTGTACAGAATGTATTAAGTTAAGATAAATAAAGGGATTAGAAAGAGGGCAAAGTAAATTGCGACTAATATTCACGACCGAACCAAGTATTTCATCGCCACTCCTGATTCACTTTTGTATTTCTCCAGGACACTCCGTATCACTACGAAGATCCACAGTTATTTGGATACTCCATCGTATGGTTATATACGAACTCGAAAGGAACTTGTTCCAGTTCGGGGATGGATTCTGGTTCAGGAGAATTAGGAATATGGTTTATTCGGTTGTCTTTTATCTTCACCTTCTCTCAGGTTGCGAGTGCTCCTAGGATTAGGAAAGTACACCCATTATGCTTATTGGATAGTCTTCATCCAAACCATAGGCTGGTGCCGAACGGTAGGGAAGGAAGAAAACCATTTAGCCTAAGAGGGTGTACAGAAGGTATTGACTAAAGACATATGAAGGGATTTGGAGAGAAGGCAAAGAAATATACGGTTACAGTTTTGAATCTGGATAATGGAAGAGGCATTACTATGAATACCCGAATACCCCTACGAAACATTTCAATGTTTCAGTTTCACTGTGTACTGTTAAAAGGAAAAATGATTTCCCAATTGGTCCTTGCTCCAGGATATGTATTTACCAGGTATGACTCTCACATCTGTATGGTTTTACAGATGATGAGTGGGAGTAAGTTATTGGGAATTAGGTGATCATCCTCATTATATCGGAATTCGTTGAAATTGGTGATATTTGAGGAAGTCGCCTGGGTTGTTTGCCGGGCGTCAAATATTTGGTTTTGAATATCCGCTGTTATGCACGAATTTCAAATTGATATATCTGTACGTCTATTTTTATAGAGTGAGATATACCTTTTTGAAATTATGTCTATGACATTTACCTGTATCAGTTGATGGTTAGGTAAGGAATATTAAACAGCGGTGTAATTCTTCTTAATCATAAGTACAGTTTTCAACCTACGACACACGGGGAATGAGTTATTAGACTCAGGGGACTTATACAGAGTATTGTATGTTGTCCAATGTCCATTAGGACAGAGGGGTTGGTCCTCGTACTACATTCTGTTTACTAATGACTTCTTTAGTTCTTAGACAAGTGTTTCGTAGAAACACAAGGTCTGAGTTTTGAGAAGTTATAGGTATATGAATAAAGTAGAGAACCAGGTATTGCAAGTATCAGGATTCTTCAAGGTGATCGAAGATGTAGATACTTGTGTATGGAATTTAGTTGATAATAATGATTAAGAGAACTTGCTTCTCTTTTATGTTACTCATAATTGGAAGCATTCCTAAGATCGAAGATGTAGATACTTATGTCTATTCATAGACTAAAGAAGATATAGCGGAGAAAGATCATCTATTTCTAATGTGACAGTCATAGGTTTGACTTCATCAGAATAGGGGATGGATCTGTTAAGAAGATAGTAGGGTGTAATGTCCTGGTATTTGGATGACATACACAGAGTAGGAAGTGAAATTCCTATACTACGATCGGTTATACTTTGGTTGTCACACAGTGATTACTCCACATAGGTCTTGGATATTATATCAGACATTCTGGTCACTAGATCTATGGTTTTAAATCTAGATTTGGGTAGTTTCCCAATCTGGGTACTTAGACAGCATTCTTAATGTGTTTTAGAATGGATGACTCCTGGCACGGTAGTATACCTGCAGGTGATGGAGTCACCTTCTCTAAAGGTGTCTTACAGACTAAAGGGGAGAGGGATGTGCATGTTTGGCAGATCACTTGCTTAGGCAATTGAGTCAATCATGAGATGTCAAGTACCACACCAGATGTTTTTGCATGAGATACAATAAGTTGATATTAATCAAATCCTGGAGAAACGTTCGGAAGCAGTTTTAGAACATAAGTGGATGTTCTAGGGATATGATAACAACAGCCTCATTCGGGAGACAGTTATCATTCCAGGCTTCCAAGGTGACTTGGATGACAGAGAGGCTGTCAGAGTTACAGTTTTCCCTCTGACGAGGGGCAGTATTTTGGACAGGTAGTCCAAGATGATACTGAGGGAGGCATGGTGCAGGATACTGATTAAGTTCAGTTGACGATATTGTCTAAGAAATTTGGATTTGGAGTTCATTTATGAACTAGGTCCCATCAGATATCCAGACATATTCTAAGACAGGTATTGCTCATTTCGGGAGATGGCTTTCTCCACAAACTTGAGATATAGAGAGACATAGAAAGAAACATCAGAGCGGATCCACTAGCTGAGGTTATTCCTCGAACGCAATAGTTTCGCAAACAAGCTTTGTGAGACTGATTAGTAGAGGTGTTGGGTGTTCGGTATCACGAGGGCTGTGAGTATGCGACATCGCAATAATTAGCCTTGAGTGCAACTGGGAGATTGTTGGATATAGTGCCCTCAGAGTCAATTATTGGATCGCAGGCACGTGATTGCAATGATTGAGGGAGGACTTATGCCGGTAGGAAAATCTTACTCAAGATGATTGTATACTATCTGGTTTGTCTTTATCATCGTGTACATGTTTTAGGTGACATTGTGGTTCACTATTACACATTGATTAAGAATAGTATGCTACCATGGTTTATCTTTATCGTCATGTACTGCTTTAGTTGACCTTACAGGTCACTATTGCAGGTTGATAGAGCCCTTACGATTTTTGCTTGACTACCAGCAGTATGATGGCAATCATATACGTGGGAGCTGGGGTCTATAAGCACATCCTTAAAAGGTCCCTAGTCGCGGGAGTTTTCGAGACAGGGCATCGATACTCCAGAGTAGACTAGTGTATACAGTCGAGACCCCGACGAGGGGCGGTGGCCGGTCTCACAAGCCACTGGTGTCAGTTGGTTCACCTAAGATGTATACAGGTGCTTATTGGGTTATGAGCACACCGGACAGGACTCGCCGGGAACATGCTAGTTGGTATTATACCTGACGTCCAATAGCAGTTCCCTGGTGACATGTGTACAGGTTAGTTCATCGACCTGAGATCGTCATTTTTCTCATGTGAGTTCCCACTGTACTTTGATTACTACCCTACCACGGCTCAAAGGAGTCGTGCAAACAGGTTTTAGTTGGGTACAGTCCCGAGCCACATGGAGGCAGTGAGCGGATCTGCAGGGGTTCGTCTCTCCCGGTATTGGGGGTGAGGTCGCGCTGTGTCTAGGAGAGCCATTACACGAAGTCCTTGGCCAATGCAGGAAATTTACTGGTAGGTATTCCAGTAGTATCTCAGGGTGTTCTGGGCTACACTCCGACACGACTTGTACCGCTTTTGGGGGTCGGACTTTTACCAACCCCCTAGGCCCGCCATGCGATGCTCATAGACGAATGGACCGGACTGTACGAATATTGTCACTGACAGGCTCAGTAGGGTGTCAGGATGAGTTCGCTCATCAACCTCCCTTTTGGTCAATACCTGGTAGCCCGTTACGTATGGCTAATACCTCTGACTTGCTAGTGGTTAAATCCACAGCTAAAGTGTTGACGTGTCTTTAGAGTCCCCCACAGACAGTTTCTAAAGTTTCGGGCGCAACGCTCTAGAGGCCGTATGGATATATGGCAGGGTTCGATCATATACGTGCGGTATTGCACGGATCATGACCGGACGGATAATACTAGCGGGCTTTGGTTTAAGCCGGATCCTAGTATTATACAGTGTAGATTTTGTCTCATTGCATTTGTATTTGGTCGGAATACAAATGCGGGTATGTATATACAGTCGCGGGGTTTTACTGTAATTTATTACGGGATCATTTTTCTGAAGTTGCCAGTTTGCTTTCCGTTTCGGCCATTTTCCTTTCTATCTTTCTTTGGCTGAAAATTGGTGTGGAGGGGCTTATTTGCAAATGTGCAAATTAGTATTGTGGAGGGTGTTTTTTGTAAGTTGTTGCTTCATGATGGTTCAACCATCATTTGACTTCTTTGTTCATCATTTCTTGCTATGATGGGTTGAGTGATGGGTTTTTGGAGTTGGACTTTTTGGTGTGACATATTTCATCATCATCAGCCTTTCTCTCTCTTGCATTATTTTTGGCCCACTCCCTCTCTCATTCTCCATGTATGGCCGGCCACTTGATGGATGGGGGGCTGTCCAAAATTGGTGTGGGGTTTTTATCTCTTGTGCTTGCAACAAAAACTCTTGAGCCATCACAAAAGTTCACTTCTTCTTCTTCCCTCCTAAAATGGCAACCTCACTAACCCCCTGAGATAAAAGAGTTCTACATATAGGCTACAGCATTCTTGGACACGTCGGCTCGCCAACTTCGTGCCCGAGTTGCCTCGGTCCAGAGGTAGGAGCCCGTAAAAGAACCCGGCGATGTGGTGCCCTTTCCGACGAGAAGATGAAGACCGGAGATTCCGCGAGGAGATCGGGATGGAGGCCGAAGACCGAAGGACACGGATCACTCGGTATAGCTTTCTACCCATTCTCTAGTTAGCTAGCATTAGGTTAATGGCACGATCCGGGTTTAAAGTCCGCGGTAGCGCCGGTTTCTGTTTAGAAAAAAGTTTTTATTTTCCGCATTTTTGCCTCGTTCAGACGGCCGGGGTGCTGCCGTGCACTTGCAGTTGCTACCTGAGGCACTGACACGAACACTTGGTATTATACTTATGTTTAGATGATTACCTTTTCCATTATTAGATGTTTTAGGTTATACATTATGAGGATATTATTGTATGACCTAGGAGAGAGTCATACATGCAATTTCTTCTCGGTGATGTTTTTTACTCACGAGTTGGCAACTCACCCCCGTTGTGCCACAGTTTCTTGCAGATTTTGCCGTACAGGTTTCCTTGGCGGCTTTGCTGGCACAACACTTCATTCCGGGTGATTGCTTGGGTAGATGGGTTCACTTGTGTCGTGACCACCGTTGTACTAGTATTTATTTCTGTTGTATCGAGTAAATCCATCAACCAGACTTGTATATTTGATAAACTTAGAAGACCGGTTGTATATTCTTTCGACCTTAGAGTCGTGTGCTTGTATCAGTATGGATCTTCTCTGGGTTTTTCTTGAGGATGTTGGTTTCCTTTCTAAGTTTTTGTAGGGTTCCTAGGCACTCCCAAGAGGTCTCACAAGGCATCAACCATGCCAATTTCAAAATTTAACGGTGCCGAGAAACCCTAACGAGATCGTTGGCTAGAAGTTTAGGCGAAAAACAAACTAGTTAACACTTAACTACAAGAATACGGAAATACAACCTTTGTAGATCCGGTCCTCCACCTCCTAAGCTCCGCGATGAAGTCCTCTCCGCTGTCCAAATCTTCATTAATGAGATTAATGAAATAAAAGAAACCTAAGATGTTGTAGAATCGAATTTCAAAATAAAAAGGGTAGCTACAGTTCTTGCTTTGCACAGCGGTATATATGATATATCCTGCACCTTATTCGATGAGGAAAGGACCAAGATCCCTTCACCGGGAGTGACTCCTTTAGCAATAACTGGCAGATGCTACACACTCGGTTTGTCTTTTGATTGCTTTTAAGAGTTTTTGCTTTGCACAATGATATATATGATATATCCCGCACCTCATTAGACGAGGAAAGGACCGACGATCCCTTCACCGGGTGTGACTCCTTTAGCAAAACTAGAAAAGCCTCAAAAAAAAACACTCCATTTCAAAATTCATTCGATCCTACAACGATATCAAGTTCATTACGCAATAGGTTTTCAGAAAAACCTGTCGTAGCCCTCCGTCATTTCAGATATGTACTAGTTAGTATTCGTGCTGCGGTAGTTTGGCATTCGTCAAGGCGTAGTGTACGGTAGCTAACTAGTATTTATCTGCTTATGCATATGATGCAGATTGGATTAGGGTATTCGTACGGCGTTGTTTAGCATTCGTCAAGGGTCGTGCGGGTGGGTTTAATTCAATCAAGAAATGTACGGGTTGAACTTGACTAGTGGACTATGGGTTGTTTGGCATTCGTCAAGGTCATAGATCACTAGGGGCAAAATGTTATCGGGAATTTCAAGTGTTGAAATTTGCAATGAGATTGCATACCTTCTATGAGATAGTTGGATCCCGATACCCGCTGCGAGTAATTGTTACTCCTGGGAGAGTTTTACACATTACAATTAGCCGATCAAGTAGGTGTCTAGAAAGGTGTTAACGAGGTTACGCCTCTAGGAAAACGAGGTTTAACATTAATTAGGTTCGTGCGAAAGCACGGGGGACCTCCCTCAAAGTACCGACACTGGCCTGGCTGAAAGATTGGCGAACTTGTAGTGTGTAATTAATCCCGGCTAGTCTTTCCTTTTAGGGTTTGAAGTAAGATTTGATAAAAAGCAGTGAGAGCCATCCTGATTAGATAAAATAATAACCAATCTATTCTTGAAAGAGCGCACGCTGAGTGTTTTCTTCTCTCTCTCTCCAGGTAGCGGCCATATCACGCCTTAATCAAGATAATAATACGGAATATTGACCGAACCCGCTTGTTATACTGAGCTGGGGAACGTTGGTCCCGCTCTAACTTATAATTGTTATAAGACAGAGAAGGAAATAGGGGAATACCAGATTTCCCGTGCCGCCCAAACGAAAGAAGTGCATATGATGCATCATCTTCGGGTGTGTTCATTACAAAGAACTGTTTCTCAGTATCCTCTGCGTCCTGGGTAATTGATACCAAATCAGGATCCCAGATATGTAATCTGTTACATAGGGCTACAGAAAGGTAGAGAACTGAGAATGGGTGATAAGTTTCATGAGGCAGAAAACGGGGCAAGTGTTGCAGCCAAGTCTGTTGGTCACTGTCACCCTGTATTACCAATACATTGATTCTGAACGAATGTTATTAGATACCGAACCTGATATACAAAATCATATCACTCTCTTTATTAGTAAAGAAATGATAAAATTTTGTATTGTTGGATAATGTTTTGAACATTTCCTATATCAAAAGTTGATCGGTTCAGGCACGTTATCTAAAAGCGTTGATGTTCTAAATCAAACTACAGTTCTTAGTATACAGAACACACACAAGAGGAACAGTTCAGAAATGAACGGATCCTTCTTGAGGTATTGTAGACTAGGTCATATCAATGCGACCCGACTGGCTGAGTTACATTTAGATGCATATTTAAATCAGTTTGAATTTACATCTTATGAAACTTGCCAGTCATGTCACAGAGATAAGATGACCACAGCTCTGTTTACTGGAAACAGAGAAAGAGTTAGTGAACTCTTGGGACTGATACATGATGATGTATGTAAGGTCTCCTGTCTACACATGCCAGGACCGGTTCTTTATACTTCATTACATTCTCTGATGATCTTTCGAGATTCAGACCTATGTTCCAGTTGAAACACAAGTCCGAACCTTTTGAGATATTCACAGAATATAAGTTAGAAGTAGAGAACCAATACGGGTAAAAGTATTATGTCCCATGATGAGATCAGGGAGGAGAATACTTGAGCACGGAAATCCTGGATTATTCTAAAAGAGAATGAGATTCTCTCTCGGCATTACTCCTCCGTATACACCATAGCACGATGGTATATCGGGGCGGAGCAATCACACCCTATGTGATAAGGTGTGCTCTATGATGAGTAATACTGAGTTACCTATTTCCTTTTTGGGAGTTATGCACTTGAGAAGCTGCATACCTATTGAATAGGGTTCAAATCAAATCCGTTGCCTACCACTTCATATTTGATATGATAAGGGAAGAGCCCATCTCTTAAGTTGGTTAAGATTTGGGGTTGTCCGGGCTATGTCTAAAAGAAACATCCGGACAAGCTCGAGGCAAGATCTGTTATATAGAACTGGAAATGTTCCAGCTATACAAACTGCAGCTGATGATTTGATAGAACCAAAGGATTCAGTAGAGACCAACGAACCTCAGTCTCTCCGCCGATCTAGTAGGGTTTTCTCACCCACCTGAGAGATACTTCGGTTACTCTATGACAGTGGGAGCGAGGAATGCATCATGAGATGATGACCCAACTAGTTTCGAGCTGGCCATCAGGAGTAGGACTCTGTAAGAATGGCTGGATGCTTAGCGATCTGAGATGGAATCCATGTACACCAACAAAGTATGGACTTTGGTTGCTATATCTGACCCCATCAGGAGTAAGTATATCTTGAGAAGATTACTTGGTGTAGATGGAAAAGTTGAGACTTTCAAAGCTAGACTTGTTAAAGCATTTCGTCATCGACCAGGCGTGGATAATGATGAAACCTTTTCAAGTAGCTATGCTTAAGTCCATCCAGATCCTACTTGCCACCGCTACATACCATGACTACGATATCTGGCGGTTGGATGTCATGACTGCTTTTCTAAATATTGATTTAAAAGAGTGCGTCTGTAAGTACACAGCCAGAGGGCTTCGTAGACAGTGGGAGCAGCGGAAACGTGTACAAGATGCTTTATAAGATAAAGCAGGCATCGCGGAGTTGGAACATCTATTTTGATGGATTAGTCAAAGAAGTTGGCATCATCAAAATGGTAGATGAACCTTGTATAAACAAAAAGGTAGTAGAGAGTATGGTGACGATCCTCGTAGAGTACATGGATGACATACTCCTGATAAGAAAGGAGTTTCCTATGCTACGCTCGGTCAATCTCCGTTTATTACAATGATTCTCCATATAGGATAAAAATGATACCTCCTAAATCCTGGGTTTTGATCTATGAGATAGAAGTAAATGGATGTTAGGATTCTCACTAGTTGTAGTGAGATGGTATCAATCGATCCTGAGGAGAATCACTGGAAATGTTCCAGGGTGATAAAGACGACTGAATGTCAGTCGCAGGCATTGTCTTTACCCTCAGTAAAGGGACGGCATGTTGGAAGAGTTCCAAGCTATATACCGTGACATACTAGACGATAAAGGCTGGATACATCGCTACTTAAGATGCTACCAAAGAGGCAGTCTGGGTGTATATTGGTTCATGAGATGAACTACGTTCCCACCATTATGAGACAATGGAGTTGTGTCTTATGCCAAGGAACACAGGTCCCATCAGTGATCCAGGCATATTCTAAGGCAGTATCACCTGATCATGGAGATAGTTGATCTCCAGGGGGTCGAGGTCAGGAGAGTACACTCAGAGGACAATACAGCGGATCCACTCACAAAGGCCTGTTCCCAGAGAGAGACTTTTATGGGATGGTTGAGTATGAGATACTACAACCACTGCTATCAGATGGACCTAGTGCAAGTGGGAGATTGTTAGTTATATGTATGCCCTAGAGGCCATTACTATACATAGGATGCATATTGTAGTGGATGCTTGGACATATATAGAGAGGACTTTCTTGCTCGACATGATAGTATGCTATCTGGTTGATCTTTACCTTAACGTGTATACTGTTTGTCTCTCTGTTACATATTGGTAAAGCCCTTAGGATGTGTACTTGACTACCTGGACTGTGATGCGGATCATACTAGTGGGGACATGGTAGTCCATAAGTACATCCTTCAAGGTCCCTAGTCGTGGGTGTATCGAGACGGGGCATCGATATACCAGAGTAGACTAGCGTATACCTTCTCGACCCATACAGATGGGCGATGGATGATCCCATATCCATTGGTGTTTGACATCAGAGATGATATACGGGTGCTCAGTGCAGACTGGGTACACTGGACGGACTCGCCGAGAACTCCCAGATGGTATTATACCTTACGTCAGATGGCAGTTCTCTGGTGACACTGGTACAGAGTAGTCTGTTGACCCGAGATCGTCATAGAGTCTTGTGTGGTTCCCACTGTGCTTTGATTTCCATCTTACCACTTCCAAGAGGGCATGCAAAACGGTGGTTTTTGGGTACAGTCCCGAGTCACATGGAGGCAATGAGCGATAGGAGGGGATTCGTCTCTCCCGGTATAGGGGGTTGATGTTGCGCTGTGTTCGATTGGCTATAACAGAAAATCCCTGGCCAGGGTTGCTGAGATTTACTGGTAAGTGTTACCAGTAGTTTCTCGAATTGTTATAGACCTCATATCGACACGACTTATCGAGCTATTGGGGTCTGACGTTTACCACCCCTAGGCGAGATATGCGACATATCAGACGATCAGACCGGACTGTACGGTAGTGTTACTGGTTGGAGTCACTGGAGTGTGAGCGGGCTTGCTCGTCGATCTTCTGATCGCTCAATACCCGGGTGGCCGTTACGTTTAGCAGACCGCTTGCGGCTTGTGGGTGTTTGATATGATCATCATCTGCTGCCGGCGTATTGACGAGTCTTTAGAGTCCTACACAGAGGTTTCCTGGCTCAAGCGAAACGAAATAGGAGCGCATATGAGATATGTGAGGGACCGAGAATAATGCGTGTATGTGATACCGTATTTCATTCTTGCGATGAATGTATCGGAAGGTTGTATGCGATATAACCTAGTTATCGAATCATGGATTGATTCGATAAGCCGATACATTGGATATTAGTCGGTTATATGTGATATGACCGGATCGTTAAATCAAGTGTTGATTTAATGATTTAATGTATAATTATATATGTGATATATTACTTTGCATTAACTAGTATTGGTTCATTTTAAATGGATTTTCTCACTTGAAGTTCACAAGTTGTATATGTGATATACTTTTGTGCACTTGATTGTGTCATGTTTGATGATACATGTTAACTTAGATTTGTGTAAAGATTAAACCATGGTTGTGAGAGTGGTTAGGGTTTTGTTTATTCACTTATTATCTATTTATTCATTTATTCATTCATTTTGGCAAAAGAAAAGAAATGGTGGCTTGTTTTGTTTTACATTGAAGCTTCATGAAGCTTTGAAAAAGTCCACCATTTTTGTTTCATGCCTAACCTAACCATTCACTTAACCTTGGTTCATTCTCTACACTTAACCATGGTAACTATTATGATAAGAATGAAAGGGATTAACTTTTGAAGTTAATCTTTTTATTCTATGATATTATCTTCTTCTTCTTCTTCAAGATGAAGAAACCTTTCTTCATCAATGGTGATTGATGAAAATGAGTGAGAAATCCAATTCTAAAGTTTACCCACTTCCTATTTCTTCATCCTCTACCTCTTGCCAAGTAGTAGAGTGTGTTTCCTTCACAAGTTTCATGACTTGGTGAAGTGGGAGCTTGATCTTGTGATGCTTCGACGTAGATCATCTTCGGCACGAAGCCGACGACCTTGTCCGCCCATTTCTCCGATGAAGCAGACGCTAGAGCCCGGATTTTGGTCTCATTATCGAAAACTGTTTTCAATATCAAGTCGGGCAATTCAACAAGATTCCCGACAGACTGATCGAATGCTCGTCGCAAACTTCAGTAGACGGTCGCAATCTCATTAATGAAGTCCCCTCGTGCACCGTTAGGTTAGGTAACTAACGGCTGAGCGGGGCAGGGCTAGCGCGGGTGTAAAATATAACTAACGTCTATATAATATATCATATATACTATATACTGTATCTATCACAGAACATCACATGATCACATCACAGATATCGCAGCAGAAGAATCATATGAAATATTGGATATACTAGGACGTCCGTGTTTTCAATACGAGCCAGTATAAAACACGGATTCCACGGTCGTGATGAATAGCCAAACCCACACCCCTAGACCCCTACGAGAGCGGCAAGCAACCCTACCAATTCTAGAGTTAGGAGACCCGGACTCGACTCCTCGAGTTGGTATCCCACTGGACTCCAGAACCCGGTTACTTGTGCTCCCCTCCTTGGGTCTATCCTAGTGCGGAAAAGTAAATAATATACAAAGGGTGACAACTTCCGCAACCTGGAAGTGCCCCAAATAAAAGAATATTACATACAAGTTTTTACATGAATGAAAATGAAAAACACTCATCTCACATAAAAAACCCCGGCTATTCAAACACGACGATCCAATATAACATATCCAGCAACACATAACATCACATATCATCAACGTAAGTAAATATGCGCATCCCAATTGTCGTTGACATATAGCAACGAAACCGGCGATATCACATATTACACTTACGGTCACAGAAAAGAAAGTGTAAAACTACAACAGTTGGAATCCGCAACCTCCATAGACATCGCATGCCTAATCAAATGAATTCCTTAGACATCACATGCCTAACAATTATAAACCCCGCATTTTAGTCTCATTATCGAAAACTCTTTTCAATATCAAGTCGGGCAATTCAACGAGATTCCCGACAGAATGATCGAATGCTCGTCGCAAACTTCAGTAGACGGTCGCACCCCCGACGCCGTCGACGAAGTGCACCAAGGCGGAACACCGCTACCGGGAGCACCCGAACGGATGCTTTCAGCGACGGGGTTCTCCTACAGTGGTATCAGAGCCTAGCTAGAGCCTTAGGCGAAGTCTAGACGACGTTTGAAACCCGAACGAACCCGAAACCCTAAAACCCAAGTGCTCTCTGGACTTTTTCTAAAATCTGGGATTTTTCAATATTAAAAATGCTTAAAAAATTCAGCAGGGAATTCTAAGAATTACGGTGCAATTTTTATTCAATGAACAGTGTAATGCGCGGCGGAACCGCGGCCTAAGCCAGCTTAGGCGGCGGTTCCGCGGCTAATGAATGACGTCAGCCATCCTCCTCTGCACAGTAATTCATAGTTTCTGTAGCTGAGTTTTATGGGTATTTTTAATAATTATTCAAGAGTTGAATTTTCTGGGGTGTTTTAGAGGTTCGGTGTTTCGACCGGATTATCAAACTTCGTCTTTGTGTTTTTCCGGATAATTTTTGAATTTGTTAAAAAGTTCGACCGGATATAAATACCCAACTTTTCCCCTGTCGGGAAATTTCTAAGTGTTGGATTTTTCCGTAGTTTAAAGACGTTCTAAGTAGTGCAAGTAACTCGATGGACCCTCTAGAAGACAACAAACCTTAACTCGATTATGTGACCGTCTTGAACCGCCCTTTGAATCTTAGGGTTTGGGGCAGTACGGCGTGCCACATGTGAGGCGTTGGCTTGACCCTTCTACGGCTAGACCGTTGGTACTGAGGCATGAACTGAATGTTTTTAGACTTATTTCATGTGTTGATCTATTTCGGGAAAACTTGGGTGTTTGAATGTTCGATCGAAAAGTTTAACATTTTCTATTTATCTGGAATGGGATACAATAATTGGAATTCACAAAAGTTATGAGATAACTGAATGAATGTTATAAACATAGCAGTTTAGTCTCACTTGATCGGTTGCCACGGAATTTTGATGTGATCAAAAGTCCGTCGCAATCACGTAGCGTACGCGGATACTCGCCGGGTAAACTTAATAGACAGCCTCACTCCATAGCCCCGACCAAGTGACTGTAGGAGAACCCCGTCGCCGAAAGCATCCGTTCGGGTGCTCCCGGTAGCGGTGTTCCGCCTTGGTGCACTTCGTCGACGGCGTCGGGGGTGCGACCGTCTACTGAAGTTTGCGACGAGCATTCGATCAGTCTGTCGGGAATCTTGTTGAATTGCCCGACTTGATATTGAAAAGAGTTTTCGATAATGAGACTAAAATGCGGGGTTTATAATTGTTAGGCATGTGATGTCTAAGGAATTCATTTGATTAGGCATGCGATGTCTATGGAGGTTGCGGATTCCAACTGTTGTAGTTTTACACTTTCTTTTCTGTGACCGTAAGTGTAATATGTGATATCGCCGGTTTCGTTGCTATATGTCAACGACAATTGGGATGCGCATATTTACTTACGTTGATGACATGTGATGTTATGTGTTGCTGGATATGTTATATTGGATCGTCGTGTTTGAATAGCCGGGGGTTTTTATGTGAGATGAGTGTTTTTCATTTTCATTCATGTAAAAACTTGTATGTAATATTCTTTTATTTGGGGCACTTCCAGGTTGCGGAAGTTGTCACCCTTTGTATATTATTTACTTTTCCGCACTAGGATAGACCCAAGGAGGGGAGCACAAGTAACCGGGTTCTGGAGTCCAGTGGGAGACCAACTCGAGGAGTCGAGTCCGGGTCTCCTAACTCTAGAATTGGTAGGGTTGCTTTCCGCTCTCGTAGGGGTCTAGGGGTGTGGGTTTGGCTATTCATCACGACCGTGGAATCCGTGTTTTATACTGGCTCGTATTGAAAACACGGACGTCCTAGTATATCCAATATTTCATATGATTTTTCTGCTGCGATATCTGTGATGTGATCATGTGATGTTCTGTGATAGATACAGTATATAGTATATATGATATATTATATAGGCGTTACTTATGTTTTACACCCGCGCTAGCCCTGCCCCGCTCAGCCGTTAGTTACCTAACCTAACGGTGCACGAGGGGACATCGAGGCGAATGCGGATGGCATAAGTGTACGTCATATTCATCTGTGATGTTTAGGTAATTTAAATGATGGGACTTCATTAATGAGATTAATGAAATAAAAGAAACCTAAGATGTTGTAGAATCGAATTTCAAAATAAATAGATAATAAGTGAATAAACAAAACCCTAACCACTCTCACAACCATGGTTTAATCTTTACACAAATCCAAGTTAACATATATCATCAAACATGACACAATCAAGTGCACAAAAGTATATCACATATACAACTTATGAACTTCAAGTGAGAAAATCCATTTAAAGTGAACCAATACTAGTTAATGCAAAGTAATATATCAAATATATAAATATACATTAAATCAACACTTGATTTAACGATCCGGTCATATCACATATAACCGACTAATATCCAATGTATCGGCTTATCGAATCAATCCATGATTCGATAACTAGGTTATATGGCATACAACCTTCCGATACATTCAACGCGAGAATGAAATACGGTATCGCATACATGCATTATTCTCGGTCCCGCACATATCTCATATGCGCTCCTATTTCGTTTCGCTTAAGCCAGGAAACCTCTGTGTAGGACTCTAAAGACTCGTCAATACGCCGGCAGCAGATGATGATCATATCAAACACCCACAAGCCGCAAGCGGTCTGCTAAACGTAATGGCCACCCGGGTATTGAGCGATCAGAAGATCGACGAGCAAGCCCGCTCACACTCCAGTGAATCCAACCAGTAACACTACCGTACAGTCCGGTCTGATCGTCTGATATGTCGCATATCTCGCCTAGAGGTGGTAAACGTCAGACCTCAATAGCTCGATAAGTCGTGTCGATATGAGGTCTATAACAATTCGAGAAACTACTGGTAACACTTACCAGTAAATCTCAGCAACCCTGGCCAGGGATTTCCTGTTATAGCCAATCGAACACAGCGCAACATCAACCCCCTATACCGGGAGAGACGAATCCCCTCCTATCGCTCATTGCCTCTATGTGACTCGGGACTGTACCCAAAAACCACCGTTTTGCACGCCCTCTTGGACGTGGTAGGATGGAAATCAAAGCACAGTGGGAACCACACAAGACTCTATGACGATCTCGGGTCAACAGACTACTCTGTACCAGTGTCACCAGAGAACTGCCATCTGACGTAAGGTATAATACCATCTGGGAGTTCTCGGCGAGTCCGTCCAGTGTACCCAGTCTCCACTGAGCACCCGTATATCATCTCTGATGTCAAACACCAATGGATATGGGATCATCCATCGCCCATCTGTATGGGTCGAGAAGGTATACGCTAGTCTACTCTGGTATATCGATGCCCCGTCTCGATACACCTACGACTAGGGACCTTGAAGGATGTACTTATGGACTACCATGTCCCCACTAGTATGATCCGCATCACAGTCCAGGTAGTCAAGTACACATCCTAAGGGCTTTACCAACATGTAACAGAGAGACAAACAGTATACACGTTAAGGTAAAGATCAACCAGATAGCATACTATCATGTCGGGCAAGAAAGTCCTCTCTATATATGTCCAAGCATCCACTACAATATACATCCTATGTATAGTAATGGCCTCTAGGGCATACATATAACTAACAGTTTTGATCCTCACCCTTCGGCGTTGTATATTATATTGCTTCCGTGGTTGTTTCCGCCAATTGGCGAAGAGCTAGCTCCCACTTGGGGATGCCTTTATTCAATATTTATGTTTATGCATATTTGTACCCGTTTGGGGCCAGTATTTACGAAAGAAACTCTGCAGAAATTTTTGGGAAAAACATGATGCTTTTAAAAATGTTTACTACGACTTTCAAAATGTATATGTTAACTTTTAAATGAGTATTCCTTCACTGCTTCTTTTAAATGGTTTAGATTTCTGGGCTTTTGGCTTACTTGAATTAGGTTGGGTCCTATAGACTTCACATGATTCAAGTGCCAGTCATGTGCCATTTCGGGTCGTGACACCAAGTCCCTCAAGTGCAATCACAAAAAAATAAAAATTTGGTTCACGAACCAGAGATTAATGTCCCAAAGCAACCAACAGCTATTCCCACCGGTCTAAGAGTAGAATACCTTCATGAAATTCGACATCAGCTAGCCCCTAAGAAAGTCCTGACTCATGACTGCGACCAATTGACACAAGACAGAATCAAGGGAAAGTCATCAGTGGATCCTAAAACTCTCCAGGACTTACTTAAAAGTGTCCAAATGATGGAACATGCGGATCTCGAATCACTTCCAAACTTCCAATATAACAGCAAGTCAAGATATCTGGAGAACAATAGCCACAAAGGTGGGCCTCCCAAGGACACCGAATCCTCTATTGCATCTTCCGACCAAATTAGGCAATGAAAATGCAGGCCTAATGCCGACCAGGGTTGGGAGGGGGAGAGGAATCGCCCTTAGAAGATAAATTCATTAAGGTCTATTATTTCAGAAGGGATAGAGTCCGTAAAACATTCAAGGTCGCTCTGAGAAACGGTCTGCAATTGCCTAAATTAAAAAGACCACATGAAGCAAACATGACTGATGATCCCTTGCACTTCCCGTATCACAGAATGGCGAGTCATATCATTGAAGAATGCTTTGTTTTAATGAATTGGGTTGAAAAACAATACAATGAGGAAGTGGTCTCATTGGCCGAAGACGCGTTAGCAGAAAACCAAGCTGGGATCATCCATTCCATTCAAACGAAGACCAAAACCCTCTGGGGGAAGACGGATCAATACCTTGCTCCAAAAAACGACCCGCTCCACCATAGCTTCTATGGGGCACACGTACAAGTCTCTCCAAAAAGACAAAGAGAGCATTGAAGCAGCGTGAGATCAAAGTCCAAGGATTTTGAATTAGCGCACAGCTATGACCTCTAAGTCGTTAAACTGGGAAATAAAAGAAAATTAATGTAAATAAAAATCAAAAAAAAGGTTTGTCCACAAGCAAAACGGGTACAGATGAAAACTCGAAAGGTCTTTGTGAGTAAAAACAGTAGGACTGCCTGCGAGTTTGTGAAAAGCTGAAAGGGCGCAAACTCATAAAAAAAGAGAAGAAAAAACACTTGCAAAGTTCTTTCAACCATGTGAGGAGAACATTCCCGCGTGAGATCCTTACGACTCACAAAGGAGAAAAAAACTTAGGAATCCTCACGATTCCTAAGGCGAATATACACCTGCGAGATCCGCTCGACTCATAGGGAGAAAATGCTTTTATGAGACCTTTACGGCTTATAAAATTGAAAAACCTTAAGTTATAGGGGTCTAAACCTGTCTCCTAAGCCAGCGCACCTAAACGGGCAATGGCAACTGATGAGTTTCTCCTGGCACTACGCGTAAGTGTTAGCGGTGCTGATGCCAACCCAAAACTCAAACCCTAAGTCTTCCTAAAGGAAAGTGATGAGTCGCTCCCGGCACTACATTTCAATGTTAGCGGTGCTGATGCTGACCCAAAATCCAAATCCCCTAAATTTTCCCATCCCTACGGCCGGTCCCCAAATTGACTACCATATACAATCCATGGGCATAAACAAGCTAAATCACACCCGTGCCTCACCGCAATCACCAGCCCTGCGACCAATCTCTGCCCTTGGAAGTATGCTCCATTTTAGGAAGACTCACTCACATGTCCTTGTTAGTGTATATGCCCTAGGGGCCATTATTGTATCATACTAGTTTGTATATTACTTAATGGAAGCTTGGGATATTCACATGTATATAACAGTCTTGCTAAACATGGTAGTATGCTACTTGGTTTTTTCTATCTTAATATGTGAGTATACGTATTGATAGAGCTCTTAGGATCTTGCTTGACTACCAGCGTTGTGATGGCAGTCACACTAGTGGGGGCTGGGTAGTCTACAAGCACATCCTTATTCAGGTCCCTAGTCGTTGGATTATCGAGACAGGGCATCGATACTCCGGAGTAGACTAGTGTGTACGCTTCTCATCCCAGTTGGGAAGATGGTCTGTCCCACAACCGTCAGTACGTCGTACTGGAGATAGTATGCAGGTGCTCGTTAGGTTACGGGTACACCGGACAGGACTCATAGGGAACTGTTGGTTGGTTTTATACCAGTCGTCAGTGAACAGTTCTCAGGTGACATGAATACAGCATAGTCCGCAGACTTGACACTGCTACTTTGCCTCGAGTGTGTCCCACTGTTCTTAGATTGCTACCCTACCACGGCTCAAAGGAGTCGTGCAAACAGGTAGCAGTTGGGTGCAGTCCCGAGCACTTGGAGGCAGTGGCGGTTAGACAGGATTCATCTCTCCCGGTATTGGGGGTTGATATCGCGCTGTGTCAGAGAGCCATTACGCAAAGTCCCTGGCCAGGGCAAGCGAGATTTACTGGTAGGTTCCAGTAGTTTCTCAGGGTGTAATGGGCTTCGCTCCGACACGACTTATACCGCTATTAGGGGACTGACGCTTGCTGCCCCCCTAGACCCGATATGCGATAGTCTTAGACGAACGGACCGGACTGTACGGAGATTGTCACATCAGACTCAGTAGGAGTTCGGATGGGTTTCCTCATCGGCCTTCTTATCGACATCTACCTGGGAACCGTTACGTACAGCTAGTGCCGCTTGCGGTCTGTGGTTAAACCCACTGCCAGCGTAGTAGTCGAGTCTCTAGAGTCCCACACAGAGAGTTTCCCTACTCCAGGCGAAACGATATAGAGGTCGTATGGTTTTACGACAAGGGTTCGGACGCATACGTGTGTTTACACACGTACGACTTTCGGGCAGTTTTTACCAGTCGGCTTTGGTTTAAGCCAGTTACTGGTATCCGGTTATTGGATTTATACAGTATAAAGTTTTTCCGTATTTTTTGCGGAAAGGAGGGGCGTTCTCGTAATTGCGCGAGAAGCTTCTAGAAAGTGGTGACTAAGGAGGTTTAGGTGGCATATACATTGAATGAGATTAGTGAGTCATATGGATGATTCATCCATGTCATTAATGCTTCATAATTGCTTAATGACTCATGGAGATGAATCACCATAAGATATTTATCAAGCATGGTTGTAAATCATTTTATTTTCTTTTCTTGATAAAAAGAAATGCTTGATATATATTATCATAACTCATTATTCTCACTTCATTATTATGTTCATCTTCTCTCTCCTCAAGCTCTCCCTCTTCAAACCCTAATCCTCCCCTCTCATGTGTTGAGTACAAGGATTAGTTAGACTAATTAAACCATAACCCTCACTCTATATCACCTAGCTTCTTTGATTAGCACTTAAAGAAAGTTAGTTGCCTCAAGTTTAGAGGCTAAGCTTGGAGTAAAGCTCTCGGGTGGATCGTCTACTACTTTGAGAAGGCCGAGGAGGAGGTGGAGTTCGTAAAGACGAAGGACACGGTTCTTTAGGTATAATCCCTTTACATAGTAGTTGTTAACTTCTATGTTTGATGTTAGTTATTGTTTAGCTTCGATTCATGCGGTTAGTCGATGTTTAAGCAAAGAAAAAAGATCGTTTTTCATATTTCCGCCTCCCCGCAAGTCGCGGGGTGTTGTACATCGACTTACAGTGGTATCAGAGCCTCGCTAAACAATAAATAACTTACTTGCAAATTTGTATGAATTTCGAACGGAAAAAACGAAATCGGAAAAGCCCGAAATCACAAGTTTCTGTCGATTTTTAAATGAAGTCCAAAAATTTTTCAGGGAGGTTCAGGAAGCTTGAAAAGACAGTAGAAGAACACCCAAGAAAATTGGGCCCCTAAATCGCCTAAAGCGCCACGGAACCGCGGCGGATCCCACCGATCCTCCGCGATTCCGCCGCCGAGTTGGCGATTCAAGAACCCAATTTTCCTATGTTGCTTCTCTGTGATATTTGGTATTTTCTGGAATATTTTATTTTTGCTCAGGTTTCAGATTTACAGAGAAGTATTGGAGAAAAATTAAAAGTGTTTAATCGATCGAAATTATACAGTATTTGCTTGTTGGATTATATCTGTGTTTGTATAATGTGTTCGTAAAGCTCCCCTAACTGCTAGTATGTCGGTTGGTAGGGGGTTGCACATTTCTGTAATGGTTTTTACTGTTTGTTGATATGAACTGTGTTGGACTGTTGTGATGTATAGCCGGGGTTATGTGATGGGTTATTATTTAATTCATTTGATATAAATGTAATTTGTTGTAATATTATTTTGCAGGGCACATCCAGGTTGCGGTTGTAGCCACCGTTGTATTATTTCATTTTACTGTTTTTGCTCCTAGGACAGACCCAAGGTGGGGTGCATAAACTACCGGACGGGTAGTTTGCCGTACCCGTTGGGGTCTTGGGTGGGGTAATGGCTATTCATCACAACTGTGTAATCCGTCTTTTGTTGCAGGCTCAAAACAAACACGGATTGCTTGCAAATCCAATAAAGTTCATCTGTGATCTGGATTGCCTATTATTACGTCTGACGAATGTACAATATCTATATATAATAGCTATTTAGACGTCACTTATGTTTTACACCCGCGCTAGCCCAGCCCCCGCTCTGTCGTTAGTTAAGTAACCTAACGGGTGATGACGGGACCCCGTGGCGAATGCGGATGGCATAAGAGGACGTTGTATTTTCGTTGTTTTCTGCAATGATAGGTTAATGATGGGACGCATTATTTATAATGCAAAGAAAATAAACCAAAAAGTTTAATCGTTGGAACAATTTAAAAGAAACCACTCGGTTAATTTTAAAAACAGATATTTTTAAATGCGGAGCTTTAACCACTCCTTTTAAAAGCTATCAGGTTCCTTCGGTTATATCAAGTTCACTACGTTCACGGTTTCGCCAAAACCATTCGTAGCCCTCCGTCATTTCATCTGGGTATTCAGTAGTATTCAAGCTATGTATTTTGACCTAACGCCAAGGTATAGTGTTTGGTAGCTACTGGGTATTCATTTGTTGCATAGATAGATGAGTTAGTTTGGGACAGTCGTATTATCATTTTGGCCGAACGTCAAGGATATATACGGATGGGTTCAAATTGACAAGATAATGATGGGTAGAACTTGACATGTGACTTATGACATTTTGACCTAACGCCAAGGTCATAAGAGCATGGGGCAGAAAAATATATATCGGGAATTTCTAAAGAAACTGAAATTTGCAAAGAGTTGCATACCATTTGGAGTTTGATGAATGTTGGTAGGATTCCTTCAACATTATCATACAATGATATTTGGATCCCGATCCTACTGTGAGTATATGCTACTTATCAGGAGATTCGTCACTGAACGATCAATGCTATAAACCAAGTAGGTGTCAAGAAAGGTGTCAGCGGGGTTACGCCCCCAGAGAAAAGAGGTTATTTAATTAAGGAACTTCGCGAAAGCGTTGGAAAACCTCCCTCGAAGTATCGACACTAGCCTGGCTGAACGGTTAAGCAAGAATTGTACAGTGAGAATAGTCCTGGCTAATTCTTCTTTTATGGTTTGAGGAAGGATTCGAGAAACAGTGGGAGCCATCCAGTTTAGATAAACTAAAAACCACTCTAAACTTGCAAGAGCATCATGCTAAAGTGTTTTCTTCTCTCTCTCCTAATTGCAGCGACCCTGAAAATGACTGGACTTAAGTTACTTTTAGAGAAAAATATACTGACAGGGCTAAACTATAAAGATTGGCTGCGGAATGTCAAAATGGCTTTGACCTATGACAAATTGGGGTACGTCATCACCGCTACGGTACCTGCTGTCCCTGGTCCCAAATCCAGCAATGCGGATAAGGAAATCCGCAAAACCTGGGATTTAGATTGCGCGAAAGCCAAGTGCATCGTGCTTTCCTCGATGAACAATGAACATCAGAGGAGGCACGAGGATATGGACCTAGATGGCATATTTCTCCATACAAAGGAACTTTATGGAGAGCAATCTCGTATAGCAAGATACGAGACCTCTAAGAACTTGTTTCGAGCGAAGTTGGCTGTCGGGTCATCGATAGGAGAACATGTCCTAAAGATGATCGGCTATATTGAAGAGCTCGCAGACCTTGGGACGACTTTAGATAATGAGCTCTATACAGACCTTATTCTCCAGTCCCTTCCTCACACCTACGCCCAGTTTATCCTGAACTTCAACATTCAAAGAAAAGAAGTTGAACTTCCGGAACTCCTGAACATGTTAAGGAGTGCAGTGGGCACCTTGCAGAAGACAAGGAAAACACCCGCTATGTTTGTTAGCGGTACATCTTCTTCCGGGTCCAAGGCAAGGGCCAAAGGAAGGAAGAAGAAGGCCGCCACCAAACCTAGAGGAGGTGTTAGTAAGGTGGGAGGGAAGGGAAAGAAAAAGTTTGCGGTACCGGTAGTTAGCCAGGATGAGTGCTTCCATTGTCACAGGAAAGGGCACTGGAAAAAGGATTGCAAGGCGTGGAACGCCAAGAACCAGGAACTGAAGCAAGCTGTGGCTTCGACTTCAGGTGTGTTTGTAATTGAGAATTGTCTGTCGATCAACTCTACTTCCTGGGTATTGGATACCGGATCAGGATCTTATATTTGCAATTCATTGCAGGCACTGAGAAACCGTAGAGTGCTGAAGGAAGGTGATATGACCCTAAAGGTTGCTAACGAAGCTAGCGTGGGAGCTGCGTCCGTCGGGGATTATCACCTAGGATTGACAAGTGGACACATTTTGGTTTTACATAACTGTTTTTTTGTACCAAGCTTAACGTGTAATATCATATCAGTTTCCTTGTTATCAAATAAAGGTTATGATTTCACGTTTGTAAGAGATGTTGTTAACATCCACCTTAATCATGGTTTGATTGGGTCCGGTACACTAAATAACGGTATATATGTTTTAAACCAACTCCAAATTTTCAATGTCCAGAACACACTTAAAAGAAAGTCTCCAGATTTAAATAAAGCTTTCTTATGGCATAGTAGACTGGGTCACATCAATGAGAGAAGGTTGACTAAGTTGCATAGAGAAGGATATTTGGACTTGTTCGAATATCAAACTTATGACACTTGTCAATCTTGTCTCAAAGGAAAGATGACAAAGACTCCATTTACTGGACATGGAGTAAGAGCGAGCGAGCTCTTAGGACTCATACATAGCGATGTATGTGGTCCATTGTCTACACATGCAAGAGGTGGTTTTTCCTATTTCATTACTTTCACGGATGATTACTCAAGATACGGATTCATTTATCTGATGAAACATAAATCCGAGGCTTTTGAGAAATTCCGAGAGTATAAGAATGAAGTAGAAAACCAAACCGGCAAAAGTATCAAGACACTTAGATCTGATCGAGGTGGTGAATACTTGAGTGCCGAGTTCCTAGGTTACCTAAAAGAGAAAGGAATTCTCTCTCAGCTTACTCCTCCATACACTCCACAGCATAACGGTGTATCGGAGAGACAGAATCGAACCCTATTGGATATGGTACGATCCATGATGAGTAATGCTGAGTTACCGCGATCTTTCTGGGGTTATGCGCTAGAATCAGCGGCATATCTTTTGAACATGGTTCCTACCAAGACTGTGCCTACCACTCCATATCAGATGTGGAGCGGGAAGAAACCCCATCTACAGTATATTAAGATTTGGGGATGTCCAGCTTTTGTTAAAAAGCAACATGTGGACAAGCTCGAGGCACGATCAGTAAAGTGTCAATTTGTGGGATATCCAAAGAATTCCAGGGGATATCTATTCTATTACGCAGAGGAACAAAAGGTATTTGTTTCTCGTAATGCCCATTTTCTAGAACATCAGTTTTTAGAAAAGGAATCAAGTGGGAGCGAAATAGAACTGGAAGAAATTCCAGAACCACAAACTAATACTGAAAGTTTGGTAGAACCGGTAGTTCAAGAAGAACAGGACATTCCCGCACCCCTCCGCAGGAGTAGTAGGCCGTCTCATCTGCCTGAGAGATACTACGGTTTTCTCATAGATGGGGATAGAGAGGATTGCATCATAGATGATGATGAACCTACTGACTTCCAGCAGGCCATCCAGAGCGGCGACTCGGTACGATGGCTAGATGCAATGCGGACCGAAATAGAGTCCATGTACACCAACAAAGTATGGACTTTGGACTTTGCTCCAGATGGGGTAAAACCTATAGGATGCAAATGGATCTTCAAGAAAAAGATTGGTGTAGATGGACAGGTGGAAACCTATAAGGCTAGACTTGTTGCAAAGGGTATTCGTCAAAGACCTGGTTTGGACTATGACGAAACTTTTTCTCCAGTGGCTATGCTCAAATCCATTCGGGTCCTTCTTGCTATTGCTGCCTTCCATGATTATGAAATCTGGAAGATGGACGTAAAGACGGCTTTTCTAAATGGAAATTTAGAAGAGTGCGTCTATATGGATCAGCCAGAGGGTTTCAATCAGAGTGGGAGCAGCGGGAAAGTATGCAAGCTGCTTAAGTCCATTTATGGACTAAAGCAGGCATCACGGAGTTGGAACATCTGTTTTGATGAGACAGTCAAAGAATATGACTTTATCAAAAATCCAGATGAACCATGCATATATAGTAAAGTTGTAGCCAGAAGTGTCGTATTCCTCGTCTTGTACGTGGATGCCATTCTATTAATAGGAAATGACATTCCTATGCTACAATCTGTCAAAGGATTCTTGTCACACAGGTTCTCCATGAAAGACCTGGGTGATGCCTCTTACATTCTGGGGATCCGGATCTATCGTGATAGATCCAAGAGGATGTTGGGACTTTCGCAGTCCAGGTATATCGACACTGTACTGAAAAGATTCAGTATGGAAGATTCTAAGCGCGGTAATCTACCGGCTTGTCACGGAATCACCCTCTCCAAAGAGATGTCTCCCAAGACTGATTTGGAAAGGGAACGCATGTCTATTATACCCTACGCTTCTGCGGTAGGCTTTATAATGTATGCGATGTTGTGCACCAGACCAGATGTAGCTTACGCACTGAGCGTGGTAAGCCGGTATCAGTCAGACCCGGGGGAGAAGCACTGGATAGCAGTAAAGAACATTCTCAAGTACCTGAGAAGGACCAAGGAGATGTTCTTGGTTTACGGCGGAAAAGACCTCAGGTTGGAGGCCTTCGCTGATTCCGGCTTCCAGAGTGATAAGGACGATTCCAAGTCCATGTCGGGTTATGTCTTTATCCTCAATGGAGGGGCGGTGTGCTGGAAGAGCTCCAAGCAGGACACCGTTGCTGACTCGACGATGGAAGCGGAGTATATAGCTGCTTGCGATGCCGCAAAAGAAGCAGTCTGGATGAAGAAGTTCCTAACAGAACTTCAGGTGGTTCCTACCATAGTTGATCCAATACCTCTGTATTGCGACAACAACGGAGCTATAGCTTTAGCAAAGGAACCAATGTCCCATCAGAAGTCCAGACACATCTTAAGGCCGTATCACCTGATCAGGAAGATCATTGATCGTCAGGAGATCGAGGTTCGGAGAGTTGCTTCTGAAGAGAATATTGCTGATCCATTCACAAAGGCCCTACCTCAGATTCAGTTCGAGAGGCTACTCGAGATCATCGGTCTTCGATATGCCAGTACATGGCCCTAGTGCAAGTGGGAGATTGTTAGTGTATATGCCCTAGGGGCCATTATTGTATCATACTAGTTTGTATATTACTTAATGGAAGCTTGGAATATTCACATGTATATAACAGTCTTGCTAAATATGGTAGTACGCTACTTGGTTTTTTCTATCTTAATATGTGAGTATACGTATTGATAGAGCTCTTAGGATCTTACTTGACTACCAGCGTTGTGATGACAGTCACACTAGTGGGGGCTGGGTAGTCTACAAGCACATCCTTATTCAGGTCCCTAGTCGTTGGATTATTGAGACAGGGCATCGATACTCCGGAGTAGACTTGTGTGTACGCTTCTCATCCCAGTTGGGGAGATGGTCTGTCCCACAGCCGTCAGTACGTCGTACTGGAGATAGTATGCAGGTGCTCGTTAGGTTACGGGTACACCGGACAGGACTCACAGGGAACTGTTGGTTGGTTTTATACCAGTCGTCAGTGAACAGTTCCCAGGTGACATGAGTACAGCATAGTCCGCAGACTTGACACTGCTACTTCGCCTCGAGTGTGTCCCACTGTTCTTAGATTGCTACCCTACCACGGCTCAAAGGAGTCGTGCAAACAGGTAGCAGTTGGGTGCAGTCCCGAGCACTTGGAGGCAGTGGCGGTTAGACAGGATTCGTCTCTCCCGGTATTGGGGGTTGATATCGCGCTGTGTCAGAGAGCCATTACGCAAAGTCCCTGGCCAGGGCAAGCGAGATTTACTGGTAGGTTCCAGTAGTTTCTCAGGGTGTAATGGGCTTCGCTCCGACACGACTTATACCGCTATTAGGGGACTGACGCTTGCCGCCCTCCTAGGGCCGATATGCGATAGTCTTAGACGAATGGACCGGACTGTACGGAGATTGTCACATCAGACTCAGTAGGAGTTCGGATGGGTTTCCTCATGGGCCTTCTTATCGACATCTACCCGGGGACCGTTACGTACAGCTAGTGCCGCTTGCGGTCTGTGGTTAAACCCACTGCCAGCGTAGTAGTCGAGTCTCTAGAGTCCCACACAGAAAGTTTCCCTACTCCAGGCGAAACGATATAGAGGTCGTATGGTTTTACGACAAGGGTTCGGACGCATACGTGTGTTTACACACGTACGACTTTCGAACAGTTTTTACCAGTCGGCTTTGGTTTAAGCCAGTTACTGGTATCCGGTTATTGGATTTATTCAGTCTAAAGTTTTTCCGTATTTTTGCGGAAAGGAGGGGCGTTATCATAATTGCGCGAGAAGCTTCTAGAAGGTGGTGACTAAGGAGGTTTAGGTGGCATATACATTGAATGAGATTAGTGAGTCATATGGATGATTCATCCATGTCATTAATGCTTCATAATTGCTTAATGACTCATGGAGATGAATCACCACAAGATATTTATCAAGCATGGTTGTAAATCATTTTATTTTATTTTCTTGATAAAAAGAAATGCTTGATATATATTATCATAACTCATTATTCTCACTTCATTATTATGTTCATCTTCTCTCTCCTCAAGCTCTCCCTCTTCAAACCCTAATCCTCCCCTCTCATGTGTTGAGTACAAGGATTAGTTAGACTAATTAAACCATAACCCTCACTCTATATCACCTAGCTTCTTTGATTAGCACTTAAAGAAAGTTAGTTGCCTCAATTTTAGAGGCTAAGCTTGGAGTAAAGCTCTCGGGTGGATCGTCTACTACTTCGAGAAGGCCGAGGAGGAGGTGGAGTTCGTAAAGACGAAGGACACGGTTCTTTAGGTATAATCCCTTTACATAGTAGTTGTTAACTTCTATGTTTGATGTTAGTTATTGTTTAGCTTCGATTCATGCGGTTAGTCGATGTTTAAGCAAAGAACAAGATCGTTTTTCATATTTCCGCCTCCCCGCAAGTCGTGGGGTGTTGTACATCGACTTACAGTCCTCACGATACACTAGGAGAATAGAGCTTATGAGATCCTCTCGACTCGTTAGAAAACACACTTTGGGGTCCTCACAACTCCTAAGGAGAAATTACACCTACGAGATAATCTCAAATCGTAGGGAGAAAATGCTTTTATGAGACCTTTACGGCTCATAAAATTGAAAAACCTTAGAAGACAACGACCTAAACCCGTTTCAGAAGCTATCTCTATCCAACGGGTGATGGAAAAAGGCAATTCTCTCATGTGTAGCGATGCTGATGCCAAAGCAAAACAAAATACCCCAAATCCTCTCATGGAAAATGATGATTTGCTCCTGTCCCCTGTGCGCCAGTGTTAGCAACGCTGATGCTGGACCCAACACCAAAATTCCAAGCTTTCAATCCAAGGGACCCCTAAGTCGTTAAACTGGGAACAGATGATCCTTAAGTCATTAAACTGGGAGCAAATGGCCCCTAAGTCAATAAACTGGGAATGAAGAAAATCCCCTCATGGCAAATGATGATTCGCTCCTAGTACCATATTCCAGTGTAGCGATACTGATGCTAAACAAAAATCCAAATCCCAAATTCCAAATCCTACACTACAATGCTTCATATTCAAAAGTCCTGCAAAACAAGGCAGGAATCAGACAAATCGAACTAAAGTCCCACCTGGAAGTGTTTCCAAGCTCATACGTCCCGTCAGATAGATTGGGACCTCCCAAAACAAAATAAATCAACTAATTCCAACAACGACCTCTATGTCAAATAGTAACACTCGGTCTCAGGGAAACGTTAAATAGTGACACTCCATGCCGGGGAAACGTCAACCAGCGACACTCCGTTATTCCCATAATAATTAAACATAATAATAAGAGCTAAGCACTGTTAAATCCAATGAGGCAACGCCTCACATGTTCCCCACGAGAGCGCCGGCTCCAGTCATATAGGATTAAATCCTATAGTGGCGCCGCACGTGAAGTTCACGTGAGCGCCAATATGCAAAGCACAGGAGCGTCTGTTATATATAAGAATATAATCTTAAGTGGCGTCCGCGAGCATAACACATGAGCGCCAGAGCCTAAATTAAGAGCATGCAGAATTAAATTCTTCATAGTAATTATTTCACTAAAACCAGGGATATTCTCTGTTAAACAGAGCCGTTGGATCAAAAATCCATTGGTGGTGATAAATCATCAAATGATAGAATTAAATCCTATTAGGAGAAAATATCTTCTTAATCTTTCTAAGTGAGAAAGATACTCTCGATTGGATCAAAAATCCAATGATGGAATTAAATTCTATTTTGGGAATATATTTCCCCTATCTTTCTAAATAAGAAAAATATGCTTTGTTAAACAGAGCACCCTTGGATAAAAAATCTAATAGTGATTAAAAATCACCGTTTGACAAAATAAAATTCTGTATATGGGAAAATATTTTCCCAATATTGTTAAAAACAAGAAAACATATTCTGTAAAAAAGAAATCACTGGATCAAAAATCCAACGGTAGATAAAATTCCCCAAATAATCTTTGAGACCAATAAAATCAATTGGAATCTCTCAATGAATGATTTTCTCAAAACTGATCAAAAATTTGCCTTGCCTATATAAAGGACCTGAGACTTCAAGTCTCACACACATAGAAAGAGAGGCAAAAAAAGGAGGAACCCACCCATAAACTTCTGCAAACAAAAAGATAGAAGTTGCAATTGAGAATTGTCTTTCTCATTCAAAGAAGATCTTCCTCTTTTCAAACCCTGGGTAAAGAAAAGAAGAGATTAAAAGTATCTCCTTTGCCTAGTGCAAGAAAACACAAGGGTTTAACCCTTCATATAAGAACTTAGTTCTTTCTCTGGATCTGAGATCCGTAAGACAAATCTCCCACAAGTTGAGAATTGAATTATCATCGGGAAGATTTTGTCCTTCAGACTCAAAATCTAGGGGAAAGAACTTTAATACCTATGAAAACAAGGTTTAACCCTAAAAAGAAACTAAGTTCTTATAAAAGAAAAAACATAAGAACTTAGTTCTTAAAGAAAACTTGATCCCGGATCTTCAAAACAAAGATCTTGGTGATTATTAATGATCAAAATGCCATTAATAGATATTCAATCTCTAAAAAGAAAGGAACTCAGCGCCACACGAGAAAAACAAGTGAGTGCCCAAATGATTCCCAAACCAAAGGACTTAGCACCTTACGTGCTTTTCACGTGGACACCCCAAACAAAGGACTCAGCGCCTCATGTGCTTCCTATGTGGGTGCTCAAAACAGATGGCCAGCACCTAACGTAAAAGACACGTGAGCGCTGAGTAAAAGTGCTCAGCACTTCATATTCAGCCAAAAAGACTGAGTGCTTAGCACCAATTGGGCAACGCCCACATCTACCGCCGCGCGTACTCCTCACGTGAGCACTATACTAAGTGCTTAGCACTTCATATTCAGTCAAAAATGACTAGAGTGCTTATTACTGGTTGGCCACCGCCCAAATATCAGCGCCTCACGTGATACACACGTGAGCGTCATACAAAAGTGCTCAGCACTATAACTATATTCAGTCAAAATGACTAAAGTGCTTAGCACTGATTAGACAGCGCCCATGACTGGATGCTTCACATGATACACTTGTGAGCGCCAGAGCTCTAAACAAGTGCTTAGAACTTCTATATAAAAGGAAAACGGCTAGGCAAACAGAAACCAAACAAGTGCTTAGCGCTTTTGAATAAAAGAGAGAGAAAAAAGACTGAGCAGACCAAGCCCCAAATTGGCTAAGTCCCTCTGAAAGTTTCTTACAACTGAGCCCAAATGCTCTGTTGTTGGATCTTAAATAAAAAATGATCCTTAAAATGTTGCTAAGTTAATCTTAGTCTCAAATAGGACTAACGTATCCTTAGTTAAAATAAATTGAGCCCAAATGCTCATATGTTTAAGCTGATCTCAATCTCAAACTAGATTAACAGTCATTAAACAAAACAAAATATTTTTGAACTAAAGGAATATATAACCTAAGTTCAAAACCCAAACCCCAAATCTCAAATATACGGATTTGGACTGATCCGCACCCTATGGGCGACGACATAAACTAGTCTCCGTATACAAACCAAGGGCAACCAAAATAAACAAATACGACACGACACGAAATGAACTGCTGGAGAAGGAGAAAGTGGTTATCGCAACGCGATAACATAATTAACTGCAGGGGTTTGTGTTTGCAGGGAAGAGCGTCCCCACAATCAAAATGTTGGAGTTAGTGCCCTCAGAGTCAATTATTGGATCACAGGTACGTGATTGCAATGATTGATAGAGGACCTATCCCGATAGGACAGTCTTACTCAAGATGATAGTATGCTATCTGGTTTATCTTTATCATCGTGTACTGCTTTAGGTGACTTTACTGATCACTATTGCACGTTGATAGAGCCCCTAGGATTCTTGCTTGACTACCAGCAGTATGAGGGTGATCATATACGTGGGAGTTTGGGTCTATAAGCACATCTTTAAAAGGTCCCTAGTCGTGGGAGTTTCGAGATAGGGTATCGATACTCCAAAGTAGACTAGTGTATACAGTCGAGACCCCGACGAGGGGCGGTCGCCGGTCTCACAAGCCACTGGTGTCAGTTGGTTCACCTAAGATGTATACAGGTGCTCATTGGGTTATAAGTACACCGGACAGGACTCACCGGGAACCTGCTAGTTGGGATTATACCAGACGTCAGATAGCAGTTCCCTGGTGACATGTGTACAGGTTAGTTCATCGACCTGAGATCGTCATTTGTCTCGTATGAGTTCCCACTGTGCTTTGATTACTACCCTACCACACTCAAAGGAGACGTGCAAACAGGTTTTAGTTGGGTACAGTCCCGAGCCAAATGGAGGCAGTGAGCGGATCTGCAGAGGTTCGTCTCTCCCGGTATTGGGGGTGAGGTCACGCTGTGTCTAGGAGAGCCATTACACAAAGCCCTCGGCCGAGGCAGGAGATTTACTGGTAGGCATTCCAGTAGTATCTCAGGGTGTTCTGGACTACACTCCGACACGACTTGTACCGCTTTTGGGGGTCTGACTTTTACCAACCCCCTAGGCCCGCCATGCGATGATCATAGACGAACGGACCGGACTGTACGGATATTGTCACTGACAGGCTCAGTAGGGTGTCAGAATGAGTTCGCTCATCGACGTCCCTTTTGGTCAATACCTGGTAGCCCGTTACATATAGGCTAATACCTCTGACGTGCTAGTGGTTAAATCCACAACCAAAGTATTGACGAGTCTTTAGTGTCCCCCACAGACCAGTTTCTCAAGTTTCGGGAGAAACGCTGTAGAGGCCGTATGGAGATATGGAAGGGTTCGATCAGATACGCGCGGTATTGCACGGATCGTGATCGGACAGATTTTACTAGCGGGTTTTGGTTTAAGCCGGATCCTAGTATTGTACAGTGTAGATTTTGTCTCTTTGCATTTGTATTCAGTGGGAATACGAATGCGTGTATGTATATACAGTCGCGGGGTTTTCCTGTAATTCATTACGGGATCAGTTTTCTGAAGTTTCCAGTTTGCATTCCGTTTCGGCCGGTTTTCCTTTGTTCCTTCATGTCCGGACTTTTTCGATGGAGGGGGGTTATTTGCAAGTAAGCAAATAAGTTTTTTGGAGGGGTTTTCTTGCAATTGTGGCTTCATGATGGTTACTAGCATCATGAGATTCTTTATCCATCTCTTCACTTGCATTTATTGGATAGGATTGAGTTGGATTTGTTTTTGACCTTGGTGTGACCATTATTTTCTCCACTTGCTTTTGATTCCTTTTTAATCCCTCATCCATTGAATAGGGGCCGGCCACTACAAGAGAGTGAGGATGAGAGAGTTCATTTTTTTTCATGAGGGAAAATCTATCATCTCATTCCTTGCTAGAAAAAATGAAAGCACCATTTTTTCTCCAAAGTTCTTTATCTTCATTCCTCCATCACCATGGCAACTACATAAACCCCAAATGAGACAACCATTCTACACTAGCCTAGAGCACTTCTTGGGCACGTCGACTCGCCAGTTTCGTGCCCGAGTTGCCTCGGTCTAGAGGTGGGAGCCCGTAAAAGAACCCGGCGATGTGGTGCCCGTCCCGACGAGGAGGTGACGACCGGAGATTCCGCGAGGAGATCGGAGTGGAGGCGAAGACCGAAGGACACGGATCGCTTGGTATAGCTTCTCTACTCCTTTTCTAGTTTGCTAGGGTTAGGTTAATGGCCCGATCCGGGTTTTCTAGTGCGAGGTGGTGCCGGTTTCTATAGTTTTAGAAAAGTTTTTCGTTTCCGCATTCCGGCGTGGGATTGACGGCCGGGGCGCCGCCGTGCACTTACATTGGTATCAGAGCCACGCCATTAACCTAGTCTAGCTTGCTCTAGTATGTTTATAACTCGATCGAACAAAATCCCAAAAACCGTATTTTCTGGTGCACAAGTTTATGTCGAAATTTGTTTTGGCTCTAAAAATTTTTCAGGTGTTGCAGAAATGTGTGCAGGGTATTCTGAGAACCCTGAAGAAAATTGGTGCCCTGATGTTACTGTAGAGCCGCGGAACCACGGCCGTAACCCCACTTTGGCCGCGGTTCCGCCGTGCAACAGTGGCTTCACTGCACTAATTTTTTACAGTAGGTCTCTGGGTTGGAAATGGGGGTTTTGAGATATTCTGTTTGGGCCCAGATTTTCTTTGAGTGCTACAGTAGTGCTTAGGGCCCACTTCGGTAAATTTGATCGATCGAATATTTTAAACATGTTAGTTCACGGTATTTACATTATATCTGCGACCGTGAATGTCATTTGATCGGTAAATCCTGTCTAACTGCTATAGCCCTTTTAGACGGATTTGCGAACGTGACATTCACGTTGATGTTCTGTGTTGTGCTGTGATGTTGCGGATTGGTCATGGGGGATAGCCTGGATGCAATGTTAGTACAGTTTTGTTTTATATGTACATTTGATTTTGCGGGGCGAGCGTCCGACATGTGGACTGCCGTCACTGCCTGTTTGTATTATTCTTTTGGGGCATGACCGGGTCGAGGTCGATGTACCCGTTGTATGTATATTTTACTTTCTGTACTAGGATTACCCCAAGATGGGGTGCACGGGTAGCCGGGTTCTAGAAGGCAACGGGCCGCATCTCATGGCATTGAGACGAAAGGGGCTTCACTCTAGAATTGGCGGGCTATTCACCGCACTCGTAGGGGGTATAGGTTGACCCAGGAGGGGTGCCCAAGTTACCGGATTCCGTGAAGTGCTGGGTGGTCCATTCATATTGCTGAAGAGGGCTGCCTCGCTTCAGGTTTTGGCGGGTAACTTGCCGCACCCGTAGGGGTTTAGGATTTCATTGCGCAGGCTATCCACACGACCAGGGGAACGTCGGGTTTCAGTAGCGGCTCTATGAAACCCGGGGATCCCAGATATCTGTATTGTTCTATGATGCTGGTTACATTTCTGTGATGCTGCATTTTTTATCACGCCTTGAGCGAATATTATATATTGATATATATACTAGTAGATGTTGTATATGTTTTGCATCCGCGCTAGTCCAGTCCCCGCTCTGTCGTTAATTAAGTAACCTAACGGGTGATGACGGGATCCAGTGGCGAATGCGGATGGCATATACGTACATCATTATTTTCGTTCTATTGTGGTGTGATCAATTGATGGGACTGCATTGATTCGGATCAATGCAAGCTAAACAAACCTATTCTGATGTTGTTGGAATAATTTTCAAAAAGATGTTATTGCAAGGACGTTCATTTTTGTTTTGCACAGTGGTATTCAGTTGGAATATCCTGCTCCTCAGTCGACGAGGCAAGGGCCGAGATCCCTTCACCGGGAGTGACCCCTTGGACAGAAGTTTGCGTCAGGGCAATAACTTCACTATAGCCATTTACTTTTGCTTTGCATCGTGGTATTCAATTGGAATATCCTGCACCTCATTCTACGGGGAAAGAGCCGAGATCCCTTCACCGGGAGTGACCTCTTTAGCAATGGTTTTCGTCACTATATTTTTATAAAGCTATCCGGTTCTTTCAACGACATCAAGTTCATTACGTTAAAGGTTTTTTCCAGAAACCATTCGTAGCCCTCCGTCGTTTCATATGGATAGTCAATAGTATTCAAGCTGTGTTTGTTGGCCATAGTCAAGGCACAGTGTTTGGTAGCTATTGGGTGTTCATATGCAGCATAGATAGATGCGTTGGTTTGGGACAGTCGTATAACCTTGTTGGCCCTAGTCAAGGGCTTGTACGGGTGGGTTCAAATTAACCTGGACAATGACGGGTAGAACTTGACATGTGACTTATGATTTGTTGGCCTTAGTCAAGGTCATAAGAGCATGGGGCAAAAATCACATCGGGAGTTTCAAAAGAAACTGAAACTTGCCAGATATGCGCATACCTTTTGGAGTGTGATAACATGAGCGGATTCCGTCACGTTATCATGCGGTGATAGTTGGATCCTGATTCCCACTGATGAGTTGGTTTACTCCTTGGGTGATCCCGACTAATTCTTCTTTCAGGTTTGGGGAAGAATTTGACGGTACAGAGGGAGGTTTCCTGATTAGATAAAGTGATAACCATTCTAATCTAGGTTAGAGTGCACGCTGAGTGTTTTTTTCTCTCTCTCTTTGGCAGTGACCATTTGTTAGTGTATATGCCCTAGAGGCCATTACTGTATCATACTAGTTTGTATATTACTTGATGGAAGCTTGGGATATTCACAGTTGTATATACAATCTTGCTCGAAATGGTAGTATGCTACTTGGTTTGTCTTTGCTTTAATATGTGCATGTGTTTCTTTTAGCATATCCCTGATATACATATTAGTAGAGCCCTTAGGATCTTTGCTTGATTACCAGCGTTGTGATGGCGCTCACACTCGTGGGGGCTGGGTAATCCATAAGCACATCCTTATACAGGTCCCTAGTCGTTGGACTATCGAGGCAGGGCATCGATACTCCGGAGCAGACTAGCGTATGCGCTTCTCATGCCAGCGTGGGAGACGGCCTGTCCCACAGCCGTCAGTACGTCGTACTTAAGATAGTATGCGGGTGCTCGTTAGGTTACGAGTACATTGGACAGGACTCGTCGGGAACTGTTGGTTAGTATTATACCTATCGTCAGTTATCAGTTCCCAGGTGACATGAGTACAGCTTAGTCCGCTGACTTGACACTGTCACTTCGCCTCGAGTGTGTTCCCACTGCACTTTGATTACTACCCTACCACGGCTCAAACGAGTCATGCAAACAGGTAGTTTTTGGGTGCAGTCCCGAAGCACTTAGAGGCAGTGACGGTTAGACAGGATTCGTCTCTCCCGGTATTGGGGGTTGACATCGCGCTGTGTCCAGGAGAGCCATTACACGAGTAATCCCTGGCCAGGGCAAGCGAGATATACTGGTAGGTTTCCAGTATTATCTCAGGGTGTTCTGGGCTACACTCCGACACGACTTGTACCGCTATTAGGGGACTGACGTTCACCGCCCCCATAGGCCTGCCATGCGATGTATCAGACGAACAGACCGGACTGTACGGAGACTGTCACATACAGGCTCAGTAGGAGTTCAGATGGGGTTACCTCGTCAGTCTTCTTATCCGCATCTACCTGGGGACCGTTACGTACAGCTAGTGCCGCTTGCGGTCTATAGTTAAACCCACTGCCAGCGTAGTGTCGAGTCTTTAGAGTCCCACACAGAGAGCTATTCGCCTTTAGGCGAAATGAGTAGAGGTCGTATGGTTTTGCGATAGGGTTCATTCACATCCACGCACTTGTGCACGTTTGCTGTCCGAACAGCTTATACTAGAGGGCATTGGTTTAAGCCGGATCCTACTATATGATTTGGGATTGGTTTTATCTCATTGTATTCGTGTTCCTCGGATCACGAATACGGGTGCGTATGCACAGTTGCTTGAGACAGAGGGAGAGGACTTTGATTAGGGTTAATGACCATTGTCATTTTATTAACCCTAATGCTTATGTGTGTATTATGGTTAATTGATATTAGTTTAATATAATTGTGCATGGTTATGGTTGTTGACCATTTGACCTTCTTGACTTGTTGACCTAGGTTGACACTTTGACCATCATCATTTCATTTGGAAGATGCTCTTTGATCCTTGCAATTTGCATTAAAAATGAAATGATAATGATCATGTCTTGATTAAGTCATGACAATTATCTTACTAATTATCAATTTATAATAATTCACACATATATGTGAGAATGCTTCATATTTTCTCTTATTCTATCATATACTTTCTCTCTCTTGCTCTTCCTCTTCCTCAAGCTCTCCCCTCTCATGTGTTGAGAAACACTTGAGCTTGAGAAAAACCACTTCTTGATAATCTCTACTCTCATCTAGGGTTCTAGGATTAGCACTTCTAGCACCCTAGTTACTTCTAGCTTGGAGTTGAAGCCAAAGGTTGAAGCTTTCGGGTGGATCCTTCTTCGACGTGAGAAGATGACAAAGGTGATCCCTTTCTACTACTCCAAGGAGCAAGGAGAGAAGGACATAAAGCCCTAAGTATAACCATTCTACTCTTTAGCTAGTTTCTAGTTAGCTTTAGCAAGTTTTTGTTTAGCAAAGATCCGACTTTGTCTAGTCCATGTTGCCTAGAGTAGTAAAAATCCGATTTTTATTCCGTTTTCCGCCTCCCCGCAAGCACTGGGGTTGGGCAGCGTGGACTTACAGTAGTATCAGAGCCTAACTAAACGTAAACTAGCTAGGTAGTAAAGTGTATGGAAGTTCAATCGGAAAAATCGCAAAACCGAGTTTACAAAAACCCAAGTTTCTGTTAAAAATTTTTCTGTTCAAAATAAAATTAATCGTACGTCAAAAATCATCTCAGGGTTTTGTGAAGAAAGCAACCAAAAACGATCCAGTGAATCACTCAAAGCGCCGCGGTTCCACGGCAATAGCAAGCTATTGCCGCGCAACCGCGGCCGTTTTGACTCGGTTCTGGGTCGAGTTTGGTGCAGTGTTTTTCTGGCATGGTTTTGGGATTTTTAAGATGGTTTATTTGTGCCCAGGTTTTCCAGAAAAGAAATTTGTTTTTGGGGGCCTATAAATCCGTATTTTTGATCGAACTTCACTACACTTTGACTAAAGGGTTATATCTGTGATGTTTATATGTATTGAACGTCGACTAATCGCTATATGTCGATTAGTGGGGGTTATACATATCTGTGATCTATTTTTGATGATGGTATGTGTATATGAATGCGTTGGATTGTCGCGGGTGAATAGCCGGGGTGGATGTAAGATGAGTGTTTCTTTTTCTTTCATTCATTGTAATATGTAAATTGATGTATTATTATTTGTATGGCCACACAACCGGGTCGGGGTTGTAGCCGTCATTGTATAATTCTTTTTACCGTTTTTGCTCCTAGGATAGACCCATGGAGGGGGTGCACAAACTACCGGGTATCTCGAAGTGCCGAGTAGCCTACTCACGGTGTTGAGGGAGGTTGCTTCGCTTCGGATACTTGGCGGGTAGTTTGCCGCACCCGTAGGGGTCTTGGGTGGGGTATTTGGCTATTCACCGCGACCGTGTAATCCGCTTTTCGTTGCAGACTCGAACGGATTGCGGATTCCTAGTATATCCAATGTATTCATCTGTGATCTGTAATGTCTATCATTGCTATATATTTATGTACTATAACTATTTAGGCGTTGCTTATGTTTTACAGCCGCGCTAGCCTAGCCCCCGCTTTGTCGTTAGTTAAGTAACCTAACAGATGATGACGGGGCCCCGTGGCGAATGCGAATGGCATAAGCGTACGTCATATTTTGGTTGTTTTCTGCAATGGTAGGATTAAATGATGGGACGCATTAAAAGAACTAATGCAAGAAAATAAACCAAGTAAAAGTCGATTGGAACACTTTGAAAACCACTCGGTTCTTTTCTAAACTAAACTTTTAAACACGGAGCTTGAACCACTCCTTTTAAAAGCTATCTCGTTCCATCGATCATATCAAGTTCACTACGTTCACGGTTTCGCCAAAACCATTCGTAGCCCTCCGTCATTCCATATGAATGGTCAAAAGTATTCAAGCTATGTATTTTGGCCAAAGTCAAGGCATAGTGATTGGTAGCTATTGGGAATTCATGTGCAGCATAGATAGATGCGTTAGTTTGGGACAGTCGTGCTGCCATTTTGGCCAAAGTCAAGGGTAGGTACGGGTGGGTCCAAATTAACCAGGAGAATGACGGGTAGAACATGACATGTGACTTATGATATTTTGGCCAAAGTCAAGGTCATAAGAGCATGGGGCAAAAATCCACATCGGGAGTTTCAGAAGTACTGAAACTTGCTAGCGCTGCATACCATTTGGAGTGTGATGATTCTGGTAGGATTCCTTCGGTTTTATCACGCGATGATATTTGGATCCAGATCCTACTGTGAGTATATGCTACTCCTCGGGAAAACTCTCACTTAACGATCAATGCTATAATCCTAGTAGGTGTCTAGAAAGGTGTTAGCGGGGCTACGCCCACAGGGAAAAGAGGTTACTTAATTAAGGAACTTCGCGAAAGCGTTGGAAAAAATCCCTCGAAGTACCGACACTGGCCTGGCTGAACGGTTAAGCAAGTATTGTACGGTGAGATTGATCCCGACTAATCCTTTCTTTACGGTTTGAGAAGGGATTCGAGAGACAGTGGGAGCCATCCTGTTTAGACAAACTAAAAACCACTCTAAACTTGCAAGTGCATCATGCTAAAGTGTTTCTTTTCTCTCTCCTAATTGCAGCGACCATTCAACATGACCGGACTTAAGTTATTACTAGATAAAAACATACTGACATGGCCAAACTACAAAGATTGGCTCAGGAATGTCAAGATGGCAATTACTTACGACAAGCTGGGGTATCTCCTTACCACCAAAGCTCCCCCTGTCCCAGGTCCCAAAACCAGTGTCGTAGATAGGGAAATCTATAAGACCTGGGAAATAGATTGCGCGAAGGCCAAATGCCTCGTACTTGCCTCGATGGACAACGAACATCAGAGGAGGCACGAGAATATGGACCTAGAGTCCATATTTCTTCATACAAAAGGACTGTATGGAGAGCAGTCTCGTATTGCCAGATACGAAGTGTCGAAGAAGTTGTTTTCGGCAAGGTTGGCCGTCGGATCATCGGTAGCAGAACACGTGCTTAAGATGATTGGCTACATAGAGGAGCTCGCGGAACTTAAGACCACGTTGGAGAATGAGCTCTATACGGACTTGATTCTCCAGTCCCTTCCTTCCACTTACGCCCAGTTCATCTTGAACTTCAACTTACAGGAAAAGGAAGTTGAACTTTCAGATCTCCTCAACATGCTGAGGAGTGCAGAGGGCACCATACAGAAAGGTAGGGAGACATCCACTTTGTTTGTAGGAGGATCTTCCTCTTCTAGATCCAGGGCGAAAGCCAAGGATAAGAAGAAGAAAGCCCCCGCCAAACCAAGAGGCGGTGTCAGTAAAGTGGATACGAAGGGAAAAGGAAAAGCAACAAAGGTAGCGGGAAAGCTGGTAGGGAAGGAAGAATGCTTCTACTGTCACAAAAGTGGTCACTGGAAACAGAATTGCAAGGCTTGGAAGGCCAGAACACAGGATTTGAAGCGAGTTGCGGCTTCAGCTTCAGGTGTGTATGTTATTGAAAACTGTCTATCAATAAACTCTACATCCTGGGTATTGGATAACGAATCAGGATCTTATATCTGTAATTCTTTGCAGGCGTTGAGAAAGCGTAGAGTTTTGAAGGCAGGTGACATGACCCTCAGAGTTGCAAACGGTGCTAGCATGGATGCTGAGGCCGTGGGGGACTATCACCTGGGATTGTCGGATGGACACTTTTTGGTTTTGCGTAGTTGTTATTATGTACCAAATGCAACCTGTAATATCATTTCTGTATCTTTATTATCTAAAGAAGGTTATGAATTTGCATTTGTAAGTAATGTAGTGAACATTCACCTTAATCAAGTTTTGATTGGGTCAGGTACATTGAACAACGGTATATACGTATTAAACCAACCACAGATTTTCAATGTCCAGAATACACACAAAAGAAAGTCTCAAGAAATCAATAAAACTTTCTTATGGCATTGTAGACTGGGTCACATCAATGAGACAAGGTTGACTAAGTTACATGCAGAAGGATATTTGGATCCGTTCGAATATCAATCGTATGCAACTTGTCAATCCCGTCTCAAAGGAAAAATGACAAAGACTCCGTTCACTGGACACGGAGTAAGAGCGAGCAAGCTCTTGGGACTCGTACACAGCGACGTGTGCGGTCCAATGTCTACACATGCACGAAGCGGTTATTCTTACTTCATTACTTTTACGGATGACTTTTCAAGGTACGGTTATGTCTTCTTAATGAAACATAAATCCGAGGCTTTTGAAAAATTCCAGGAATATAAGAATGAAGTAGAAAAACAAACAGGCAAAAGTATCAAGGCACTGAGATCTGATCGAGGTGGTGAATACTTGAGTTTCGAGTTCCTGGGTTACTTAAAAGAGAATGGAATTCTCTCTCAGCTTACTCCTCCATACACTCCGCAACATAACGGTGTATCGGAGAGACGGAACTGAACCCTATTGGATATGGTACGGTCCATGATGAGTAACGCTGAGTTGCCGCGATCGTTCTGGGGATATGCGCTAGAATCAGCTGCATACCTTTTGAACCGAGTTCCAACTAAGACTGTGCCTACTACACCATATCAGATGTGGTGTGGGAAGAGACCCTATCTTAATCACATTAAGACATGGGGATGTCCAACTTTTGTAAAAAAACAGCATGCGGATAAGCTCGAGGCACGCTCAGTACAGTGCAAGTTTGTGGGATATCCAAAAAACTCCAAGGGATATTTCTTCTATTGCAAAGAGGAACAAAAGGTTTTTGTTTCTCGCCATGCCCACTTTCTAAAACACCAGTTCATAGAAAAAGAAATAAGTGGGAGCGCAATAGAACTGGAAGAAATTCCAGAACCACGAGCTATTACTGAAAGCTTAGTAGAACCAGAGGGTTCGAAAGATCAGGACATTCCCACGCCACTCCGCAGGAGTAGTAGACAGTCTCATCCGCCCGAGAGATACTACGGTTTTCTCATTGACGAGGATAGAAAGGATTGCATCATAGATTGTGATGAACCTACTAGCTTCCAGCAAGCCATTCAGAGCGTCGGCTCGGTAAAATGGCTGGATGCAATGCGGACCGAAATGGAGTCCATGTACACCAACAAAGTATGGACGTTGGACATTGCTCCAGATGGGGTAAAACCCGTAGGATGCAAGTGGATCTTCAAAAGGAAGATTGGTGTAGATGGACAGGTTGAGACCTATAAAGCTAGACTGGTCGCAAAGGGTTTTCGTCAGCGACCTGGTTTGGACTATGACGAAACCTTTTCTCCAGTAGCTATGCTGAAATCCATTCGGATCCTTCTTGCCATTGCTGCTTTCCACGATTATGAAATTTGGCAGATGGACGTAAAGACCGCTTTTCTAAATGGTCATTTAGAGGAGTGTGTCTATATGGAACAGCCAGAGGGTTTCATTCAGAGTGGGAGCAGCGGAAAAGTGTGCAAGTTGCTTAATTCCATTTATGGACTGAAGCAGGCATCGCGGAGTTGGAACATTTGTTTTGATGAGACAGTCAAGGAATTTGGCTTTATCAAAAATCCAGATAAACCATGCATCTATTGTAGATTTGTAGCGAGAACTGTAGTATTCCTCGTTCTATACGTGGATGACATTCTCTTAAAAGGAAATGACATTCTTATGCTACAATCTGTCAAGGGGTTCTTGTCCCACGGGTTCTCCATGAAAGACCTGGGTGATGCCTCATACATTCTAGGTATCCGGATCTACCGTGACAGATCCAAGAGGATATTAGGACTTTCACAGTCCAGGTACATCGACACCATACTGAAGAGATTCAGTATGGAAGATTCCAAGCGCGGTAATCTACCGGCTTGTCATGGGATCACCCTCTCCAAAGAGATGTCTCCCAAGACTGATTTGGAGAGGGATCGCATGTCTATTATACCCTACGCTTCTGCGGTAGGCTTTATAATGTATGCGATATTGTGTACCAGACCAGATGTGGCTTATGCACTGAGTGTAGTAAGCAGGTATCAGTCAAACCCTGGGGAGAAACATTGGATAGCAGTAAAGAACATTCTCAAGTACCTGAGAAGGACTAAGGAGATGTTCTTGGTGTATGGCGGAAAAGACCTCCAGATTGAGGCCTTTGCTGACTCCAGCTTCCAGAGCGACAAGGATGATTCCAAGTCCATGTCGGGTTTTGTCTTTACCCTCAATGGAGGGGCGGTGTGTTGAAAGAGCTCCAAACAGGAAACCATTGCTGACTCGACTATAGAAGCGGAATACATCGCTGCATCTGATGCCGCAAAAGAAGCTGTCTGGATGAGGAAGTTCTTGAAAGAACTTCAGGTGGTTCCATCCATTGTTGACCCAATACCTCTGTATTGCGACAACAATGGGGCTATAGCTTTAGCGAAGGAACCCAGGTCCCATCAGAAATCCAGACACATCTTGAGGCGGTATCACCTGATCAGGGAGATCGTGGATCGCCAGGAGATCGAGGTTCGGAGGGTTGCTTCAGAAGATAACACTGCAGATCCATTCACCAAGGCCTTGCCCCAGACTCAGTTTGAGCGGCTGATCGAGATGATAGGTCTTCAATACGCCAGTACATGGCCTTAGTGCAAATGGGAGATTGTTGGTGTATATGCCCTAGAGGCCATTACTGTATCATACTAGTTTGTATATTACTTGATGGAAGCTTGGGATATTCACAGTTGTATATACAATCTTGCTCGAAATGGTAGTATGCTACTTGGTTTGTCTCTGCTTTAATATGTGCATGTGTTTCTTTTAGCATATCCCTGATATACATATTAGTAGAGCCCTTAGGATCTTTGCTTGATTACCAGCGTTGTGATGGCGCTCACACTCGTGGGGGCTGGGTAATCCATAAGCACATCCTTATACAGGTCCCTAGTCGTTGGACTATCGAGATAGGGCATCGATACTCAGGAGTAGACTAGCGTATGCGCTTCTCATCCCAGCGTGGGAGACGGTCTGTCCCACAGCCGTCAGTACGTCGTACTTAAGATAGTATGCGGGTGCTCGTTAGGTTACGAGTACACTGGACAGGACTCGTCGGGAACTGTTGGTTGGTATTATACCTATAGTCAGTTATCAGCTCCCAGGTGACATGAGTACAGCTTAGTCCGCTGACTTGACACTGTCACTTCGCCTCGAGTGTGTTCCCACTGCACTTTGATTACTACCCTACCACGGCTCAAAGGAGTCGTGCAAACAGGTAGTTTTTGGGTGCAGTCCCGAAGCACTTGGAGGCAGTGACGGTTAGACAGGATTCGTCTCTCCCGGTATTGGGGGTTGACATCGCGCTGTGTCCAGGAGAGCCATTACACGAGTAGTCCCTGGCCAGGGCAAGCGAGATATACTGGTAGGTTTCCAGTGTTATCTCAGGGTGTTCTGGGCTACACTTCAACACGACTTGTACCGCTATTAGGGGACTGACGTTCACCGCCCCCTAAGCCCGCCATGCGATGTATCAGACGAACAGACCGGACTGTACGGAGACTGTCACATACAGGCTCAGTAGGAATTCAGATGGGGTTACCTCGTCAGTCTTCTTATCGGCATCTACCTGGGGACCGTTACATACAGCTAGTGCCGCTTGCGGTCTGTGGTTAAACCCACTGCCAGCGTAGTGTCGAGTCTTTAGAGTCCCACAAAGAGAGCTATTCGTCTTTAGGCGAAATGAGTAGAGGTCGCATGGTTTTGCGATAGGGTTCGTTCACATCCGCGCACTTGTGCACGTTTGCTGTCTGGACAGCTTATACTAGAGGGCTTTGGTTTAAGCCGGATCCTAGTATATGATTTGGGATTGGTTTTATCTCATTGTATTCGTGTTCCTCGGATCACGAATACGGGTGCGTATGCACAGTTGCTTGAGACAGAGGGAGAGGACTTTGATTAGGGTTAATGACCATTGTCATTTTATTAACCCTAATGCTTATGTGTGTATTATGGTTAATTGATATTAGTTTAATATAATTGTGCATGGTTATGGTTGTTGACTATTTGACCTTCTTGACTTGTTGACCTAGGTTGACACTTTGACCATCATCATTTCATTTGGAAGATACTCTTTGATCCTTGCAATTTGCATTAAAAATGAAATGATAATGGTCATGTCTTGATTAAGCCATGACAATTATCTTACTAATTATCAATTTATAATAATTCACACATATATGTGAGAATTCTTCATATTTTCTCTCATTCTATCATATACTTTCTCTCTGTTGCTCTTCCTCTTCCTCAAGCTCTCCCCTCTCATGTGTTGAGAAACACTTAAGCTTGAGAAAAACCACTTCTTGATAATCTCTACTCTCATCTAGGGTTCTAGGATTAGCACTTCTAGCACCCTAGTTACTTCTAGCTTGGAGTTGAAGCCAAAGGTTGAAGCTTTCGGGTGGATCCTTCTTCGACGTGAGAAGACGACAAAGGTGATCCCTTTCTACTACTCCAAGGAGCAAGGAGAGAAGGACATAAAGCCCTAGGTATAACCATTCTACCCTTTAGCTAGTTTCTAGTTAGCTTTAGCAAGTTTTTGTTTAGCAAAGATCCGACTTTGTCTAGTCCATGTTTCCTAGAGTAGTAAAAATCCGATTTTTATTCCGTTTTCCGCCTCCCCGCAAGCACCGGGGTGGGCAGCATGGACTTACACCATTGACCCGACCCTAGACTATGACTCAGTGACCAAGTTGACCGAACCTTCTTTAGCACTGGCTTTTGGATTGTCAGAGTTGCAAACCTCTTTGCCACTCCTACTTTTACCCTTTTCTCCAGGACACCCCGTATTACTACGAACGTCCACTTCCATTGGACAAAACCATCGTATGGTTATATACAAAATCGAAGGAACTTATTCGAGGATGGTTTCCGGTTCTGGAGAAAACGAATAGGATTAATCAGTTGTCTTTACCTTTTACCTTCTCTCAGGTTGCGAGTGCTCCTTTGATTAGGACAGTACACCTATTGCGCAAATTGGATAGTCTTCTTCCAAACCATAGGCTGGTGCCGAACGGTAGGGAATGAAGAAAACCAATTAGCCTAAACGGTGTACAGAAGGTATTAAGTTAAGACAAAGAAAGGGATTAGTAAGAGGGCGAAGTAAATTGCGACTGCTATTCACGACCAAACCAAGTATTTCATTACCACTCCCATTTCACCTTTGTATTTCTCCAGGACACTCCGTATCATTATGAAGATCCACAGTTTATTGGATACTCCATCGTATGGTTATATAAGAACTCGAAAAGAACTTGTTCTAGTTCGGGGATGGATTCTGGTTCAGGAGAAATAGGAATAAGGTTTATTCGGTTGTCTTTTATCTTCACCTTCTCTCGCATTGCGAGTGCTCCTAAGATTAAGACAGTACACCCATTATGCTTATTGAATGGTCTTCTTCCAAACCATAGGCTGGTGCCGAACGGTAGGGAAGGAAAAAAACCATTTGGCCTAGAGGGGTGTACAGAAGGTAATGACTGAAGACATATAAAGGGATTTGGAGAGGTGGCAAAGATTTATACTGTTACAGTTGTGAATCTGGATAATGGAAGAGACATTACTAGGAATACCCGGATACCCCTACGAAATATTTCAATGTTTCAGTTTCACTGTGTACTATTAAAAGAAAACTGATTTCCCAATTAGACACTTGCTCCAGGGTATGTATTTACTAGGTATGGTTCTCATATCTGTATTGTTTTACAGATAATGAGTGGGAGTAAGTTATTGGGAATTAGGTGATCATCCTCATTATATCGGGATTCGTTGTAATTGGTGATATTTGAGGAAGTCATCTGGGTAGTTTGCCGGACGACAAATATTTGGTTTTGAATATCCGTTATTATGCACCAATTTCAGATTGATATATCTGTACGTCTATTTTTATAGAGTGAGATATAACTTTTTGAAATTGTGTCTATGACATTTACCAATATCAGTGGATGGTTAGGTAAGGAGCAATAAAAAGCGGTGTAATTCTTCTTAACCATAAGTACAGTTTTTCAATCTATGACACACAGTGAATGAGTCACTAGACTCAGGGGACTTATACGGAGTATTGTATGTTGTCCAGTGTCCGTGAGGACATAGGGGTTGGTCCTCGTACTATATTCGGTTTACTTATGACTTTTCTAGTTTGACAGGTGTTTCGTAGAAACACAAGGTCCAAGTTTTGAGAAGTTATAGGTATAAGAGTAAAGTAGAGAACCAGGTATTGCAAGTATCGGGATTCTTCAAGGTGATCGAAGATGTAGATACTTGGGTATGGTATTCAGTTGTTAGTAATGTTTAAGAGAACTTGTTTCTCTTTCAGGTTACTCATAATTGGAAGTACTCCTAAGTTGAGTAACACTGATCGGCCTCCTTCCATTTAGTTGACATGCACTGGAGACAGCTGCATGATTTGAATCTGGTTCCAATTAAATCAGTGCCTCTGTTTCTGTATTGGATATAGAACAGTTCGTATCTTGACGATGTTAAGCTACGGGGAGTTGTCCGGCTTATGCTTAAAACCAGACTCTGGATAACTCAAGGCACGTTTCCGTAATGGCTGTTTGGGGGTTGACCCGGGCTATGACGAGGGTTGATTTTCTACCTTATGGAAGATCAATAGTGATATTGTTCTTGACTTGCTACAGTTTTAATAAAAATGGATTTTTTCAGAAAACAGTAGTGGGAGTATAGTAGAACTGGAAGTGATTCCAGAACCGCAAACGATTACTGAAGATTTGATAAAGAACCTAAAGATTCAATCAGGATTGACATTTCATTAGCCGCTCCGCAGATATGGTGGGTAACCTCAGGCATCCAAGAGGTACTCCGGTAGCCTCAAGGACGGTGATAGGGAGGTTCTTGTTTATCCAGACTTGCCATTGCTGTTGTTCTAGACTGTGAGACCCGGCAGGAGGATGAGTATAGCGTCGTTCTAAACTAGCTTTAGAAGTGTACGTCTATATAACTCTGCCAGAGGGTTGTCATGGTCAGTGGGAGCAGAGGAAGTATTGGTGGACAGGTGGCTTATGTCTATTTATAAACTAAAGCGGATATAGCGGAGATAGATCATCTATTTTTGATGTGACAGTCATAGGTTTGACTTCATCAGAATAGGGGATGGATCTGTTAAGAAGGTGGTAGGGTGTGATGTCTTGGTATTAGGATGACATACACAAAGTAGGAAGTGATATTCCTATACTACGATCGGTTATTCTTTGGTTGTCACACAGTGGTTTCTCCACAAAAGGCTTGGATATTATATCAGACATTCTGGTTACTGGATCTATGGTATTAGATCTAGATTTGGGTAGTTTCCCAATCTGGGTACTTAGACAGCATTCTATGAGTATTTAGAATGGACGACTCCTGGCACGGTAGTGTACCTGCAGGTAATGGAGTCACCCTCTCTAAACGTGTCTTATAGACTAAAGTAGAGAGGGATGTGCATGATTGGCAGATCACTTGCTTAGGCAATTGAGTCAATCATGAGATGTCAAGTACCACACCAGATGTTGTTCTTGCAGTAGATGCAATAATTTGATATTGATCCAATCCTGGAGAAACATTCGGAAGCAGTTTTAGAACATAAGTGGATATTCTAAGGATTTGATAACGGCAGCCTCCTTTAGGAGATGGTTATCATTCCAGGCTTCCAAGGTGACCTGGATGGCAGAGTGACTGTCAGATTTATAGTTTCCCCTCTGACGAGGGGCAGTATTTTGGACAGGTGGTCCAGGTGGATACTGAGGGAAGGATGGCGCAGGATACTGATTAAGTTCAGTTGACGATACAGTCTAAGAGGTTTGGATTTGGAGTTCATTTATGAACTAGGTCCCATCAGACATCCAGACATATTCTAAGACAGGTATTGCTCATTTCGGGAGATGGATTTCTCCGCGAACTTGAGATAAAGAGAGACATAGAAAGAAACATCACAGCGGATCCACTCACTTAGGCTATTCCTCGAACGCAATAGTTTCGAAAACGAGCTTTGTGAGACTGACTAGTAGAGGAGTTGGGTGTTCGGTATCACATGGGCTGTGAGAATGTGACATCGCAATAATTAGCCTTAAGTGCAAGTGGGAGATTGTTGGAGTTAGTGTCTTCAGAGTCAATTATTGGATCACAGGCACGTGATTGCAATGATTGATAGAAGACCTATCCCGATAGGACAGTCTTACTCAAGATGATAGTATGCTATCTGGTTTATCTTTATCATCGTGCACGGCTTTAGGTGACTTTACTGATCACTATTGCGCATTGATAGAGCCCCTAGGATTCTTGCGTGACTACCAGCAATATGAGGGCGATCATATACGTGGGAGCTGGGGTCTATAAGCACATCCTTAAAAGGTCCCTAGTCGTGGGAGTTTCGAGACAGGGCATCGATACTCCAGAGTAGACTAGTATATACAGTCGAGACCCCGACGAGGGGCGGTCGCCGGTCTCACAAGCCACTGGTGTCAATTGGTTCACCTAAGATGTATACAGGTGCTCATTGGGTTATGAGTACACCGGACAGGACTCGCCGGGAACCTACTAGTTGGGATTATACCAGACGTCAGATAGCAGTTCCCTGGTGACATGTGTACAGGTTAGTTCATCGACCTGAGATCGCCATTTGTCTTGTGTGAGTTCCCACTGTGCTTTGATTACTACCCTACCACGCTCAAAGGAGACATGCAAACAGGTTTTAGTTGGGTACAGTCCCGAGCCACATAGAGGCAGTGAGCGGATCTGCAGGGGTTCGTCTCTTCCGGTATTGGGGGTGAGGTCGCGCTGTGTCTAGGAGAGCCATTACACAAAGCCCTCGGCCGAGGCAGGAGATTTACTGGTAGGCATTCCAGTAGTATCTCAGGGTGTTCTGGACTACACTTCGACACGACTTGTACCGCTTTTGGGGGTCTGACTTTTACCAACCCCCTAGGCCCGCCATGCGATGCTCATAGACGAACGGACCGGACTGTACGGATATTGTCACTGACGGGCTCAGTAGGGTGTCAGGATGAGTTCGCTCATCGACGTCCCTTTTGGTCAATACCTGGTAGCCCGTTACATATAGGCTAATACCTCTGACATGCTAGTGGTTAAATCCACAACCAAAGTATTGACGAGTCTTTAGAATCCCCCACAGACCAGTTTCTCAAGTTTCGGGCGAAACGCTGTAGAGTCCGTATGGAGATATGGAAGGGTTCGATCAGATACGCGCGGTATTGAACGGATCGTGATCGGACAGATTTTACTATCGGGTTTTGGTTTAAGCCGGATCCTAATATTGTACAGTGTAGATTTTGTCTCTTTGCATTTGTATTCAGTGGGAATACGAATGCGGGTATGTATATACAGTCGCAGGGTTTTCCTGTAACTTATTACGGGATCAGTTTTCTGAAGTTGCCAGTTTGCATTCCGTTTCGGCCGGTTTTCCTTTGTTCCTTCACGGCCGGACTTTTCCGATGGAGAGGGGTTATTTGCGAGTAAGCAAATAAGTTTTGTGGAGGGGTTTTCTTGCAATTGTGGCTTCATGATGGTTACTAGCATCATGAGATTCTTTATCCATATCTTCACTTGCATTTATTGGATAGGATTGAGTTGGATTTGTTTTTGACCTTGGTGTGACCATTATTTTCTCCACTTGCTTTTGATTCCTTTTTAATCCCTCATCCATTGAATAGGGGTCGGCCACTACAAGAGAGTGAGGATGAGAGAGTTCATTTTTTTTCATGAGGGAAAATCTATCATCTCATTCCTTGCTAGAAAAAATGAAAGCACCATTTTTTCTCCAAAGTTCTTTATCTTCATTCCTCCATCACCATGGCAACTACATAAACTTCAAATGAGACAACCATTCTACACTAGCCTACAGCATTTCTTGGGCACATCGACTCGCCAGCTTCATACCCGAGTTGCCTCGGTCCAGAGGTGGGAGCCCGTAAAAGAACCCGGCGATGTGGTGCCCGTCCCGACGAGGAGTTGACGACCGGAGATTCCGCGAGGAGATCGGAGTGGAGGCGAAGACCGAAGGACGCGGATCTCTTGGTATAGCTTCTCTACCCCTTTTCTAGTTTGCTAGGGTTAGGTTAATGGCCCGATCCGGGTTTTCTAGTGCGCGGTGGTGCCGGTTTCTATAGTTTTAGAAAAGTTTTTCATTTCCGCATTCCGACGTCGGATTGATGGCCGGGGCGCCGCCGTGCACTTACACAAAAACCCCTCACAAATGAGGGGAAATCTGATGAAATCTGCTACAACAGTCGCATCTATCCAAACCTCCGATATACGGTGCTATAAATCAACTTGGTATTTTCGGAGAGGTGGATAGATATGTCCAAATAGCATCTGCCCCTAAATTCAGGCTAGACGTCCCAGCGTCTCGGTCCGGTCTTTGGGCAATGAACAGATTCTTGCACACCCGGTGGGACCTTTCCTCTTTCCACTCCACATTTCGTATGACATGTTTTGGGAACAAAATCGCGGTTCTCTATATATTAGTTGCCCCTGGATCAAGGTACTAAAACTTGGTGTCTTTCTCCTGTGCAAAAAGTCAATGGCTCTCAACTGCACCTTATGCAACAGCAACTCTCGCTCCACCCCAACTGGAGGAGTGTCCTATAGGCCCAACACGGTCTCTATTTTCTCAATACCGGTAGGGCAGGTCACACATGCCATTACCGGACTATTCTTCGGGACCATGCTCCCACCTGTGAGTTTCAGTGCCTCAACGCCATAAGAAGAATCTCCTAGAAGATCGGTCTTCAATCAACTAGCAACCACGACGGCCTCCATCAGCAAGCCGTCAAACTATGGCGTCTCAGTTTTCAACAGGCTAAGCAAGAAATCAAATGGGCTCGTAAAGAAGCCTGTGATTCCAGAAGGAGCTACCCTAAAATGGCTAGCCCTTCCGACTCCTGCTACAGGTGAAGCTAGCAAAGGTGCTTCCCTTATCATACGGTCGGTCTTCGAAAGATTGGCCGAGTCTCCTCAAATCCCATTAAAGACGTCAGTCTTCAATAGGCTGACGTTGATTGAAACCCCTCAGCAAAGACAGGGGGATGATGAAGCTGCTTCCAAAACTGAGGCGGTCCCTTCAGCAAGGCACGCTCGACATCACCACTGACGTCGAATAAGACAGGCTGGGGGTAACTCTCCTTCTAGACTTACCTTACCAGCTCCTATGGTAGAGGTCTATGCTGCTGTTCTAACTGGAAACATTTTTTAACTGCTTAGGAGGGTGCATAAAAACCCCCCAACGGCGGTGCTAAAGAAATCTCCCCCACCTACAAAAGTTACAATGCAGGAAAAGCCAGAGTATCCTTACCAGCGGCTCTCCTCGCGAATTCATTGGGTCTTGCGAAAAGTCCAAGACTCTGTGATTGACAAAAGCTACTCTTGTCAACCAAAGAAATCGACAGTTCGATAAGAAAAAGACCACTCCTCTCCATACAATGGGGGACTTCTCCTAAACAAGTGCCTATCACAACGGCTCCTTCAACTCCAATCTCTCATAAAAGAACGTGGCAAAAGAAAACTCTACCGTCCTTGGCAAATTCTAAAGGCGATTAATCTAAACACCCCAAGTCTGCGGGCATAATCGTACATACGGTCTATATGACCAATGGAAAAGAAGAAAGCCACGCCTCAATAAGTCACCGACCGCAAACTCGATCGTTGACAAAAGCTCAGGAGCAACAACAAAATCTCCAATAAATGATGAACAAAATGACGGCACTCACTGGACAAAAAGAAATTCCGGACAAAGAGGCTTAACAGCGCCAAGAGCAAGAGACCGATACAGAATTTCTGCGAAGGATGCTCGAGAGAAAGGACAAAGAGGCTGCTGTACAAGCTGCTAACATAAAATAGATGGCTCTCTTGTTCCAATATATGGTGGGAATGATGATACAACCGAAACCCCCAGCCGAAAATCCGCCAATAGTCATTGAGGATGGTAGAGAGGAAACATCAAACCCTCCTCCGGGATTATCAGCAGCCAAAGAGGAAATGATCTTCAAGGACATCCTTGATGATTATATTGCCTAACAAATAATGGCTCATCAAGCTAATGAAGCCGCCGGCCAAATTGTCAGAACCGGGCGACCATATTCAGGATGGTATGACCAAATCAAATACCTGCCGGGATATACGATCCCCAAGTTCCATGTCTACAAAGGAACAGGCAACCCTCACCAACACGTCACACAATTCAGAGCTCTGTGCGGCAACACAGGAAGCGGCGATAAACTGGTGCTTCTCTGGTTCGTTGGCAGCCTATTAGAAACAGCCTTCGAATGGTACTCGGAGCTCCCAAATGACTCCGTGAAAACATTCGCCGAGAAGGAACTGCTGTCCAAACATGGTTTCGCCGGTGCGAGAGAATGCACTCCAATCACGGCATTAATCAATACCAGGATAAAGCCGAGAGAAACATGGGTCCAATACGCGATCCGGTGGCGGAACCTGTAGTTGAAGTGCGAACAGCGCATTGAAAAATCTCCTGCCATGGTTATGTTCATCAGGACCCTTGATCCTCAAACGACTGTGTCCCAGATCATGATGTTCTTCAAGCCTACAACCTTTCAGGCTCTGATAGATAAACTGGCCCAGATGGATCAGATCGGCCATGGGCCTTCCTCCTCAAATAAGGACCCTCGAAATACTAAGGGTAAAGGGAAAGCGGCCTTCATAGCGAATAAACAACAACAATCGAATGGATTAAAACCAGCCATTATCTAAAACAACGTGCGTCCACACCCATCCTTAGAGAAAAGACTAGGATGCACTTACTCGTTTCCCCGCGACATGACGAGGAGACTGTTTGAATTGGAGATGAGTAATAAACTCATCACAATGCTAGACCCGCGGTGTCAAGCGCAGCCTGGCGACGTCAACAACCCTAATTACTATTCCTATCACAGAATAGTGTGCCACCCAATTAAAGATTGCTGCGTCTTCAAAAACTGGGTCGAGGACCAATATCAACAGGGAAAATTCGCATTGTCTGATAACTGGAAGATAAACTCACCTCAGAAGCACACTCCCAAAAAGGTGGATGTACATGCATTATGTGGTATTGCATATCACTATTACATATTGATAGAGCCCATAGGATTCTTACTTGACTACCAGCATTATGATAGCGATAATATACGTGAGAGCTGGGTGGTCTATAAGCACATCCTTAAATGTCCCTAGTCGTGGGAGTATCGAGACTGGGCATCGATATTCCAGAGTAGACTAGTGTATACGCTCCGAGACCTCGACGATAGGAGGTGGGAAGTCTCACAAGCCATTGGTGTTATGTCACCTAAGATAGTATACAGGTGCTCACTGGAGGTGAGTACACTGTACGGACTCGCCGAGAACTTCTAGATGGTATTATACCTATCGTCGGATGGAAATTCTAAGGTGGCATGAGTACAGGTTAGTCCTTTGATCTGAAGTCATCATTTTTCTCATGTGAGTTCCCACTTTATTTTGATTACTACCCTACCACGGCTCAATGGAGTCATGTAAACAGGTTTTAGTTGGGTACAGTCCCGAGCCACATGGAGGCAGCAGTCGACAGTCGGGGATTCGTCTCTCCTAGTATTAGGAGTCGATGTCGCGCTGTATTCAGTTGGTTATCACTAAAAATCCGTGGCCATGGTAAGGGAGATTTACAGATAGTTGATTAGTAGTATCTCAGTTGGTGATGAGCTAGACTCAGACACGACTTATCGGGTTAGTAGGGGTCTGACGTTATCTACCCCTAGACCCAATATGCGATACTCTTTGACGAAGAGAAAGGACTGTATGGAGATTGTCACATTCAGGCTCAGTAGGGTAAGGACGCACTTGATTGCCAAACCTCTTTCGACAAGTACCTGGGTAGCCGTTACATACAGCCAGTGCTGCTGACGTTCTTGTGGTTAAACCCACTGCCAACGTATTGTCAAGTCCTTAAAGTCCCACACAGAGGGTTTTCCCGGTTAGGCGACAGATGTAGGAGCCGTATGGTGGTACGTGCAGGGGGTCCGATTAAATACGTGTATGCGATACACGAATTTTTATCGGACGGTTGATAATACTAGCCGGCTTAGGATTAAACCAGATTATTAACTCAAGTTTTAATTTAATAATTTATATATGTATTTTGATACATATATTTTAGTATTATTGTTCACTATTCATTTTCTCTCTTTGGTGTTATCCGTATTTTTATACGGATACACGTATATGTAGCGATACATATACCAGGTGAAGTATTCCGTATTTGTACAGGAATACTTCTAGAAGAAGGACACATCATATTTGATTTTCCTTTTTAGAAAATTAAATGGGAAATGTGGTGGAAAGTGGAGACACTGAAGCATGGGTGCTACATAGTAGAAAGGCATGGCTTGGCTATTTATATTGTTATTTGATTTGGATACACTATTGCATCATGGTTCAAATATTATACCCATTCCTTTCTACACTAGATGACTTGATGAGATTTTTTCTTCATCTCCTCCACCATGGCCCATGCTTCCTCTAGATCCTTCTCCTTCTTCTTCTTTCTCTCATTTTCAAGCAAGATTCTTGAGAGAAAAATATGGTGAAGTGTTCCTACATCACCGGCCATCCAAACCTAGCAATTTTGGACCGTCGGTTAGAGCCTCCTCCGCGTTCCCTCAGGTGGATCATCTTCGGCAAGGGTGATCAATGCTCAAGCACGTTCTCGAAGGCTACGAGCTTGGAGGGGTCTTCCACAATTGGGTGGACACGTGACGAAGGTTGTATTTCTCAACCTTGCATGTTTTAGCTTTCCAGTTAAGGGTGTTTGGTTTGAATCCTCCGGTGTGCACGTCCGGTGCCCGCAAAAAGTTTTTATTTTCGCTTCCAACTCGGTTGTGGCCTCCGTGGCACTGGCGCCAGATCCCAACATAGTATCAGAGACACCCAAACACTATAAACTAGTGTTTGACGATGCTTAAGTTTCAAAACCGGAAACACCATTTTCTATAACCCAGTTTCTGTCGAAAAATTTTGGTCTCTAAAAAATTTTTAAACAAGTGCAGAAGCTTTTTCTAGATAAGATAGAGACACAAAATGAAAATGAGAACATTTCATCAAAGTTGGACCAGTGAGATTTGTGTTTTGGCTGGCCTTACCGGTTTACTGATCATATATGGGGATCGTTTTCATAGTGTGTCTTGGGTTTTGTGAATTGGTATTTTTGGTATTGTTTGATTTGTCCCATATTTCACTTTGTGTCATCTTAGCTTAGGGACAACTCGAGAGTTTTAAAAACTCAAAACTTTTGCATCGTCGATATCTGTGATGTGTATTTGTGTTGCTGAACGTCGTCTAATTGATATATGTTCATTTAGACGGGGTTGCACACATTCTGGTGTTGCTTGCTTCTGTGGTTATATATATATATGGTTATGGTTCGTGCGGATTGTCGTGATGGTTACCCTTGGGTGCAATGTTAGATGTACGGTTAAGATTCATTTGTATATTCATTATTGTGGGGCGAGCGTCCGACATGTGGGCTGCCGTCACCACCAGTTTATATATTCTTTTATTTGAGCACGACCGGGTTGAGGTCGATGTCGCCATTGTATATATATTTTCTTTTCTGTACTAGGATTACCCTGCGGAGGAGTGCTCGAATAGCCGGGTTCTAGAGGGCAATGAGCCCGCATCTCATGGAGTTGAGACAGGGGGGCCTTACTCTAGAATTGTCGGGCTATTCGCCGCACTCGTATGGGGTATAAGCTGACCCACGGAGGGGTGCTCAAGTTACCGGATTCCGTGAAGTGCTGGGTAGCCCACTCACATTGTTGATTGGGGTTGCCTCATTTTGGGAATTGGCGAGTAACTTGCTGCACTCGTAGGGGTCTAGGATCTTCATTGCAATGGCTATCCACATGACCGGGGAACGTCGCGTCTCATTTATGGCTCAAATGAAACGCGGGGCTCCTAGATTATCCACTATTCCATATTGTTGTTTGCATGCTTGTGATGATTTTTTATCTGATGTGATGACTGTTATCTACCTGCGATGTTGATATATATATATATATATAGTAGATGCTTCTATATGTTTTGCATCCGCGCTAGTCCTGTTCCCGCTCTGCCGTTAGTTAAGTAACCTAACGGTACATGACGGGGCCCCACGGCGAATACGGATGGCATATAAAAAGTATGTTATTTTTGTTGTTTCTTTTGTGGTTTGGAAACATAAAATGATGGGAACGCGTTATCGAAATAATCCAAGGAAAAATAAACCTAAATGATGTTGTCGGAACCAATTTTAAAACTACTCGGTTTTCTTCAAAACTCATAGTCGTATTCTTTTGCTTTGCATAGAGGTATTCGGTGAGGAACATCCTGCACCTCATTCTATGAGGGAAGAGCCTTAATCCCTTCATTGGGAGTTCGCTCTTAAGCAAAAGTTTATGTTACTGGTTTTAAAATGCGGAGCTTAAATCACTCCATTTTAAAGCCACTCGAGTTCCTTCAACAATAACAAGTCCATTACGTTAAAGGTTTTTCGCCAAAGCCGTAGCCCTCCGTTATTTCAGAAAGGTAGCGCCTAGTATTCGTGCTATGTTTGTTGGCATCCGTCAAAGCATAGTGTGTGGTAGCTATGTGTTATTTTTCCGTAGCATGGATATGAATTAATTTAGGACAGTCGTACAGCCTTGTTGGCATCCGTCAAAGGCGAGTACGGGTGGGTCTAAATTAATCAGGACAATGACGGATAGAACTTGACTCGCAACTTATAATTTGTTGGCATCCATCAAGGTCATAAGCTACTTGGGGCAAAAACCATATCGGGAGTTTCAAACATATGGAAAACTTGCCAGGCATGTGCATACCTTCTAGAGTGTGGTGACTTGAGTGGATTCCATCTGGTTATCACATGATGATAGTTGGGTCCTGATACCCACTGATGAGTACGTATTACTCCTCGAAGATTTTTCACTTAAATGATCCCGACTATCCCGACTAGTTCTCCTTTTAGGGTTTGAAGGAGAATTCGAGGAAAAAGTGGGAACCATCCTGACCAGATAAAGTGATAACCAATCTAATCTTGATAGAGTGCACGCTGAGTGTTTCTTTTCTCTCTTTCTAGTACAGCGACCCATGACTTACCTTAAAAACTCATGAACCAATTTAACCGAACCTTTTTACACCCTTTGGTTTTGGCTTGTCTTGATTCGCGACAAAGTCGTATATATCCCTGCCACTCGTACTTTACCGTTTGGATTTCTTCAGAACATGTCGTATCACTATGATGATCCATATTGCTTGGAACGGCCATCGTATAGTTACATACACACTCGAAGAAGTTACTTCAGTCGAGGATGGCCACAGGTTCTGAAGAAATTGAATAGGATTATTCGGTTGTCTCTTCCCTTTACCTTCTCTCAGGTTGCGAGAGCCCCTTGATTAGGAGAGTACACCTGTTACTTTTATTAGATAATCTTCTTCCAAACCTTAGGATGGTGCCGAAAGGTAGGGAAGGAAGAAAACCAGTTAGCGCAGGAACAGTGTGTAGAAGGTAAGAAGTAGAGACATATAAAGGGATTGAAGTGAGGGAAAAGGAAATTGCGACTACTGTCATGAATCTGGATAATGGAAAAGGCACTACTAGAAATACCTGACCATCCCCTATGAAACATTTTCATGTTTCAGTTTTTCCGTGTACATGTAATAGAGAACTATTTTCCCAGTCAATTCTGACTCTAGAGTATGTATTTACCAGTTTTGGATCTCACATCTGTACGGTGTTATAGATGATGAGTAGGAGCAGAATATTGGAAAATGGGCAATTTGATTCTCAATATCGGAATTCGTTGTAATTGGTGATATTGGATTAAATCGCCTGACTTTTCCTTGACAGCATATATTTGGTTTCGAATAACCGTTGTTATGCACCATATTTTAAAATGAAATATCTATACCTTTATTTTTATAAAGTGAGATATAAATTTTGAAAAAAAATTTGTAAACATTTACCTTTATCGGTTGAGGATAGGGTAAGGTGCATTGAATAACGGTATAAGATATTCTTAACCAAGATACAGTTTTCAATTTACAAGACACAGAATTTGAGTTACTATATTCTTGGGACTTATACATAGAGGTGTTTGTTATCCAGTGTTCTTCGGGACAAGGGGTTGGTACTCTTACTTCATTCAGGATTACCTATGAGTTCTCTAGTTTTAGACACGCATTCGTAATAATGCAAGGTCAAAGATTTTGATAAGTTTGTAAGTATAAGAATAAAGTAGAGAACCATACGATGGAAGTATCGGGATTCTTCGAGGTGATCGAAGATGTAGATACTTATACTGGGTATTCCATTATAGTAATATCGAGAACTTGATTCTCTTACAGGTTACTCATTCGTAGACGTGCTCCATGATAAGTAATGTTGTATTGGCCTTTCTCCATTAGATGATATGCACTGGAAACAGCTGCATGACTTTTGAATCTGGTTCCATCTAAATTAGTACCTTGATTCTATATGGACATAGAATGGTTATATATCTTCAGGTTACTAAGATATGGAGTTATCTGGTTTCTATTTAAAAGCAGAATTCAGACAAACTCGATGCATACTTCGGTAATGGTAGTTTGTGGATTATCCCAAGCATTCGCTAGAATATTGTTTCTACCATTTTCAAGATCTATAGTTACATTTTTCTTGGCTCGCCACCATTTTATAAAAGGATCTCTTTGCAAAAGAAACTAGTTGGAGTATGGTAGAATGGGAAGTAATTCCAGTACTACAAACGGTTACCAAAAATTTAGTAGAACCTAAGGATTCAATTGGACTTGACAAACCATTAGCCACTCCACAGATTTTAGTAGGCGACCTCAGACACCCGAGAGATGCTTCGATTTTCTCATAGAATATGACAGGGAGGTCAGCATCATGGAGATGATGGTCCTACTAGTTATCAGTAGGTCATAGTAAGTGGAAACTTTCAGGTGACTAGATGCTTCATATCCAAGATGGACTCCATGCACTTCAGCAAATTATGGATTTTGGTCTTTGCTGGGTGCTCCTGAAGGAGTAAAACCCATTAGGACCAAGTAGATCTTTCGAGATCTGTGCAGGTGGAAAGGTGCTTACCTAATAAGGCTAGACTTGTTGTAAAGAGTTCTCATCAAATACCCGTTGTGGATTGTGATGTGACTTTTACTTCAATGTCTATGTTGAAATCCGTATGAATATATTTTGGTGCTGATGCAATTAATGGCTATGATATCTGGCAGGTGGGTGGCTATAACGTTTTTCTAAATGGGATTTTGGAAGTGCACTTCTATATGACTCTGCCAGAGGGTTATCGTAGTGGGAGCAGCGGAAGGTGTGAAAGATGCTTATGTCTATTTCTAGACTAAAGCAAGGATAGCGGAGACGGATCATCTGTTATTTATGTAACAGTCAAGGTGATTGATTTCATCAAAACAAAGGTAAACCTAGTAAGAAGGATGTAGGGAGTATTGTCCATATTTTAGATGACATACTCCGGATAGAAAGTGATGTTCCTATACTGCAATCGATCAGATTTTGGTTGTCACACAATGTATTCTCCACGTTAGATATGGATAGTATATAAGGAGTTCTGGTGACTAGATCTATGGTTTTAGATCTAGATTTGGGAAGTTCCCTCATCAGGTACTTGGTCAGCATTCTAAAAGTATTTTAGAATGGACAACTCCTGGCTGGGTAGTGTATCCACAGATGATGGAGTCACCCTCTCTAAAAGGGGTGTCTTTTAGAATGATGAAGATAGGGGTAGGCATGAATGACACATCATTTGCTTAGGCAATTGAGTCAATCATGCAAAGTCTTGTACAACACAAGATATTGCTTTTGCACTAGATGCAATAAGCAGATATTAATCTAATCCTCGAGAAACTAAGGGAAACAGTGAAGAACATATGAGGATGTTCTTGGTATAAAATAACGGAAGCCTCCTCTGGGAGGCAGTTATCAGTTATGGTTTCTAAGGTGACCTGGATGACAGAGATGCTGTCAAAGTTATGAGTTTAGCCTCTTCTGAGGATCAGTGTATTAGATAATTTTCCAATAAGGATACTGAGGTAATCATGGTGTAGGATGCTGGTTAAAACTCGACAATGGATACAACCCAAGAAGTTTGTTGGATAGGAGTTGTTCATTAATGAACTTGGTCCCATCAGGTATCCAGAAAAATTCTTGTGGCGGGGTATCGCTCAGTTTGGGAGATTGTTGATCTCAACAAAGTTGAGATATAGAGTGAAGAAGTTAAAACATTATAGCGGATCCACTTACTAAACCTATTTTTCGAACACGGATGTTCCTCAAACGAGATTTGAGAAACTGGTTAGTAGAGAAGTTGGGTATTCGGTAGCACACGAGCTGTGGATACGTGATACCGCAAAAATTATCCTTAAGCGCAAGTGGGAGATTGTTGGATATAGTGCCCTCGAGGCAATTTTTGTAATTGCAGGCACGTGATTATGATAATTGAGGGAGGACCAATACAGGTAGAACAATCTTACTCGACATGATAGTATGCTATTTGGTTTGTTTTTATCATCATGTACATGCATTATGTGGTATTACAGATCACTATTAGGATTCTTGTTTGACTACCAGCATTATGATGGCGATCATATACGTGAGAGCTGGGTGGTCTATAAGCACATCCTTAAATGTCCCTAGTCGTGGGAGTATCGAGACCGGGCATCGATATTCCGGAGTAGACTAGTGTATACGCTTCAAGACCCCGACGAAGGGCGGTGGCCGGTCTCATAAGCCATTGGTGTTATGTTGCCTAAGATAGTATACATGTGCTCACAGGAGGTGAGTACACTGGAAGGACTCGCCGAGAACTTATAGATGGTATTATACCTATCGTCAGATGGAAGTTTTCAGGTGGCATGAGTACAGGTTAGTCCTTTGACCTAAAGTCATCATTTGTCTCGTGTAAGTTCCCACTGTACTTTGATTACTACCCTACCATGGCTCAAAGAAGTAGTGCAAACAAGTTTTAGTTGGGTACAGTCCCGAACCATATGGAGGCAGTGGTCGACTGATAAGGATTCGTCTCTCCTAGTATTAGGAATCGATGCCGCGCTGTGTTCAGTTGGCTATCACCTAAAATCCATGGCCACGGTAGGGGAGATTTACTGATAGTTGATCAATAGTATCTCAGTTGGTGATGATCTAGACTCAGACACAACTTATCGGGTTAGTAGGGGTCTGACGTTATCCACCCCCTAGACCCGATATGCGATACTCTTTAACGAAGAGACCGGACTGTACGGAGATTGTCACATTCAGGCTCAATAGGGTTAGGACGCACTTGATTATTAACCCCTTTTCAAAAAGTACCTAGGTAGCCGTTTCGTACATCTACTGCCGCTAAAGTACTTGTGGTTAAACCACTACCAGCGTATTGCCAGGTCTTTAGAGTCCCACACATAGGGTTTTTCTGGTTCAAGCGACAGATGTAGAAGCCGTACGGTGGTACGTGCAGGAGGTCCGATTAAATATGTGTACACGATACACGTACTTAAATCGGACGGTTGATAATACTAGCCGGTTTAGGATTAATCCGGATTATTAAATCATGTTTTGATTTAATAATTTATATATGTATTTTGATACATATATTTTAATATTATTGTTCACTATCATTTTCCGTCTTTGGTGCTATCCGTATTTTTATACGGATACGCGTATATGTAGAGATACTGTCATGACTCGAAATATAGCACGTGACCGGCACTTAAATCATGCAACGTCTAAAGGCGTAACGTAAATCAAGTAAGCCGAAGCCCAGAGAATCTAAACTTTTTTTGCGGAAAATAGTAGGGGTGAAATTTTGAAATAAAGGTATAATGAATCATGTTTTTCTTTAAATGCATAGCTAATGAAACATGAAAATGCAAGTGGATTATACTACAGTTGAAAACATGTTTCGTCCTTAAAAATTTGGGCAGCACCTCCCTTGTATATTTTGATCCAAAAACCACATACATACAATAAAGGCATCCCCAAGCGGGAGCTAGCTCTTCGCCAACTGGCGGAATCATAACCACGCAATAATATATATACGACGCCCAACGACGAAGATCAACCCAGAAAGAACAATAAATAAGCAAGGCATCAAAACTCAAGAAAGCGATCATAAACCCATCGCTCTCAGTCTCGCACAAAACCCAAGTCTGACTAGGTCTACCAATATACAATTTCTAGTTTCTGAATTGATGGAGTTTATCTAGATACAACAGAATATAAAAATACGAGAGTGGGCACGATCCAACATGTGTCCCACCTACCAAAGCAAAACACCCTGTAAGAAGCTGTGTGTCAGCGATACCGTAACTGATCCTAAGCGGTCAAACATGCAAGAACTGTGGCACAACAGGGGTGAGTTGACAACTCGTGAGTAGAAAACATCAGCGGGTAGAAATCGAATAAAACAATGATTTCCTAGGTCACTAAATCCTGAAGGTAATACTATGATATCTAGGATGACCATGTATGCATAGATGTCAACAATCGAGTCAATGCAATTGTTAGTGTATATGCCCTAGGGGCCATTATTGTATCATACTATCTTGTATATTACTTAATGGAAGCTTGGGATATTCACATTTTTATTAATAGTCTTGGTAAACATGGTAGTATACTACTTGGTTTATATCTATCTTAATATGTGTGTATGTATTGATAGAGCCCTTAGGATCGTGCTTGACAACCAGCGTTGTGATGACAGTAACACTAGTGGGGGTTGGGTAGTCTACAAGCACATCCTTTTTCTGGTCCCTAGTCATAGGATTATCGAGACAGGGCATCAATACTCCGGAGTAGACTAGTGTGTACGCTTCTCATCCCAGTTGGGGAGATGGTCTGTCCCACAGCCATCAGTACGTTGTACTGGAGATAGTATACAGGTGCTCGTTGGGTTACGGGTACACCGGACAGGACTCGAAGAGAACTGTTGGTTGGTATTATACCCGTCGTCAGTTAACAGTTCCTAGGTGATATGAGTACAGCATAGTCCGCAGACTTGACACTGCTGCTTCGCCTCGAGTGTGTTCCCACTGTTCTTAGATTGCTACCCTACCACGACTCAAAGGAGTCATGCAAACAGGTAGCAGTTGGGTGCAGTCCCGAAGCACTTGGAGGCAGTGGTGGTTAGACAGGATTCGTCTCTCTTGGTATTGAGAGTTGATATCGCGATGTGTCTGGAGAGCTATTACGCAAAGTCCCTGGCCAGGGCAAGCGAGATTTACTGGTAGGTTTTCCAGTAGTTTCTCAAGGTTTAATGGGCTTCACTCCGACATGACTTATACCGCTTTTAGAGGAATGACGCTTGCCGCCCCCCTAGGCCCGATATACGATAGTCCTAGACGAACAGACCGGACTGTACGGAGATTGTCACATCAGGCTCAGTAGGAGTTCGGATGGGTTTCCTCATCGGCCTTCTTATCGACATCTACCTGGGGACCGTTACGTACAGCTAGTGCCACTTGCGGTCTGTGGTTAAACCCACTGCCAGCGTAGTAGTCGAGTCTTTAGAGTCCCACACAGAGAGTTTCCCTGCTTCGGGCGAAACGATATAGAGGTCGTATGGTTTTACGAAGGGTTCGGACACGCACGTGCATTTATGCACGTACGATGTTCGAACAGTTTTTACTAGCGGGCTTTGGTTTAAGCCAGATTTTAGTATTGGATTATTGAATTTATACAGTCTCGGTATTTCTGTGTTTTCACGGATAGGAGGGACGTTCTCGTAATTTCTCGAGAAGCTTCTAGAAGTTTGATGAGTTGGAGGCTAAGGTGGCATTTGCATTAATTGGTTTAATGACTCATGATGTGATTCATCCATAGAGTTAATGATGCATTTATTGTTTAAATGACTCATGAGATGAATCACAAGGTGAGTTAATGAAGCATGATGATAATTGTTATTTGTTATTCATTTAATAAATATCTTATGCTTCATATATATTCACAATGATTTATTATTCCAATATGATTCTCATTCTCACCTTCTCTCTCCTCAAGCTCTCTCTCTTGAAACCCTAACCCTAACCTCTCATGTGTTGAGATCAAGGGTTAGCAAGACTAATTGATCCCTAATCCTATTCTATATCCTCTAGGTTGCTTTGATTAGCACTCTTAGTTACCTAATTACCTCAAGTTAGAGGTCAAGCTTGAAGTAGTAGCTCTCGGGTGGATCTTCTATCACAAAGAGGAGGCCGACGAGGAAGTGGTCAACGAGAACAAGAAGGACTTGGTTCATTAGGTGTAATCTTCTTTCATAGTAGCTAATCCCTCCTATGATATTGTTAGTTAAGGTTTGGCAAAGATCCGTAAGTTAGTCGATGTTTGTTTTAAACAAAATGATTGTTTTACCTATTCCGCCTCCCCGCAACTCGTGGGGTGTCTAACGTCGACTTACAGTGGTATCAGAGCCTCGCTAAACCATAACTAACTTGTTAGCAAAGTCGTTAAAAATTCGATCGCGAAACGAACCGGAAAAAATATCATTTTCACATAGTTTCTGTCGTTTTTAAAAAGGGGTCTAAAAATTTTTCAGGGACCCTTAAAAATACAAGCAGGGAAATATAAGGTTACTGGAGAAATTTGGGGTCATAACTCGTCCAAACCGCCGTGGAACCACGGCCGATCCAAAGCGATCCGCCGTGGATCCACGGTCGAGTTGGGGCCGAGTCAGCCCAAAATTCCCCAGTAACTCTTCTGTGATGATTTTATTCTTTCTGGAATGTTTTGTTTCTGCTCAAGTTTCAGGTGCACAGTGAAGTATTTGGAGTAGAATCATTTGTGTTTGCTTGATAGAAATTCTTAGATGTTTGGATAATTGATTATATCTGTGATTTGTTTAATGTGTTCGTAAACCTCCCCTAACTGCTAGTATATCGGTTAGCAGGGGGTTGCACATTTCTGTAATGGTTTTTGTTTGTGGACTTGTTAGATTGTCTTGAATGGATAACCGGGGATGTAAGACGAGTGTTTCTTTCATTCAAATGTAATTTGTAAATTGTTGTAATATTCTTTTGCGGGGCACATCCGGGCTGAGGTTGTAGCCACCGTTGTATTATTTCATTTACTGATTTTTGCTCCTAGGATAGACCCAAGGTGGGGTGCAAAAACTACCGGGTACTTTGAAGTGTTTAGTGGCCTACTCACATTGTTGAGGGAGACTGCTTCACTTCGGGTACTAGGGGGGTAGTTTGCCATACCCGTAGGGGTTTAGGGTGGGGTTTTGGCTATTTATCGCGACTGTGTAATCCGTCTTTCTTTGCAGGCTCAAAAGGAATGCGGATTCGTAGAAAATCCAATATGTTATCTGTGATCTGTAATGCTTATTATTGCGTCTGACGAATGTACAATATCTATATATGATAGCTATTAGGCGTCACTTATGTTTTGCATCCGCGCTAGCCCAGCCCCTGCTCTGTCGTTAGTTAAGTAACCTAACGGGTGAATGACGGGACCCAGTGGCGAATGCGGATGGCATAAGAGGACGACGTATTTTCGTTGTTTTCTGCAATGATAAGTTAAATGATGGGACACATTATATTAATGCAAAGAAAATAAACCAAAGTTGAATCGTTGGAACAGTTTAAAAGAAACCACTCGGTTATTTTAAAACAGAGGATAATTTTTAAATTGCGGAGCTTTAACCACTCCTTTTAAAAGCTATCAGGTTCCTTCGATCATATCAAGTTCACTACATTCACGGTTTCTCCAAAACCATTCGTAGCCCTCCATCATTTCATTTGGGTATTCAGTAGTATTCAAGCTATGTATTTTGACCAACGCCAAGGCATAGTGTTTGGTAGCTGCTGGGTATTCATTTGTTGCATAGATAGATGAGTTAGTTTGGAGCAGTCGTATTATCATTTGGCCAACGTCAGGGATATGTATGGATAGGTTCAAATTAACAAGATAATGATGGGTAGAACTTGACATGTGACTTATGACATTTTGACCAACGCCAAGGTCATAAGAGCATGGGGCAAAAATTTATATCGGGAATTTCTAAAGAAAATGAAATTTGCAAAGAGATGCATACCATTTGGAGTGTGATAATTTTGGTAGGATTCCTTCAGCTTTATCACACGATGATATTTGGATCCCGATCCTACTGTGAGTATCCACTACTCATCAGGAGATTCGTCACTTAACGATCAATGCTATAAACCAAGTAGGTGTCGAGAAAGGTGTCAGCGGGGTTTCGCCCCCAGATAAAAGAGGTTATTTAATTAAGGAACTTCGCGAAAGCGTTGGAAAACCTCCCTCGAAGTACCGACACCGGCCTGGCTGAACGGTTAAGCAAGTATTGTACAGTGAGAATAGTCCTGACTAGTTCTTCCTTTTTGGTTTGAGGAGGGATTCGGGAAACAGTGGGAGCCATCCAGTTTAGATAAACTAAAAACCACACTATACTTGCAAGAGCATCATGCTAAAGTGTTCCCTCTCTCTCCTAATTGCAGCAACCCAAAACATGACAGGCCTTAAGTTACTATTAGAGAAAAATATATTGGCAGGTCTAAACTATAAAGATTAGTTCCGGAATGTTAAGATGGCTTTGACTTATGACAAATTGGGGTATGTCCTTACTGCTAAGGCACCTGCTGTCCCTGGTCCAGATTCCAATATTGTGGATAAGGAAATCCACAAGACCTGAGAGTTAGATTGCGCGAAGGCCAAATGCATCGTTCTTGCCTCTATGAATAATGAACATCAGAGGAGGCTGAGGATATGGATCTTGAATCCATATTTCTCCACACAAAAGAACTGTATGGAGAGCAATCTCGTATAGAAAGATACGAGACCTCGAAGAACTTGTTTCAGTCGAGGCTGGCCGTCGGATCATCTGTAGGAGAACATGTCCTAAAGATGATTGGCTATATAGAAGATCTCGCGGACCTCGGGATGACTTTGGAGAACGAGCTCTATACAGACTTGATTCTTTAGTCCCTTCCTTCCACCTATGCCCAGTTTATTCTGAATTTCAACATTCAAAGAAAAGAAGTTGAACTTCTAGAACTCCTTAACATGTTGAGGAGTGCAGAGGGCACCTTGCAGAGGGCAAGGGAAACACCCGCTATGTTTGTTCGCGGTGCTTCCTCTTCCGGGTCCAAGGCTAGGGCCAAAGGAAGGAAGAAGAAGGCCGCCACCAAACCGAGAGGTGGTGTTGGTAAGGTGGGAGTCAAGGGAAAGGCAAAGGTTGCAGTACCAGTAGTGGCAAAGGACGAGTGCTTCCACTGTCGTAGGAAAGGGCACTGGAAAAAAGATTGCAAAGCTTGGAATACCAAGAACCAGGAACCGAAGTAAGCTGTGGTTTCGACTTTAGGTGTGTTTGTAATTGAAAATTGTCTTTCAATCAACTTTACTTCCTGGGTATTGGATACCGGATCAGGATCTCATATATGCAATTCATTGCAGGCACTGAGAAACCGTAGAGTGCTAAAGGTTGGTGATATGACCCTCCAGGTTGCTAACGGAACTAGCGTGGGTGCTGTGTCCGTAGGGGATTATCACCTTGGATTGACGAGTGGACATATTTTGGTTCTGCATAACTGTTTTTGTGTATCCAGTTTAACGTGTAATATCATATCAGTTTCGTTGTTATCAAAAGAAGTTTATGATTTCACGTTTGTAAGCGATGTTGTTAACATCCACCTTAATCATGGTTTGATTGGGTCCGGTACACTAGATAACGGTATATACGTGCTAAACCAATTACAGATTTTCAATGTCCAGAACACACTAAAAAGAAAGTCTCCAAATATAAATAAGGCTTTCTTAAGGCATTGTAGACTGGGTCACATCAATCAGACAAGGTTAACTAAGTTACATAGAGAAGGATATTTGGATTCGTTCGAATATCAATCTTATGCTACTTGTCAATCATGTCTCAAAGGAAAGATGACAAAGACTCCATTCACTGGACATGGAGTAAGAGCGAGCGAGCTCTTAGGACTCATACACAGCGATGTATGTGGTCCAATGTCTATACATGCAAGAGGTGGTTTTTCATATTTCATTACTTTTATGGACGATTACTCTAGGTATGGATTCATTTTCTTAATGAAATATAAATCCGAGGCCTTTGAGAGATTCCAAGAATATAAGAATGAAGTAGAAACCAAACTAGCAAAAGTATCAAGACACTGAGATCTGATCGAGGTGGTGAATATGTTAGTGTATATGCCCTAGAGGCCATTACTGTATCATACTAGTTTGTATATTACTTAATGGATGCTTGGGATATTCACCTTGTATATACAATCTTGCTCAAAATAGTAGTATGCTACTTGGTTTGTTTCTACTTCAATGTGTACTTGTGTTTATTTCAGTATATCACTTATACGCATTAGTGGAGCCCTTAGGATCTTCGCTTGATTACCAGCGTTGTGATGGCAGTCACACTAGTGGGGGCTGGGTAATCTATAAGCACATCCTTATTCAGGTCCCTGGTCGCAGGACTATCGAGACAGGGCATCGATACTCCGGAGTAGACCAGCGCATGCGCTTCTCATCCCAGTGTGGGAGACGGTCTGTCCCACAGCCGTCAGTACGTCGTACTTGAGATAGTATGCGGGTGCTCGTTAGGTTACGGGTACACTGGACAGGACTCGTCGGGAACTGACTAGTTGGTATTATACCTATCATCAGTTATCAGTTCCCAGGTGACATGAGTACAGCTTAGTCCGCTGACTTGACACTGTCACTTCGCCTCGGGTGTGTTCTCACTGTACTTTGATCACTACCCTACCACGGCTCAAAGGAGTCGTGCAAACAGGTGGTGGTTGGGTGCAGTCCCGAAGCACTTGGAGGCAGTGACGGTTAGACAGGATTCGTCTCTCCCGGTATTGGGGGTTGACATCGCGCTGTGTCTAGGAGAGCCATTACACGAGTAGTCCCTGGCCAGGGCAAACGAGATATACTGGTAGGTTTCCAGTGTTATCTCAGGGTGTATTGGGCTTCACTCCGGCACGACTTGTACCGCTATTGGGGGACTGACGTTTACCGCCCCCTAGGCCCGCCATGCGATGTATCAGACGAACAGACCGGACTGTATGGAGAATGTCACACTCAGGCTCAGTAGGAGTTCAGATGGGTTTCGCCTCGTCGGTCTTCTTGTCGGCATTACCTGGGGACCGTTACGCACAGCTAGTGCCGCTTGCGGTCTGTGGTTAAACCCACTGCCAGCGTAGTGTCGAGTCTTTAGAGTCCCACACAGAAAGCTTTTCGCCTTTAGGCAAAAGAGTAGAGGTCGCATGGTATTGCGACAGGTCGCATGGTTTTGCGACAGGGTTCGGTCACATCCGTGCACTTGTGCACGTGCAGTGTCCGGACAGTTTACACTAGCGGGCTTTGGTTTAAGCCAGATCCTAGTGTACCTTATGGGATTGGATTTATCCAGTTTGCATTCGTGTTCCTCGGAACGCGGATGCGGGTGTGTATGCACAGTTGACAGGGAGGCACAGACAGCGGATTCTCATTAGGGTTGTTGACAGTTGACCGTTGACTTTTTGACTTTTTGCTCAACCCTAATGAGAATATGATATGTGATTAACTATTATATTAATTAAGTATTATGGTGATATGGTTGTTGACTTGTTGACTTTTGTTGACTTGTTGACTTTGTTGACTTGTTGACTTTTGTTGACTTGTTGACCGGTTGACTAGGCTTGACTAGTTGACCATCATGATAACCATGGTTATCATTTCATGCCAAAGACTTTTTCTTGCTTGCTCATTTGAGTAAAATGAGTGCATGACATGATAAGGTTATGGTTGCTTCTAACCATCACATAAGACTTTTTTGATATGATGAGTTATGATCACTTTGGATTATGAGAGGGTGAAAGACAAAAGAGTTGCTCATTCTTTCTTGCTCATTCTCTCTCTTGTTCTTGAGCTCTCCTCTTGCTCTCACCCTCAACCTCTTGCTCCCTCTCTTGATCTATGGTTCTCTTGTCTCATGAGTTGAGAATCAAGAACCATAGATAAAATCCCATTCTAAATCATCTCTACTCATTCTAGTTCACTAGGTCTAGCAAACCATGTGAACTAGTTTCTTCAAAGAACGAAGAAGGAGCTAAAGGTTGGAGCTTTCAAGTGGATCTATCTTCGGCGTACGGAGACAACGAGAAGGAGCCATCGAACCACCATCGGAGCTTGAAGAGAAGGAGTTCAAGTTTAGGTATAACCATCTTCATCCGAGTAGCTAAATATCTTTAGCTTAGTATGCTAGTTTTAGTTTAGGTAAAGATCCCGACCTTGCTTAGTCCATGTTGCCTCTTGCGTTAAAATTTTGATTTTATACCGTTTCCGCCTCCCCGTAAGAACCGGGGGTCGCAACGTGGACTTACAGTGGTATCAGAGCCTAACTAAACTTAAACTAGCTTGGTAGTGAAGTGTAACGAAGTTCGGAACCGGAAAAATCCAAAAACCAAACTTTTACAAAATCTGAGTTTCTGTTGAAATTTTTTCTGGTCAAAATGAAAAACTTTATACTCCTAAATTCGTCTCAGGGTTTTGTGAGAACACCCTTGAAAAACGGTCCACTGTTTCGTTCAAACCGCCGCGCTTCCGCCGCACGAGGTAGGCATGTGCCGCGGAAGCGCCGCGGTTTGTCGTCTTCTCTGCTTCGTTTTTCGTGCAGTGTGTGTCTGTGTTGGTTTTGGGATTTTTGAAATATATTATATGTGCCCAGATTTTCCAGAAAAGAAATTTCCTTTTGGGGTCCTATAATTCCGTATTTTTCCGAACTTCACTGCACTTTGACTATGATGGTTATATCTGTGATGTTTGCATGTATTGAACGTCGGCCAATCGCTATAAGTCGATTGGTCGGGGTTATACATGATCTGTAATGTGCTGGAATGTGTATATAAATATGTTGGATTGTCGCGGGTGAATAGCCGGGGGTTGTGAGACGAGAGTTTTCCTTTCTTGCAATTCATGTAAATTTGTAAATTGATGTAATAATTATTTGTATGGCCGCACAACCGGGTCGGGGTTGTAGCCGTCATTGTATAATTTCTTTTTACTGTTTTTGCTCCTAGGATAGACCCATGGAGGGGTGCACAAACTACCGGGTATGCCGAAGTGTCGAGTGGCCTACTCATGGAGATGAGGGAGGTTGCTACGCTTCGGGTACTTGGCGGGTAGTTTGCCGCACCCGTAGGGGTCTTGGGTGGGGTTTTGGCTATTCACCGCGACCGTGTAATCTGTTTTTGTTACAGGCTCGTACAAATTACAGATTCCTAGTATATCCAATGTATTTATCTGTGATCTGAAATGTTTATCATTGCAGTATATCTATATATGATATTATTTAGGCGTTGCTTATGTTTTTCAGACGCGCTAGCCCAGCCCCCGCTCTGTCGTTAGTTAAGTAACCTAACGGGTAATGACGGGGCCCCGTGGCGAATGCGAATGGCATAAGCGTACGTTATATTTTGGTTGTTTTCTGCAATGGTAGGATTAAATGATGGGACGCATTAAAAGAACTAATGCAAGAATATCACGCATTAAAAGAACTAATGCAAGATAATAAACCAAGCTAAAGTCGTTGGAACACTTTCGAAAAACCACTCGGTTTTTTTTCAAAAACAACTTTTAAATGCGGAGCTTGAGCCACTCCTTTTAAAAGCTATCTCGTTCCATCGACCAAATCAAGTTCACTACGTTCACGGTTTTGCCAAAACCATTCGTAGCCCTCCGTCGTTTCGTATGAATATTCAATAGTATTCAAGCTGTGTTTGTTGACCTTCGTCAAGGCATAGTGATTGGTAGCTATTGGGTATTCATATGTAGCATAGATAGATGCGTTGGTTTGGGACATTCGCATTACCTTGTTGACCTTCGTCAAGGGTATATACGGGTGGATTCAAATTAACCTGGATAATGACGGGCAGAACTTGACATGTAACTTATGATTTGTTGACCTTCGTCAAGGTCATAAGAGCATGGGGCAAAAATCCACATCGGGAGTTTCATAAGTACTGAAACTTGCTAGATTTGCATACCATTTGGAGTGTGATGATTCTGGTAGGATTCCTTCAGTTTCGTCACGCGATGATATTTGGATCCCGATCCTACTGTGAGTATATGCTACTCCTCGGGAAATTTCTCACTTAACGATCAATGCTATAAACCTAGTAGGTGCCTAGAAAGGTGTTAGCGGGACTACGCCCCCAGGGAAAAGAGGTTCTCTAATTAAGGAACTTCGCGAAAGCGTTGGAAAACCTCCCTCGAAGTACCGACACCGGCCTGGCTGAACGGTTAAGCAAGTATTGTACGGTGGGATTGATCCTGACTAATTCTTCCTTTATGGTTTGAGGAGGGATTCGAGAAACAGTGGGAGCCATCCTGTTTAGACAAACTAAAAACCACTCTAAACTTGCAAGAGCATCATGCTGAGTGTTTCTTCTTCTCTCTCCTAATTGCAGCGACCAATCAACATGACTGGACTTAAGTTACTCCTAGATAAAAACAAACTGACAGGGCCAAACTACAAAGATTGGCTCAGGAATGTCACGATAGCAATCACTTATGACAAGCTGGGGTATCTTCTTACCACCAAAGCTCCCCCTGTCCCTGGTCCAACTTCCAGTGTCGCGGATAAGGAAATCCGCAAGACTTGGGAGATTGATAGCGCGAAGGCCAAGTGCCTCCTGCTTGCCTCGATGGACAACGAACATCAGAGGAGGCATGAGAATATGGACATGGAGTCCATATTGCTCCATACAAAAGAACTGTATGGAGAGCAATCACGTATCGCAAGATACGAAGCGTCGAAAAAGTTATTTTCGACAAGAATGGCCGTCGGATCATCAGTAGCCGAGCATGTGCTAAAGATGATCGGCTACATTGAGGAGCTCGCTGACCTAGGGATCACATTGGAGAGTGAGCTATATACGGATATAGTTCTCCAGTCCCTTCCTTCCACTTACGCCCAGTTTACACTGAACTTCAACCTACAAGAAAAAGAGGTTGAACTTTCAGAACTCCTCAACATGCTGAGGAGCGCAGAGGGCACCCTACAGAAAGGTAGGGAAACATCCACTTTGTTTGTAGGAGGATCATCTTCTTCTAGGTCCAAGGCGAAAGCCAAGGGAAAGAAGAAGAAGGCCCCCGCCAAACCAAGGGGCGGTGTTAGTAAAGTGGATACGAAGGGAAAAGCAAAAGCAACAAAGATAGCGGGGAAGCTTGTGGATAAGGAAGAATGCTTCTATTGTCATAAGAAAGGACACTGGAAGAATGATTGCAGGGCCTGGAAGGCCAGAACACAGGAATTGAAGCAGGTTGCAGCTTCAGCTTCAGGTGTGTATGTTATTGAAAACTGTCTTTCAATAAACTCTACTTCCTGGGTATTGGATACCGGATCAGGATCTCATATCTGTAATTCTTTGCAGGCGTTGAGAAACCGTAGGGTTTTGAAGGCAGGTGACATGACCCTCAAAGTTGCGAACGGAGCTAGCATGGATGCTAAAGCCGTGGGGGACTATCACCTGGGAATGTCAGATGGACATGTTTTGGTTTTGCGTAATTGCTTTTTTGTACCCAACGCAACTTGTAATATCATTTCTGTATCTTTAGTTTCTAAAGAAGGTTATGAATTTGCGTTTGTAAGTAATGTTGTAAACATTCACCTTAATCAAGTTTTGATTGGGTCAGGTACATTGAGTAATGGTATATACGTGTTAAACCAACCACAGATTTTCAACGTCCAGAATACACACAAAAGAAAGTCTCCGGAACTGAATCAGACTTTCTTATGGCATTGTAGATTGGGTCACATCAATGAGAGAAGGTTGACTAAGTTACATACAGAAGGATATTTGAATACGTTCGAATATCAATCGTATGCCACTTGTCAATCTTGTCTCAAAGGAAAGATGACAAAGACTCCGTTTACTGGACAAGGAGTAAGAGCGAGCGAGCTCTTAGGACTCGTACACAGTGACGTGTGCGGTCCAATGTCTACACATGCCCGAAGCGGACATTCTTACTTCATTACTTTTACGGATGACTTCTCAAGGTACGGTTATGTCTTCTTGATGAAACATAAGTCCGAGGCCTTTGGAAAATTCCAGGAGTATAAGAATGAAGTAGAGAAACAGACCGGCAAAAGTATTAAGATTCTAAGATCGGATCGAGGTGGAGAATACTTAAGTGCCGAATTCCTGAATTACTTAAAAGAGAATGGTATTCTCTCTCAGCTTACTCCTCCATACACTCCGCAACATAATGGTGTATCGGAGAGACGGAACCGAACCCTATTGGATATGGTTCGGTCCATGATGAGTAACGCTGAGTTACCGCGATCATTCTGGGGATATGCACTAGAAGCAGCTGCGTATCTCTTGAACAAGGCTCCCACCAAGACTGTGCCTACCACCCCATATGAGATGTGGACTGGGAAGAAACCCTGTCTTAAGTATCTTAAGGTATGGGGATGTCCAGCTTTTGTAAAAAAGCAGCATGCGGACAAACTTGAGGCACGTTCAGTACAGTGTAAGTTTGTGGGATACCCAAGGAACTCTAGGGGGTATCTTTTCTATTCAGCTGAGGAACAAAAGGTCTTTGTTTCTCAGCATGCCCGCTTCTTGGAAACTGAGTTTTTGGAAACCCAGATAAGTGGGAACACAATAGAACTGGAAGAAGTTCCAGAACCACAGACTGTTACTGAAAGCTTAGTGGAACCAGAGGGTTCAACAGAACAGGACATTCCTGCGCCACTCCGCAGGAGTAGTAGGCAGTCTCATCCGACCGAGAGATACTGCGGTTTTCTCATAGACGGGGATAGAGAGGATTGCATCATAGATTATGATAAGCCTACTAGCTTCCAGCAGGCCGTTCAGAGCGTTGACTCAGTGAAATGGCTGGATGCAATGCGGACCGAAATGGAGTCCATGTACACCAACAAGGTATGGACGTTGGACATTGCTCCAGACGGGGTAAAACCCGTAGGATGCAAGTGGATCTTCAAAAGGAAGATTGGTGTAGATGGACAGGTTGAGACCTATAAAGCTAGGCTGGTAGCAAAGGGTTTTCGTCAAAGACCTGGCTTGGACTACGAGGAAACCTTTTCTCCAGTAGCCATGCTGAAATCCATTCGGATCCTTCTTGCCATTGCTGCCTTCCACGATTATGAGATCTGGCAAATGGACGTAAAGACAGCTTTTCTAAATGGAAATTTAGAGGAGTGTGTCTATATGGACCAGCCAGAGGGTTTCATTCAGAGTGGGAGCAGCGGAAAGGTGTGCAAGTTGCTTAAGTCCATCTATGGACTAAAGCAGGCATCGCGGAGTTGGAACATCTGCTTTGATGAGACGGTCAAAGAATTTGGCTTTATCAAAAATCCAGATGAACCATGCATCTATAGTAGATTTGTAGCGAGAACTGTAGTATTCCTCGTTTTATACGTAGATGACATTCTCTTAATAGGAAATGACATTCCTATGCTACAATCTGTCAAGGGGTTCTTGTCACACAGGTTCTCCATGAAAGACCTGGGTGATGCCTCGTACATTCTGGGTATCCGGATCTACCGTGACAGATCCAAGAGGATATTAGGACTTTCACAGTCCAGGTACATCGACACCATACTGAAGAGATTCAGTATGGAAGATTCCAAGCGCGGTAACCTACCGGCTTGTCACGGGATCACCCTCTCTAAAGAGATGTCTCCCAAGACTGATTTGGAGAGGGATCGCATGTCTATTATACCCTACGCTTCTGCGGTAGGCTCTATAATGTATGCGATGTTGTGTACCAGACCGGATGTAGCTTATGCACTGAGTGTGGTAAGCCGGTATCAGTCAAACCCTGGGGAGAAACACTGGATAGCGGTAAAGAACATTCTCAAGTACCTGAGAAGGACTAAGGAGATGTTCTTGGTGTATGGCGGAAAAGACCTCCAGATCGAGGCCTTTGCTGACTCCAGCTTCCAGAGTGACAAGGATGATTCCAAGTCCATGTCGGGTTTTGTCTTTACCCTCAATGGAGGGGCGGTGTGTTGGAAGAGTTCCAACCAAGAAACCGTTGCAGACTCGACGATGGAAGCGGAATACATCGCTGCATCTGATGCCGCAAAAGAAGCTGTCTGGATGAGGAAGTTCTTGAAAGAACTTCAGGTGGTTCCGTCCATTGTTGATCCAATACCTCTGTATTGCGACAACAACGGGGCTATAGCTTTAGCGAAGGAACCCAGGTCCCATCAGAGATCCAGGCACATCTTGAGGCGGTATCACCTGATCAGGGAGATCGTAGATCGCCAGGAGATCGAGGTTCGGAGAGTCGCTTCAGAAGATAACACTGCTGATCCATTCACCAAGGCCCTGCCCCAGACTCAGTTCGAGCGGCTGATCGAGATGATAGGTCTTCGATATGCCAGTACATGGCCTTAGTGCAAGTGGGAGATTGTTAGTGTATATGCCCTAGAGGCCATTACTGTATCATACTAGTTTGTATATTACTTAATGGATGCTTGGGATATTCACCTTGTATATACAATCTTGCTCAAAATAGTAGTATGCTACTTGGTTTGTTTCTACTTCAATGTGTACTTGTGTTTATTTCAGTATATCACTTATACGCATTAGTGGAGCCCTTAGGATCTTTGCTTGATTACCAGCGTTGTGATGGCAGTCACACTAGTGGGGGCTGGGTAATCTATAAGCACATCCTTATTCAGGTCCCTGGTCGCAGGACTATCGAGACAGGGCATCGATACTCCGGAGTAGACCAGCGCATGCGCTTCTCATCCCAGTGTGGGAGACGGTCTGTCCCACAGCCGTCAGTACGTCGTACTTGAGATAGTATGCGGGTGCTCGTTAGGTTACGGGTACACTGGACAGGACTCGTCGGGAACTGACTAGTTGGTATTATACCTATCGTCAGTTATCAGTTCCCAGGTGACATGAGTACAGCTTAGTCCGCTGACTTGACACTGTCACTTCGCCTCGGGTGTGTTCCCACTGTACTTTGATCACTACCCTACCACGGCTCAAAGGAGTCGTGCAAACAGGTGGTGGTTGGGTGCAGTCCCGAAGCACTTGGAGGCAGTGACGGTCAGACAGGATTCGTCTCTCCCGGTATTGGGGGTTGACATCGCGCTGTGTCTAGGAGAGCCATTACACGAGTAGTCCCTGGCCAGGGCAAACGAGATATACTGGTAGGTTTCCAGTGTTATCTCAGGGTGTATTGGGCTTCACTCTGGCACGACTTGTACCGCTATTGGGGGACTGACGTTTACCGCCCCCTAGGCCCGCCATGCGATGTATCAGACGAACAGACCGGACTGTACGGAGAATGTCACACTCAGGCTCAGTAGGAGTTCAGATGGGTTTCGCCTCGTCGGTCTTCTTGTCGGCATTACCTGGGGACCGTTACGCACAGCTAGTGCCGCTTGCGGTCTGTGGTTAAACCCACTGCCAGCGTAGTGTCGAGTCTTTAGAGTCCCACACAGAAAGCTTTTCGCCTTTAGGCAAAAGAGTAGAGGTCGCATGGTATTGCGACAGGTCGCATGGTTTTGCGACAGGGTTCGGTCACATCCGTGCACTTGTGCACGTGCAGTGTCCGGACAGTTTACACTAGCGGGCTTTGGTTTAAGCCAGATCCTAGTGTACCTTATGGGATTGGATTTATCCAGTTTGCATCCGTGTTCCTCGGAACGCGGATGCGGGTGTGTATGCACAGTTGACAGGGAGGCACAGACAGCGGATTCTCATTAGGGTTGTTGACAGTTGACCGTTGACTTTTTGACTTTTTGACTTTTTGCTCAACCCTAATGAGAATATGATATGTGATTAACTATTATATTAATTAAGTATTATGGTGATATGGTTGTTGACTTGTTGACTTTTGTTGACTTGTTGACTTTGTTGACTTTTGTTGACTTGTTGACCGGTTGACTAGGCTTGACTAGTTGACCATCATGATAACCATGGTTATCATTTCATGCCAAAGACTTTTTCTTGCTTGCTCATTTGAGTAAAATGAGTGCATGACATGATAAGGTTATGGTTGCTTCTAACCATCACATAAGACTTTTTTGATATGATGAGTTATGATCACTTTGGATTATGAGAGGGTGAAAGACAAAAGAGTTGCTCATTCTTTCTTGCTCATTCTCTCTCTTGTTCTTGAGCTCTCCTCTTGCTCTCACCCTCAACCTCTTGCTCCCTCTCTTGATCTATGGTTCTCTTGTCTCATGAGTTGAGAATCAAGAACCATAGATAAAATCCCATTCTAAATCATCTCTACTCATTCTAGTTCACTAGGTTTAGCAAACCATGTGAACTAGTTTCTTCAAAGAACGAAGAAGGAGCTAAAGGTTGGAGCTTTCAAGTGGATCTATCTTCGGCGTACGGAGACAACGAGAAGGAGCCATCGAACCACCATCGGAGCTTGAAGAGAAGGAGTTCAAGTTTAGGTATAACCATCTTCATCCGAGTAGCTAAATATCTTTAGCTTAGTATGCTAGTTTTAGTTTAGGTAAAGATCCCGACCTTGCTTAGTCCATGTTGCCTCTTGCGTTAAAATTTTGATTTTATACCGTTTCCGCCTCCCCGTAAGAACCGGGGGTCGCAACGTGGACTTACAGAATACTTAAGTGTCGAGTTCCTAGGTTACCTAAAAGAGAAAGGAATTATCTCTCAACTTACTCCTCCATACACTCCAAAGCACAACGGTGTATCGGAGAGACGGAACCGAACCCTATTAGATATGGTACGTTCCATGATGAGTAATGCTGAGTTACCGCGATCTTTCTGGGGTTATGCGCTAGAATCAGCAGCATATCTTTTGAACAGGGCTCCTTCCAAGACTGTGCCTGCCACGCCATATCAGATGTGGAGTGGGAAGAAACCCTATCTTCAGTATCTAAAGATATGGGCATGTCCAGCTTTTGTTAAAAAGCAGCATGCGGACAAACTCGAGACACGATCAGTACAGTGTAAGTTTGTGGGATATCCAAGAACTCCAAGGGATATTTCTTCTATTACGCAGAGGAACAAAAGGTTTTTGTTTCTCGTCATGCCCATTTTCTAGAACAGCAGTTTTTAGAAAAGGAAACAAGTGGGAGCGCAATAGAACTGGAAGAAATTCCAGATCCACAAACTATTACTGAAAGTTTGGTATAACCAATAGTTCAAGAAGAACAGGACATTCCCGCACCCCTCCGCAGGAGTAGTAGGCCGTCTCATCCGCCTGAGAGATACTACGGTTTTCTCATAGATGGGGATAGAGAGGATTGCATCATTGATGATGATGAACCTACTAGCTTCCAGCAGGCCATCTAGAGCGGCGACTCGGTACGATGGCTGGATGCAATGCGGACCGAGATGGAGTCCATGTACACCAACAAAGAATGGACTTTGGACTTTGCTCCAGATGGGGTAAAACCCATAAGATGCAAATGGATCTTCAAGAAAAAGATTGGTGTAGATAGACAGGGGGAAACCTATAAGGCTAGACTTGTTGCAAAGGGTTTTCGTCAAAGACCTGGTTTGGACTATGACGAAACTTTTTCTCCAGTGGCTATACTCAAATCCATTCGGGTCCTTCTTGCTATTGCCGCCTTCCATGATCATGAGATCTGGCAGATGGACGTAAAGACGGCTTTTCTAAATGGTAATTTGGAAGAGTGCGTCTATATGGATCAGCCAGAGGGTTTCAATCAGAGTGGGAGCAGCGGGAAAGTGTGCAAGTTGCATAAGTCCATTTATGGACTAAAGCAGGCATCGTGGAGTTGGAACATCTGTTTTGATGAAACGGTCAAAGAATATGACTTTATCAAAAATCCAGATGAACCATGTATATATAGTAAAATTGTAGCACGAACTGTCGTATTCCTCTTCTTGTACGTGGATGACATTCTATTGATAGGAAATGACATTCCTATGCTACAATCTATCAAAGGATTCTTATCACACTGGTTCTCCATAAAAGACCTGGGTGATACCTCTTACATTATGGGGATCCGGATCTATCGTGATAGATCCAAGAGGATGTTGGGACTATCACAGTCCAGGTATATCAACACTATACTGAAAAGATTCAGTATGGAAGATTCTAACCGCGGTAGTTTACCGGCTTGTCATGGAATCACCCTATCCAAAGAGATGTCTCCCAAGACTGATTTGGAAAGGGATCGCATGTCAGTTATACCCTACGCTTCTGCGGTAGGCTCTATAATGTATGCAATGTTGTGCACCAGACCAGATGTAGCTTACGCACTGAGCGTGGTAAGCAGGCATTAGTCAGACCCAGGGGAGAAGCACTGGATAGCAGTAAAGAACATTCTCAAGTACCTGAGAAGGACTAGGGAGATGTTCTTGGTTTACGGCGGAAAAGACCTCAAGATCGAGGCCTTTGCTGATTCCAGCTTCCAGAGTGACAAGGATGACTCCAAGTCCATGTCAGGTTATGTCTTTACCCTCAATGGAGGGGCGGTGTCCTGGAAGGTGTTGGTGTATATGCCCTAGAGGCCATTACTGTATCATACTAGTATGTATATTACTTGATGGAAGCTTGGGATATTCACAGTTGTACAGACGATCTTGCTCAATATAGTAGTATGCTACTTGGTTTGTCTCTGCTTTAATGTGTACATGTGTGTTTATTTATTTATATCACCTATACGCATTAGTAGAGCCCTTAGGATCTTTGCTTGATTACCGGCGTTGTGATGGCGATCACACTCGTGGGGGCTGGGTAATCTACAAGCACATCCTTATACACGTCCCTGGTCGTGGGAGTATCGAGATAGGGCATCGATGCTCCGGAGTAGACTAGCGTATGCGCTTCTCATCCCAGCACGGGAGACGGTCTGTCCCACAGCCGTCAGTACGTCGTACTTGAGATAGTATGCGGGTGCTCGTTGGGTTACGAGTACACTGGACAGGACTCGTCGGGAACTGATGGTTGGTATTATACCTATCGTCAGTTATCAGTTCCCAGGTGACATGAGTACAGCTTAGTCCGCTGACTTGACACTGTCACTTCGCCTCGAGTGTGTTCCCACTGTTCTTTGATTACTACCCTACCACGGCTCTACTGAGTCGTGCAAACAGGTAGTAGTTGGGAGCAGTCCCGAAGCACTTGGAGGCAGTGACGGTTAGACAGGATTCGTCTCTCCCGGTATTGGGAGTTGACATCGCGCTGTGTCTAGGAGAGCCATTACACAAGTAGTCCCTGGCCAGGGCAAGCGAGATGTACTGGTAGGTTCCAGTGTTATCTCAGGGTGTATTGGGCTTCACTCCGACATGACTTGTACCGCTATTAGGGGACTGACGTTTACCGCCCCCCTAGGCCCGCCATGCGATGTATCAGACGAACAGACCGGACTGTACGGAGAATGTCACATTCAGACTCAGTAGGAGTTCAGATGGGGTTTCACCTCGTCAGCCTTCTTGTCGGCATCTACCTGGGGACCGTTACGCACAGCTAGTGCCGCTTGCGGTCTGTGGTTAAACCCACTGCCAGCGTAGTGTCGAGTCTTTAGAGTCCCACACAGAGGGTATTCGCCTCTGGGCAAAACAGAGTAGAGGTCGCATGGTTTTGCGACAGGGTTCGTTCTCATCCGCGCACTTGTGCACGTTTGGAGTCCGGACGGATTATACTGGCAGGCTCTGGTTTGAGCCAGATACTGGTATATGTTTTTGGGGTTGCTTTTATATCTTGGTATTCTTGTTCCTCGGAACGAGAATGCAGGTGTGTATGCACAGTTGCTTGAGGCGGAGAATGAGGTTTTTCATTAGGGTTTCGGATCGGGTGTGTATGCACAGTTGACAGTCTTCTTTTTCCAAACCCTAATGGATTTATATATTATCTATTAATAATAATAATTAAATGAGAATTATGTTATGGTTGTTTTTTTTGTTGACTTGTTGACCTTGGTTGACTTGTTGACCATTGACCACTTTCATGCCTTGAATGTCTTCCTTGATTCATGCTTACTTTTTATTAAATGAAGCATGGTTGTGGTCATTCAAAATACTACCATCAACTATTCTCATTTTCAATTATTATCATTTAGATAATATTTTTCTTTTGCAATATGGTTGCAAGAAAGAAAAATGAGAGCTTATTCTATCATAACCTCTCTCTCTCCTCATTTCATCTTCTTCTTCCTCTTGAAAAGAGAAACCTTCTCATGTGTTGAGAATCATTCTCTTTAGAAAGAAAAGCAAACCCTAATCACTCTCTACTCATTCTAGGATGAAGGTTTAGCAAGCCGGAAACCCTAGTTCACTCAAAGATCGAGGAAGAGCCCAAAGGTCGAACCTTCGAGGTGGATCTATCTTCGGCAAGAAGAAGGCGACGAGAAGAGAACCATTCAAGCTTCTACAAAGAACAAGAAAGAAGAACAACAACAAGAAGAGAAGGAGTTCAAGTTTAGGTATAACCATCTTCCATAGTAGCTAACTCTCTTTAGCTAGAATACTAGTTTTAGTTTAGCAAAGATCCGGCTTTTACGGTCCATGTTACAAAGTTTAGAAAAAAATTTGATTTACCGTTTCCGCAACCCCGTAAGTACCGGGAGAGGTAACGTGGACCTAACAGAAGGGTTCCAAGCAGGACACCGTTGCTGACTCGACGATCGAAGCGGAGTATATTGCTGCTTGCAATGCCGCAAAAGAAGCGATCTGGATGAAGAAGTTCCTAACAGAACTTCAGGTGGTTCATGCCATTGCTGATCCAATACTGTTGTATTGTGACAACAACGGAGCTATAGCTTTAGCGAAGGAACCCAGGTCCCATCAGAAGTCCAGACACATCTTAAGGCGGTATCACCTGATCAGGGAGATCATAGATCGCCGGGAGATCGAGGTCCGGAGAGTTTCTACTAAGGAGAACACTGCTGATCCATTCACAAAGGCCTTACCTCAGATTCAGTTCGAGAGGCTACTCGAGATGATCCATCTTCGATACTCCAGTACATAGCCCTAGTGCAAGTGGGAGATTGTTAGTGTATATGCCCTAGGGGCCATTATTGTATCATACTAGCTTGTATATTACTTAATGGAAGCTTGGGATATTCACAGTTATATTAACAGTCTTGCTAAACATGGTAGTATGCTACTTGGTTTATATCTATCTTAATATGTGTGTACGTATTGATAGAGCCCTTAGGATCTTGCTTGACTAGCAGCATTTTGATGGCAGTCACACTAGTAGGGGCTGGGTAATCTACAAGCACATCCTTTTTCAGGTCCCTAGTCGTAGGATTATCGAGACAGGGCATCGATACTCCGGAGTAGACTAGTGTGTACGCTTCTCATCCCAGTTTGGGAGATGGTCTGTCCCACAGCCATCAGTACGTTGTACTGGAGATAGTATACAGGTGCTCGTTGGGTTACGGGTACACCGGACAAGACTCGCAGGGAACTGTTGGTTGGTATTATACCCGTCGTTAGTTAACAGTTCCCAGGTGATATGAGTACAGCATAGTTCGCAGACTTGACACTGCTGCTTCGCCTCGAGTGTGTTCCCACTGTTCTTAGATTGCTACCCTACCACGGCTCAAAGGAGTCGTGCAAACAGGTAGCAGTTGGGTGCAGTCCCGAAGCACTTGGAGGCAGTGGCGGTTAGACAGGATTCATCTCTCCCGGTATTGGGAGTTGATATCGCGCTGTGTCTGGAGAGCCATTACGCAAAGTCCCTGGCCAGGGCAAGCGAGATTTACTGGTAGGTTTTCCAGTAGTTTCTCAAGGTGTAATGGGCTTCACTCCGACACGACTTATACCACTTTTAGAGGAATGACGCTTACCGCCCCTAGGCCCGATATGCGATAGTCCTAGACTAATTGATCCCTAATCCTATTCTATATCCTCTAGGTTGCTTTGATTAGCACTCTTAGTTACCTAGTTACCTCAAGTTAGAGGTCAAGCTTGGAGTAGTAGCTCTCGGATGGATCTTCTATCACAAAGAGGAGGCTGACGAGGAGGTGGTCAACGAGAACAAGAAAGACTTGGTTCATTAGGTATAATCTTCTTTCATCGTAGCTAATCCCTCCTATGATGTTGTTAGTTAAGGTTTGGCAAAGATCCGTAAGTTAGTCGATGTTTGTTTTAAACAAAATGATTGTTTTACCTATTCCGCCTCCCGCAACTCGTGGGGTGTCTATCGTCGACTTACAGCAATAACATATATAAATAAACCTCCAACATCATATGCCTGTATGCATGGGGATATCATCCACGTTTCCATCAACGACACAACTAATATCATGGAACCTTAGTGTCCAACACCGACACTCGAAAAATCATGAAAACATATGCCTGTATATATGAGGATATCAACCACGTGTGTCCATCAACGACACATCAAAATCATGAAACCTGAGTGTCCAACACCGACACTCGAAACATCATGAAAACCCGTGTCTAGCATCGACACGTAAATTCTCATATCTCAGGCGCCACATACTCAGATCGGCCCTCATATCTATCTCATCTCAGGCGCCTCATACTCTGATCGGCCCTCATATCCATCTCACGACTCCGGTCGGTATCCTCCGGATAACCACCGGGTCCAAAAATATCACCGGTAGGTAGTAGTCGCTCTGCCAGGCTCATCGTCTACAGCATAACATACCTTTCTTGCCCCGGGATAGCATATCGGGTCCACCATATACCCGCAGACGGCTCATCCAGCTCGTCGAATCGGGTATCACATAGCTTAGAACCGAGAAACTCATGGTGGACGCTTCGAAATATCATATCAAAAGAAACCACGTTTTTAAAGCAATACATAATTCCCTTTTAAAATATAACTGCGGTTCTCAAATCCAGAGATCTCATGAAAACAACATCTCAATGCATATAACCATAAAGTACGAGGTATGCAACATAGAACAGTAATATGAGTATGTCAAATATATCATGCAAGGATGTCTTGTGATAATGTTGAACAATGAATGTACTATACAGTTAAGAATAATATCATGATACGACAGTTCAACTGTGTAAGTGGCAAGGAAATTACCGATGGTGAATGTGTGTAAGACGGCAAATCTGTGTAAGTATAACATGCACATCAACGGTAATTGTGCAGGTGTACTAGCAAATGATATCATACAGCATTAAATACCGGAACGTGGTATGTACATCACGAGAGGTAATATCCTACACAACATAGACAATCAATGGGTATATCTATCTACACATGAACCATACGGTCACTTTTAAAAGATAAGAATCGTAGTTTGAAAATAGGTATGGTTCATGTGGCAATCTTTATATCGGTGATCCCACCTCATAACATCCGATATGACAATAATCCTCGATCATCATCCTCAAATCACTAGCATGGATCATTCATCCGGTAAAACATCGCGTACGGTAATCCATCGTACGGTGACATCAAACAGAATAGGGATTCAATCGTCCTATTCATCAATAAGGGTATGGATCTAAAATATCATATGACATATCACTTTTTATCCGCATAAATAAATATATATACACATATATCTCAAGTCACATCTGTATCAATCTTATATCATGACATCTTGCATATACGTCATATCTTATTAATCTCAAGTCGTATCGATCTCGATCTCATATCATACCATTATCAACTCATACTTGTCCCCTTTCAATTTATACTTATCATGATTCACTTTCTTATTTCATATTCTAAAGCCAATATATCCATTAGTGTCAACTTTTATCCCATCATCTCTTACTAAAACCTTTATTCATGTCCGTAAGTTCGTAGCATATCCTTTATCAAAATTTTAATTTATATAACAATCTTTCTAAATAAATGGTTGCGGGGGTGTTATACGCCATTCACCCGACTTCTCTCATAGATATAAATCTACTCACCTGCTAAACGCCCCGCTTAGCCGAAGTCGATGTGCTTCGTCGTCTCGGAAGTCCACTCGAAGGTACCTACAATCAATACATAATTGCAATACTATTAAAACCAATATCTGAAAACTGATACGGCACACGAATTGCTCATAGCTTAGAACCTATAACTTACGCATGCAAGATCAACCAAATAACCCTCGTTGTTGATGTATAAACGTCCAACAACCAAATCAAATCTCAAATATAAAACCAAGAATTCAAATATAGGAAAACTTTGCCACAGCACTCACAAACAGCTCCCAGATTTTGGCTCAGGTCAATTAGGACTAAACAAACAATACAGGAGATAGGTTATAGGGTAAGTGAGCTACAGGCAAAACCACAACTCCAATGCAAATAGGGGGTCCGGCGAAATCATCAAAAATTCCGGCACCGCCGGTCTGTGTAGGGTAAAACGGGTTCGTACTTCGGTGGTGGTCTTCTAGTGGTTTATCTAGATCAATGGACTTGTTTGATTTTCTTAAAAATATCCTAGATAGCTCCAGATTCCTTGTAGGCCAACAAAACTTCACAAAACCGACACGGGTAAATCCTAAGTTCGTGTATCAGGTTCTAATCTGTGCTTTGGTCTAGTAAAGCAATCTCTAAGGTCTTAAAGCACTCACTACACCTCTATTGCATCTTAACAAGTCTACAAATCACTAATTATCGACTTGAAAATTTCCAAGATCACAAAACCTAACTAAATCAATTTCTAAACTAGACTAAGATATACTAAACACAAATACTTAACTAAAAGTGTGGGGATTACCTCATTTGGCAATTCAAGAAAATTCTTGAGTTGCCCAAAGTCTTCAAAATCAAAACTTGAATGGTTCAAAGTGTTTAGGATGAGGGTGTGCATCTTTTTAATGACGGTGCAATGGGGTTTTGGAAATGAATTGGAGATGATACATGAAGGTAGAGGAGAATGAAGGAGATGAAGGAAATGGAGATGAGAAATGAAATGATGAAGGAAGAAGAATAATGACGAATTCAAGGGTTACTCTTTCTCTCTCTCTCTCTTAACCTCACTCTCTCTCAAATATCTCTTACACTCACTCTCTCAAAATATCTATTTTGTTTTCCATGCCATGTCACAAACACACATTCTTTTCTTTTCTCCAAATAAATAAAACCAAACACAAGAATACAACATGCAACCAAAATGTCACATGACATGGTGCACTAGCCATGAAAAAATGTAAAAACACGGATTTGGCTTAGTCGTGATTAGTAGTGCACTAATCAATTTAATTTAAACTTGCATATCATTAATTATAAAAATGTCAAAATCCGATAAATATCATTATAATAAATAAATCATTTTAATCTCCACTTATATTCCAATTATTGGTATATACTTATACCATTTTACGAAAAATCCATATTCGCAAATCCAATAGTTTTCGCGAAATATATTATTTTAATATTAAATTTCCAAAAATAATATTTTATATTCCTGAAATGTTACAATCTTCCCCCTTAAATAAATTCGGTCCCCGAATTTAAATTTAAATCCCCAAATACTAAAACATTTCAATAATCAGTCCAATACAATGGGGTTCCGAAATGACGGAAGATACTGAAATACCACAGCGCATCATGTGCGCATGAAAACGAGTGCGAAACTCAAAAAGTTGTACTCCGTCAAGCGTCACGCAATCATCAGAGTTATAAAGGATATACAAATCCCGAAATCCAATACCATACTCAATTATGCTATACTCAAAATCATAATACGTAAATAGTACCTATACTTGGAAAATCCTGTAAAATTGAATAAAACACATGCAAAATCTTTTCCAAATTGTCGTACGTTGCGTAACTCACGGCACAAGTGGCGGACGATCATTTCTAAAGTAGTAAATATATACCTATATATGTTTTGCTCAAATTATACGTCCCGCCTTTTTGAAATATCCCAAAAGGTTCTTCTTATAAAATTCCGTGTCACTCGCGGGCACGTAGGAAATAACGAGACTATAGCTCCTTTTCGAAAACCTCTTGGAAAACTTTTGATGCATGCAAAAGTACTTAGGTATTGTCCTCGGATCAGTCCTGCTCGACTACTATATAACATAGTACCCATCATCAAAACGCGATACTCATAAATAAAATCAGTCTCAAAGGGCGTATCCAACATCACGTGCGTCTGATGCGCACGGAAAACCAAAACTAAACACAAATGCTACGAATATGCACAAAAGCAAAACTAAGTGCAACGGGTGCGCATGAAAACATCTGTCCAGTGCAATGGATGTGCACGACAACAATATCAAGTGCATCTATAGTGCACGAAAATCTCAACCCAGTGCAACTAACATGCACGAATGAAAATCTCAATCAAGTGCATCCGATGTGCAAAAAATCTCATACCATGCGCCCAATATGCGTGATAATCCAAAACAAGTGCGTCAGGTCCGTATAAAACATCTAGTACAGAAGTGTGCACGATAACGAACGTCAAGTGTAGACGCGTACGAAAACATAAATCTGGTGCAACAAATGCACGAAATACATATCTGGTGCAACCTGTAGGGTTGCTAGGCACGCGCACAAGGGTCTACGAGGCATCAACCATGCCCGATTAAAATTTTAGCCATGCCGAACAACCCGAATACGGATCTTTAAACTAGAGTTTAGGCGAAAACGAACATGCTAAACACTTTAACACTAAGTGAGAGGGATTACAACCTTTGTAGATCCGGTCCTTCACTTCTAAAGCTCCGTATTGAGGTCCCTTCGCTGTGATCATCGTGTTCTGGACTCTCGAGAGGTTCCACGAAGAGAAAGATGCAGTCTTGCTTCCGATCTTCGATACAAAGATGATCTACCTTGAAGTTTCGTTAACACAAGCTAACACTCACTAAAATTGAGTGAACACTCTCATCTAAAGGGCAAGGGAAGATGAGGATGATGAAGTAGGATTTTTGCTCTCTTTATTTATCTTTTTCTCACATTTATTCATCACATAGAAAAAGCTAGAAAGCTTTTTCATGAAAAGAAAGAAGGAAGAAGATGAACAATCAAAAAGATAATCCTTTTGTGATGAATAGTAGTCAAGAATATATGATTGATTATCAAACCATGGTCAAGGATGAGAGGCTAAACCACTGTAGAGAATAAACTAGAGTTAGGGTTTGGTTAGGTCAAAGCATGAGTCATAACAAAAATATCTTTATCATGACAAAATAGAATCCTTCTAGAATGAACAAGAAGGAGCTAACCCTAATCAAACCCTAATCCCTTTTTATCATCATTAAACATGTTTTATAATAAATCATATCATGTCACAATAATATATATCACATATATATTATATATTTGCAACAAAAGAAAATAATACAATTAACATATATCGCATATATATCAATGTATTAATCCGGTGAGAAAAAGAATTTTTTAGTGAGCTAATATTAGTTAATGTAATTTAATATATCATATATATTATTATACATTAAATTATCGAATCAACCCTTGATCCGTCAATCCGGCTATATCGCATATAACCGACTAATATTTATCCGTACCGATTCATCGAATCAACACTTGATCCGATGACCCGGCTGATATCATATATCGCGAGAATAGAATACGGTATCTCATATCGTATTATCCTCGGTCCCGCACATATCACATGTAAGTCCACGTTGCGACCCCCGGTTCTTACGGGGAGGCGGAAACGGTATAAAAATCAAATTTTTAGCGCATGGGGCAACATGGACTAACAAAGTCGGGATCTTTTCCTAAACTAAAACTAGCAAACTTGCTAAAGAGAGTTAGCTACTCGGAAAGATGGTTATACCTAAACTTGAACTCCTTCTTCTTGAAACCTTGTAGAGGTTGATGGTTCTCTTCTCGTCGCCTTCTTCCGTCGAAGATGGATCCACCTGGGGGTTCAACCTTCGGGCTCTTTCTCGAACTTTGAGTGAACTAGAATCTCCGGCTTGCTAAACCCTTGATCCTAGAGTGAGTAGAGAGTGTCTAAGGGGTGCTTTTCTTTTAAGGAGAGGGATTCTCAACACATGAGAAGGATTCTCCTTTGGCTAGAGGAAGAAGAAGATGAAGTGAGGAGAGAGAATGATTATGATAGAATGAGCTCTCTTTTTCCTTTTTGCAACCATATCAAAAGAAAAAGAATTATCTAATTAGTAATAATAATTCAAATGAGAATAGTTGATGGTAGTTTTGGAATGACCACTATCATGCTTCATTAAATGAGTGTAAGCATGAATCAAGGAGAATCCTTTCAAAGCATGATGGTGGTCAATATTCAACCATGGTCAACAAGTCAACCATGGTCAACAAGTCCACAAAATCAACCATAACAATATTTCATTTAATTACTATTATTAATTGATATTTCATAAATCTATTAGGGTTTTGAAAATGACGACTGTCAATTGTGCACACGCACCCGTTGCGAAACCCTAATGAAATACCTCATCCTCCGCCTCAAGCAACTGTGCATACACACCTGCATTCTCGTTCCGAGGAACAAGAATACCAAGATATAAAAGCAACCCCAAAACATATACCAGTATCTGGCTCAAACCAGAGCCCGCCAGTATAATCCGTCCGGACTCCAAACGTGCACAAGTGCGCGGATGAGAACGAACCCTGCCGCAAAACCATGCGACCTCTACTCTGTTTTTCCCAGAGGCGAATACCCTCTGTGTGGGACTCTAAAGACTCGACACTACGCTGGCAGTGGGTTTAACCACAGACCGCAAGCGGCACTAGCTGTGCGTAACGGTCCCCAGGTAGATGCCGACAAGAAGGCTGACGAGGTGAACCCCATCTGAACTCCTACTGAGTCTGAATGTGACATTCTCCGTACAGTCCGTTCTGTTCGTCTGATACATTGCATGTCGGGCCTAGGGGGCGGTAAAGCGTCAGTCCCCCAATAGCGGTACAAGTCGTGTCGGAGTGAAGCCCAAAACACCCTGAGATAACACTGGAAGCCTACCAGTATATCTCGCTTGCCCTGGCCAGGGACTACTCGTGTAATGGCTCTCCTAGACACAGCGTGATGTCAACCCCCAATACCGGGAGAGACGAATCCTGTCTAACCGTCACTGCCTCCAAGTGCTTCGGGACTGCACCCAACCACTACCTGTTTGCACGACTCCTTTGAGCCGTGGTAGGGTAGTGATCAAAGTGCAGTGGGAACACACTCGAGGCGAAGTGCCAGTGTCAAGTCAGCGGACTAAGCTGTACTCATGTCACCTGGGAACTGATAACTGACGATAGGTATAATACCAACCTGTCAGTTCCCGACGAGTCCTGTCCAGTGTACTCGTAACCTAACGAGCACCCGTATACTATCTCCAGTACGACGTACTGATGGCTGTGGGACAGACCATCTCCCACACTGGGATGAGAAGCGCATACGCTAGTCTACTGCGGAGTATCGATGCCCTGTCTCGATAGTCCTGCGACTAGGGACCTGTATAAGGATGTGCTTATAGATTACCCAGCCCCCACTAGTGTGACTGCCATCACAACGCTGGTAATCAAGCAAAGATCCTAAGGGCTCCACTAATGCGTATAGGTGATATCGCAAAATAAACACATGTACACATTGAAGTAGAAACAAACCAAGTAGCATACTACTATATTGAGCAAGATTGTTTATACAAGGTGAATATCCCAAGCTTCCATTAAGTTATATACAAACTAGTATGATACAGTAATGGCCTCTAGGGCATATACACTAACAATCTCCCACTTGCACTAAGGCCATGTACTGGCGTATCGAAGACCTATCATCTCGATCAGCCGCTCGAACTGAGTCTGGGGTAGGGCCTTGGTGAATGGATCTGCAGTGTTTTCTTCTGAAGCAACCCTCCGAACCTCGATCTCCTTGCGATCCACGATCTCCCTGATCAGGTGATACCGCCTCAAGATGTGCCTGGATCTCTGATGGGACCTGGGTTCCTTTGCAAAAGCTATAGCCCCGTTGTTGTCGCAATACAGAGGTATTGGTTCAACAATGGACGGAACCACCTGAAGTTCTTTCAAGAACTTCCTTATCCAGACAGCTTCTTTTGCGGCATCAGATGCAGCAATGTATTCCGCTTCCATCGTCGAGTCTGCAACGGTTTCCTGTTTGGAACTCTTCCAACACACCGCCCCTCCATTGAGGGTAAAGACAAAACCCGACATGGACTTGGAATCATCCTTGTCACTCTGGAAACTGGAGTCAGCAAAGGCCTCGATCTGGAGGTCTTTTCCGCCATACACCAAGAACATCTCCTTAGTTCTTCTCAGGTACTTGAGAATGTTCTTTACTGCTATCCAGTGTTTCTCCCCAGGGTTTGACTGATACCGGCTTACTACACTCAGTGCATAAGCTACATCCGGTCTGGTACACAACATCGCATACATTATAGAGCCTACCGCAGAAGCGTAGGGTATAATAGACATGCGATCCCTCTCCAAATCAGTCTTGGGAGACATCTCTTTAGAGAGGGTGATCCCGTGACAAGCCGGTAGGTTACCGCGCTTGGAATCTTCCATGCTGAATCTTTTCAGTACGGTGTCGATGTACCTGGACTGTGAAAGTCCTAATATCCTCTTGGATCTATCACGATGGATCCGGATCCCCAGGATGTAAGAGGCATCACCCAGGTCTTTCATGGAGAACCTGTGTGACAAGAAACCCTTGACAGATTGTAGCATAGGAATGTCATTTCCTATTAAGAGAATGTCATCCACGTATAAAACAAGGAATACTACAGTTCTCGCTACAAATCTACTATAGATGCATGGTTCATCTGGATTTTTGATAAAGTCAAATTCCTTGACCGTCTCATCAAAACAGATGTTCCAACTCCGCGATGCCTGCTTTAGTCCATAGATGGACTTAAGCAACTTGCACACCTTTCCGCTGCTCCCACTCTGAATGAAACCCTCTGGCTGATCCATATAGACACACTCCTCTAAATTTCCATTTAGAAAAGCGGTTTTTACGTCCATCTGCCAAATCTCATAATCGTGGAAGGCAACAATGGCAAGAAGGATCCGAATGGATTTCAGCATAGCCACTGGAGAAAAGGTTTCGTCATAGTCCAAGCCAGGTCTTTGACGGAAACCCTTTGCTACAAGTCTAGCTTTATAGGTCTCAACCTGTCCATCTACACCAATCTTCCTTTTGAAGATCCACTTGCATCCTACGGGTTTTACCCCGTCTGGAGCAATGTCCAACGTCCATACTTTGTTGGTGTACATGGACTCCATTTCGGTCCGCATTGCATCCAGCCATTTTACCGAGTCAACGCTCTGAACGGCCTGCTGGAAGCTAGTAGGCTCATCATAGTCTATGATGCAATCCTCTCTATCCCCGTCTATGAGAAAACCGCAGTATCTCTCGGGCGGATGAGACTGCCTACTACTTCTGCGGAGCGGCATAGGAATGTCCTGTTCTTCTGAACTTACTGGCTCTCCCAAGCTTTCAGTAATAGCTTGTGGTTCTGGAATTTCTTCCAGCTCTATTGCGTTCCCACTTATCTGGGTTTCCAAAAACTCAGTTTCCAAGAAGCGGGCATGTTGAGAAACAAAAACCTTTTGTTCCTCAGCGGAATAGAACAGATACCCCCTGGAGTTCTTTGGGTATCCCACAAACTTACACTGTACTGAACGTGCCTCGAGCTTGTCCGCATGCTGCTTTTTTACAAAAGCTGGATATCCCCATATCTTAAGGTACTTAAGACAGGGTTTCTTCCCACTCCACATCTGATATGGGGTGGTAGGCACAATCTTGGTTGGAGCCTTGTTCAAGAGATATGCAGCTGCTTCTAGTGCATAACCCCAGAAAGATCGCGGTAACTCAGCCTTGCTCATCATGGAACGAACCATATCCAATAGGGTTCGATTCCTCCTTTCTGATACACCGTTATGTTGCGGAGTGTATGGAGGAGTACGCTGAGAGAGAATTCCATTCTCTTTTAAATAGTCCAGGAACTCGGCACTCAAGTATTCACCACCTCGATCCGATCTTAGAATCTTAATACTTTTTCCTGTTTGTTTTTCAACTTCATTCTTGTAATCCCGAAATTTCTCAAAGGCCTCGGATTTGTGCTTCATTAAAAAGACATGTCCATACCTAGAGAAATCATCTGTGAAAGTAATGAAGTATGAATAACCGCTTCGCGCATATGTAGACATTGGACCACACACGTCACTGTGTATGAGTCCCAAGAGCTCGCTCGCTCTTTCTCCGTGTCCAGTGAACGGAGTCTTTGTCATCTTTCCCATGAAACAAGATTCACAAGTGGCATAAGACTGATACTCGAACGGATCCAAGTATCCTTCTTTATGTAACTTAGTCAACCGTGTCTCATTGATGTGACCCAGTCTACAATGCCATAAGAAAGCCTGATTGATATCTGGAGACTTCCTTTTGTGTGTATTCTGGACATTGAAAATCTGTGGTTGGTTTAATACGTAAATACCATTGCTCAATGTACCTGACCCAATCAGAACTTGATTAAGGTGAATGTTTACAACATTTCTTACAAACGCAAATTCATAACCTTCTTTAGAAACCAAAGATACAGAAATGATATTACAAGTTGCGTTGGGTACAAAAAAGCAACTACGCAAAACCAAAACATGCCCATCTGTCATTCCCAGGTGATAGTCCCTCACGGCTTTAGCATCCATGCTAGCTCCGTTCGCAACTCTGAGGGTCATGTCACCTGCCTTCAAAAACCTACGGTTTCTCAACGCCTGCAAAGAATTACAGATATGAGATCCTGATCCGGTATCCAATACCCAGGAAGTAGAGTTTATAGAAAGACAGTTTTCAATAACATACACACCTGAAGCTGAAGCCGCAACCTGCTTCAGTTCCTGTGTCCTGGCTTTCCAAGCCCTGCAATCTTTCTTCCAGTGTCCACTCTAGTGACAATAGAAGCATTCCGCTTTACCAACAAGCTTCCCCGCAATCTTTGTTGCCTTTTCCTTTCCCTTCGTACCCATTTTACTAACACCGCCTCTTGGTTTGGCGGGGGCTTTCTTCCTCTTTCCCTTGGCTTTTGCCTTGGACCTAGAGAAAGAAGATCCTCCTACAAACAAAGCGGGTGTTTCCCTACCCTTCTGTAGGGTGCCCTCTGCGCTCCTCAGCAAGTTGAGGAGTTCTGAAAGTTCAACTTCCTTTTCTTGCAAGTTGAAATTCAGTATGAACTGGGCGTAAGTGGATGGAAGGGACTGGAGAATTAAATCCGTATAAAGTTCACTGTCCAACGTGGTCCCAAGTTCCGCGAGCTCCTCAGTGTAGCCAATCATCTTAAGCACGTGGTCCGCTACCGATGATCTGACGGCCAACTTTGTCGAAAATAACTTCTTCGACACTTCGTATCTTGCGATACGAGACTGCTCTCCATACAGTTCTTTTGTATGGAGAAATATGGACTCGAGGTCCATATTCTCATGCCTCCTCTGATGTTCGTTGTCCATAGAGGCAAGCACGAGGCACCTGGCCTTCGCGCAATCAATCTCCCAAGTCTTACGGATTTCCTTATCCGCGACGCTGGAGGTGGGACCTGGGACGGGGGGAGCTTTGGTGGTAAGAAGATACCCCAGCTTGTCGTAAGTGATTGCCAATTTTACATTCCTGAGCCAATCTTTGTAGTTTGGCCCTGTCAGTATGTTTTTATCTAGAAGTAACTTAAGTCCAGTCATTTCGATTTGGTCGCTGCAGGGGGAGAGAAGAAACACTTAGCACGATGCTCTTGCAAGTTTAGAATGGTTTTTAATTTGTCTAAACAGGATGGCTCCCACTGTCTCTCGAATCCCTCCTCAAACCACAAAGGAAGAATTAGTCGGGATCAATCCCACCGTACAATACTTGCTTAATCGTTCAGCCAGGCCAGTGTCGGTACTTCGAGGGAGGTTTTCCAACGCTTTCGCGAAGTTCCTTAATTTAAGAACCTCTTTTCCCTGGGGGCGTAGCCCCGCTAACACCTTTCTAGGCACCTACTAGGTTTATAGCATTGATCGTTTAGTGAGAAATTTCCCGAGGAGTAGCATATACTCACAGTAGGATCGGGATCCAAATATCATCGCGTGACGAAAATGAAGGAATCCTAACATAATCATCACACTCCAAATGGTATGCAAATCTAGCAAGTTTCAGTACTTATGAAACTCCCGATGTGGATTTTTGCCCCATGCTCTTATGACCTTGACGAAGGTCAACAAATCATAAGTCACATGTCAAGTTCTGCCCGTCATTTTTCAGGTTAATTTGAACCCACCCGTATATACCCTTGACGAAGGTCAACAAGGCAATACGACTGTCCCAAACCAACGCATCTATCTATGCTACATATGAACACCCAACAGCTACCAATCTCTATGTCTTGACGAAGGTCAATAAACATAGCTTGAATACTATTGAATATTCATACGAAACGACGGAGGGCTACGAATGGTTTTGGCGAAACCGTGAACGTAGTGAACTTGATATAATCGATGGAACGAGATAGCTTTTAGAAGGAGTGGCTCAAGCTCCGCATTTAAAAGTTAGTTTTGAAAAGAACAGAGTGGTTTTTCGAAAGTGTTCCAACGACTTTAGCTTGGTTTATTATCTTGCATTAGTTCTTTTAATGCGTGATATTCTTGCATTAGTTCTTTTAATGCGTCCCATCATTTAATCCTACCATTGCAGAAAACAACCAAAATATGACGTACGCTTATGCCATTCGCATTCGCCACGGGGTCCCGTCATCACTCGTTAGGTTACTTAACTAACGACAGAGCGGGGGCTGGGCTAGCGCGGCTGTAAAACATAAGCAACGCCTAAATATAAAGCAATGATAGACATTATAGATCATAGATGAATACATTGGATATACTAGCAATCCGCAATCCGTTCGAGCCTGCAACGAAAAGCGGATTACACGGTCGCGGTGAATAGCAAATACCCCACCCAAGACCCCTACGGGTGCGGCAAACTACCCGCCAAGTACTCGGCAGTTTGTGCACCCCTCCTGTAAGTCCATATTGCGACCCCCGGTGCTTACGGGGAGGCGGAAACGGTATAAAAAACAAATTTTTATCGCAAAAGGCAACATGGACTAAACAAGGTCGGGATCGTGTCCAAACTAAACTAGCAAATACGCTAAAGGGAGTTAGCTACTCGGATGAAGGTTATACCTAAACTTGAACTCCTTCTTCTTGAAATCTTGTAGAGGTTGATGGTTCTCTTTTCGTCGCCTTCTTCCGTCGAAGATGGATCCACCTCGAAGGTTCGACCTTTGGGCTCTTCCTCGATCTTTGAGTGAACTAGGGTTTCCGGCTTTCTAAACCTTGAACCTAGAATGAGTAGAGAGTGACTAGGGTTTGCTTTTCTTTTTAAAGAGAAGGATTCTCAACACATGAGAAGGGTTCTCTTTTGCTAGAGGAAGAAGAAGATGAAGAGAGGAGAGAGAAGCTAAATGAGATAATGAGCTATGTTTTTTCTTTCTTGCAACCATAATGCCAAAAGAAAAACAATTATCTAAATAATAATAATTCAAAATGAGAATACTTGATGGCAATTTGGAATGACCACTACCATGCTTCATTTAATGAAATGTAAGCATGAATCAAGGAGGACTTTTCAAAGCATGATGGTGGTCAACATTCAACCATGGTCAACAAGTCAACCATGGTCAACAAGTCAACAAAATCAACCATAACATAATTCTCATTTAATTACTATTATTAATAGATAATTCATAAATCCATTAGGGTTTGGAAAATGATAACTGTCAACTGTGCATACGCACCCGTTCCGAAACCCTAATGAAATAGCTCATCCTCCGCCTCAAGCAACTGTGCATACACACCTGCATTCTCGTTCCGAGGAACAAGAATACCAAGATATAAAAGCAACCCCAAAACATATACCAGTATCTGGCTCAAACCAGAGCCTGCCAGTATAATCCGTCCGGACTCCAAACGTGCACAAGTGCGCGGATGAGAACGAACCCTGTCGCAAAACCATGCGACCTCTACTCTGTTTTGCCCAGAGGCGAATACCCTCTGTGTGGGACTCTAAAGACTCGACACTACGCTGGCAGTGGGTTTAACCACAGACCGCAAGCGGCACTAGCTGTGCGTAACGGTCCCCAGGTAGATGTCGACAAGAAGGCTGACGAGGTGAAACCCCATCTGAACTCCTACTGAGTCTGAATGTGACATTCTCCGTACAGTCCGGTCTGTTCGTCTGATACATCGCATGTCGGGCCTAGGGGGCGGTAAAACGTCAGTCCCCCAATAGCGGTACAAGTCGTGTCGGAGTGAAGCCCAAAACACCCTGAGATAACACTGGAACCTACCAGTATATCTCGCTTGCCCTGGCCAGGGACTACTCGTGTAATGGCTCTCCTAGACACAGCGCGATGTCAACCCCCAATACCGGGAGAGACGAATCCTGTCTAACCGTCACTGCCTCCAAGTGCTTCGGGACTGCACCCAATCACCACCTGTTTGCACGACTCCTTTGAGCCGTGGTAGGGTAGTGATCAAAGTGCAGTGGGAACACACTCGAGGCGAAGTGCCAGTGTCAAGTCAGCGGACTAAGCTGTACTCATGTCACCTGGGAACTGATAACTGACGATAGGTATAATACCAACCTGTCAGTTCCCGACGAGTCCTGTCCAGTGTACTCGTAACCCAACGAGCACCCGTATACTATCTCCAGTACGACGTACTGATGGCTGTGGGACAGACCATCTCCCACACTGGGATGAGAAGCGCATACGCTAGTCTACTCCGGAGTATCGATGCCCTGTCTCGATAGTCCTACGACTAGGGACCTGTATAAGGATGTGCCTATAGATTACCCAGCCCCCACTAGTGTGACTGCCATCACAACGCTGGTAATCAAGCAAAGATCCTAAGGGCTCCACTAATGCGTATAAGTGATATACTGAAATAAGCACAAGTACACATTGAAGTAGAAACAAACCAAGTAGCATACTACTATATTGAGCAAGATTGTTTATACAAGGTGAATATCCCAAGCTTCCATCAAGTAATATACAAACTAGTATGATACAGTAATGGCCTGTAGGGCATATACACTAACAATCTCCCACTTGCACTAAGGCCATGAACTGGCGTACCGAAGACCTATCATCTCGATCAGCCGCTCGAACTGAGTCTGGGGTAAGGCCTTGGTGAATGGATCTGCAGTGTTCTCTTCTGAAGCAACCCTCCGAACCTCGATCTCCTTGCGATCCACGATCTCCCTGATCAGATGATACCGCCTCAAGATGTGCCTGGATCTCTGATGGGACCTGGGTTCCTTTGCTAAAGCTATAGCCCCGTTGTTGTCGCAATACAGAGGTACTGGGTCAACAATGGACGGAACCACCTGAAGTTCTTTTAAGAACTTCCTTATCCAGACAGCTTCTTTTGCGGCATCAGATGCAGCGATGTATTCCGCTTCCATAGTCGAGTCTGCAACGGTTTCCTGTTTGGAACTCTTCCAACACACCGCCCCTCCATTGAGGGTAAAGACAAAACCCGACATGGACTTGGAATCATCCTTGTCACTCTGGAAGCTGGAGTCAGCAAAGGCCTCAATCTGGAGGTCTTTTCCGCCATACACCAAGAACATCTCCTTAGTCCTTCTCAGGTACTTGAGAATGTTCTTTACTGCTATCCAATGTTTCTCCCCAGGGTTTGACTGATACCGGCTTACTACACTCAGTGCATAAGCTACATCCGGTCTGGTACACAACATCGCATACATTATAGAGCCTACCGCAGAAGCGTAGGGTATAATAGACATGCGATCCCTCTCCAAATCAGTCTTGGGAGACATCTCTTTAGAGAGGGTGATCCCGTGACAAGCCGGTAGGTTACCGCGCTTGGAATCTTCCATACTGAATCTTTTCAGTACGGTGTCGATGTACCTGGACTGTGAAAGTCCTAATATCCTCTTGGATCTATCACGATGGATCCGGATCCCCAGGATGTAAGAGGCATCACCCAGGTCTTTCATAGAGAACCTGTGTGACAAGAAACCCTTGACAGATTGTAGCATAGGAATGTTATTTCCTATTAAGAGAATGTCATCCACGTATAAAACAAGGAATACCACAGTTCTCGCTACAAATCTACTATAGATGCACGGTTCATCTGGATTTTTGATAAAGTCAAATTCCTTGACCGTCTCATCAAAACAGATGTTCCAACTCCGCGATGCCTGCTTTAGTCCATAGATGGACTTAAGCAACTTGCACACCTTTCCGCTGCTCCCACTCTGAATGAAACCCTCTGGCTGATCCATATAGACACACTCCTCTAAATTTCCATTTAGAAAAGCGGTCTTTACGTCCATCTGCCAAATCTCATAATCGTGGAAGGCAGCAATGGCAAGAAGGATCCGAATGGATTTCAGCATAGCCACTGGAGAAAAGGTTTCGTCATAGTCCAAGCCAGGTCTTTGACGGAAACCCTTTGCTACAAGTCTAGCTTTATAGGTCTCAACCTGTCCATCTACACCAATCTTCCTTTTGAAGATCCACTTGCATCCTACGGGTTTTACCCCGTCTGGAGCAATGTCCAACGTCCATACTTTGTTGGTGTACATGGACTCCATTTCGGTCCGCATTGCATCCAGCCATTTTACCGAGTCAATGCTCTGAACGGCCTGTTGGAAGCTAGTAGGCTCGTCATAATCTATGACGCAATCCTCTCTATCCCCGTCTATGAGAAAACCGTAGTATCTCTCGGGCGGATGAGACTGCCTACTACTTCTGCGGAGCGGCGTAGGAATGTCCTGTTCATTTGAACCCTCTGGTTCCACTAAGCTTTCAGTAATAGTCTGCGGTTCTGGAATTTCTTCCAGTTCTACTGCGCTCCCACTTAATTCTTTTTCTAAGAACTGATGTTCTAGAAAGTGGGCATGACGAGAAACAAGAACTTTTTGTTCCTCTTCGTAGTAGAAGAGATATCCCTTGGAATTCTTTGGATATCCCACAAACTTACACAGTACTGAGCGCGCCTCGAGCTTGTCCGCATGCTGCTTTTTAACAAAAGCTGGACTTCCCCAAGTCTTAATGTGACTGAGATGGGGTCTCTTCCCACACCACATCTCATATGGTGTAGTAGGCACAGTCTTAGTAGGAACTCGGTTCAAAAGGTACGCAGCTGATTCTAGTGCATACCCCCAGAATGATCGCGGTAACTCAGCGTTACTCATCATGGACCGTACCATATCCAATAGGGTTCGGTTCCGTCTCTCCGATACACCGTTGTGTTGCGGAGTGTATGGAGGAGTAAGCTGAGAGAGAATCCCGTTCTCTTTTAAATAATTCAGGAACTCGGCACTTAAGTATTCTCCACCTCGATCCGATCTTAGAATCTTGATACTTTTGCCGGTTTGTTTTTCTACTTCATTCTTAAATTCCTGGAATTTTTCAAAAGCTTCGGACTTATGTTTCATTAAGAAGACATAACCGTATCTTGAAAAATCATCCGTAAAAGTAATGAAGTAAGAATAACCGCTTCGCGCATGTGTAGACATTGGACCGCACACGTCGCTGTGTACGAGTCCCAAGAGCTCGCTCGCTCTTACTCCTTGTCCAGTGAACGGAGTCTTTGTCATCTTTCCTTTGAGACAGGATTGACAAGTGGCATATGATTGATATTCGAACGGATCCAAATATCCTTCTGTATGTAACTTAGTCAACCTTCTCTCATTGATGTGACCCAGTCTACAATGCCATAAGAAAGTCTGATTGATATCTGGAGACTTTCTTTTGTGTGTATTCTGGACATTGAAAATCTGTGGTTGGTTTAATACGTATATACCATTGCTCAATGTACCTGACCCAATCAGAACTTGATTAAGGTGAATGTTTACAACATTACTTACAAACGCAAATTCATAACCTTCTTTAGAAACCAAAGATACAGAAATGATATTACAAGTTGCGTTGGGTACAAAAAAGCAATTACGCAAAACCAAAACATGCCCATCTGACATTCCCAGGTGATAGTCCCCCACGGCTTTAGCATCCATGCTAGCTCCGTTCGCAACTCTGAGGGTCATGTCACCTGCCTTCAAAACCCTACGGCTTCTCAACGCCTGCAAAGAATTACAGATATGAGATCCTGATCCGGTATCCAATACCCAGGAAGTAGAGTTTATAGAAAGACAGTTTTCAATAACATACACACCTGAAGCTGAAGCCGCAACCTGCTTCAGTTCCTGTGTCCTGGCTTTCCAAGCCCTGCAATCTTTCTTCCAGTGTCCACTCTTGTGACAATAGAAGCATTCCTCTTTACCCACAAGCTTCCCCGCTATCTTTGTTGCCTTTTCCTTTCCCTTCGTACCCACTTTACTAACACCGCCTCTTGGTTTGGCGGGGGCTTTCTTCCTCTTTCCCTTGGCTTTCGCCTTGGACCTAGAGGAAGAAGATCCTCCTACAAACAAAGCGGGTGTTTCCCTACCCTTCTGTAGGGTGCCCTCTGCGCTCCTCAGCAGGTTGAGGAGTTCTGAAAGTTCAACTTCCTTTTCTTGCAAGTTGAAATTCAGTATGAACTGGGCGTAAGTGGATGGAAGGGACTGGAGAATTAAATCTGTATAGAGTTCACTATCCAACGTGGTCCCAAGTTCTGCGAGCTCCTCAGTGTAGCCAATCATCTTAAGCACGTGGTCCGCTACCGATGATCCGACGGCCAACTTTGTCGAAAACAACTTCTTCGACACTTCGTATCTTGCGATACGAGACTGCTCTCCATACAGTTCTTTTGTATGGAGAAATATGGACTCGAGGTCCATATTCTCATGCCTCCTCTGATGTTCGTTGTCCATAGAGGCAAGCTCGAGGCACCTGGCCTTCGCGCAATCAATCTCCCAAGTCTTACGGATTTCCTTATCCGCGACGCTGGAGGTGGGACCTGGGACGGGGGGAGCTTTGGTGGTAAGAAGATACCCCAGCTTGTCGTAAGTGATTGCCAATTTGACATTCCTGAGCCAATCTTTGTAGTTTGGCCCTGTCAGTATGTTTTTATCTAGAAGTAACTTAAGTCCAGTCATTTCGATTTGGTCGCAGCAGGGGGAGAGAAGAAACACTTAGCACGATGCTCTTGCAAGTTTAGAATGGTTTTTAATTTGTCTAAACAGGATGGCTCCCACTGTCTCTCGAATCCCTCCTCAAACCACAAAGGAAGAATTAGCCGGGATCAATCCCACCGTACAATACTTGCTTAACCGTTCAGCCAGGCCAGTGTCGGTACTTCGAGGGAGGTTTTCCAACGCTTTCGCGAAGTTCCTTAATTTAAGAACCTCTTTTCCCTGGGGGCGTAGCCCCGCTAACACCTTTCTAGGCACCTACTAGGTTTATAGCGTTGATCGTTTAGTGAGAAATTTCCCGAGGAGTAGCATATACTCACAGTAGGATCGGGATCCAAATATCATCGCGTGACGAAAATGAAGGAATCCTACCATAATCATCACACTCCAAATGGTATGCAAATCTAGCAAGTTTCAGTACTTATGAAACTCCCGATGTGGGTTTTTGCCCCATACTCTTATGACCTTGACTTTGGCCAAAATATCATAAGTCACATGTCAAGTTCTACCCGTCACTTTCCAGGTTAATTTGGATCCATCCGTACATACCCTTGACTTTGGCCAAAATGGCAGCACGACTGTCCCAAACCAACGCATCTATCTATGCTACACATGAACACCCAATAGCTACCAATCACTGTGCCTTGACTTTGGCCAAAATACACAGCTTGAATACTATTGCCTATTCATGCGAAACGACGGAGGGCTACGAATGGTTTTGGTAAAACCGTGAACGTAGTGAACTTGATATAATCGATGGAACGAGATAGCTTTTAGAAGGAGTGGCTCAAGCTCCGCATTTAAAAGTTAGTTTTGAAAAGAACCGAGTGGTTTTTCGAAAGTGTTCCAACGATTTTAGCTTGGTTTATTATCTTGCATTAGTTCTTTTAATGCGTGATATTCTTGCATTAGTTCTTTTAATGCGTCCCATCATTTAATCCTACCATTGCAGAAAACAACCAAAATATGACGTACGCTTATGCCATTCGCATTCGCCACGGGGTCCCGTCATCACTCGTTAGGTTACTTAACTAACGACAGAGCGGGGGCTGGGCTAGCGCGGCTGTAAAACATAAGCAACGCCTAAATAGAAAGCAATGATAGACATTACAGATCACAGATGAACACATTGGATATACTAGCAATCCGCAATCCTTTCGAGCCTGCAATGAAAAGCGGATTACACGGTCGCGGTGAATAGCCAAATACCCCACCCAAGACCCCTACGGGTGCGGCAAACTACCCGCCAAGTACTCGGCAGTTTGTGCACCCCTCCATGGGTCTATCCTAGGAGCAAAAACAGTAAAAAGAATTATACAATGACGGCTACAACCCCGACCCGGTTGTGCGGCCAAACAAATAATATTATTACATCAATTTACATTTACAATGAATGAAAGAAAAACAAAAGCTCATCTCACATCCACCCCGGCTATTCACCCGCGACAGTCCAACACATTCATATACACATTCCAATATCAAACACAGATCATGTATAACCCCGACTAATCGACTTATAGCGATTAGCCGACGTTCAATACATGCAAACATCACAGATATAACCAACATAGCCAAAGTGCAGTGAAGTTCGGAAAAAATACGGAATTATAGGACCCCAAAAGTGAATTTCTGTTCTGGAAAATCTGGGTACATATAATACATCTGAAAAATCCCAAAATCCCACCAGAAGAACACTGCACGAAAAACGATGCAGAGAAGAAAATAAACTGCGGCGCTTCCGCGGCACATGCCTACCTCGTGCCGCGGAAGCGCGGCGGTTTAAGTGAATTAGTGCATCGTTTTTCTTGGCTGTTCAAACAAAACCCTGAGCCGAATTTACAAGTATAAATTTTTTCATTTAGAGCAGAAAAAAAAATCAACAGAAACTTAGGGTTTTGGTTTTTCCGGTTTTGCGATTTTTCGGTTTCGAACTTCCATACACTTCGCTACCAAGCTAGTTTAAGTTTAGTTAGGCTCTGATGCCACTGTAAGTCCATATTGCGACCCCCGGTGCTTACGGGGAGGCGGAAACGGTATAAAAGACAAATTTTTATCGCAAGAGGCAACATGGACTAAACAAGGTCGGGATCGTGTCCAAACTAAACTAGCAAATACGCTAAAGGGAGTTAGCTACTCGGATGAAGGTTATACCTAAACTTGAACTCCTTCTTCTTGAAATCTTGTAGAGGTTGATGGTTCTCTTTTCGTCGCCTTCTTCCGTCGAAGATGGATCCACCTCGAAGGTTCGACCTTTGGGCTCTTCCTCGATCTTTGAGTGAACTAGGGTTTCCGACTTTCTAAACCTTGAACCTAGAATGAGTAGAGAGTGACTAGGGTTTGCTTTTCTTTTTAAAGAGAAGGATTCTCAACACATGAGAAGGGTTCTCTTTTGCTAGAGGAAGAAGAAGATGAAGAGAGGAGAGAGAAGCTAAATGAGATAATGAGCTATGTTTTTTCTTTCTTGCAACCATAATGCCAAAAGAAAAACAATTATCTAAATAATAATAATTCAAAATGAGAATAGTTGATGGCAATTTGGAATGACCACTACCATGCTTCATTTAATGAAATGTAAGCATGAATCAAGGAGGACTTTTCTAAGCATGATGGTGGTCAACATTCAACCATGGTCAACAAGTCAACCATGGTCAACAAGTCAACAAAATCAACCATAACATAATTCTCATTTAATTACTATTATTAATAGATAATTCATAAATCCATTAGGGTTTGGAAAATGATAACTGTCAACTGTGCATACGCACCCGTTCCGAAACCCTAATGAAATAGCTCATCCTCCGCCTCAAGCAACTGTGCATACACACCTGCATTCTCGTTCCGAGGAACAAGAATACCAAGATATAAAAGCAACCCCAAAACATATACCAGTATCTGGCTCAAACCAGAGCCTGCCAGTATAATCCGTCCGGACTCCAAACGTGCACAAGTGCGCGGATGAGAACGAACCCTGTCACAAAACCATGCGAACTCTACTCTGTTTTGCCCAGAGGCGAATACCCTCTGTGTGGGACTCTAAAGACTCGACACTACGCTGGCAGTGGGTTTAACCACAGACCGCAAGCGGCACTAGCTGTGCGTAACGGTCCCCAGGTAGATGTCGACAAGAAGGCTGACGAGGTGAAACCCCATCTGAACTCCTACTGAGTCTGAATGTGACATTCTCCGTACAGTCCGGTCTGTTCGTCTGATACATCGCATGTCGGGCCTAGGGGGCGGTAAAACGTCAGTCCCCCAATAGCGGTACAAGTCGTGTCGGAGTGAAGCCCAAAACACCCTGAGATAACACTGGAACCTACCAGTATATCTCGCTTGCCCTGGCCAGGGACTACTCGTGTAATGGCTCTCCTAGACACAGCGCGATGTCAACCCCCAATACCGGGAGAGACGAATCCTGTCTAACCGTCACTGCCTCCAAGTGCTTCGGGTCTGCACCCAATCACCACCTGTTTGCACGACTCCTTTGAGCCGTGGTAGGGTAGTGATCAAAGTGCAGTGGGAACACACTCGAGGCGAAGTGCCAGTGTCAAGTCAGCGGACTAAGCTGTACTCATGTCACCTGGGAACTGATAACTGACGATAGGTATAATACCAACCTGTCAGTTCCCGACGAGTCCTGTCCAGTGTACTCGTAACCCAACGAGCACCCGTATACTATCTCCAGTACGACGTACTGATGGCTGTGGGACAGACCATCTCCCACACTGGGATGAGAAGCGCATACGCTAGTCTACTCCGGAATATCGATGCCCTGTCTCGATAGTCCTACGACTAGGGACCTGTATAAGGATGTGCCTATAGATTACCCAGCCTCCACTAGTGTGACTGCCATCACAACGCTGGTAATCAAGCAAAGATCCTAAGGGCTCCACTAATGCGTATAAGTGATATACTGAAATAAACACAAGTACACATTGAAGTAGAAACAAACCAAGTAGCATACTACTATATTGAGCAAGATTGTTTATACAAGGTGAATATCCCAAGCATCCATCAAGTAATATACAAACTAGTATGATACAGTAATGGCCTCTAGGGCATATACACTAACACCTCCATGGGTCAATCCTAGGAGCAAAAACAGTAAAAAGAATTATACAATGACGGCTACAACCCCGACCCGGTTGTGCGGCCATACAAATAAAAATATTACATCAATTTACATTTACAAATGAATGAAAGAAAAACAAAAGCTCATCTTACATCCACCCCGGCTATTCACCCGCGACAGTCCAACAGATTCATATACACATTCCAATATCAAACACAGATCACAGAGATGTATAACCCCGACTAATCGACTTATAGCGATTAGCCGACGTTCAATACATGCAAACATCACAGATATAACCATCATAGTCAAAGTGCAGTGAAGTTCGGAAAAAATACGGAATTATAGGACCCCAAAAGTAAATTTCTGTTCTGGAAAATCTGGGCACATATAATATATCTTAAAAATCCCAAAATCCTACCAGAAGAACACTGCACTAAAAACGATCACAAGAGGAAACAAAACGGCGGCGGTTCCGCGGCCTAAGCCACCTATTGCCGCGGAACCGCGGTGCTTTAAGGGAATCATACGATCGTTTTTCTTGGGTGTTCTCACAAAACCCTGAGCCGAATTTAGGTGTATAACAAATCTTGTTTTGACCAGAAAATTTTTTAACAGAAACTAGGGTTTTGTAAAAGTTTGGTTTTTGGATTTTTACGGTTCCGAACTTCGTTACACTTCACTGCCAAGCTAGTTTAAGTTTAGTTAGGCTCTGATACCACTGTAAGTCCACGTTGCGACCCCCGGTTCTTACGGGGAGGCGGAAACGGTATAAAAATCAAATTTTTAGCGCATGGGGCAACATGGACTAACAAAGTCGGGATCTTTTCCTAAACTAAAACTAGCAAACTTGCTAAAGAGAGTTAGCTACTCGGAAAGATGGTTATACCTAAACTTGAACTCCTTCTTCTTGAAACCTTGTAGAGGTTGATGGTTCTCTTCTCGTCGCCTTCTTCCGTCGAAGATGGATCCACCTGAGGGTTCAACCTTCGGGCTCTTTCTCGAACTTTGAGTGAACTAGAATCTCCGGCTTGCTAAACCCTTGATCCTAGAGTCAGTAGAGAGTGTCTAAGGGGTGCTTTTCTTTTAAGGAGAGAGATTCTCAACACATGAGAAGGATTCTCCTTTGGCTAGAGGAAGAAGAAGATGAAGTGAGGAGAGAGAATGATTATGATAGAATGAGCTCTCTTTTTCCTTTTTGCAACCATATCAAAAGAAAAAGAATTATCTAATTAGTAATAATAATTCAAATGAGAATAGTTGATGGTAGTTTTGGAATGACCACTATCATGCTTCATTAAATGAGTGTAAGCATGAATCAAGGAGAATCCTTTCAAAGCATGATGGTGGTCAACATTCAACCATGGTCAACAAGTCAACCATGGTCAACAAGTCCACAAAATCAACCATAACAATATTTCATTTAATTACTATTATTAATTGATATTTCATAAATCTATTAGGGTTTTGAAAATGACGACTGTCAATTGTGCATACGCACCCGTTCCGAAACCCTAATGAAATACCTCATCCTCCGCCTCAAGCAACTGTGCATACACACCTGCATTCTCGTTCCGAGGAACAAGAATACCAAGATATAAAAGCAACCCCAAAACATATACCAGTATCTGGCTCAAACCAGAGCCCGCCGGTATAATCCGTCCTGACTCCAAACGTGCACAAGTGCGTGGATGAGAACGAACCCTGCCGCAAAACCATGCGACCTCTACTCTGTTTTGCCCAGAGGCGAATACCCTCTGTGTGGGACTCTAAAGACTCGACACTACGCTGGCAGTGGGTTTAACCACAGACCGCAAGCGGCACTAGCTGTGCGTAACGGTCCCCAGGTAGATGCCGACAAGAAGGCTGACGAGGTGAACCCCATCTGAACTCCTACTGAGTCTGAATGTGACATTCTCCATACAGTCTGGTCTGTTCGTCTGATACATCGCATGTCGGGCCTAGGGGGCGGTAAAGCGTCGGTCCCCCAATAGCGGTACAAGTCGTGTCGGAGTGAAGCCCAAAACACCCTGAGATAACACTGGAAGCCTACCAGTATATCTCGCTTGCCCTGGCCAGGGACTACTCGTGTAATGGCTCTCCTAGACACAGCGCGATGTCAACCCCCAATACCGGGAGAGACGAATCCTGTCTAACCGTCACTGCCTCCAAGTGCTTCGGGACTGCACCCAACCACTACCTGTTTGCACGACTCCTTTGAGCCGTGGTAGGGTAGTGATCAAAGTGCAGTGGGAACACACTCGAGGCGAAGTGCCAGTGTCAAGTCAGCGGACTAAGCTGTACTCATGTCACCTGGGAACTGATAACTGACGATAGGTATAATACCAACCTGTCAGTTCCCGACGAGTCCTGTCCAGTGTACTCGTAACCTAACGAGCACCCATATACTATCTCCAGTACGACGTACTGATGGCTGTGGGACAGACCATCTCCCATACTGGGATGAGAAGCGCATACGCTAGTCTACTCTGGAGTATCGATGCCCTGTCTCGATAGTCCTGCGACTAGGGACCTGTATAAGGATGTGCTTATAGATTACCCAGCCCCCACTAGTGTGACTGCCATCACAACGCTGGTAATCAAGCAAAGATCCTAAGGGCTCCACTAATGCGTATAGGTGATATCGCAAAATAAACACATGTACACATTGAAGTAGAAACAAACCAAGTAGCATACTACTATATTGAGCAAGATTGTTTATACAAGGTGAATATCCCAAGCTTCCATTAAGTAATATACAAACTAGTATGATACAGTAATGGCCTCTAGGGCATATACACTAACATCACATATGTGCCCTTACTCCGTTTCGCCTGAGCCAAGAAACCTCTGTGTAGGACTCTAAAGAATCGTCAATACGCCGGCAGTAGGTGATGATCATATCAAACACCCACAAGCTGCAAGCGGTCAGCTAAACGTAACAGCTACCCAGGTATTGATCGCTCAGAAGATCAACAAGCAAGCCTGTACATTCTCCTGTGAATCCAAACGGTAACACTCCCGTACAGTCCGGTCTCGTCGTCTGATATATCGCATATCTCGCCTAGGGGTGGTAAACGTCAGACCCCAGTAGCTCGATAAGTCGTGTCGATATGAGCTCTATAACAGTTTAAGAAACTACTGATAACACTTACCAGTAAATCTCAGCAACCCTGGCCAGGGATTTCCGGTTATAGCCAATCGAACACAGCACAACATCAACTCCCTATACCGGGAGAGACGAATCCCCTCCTATTGCTCATTGCCTCCATGTGATTCGGGACTGTACCCAAAAGCCACCTTTTTGCATGCCCTCTTAGACGTGGTATGATGGAAATCAAAGCACAGTAGGAATCACACAAGACTCTATGACGATCTCGGGTCAACAGACTACTCTGTACCAGTGTCACCGGAGAACTGCCATCTGACGTGAGGTATAATACCATCTGGGAGTTCTCGGTGAGTCCGTCCAGTGTACCCAATCTCCACTGAGCACCCGTACACCATCCTTGATGTCAAACACCGATGGATATGGGATCATCCATCGCCCATCATAAGTGTCAAGATGCGTATATGCTAATCTACTCTGGTGTATCAATGCCCTGTCTCGATATACCCTCGACTAGGAACAGTTATAGGATATACTCGTCGACTACCGTGGCCCCACTAGTATGATCTCATCATAGTCCCAGTAGTCGAGTACATATCCTAAGGGCTTTATCAACATGTAATATAGAGACAATCAGAGTACATGTTATGATAAAGTACAACCAGATAGCATACTATCATGTCGAGCAAGAAAGTCCTCCCTATATATATCCAAGCATCGATTACAATATACATCGTATGTACAGTAATGGCCTCTAGGGCATACATATAACTAACAATCTCCCACTTGCACTAGGGCCATCTGTTGTGGTATCACATACCCAACAATTAGCTGCGGTTGAAGTATCTCATACTCAACCATCCCATAAAAGTCTCTACTGGGAAAAAGGCCTTTGTGAGTGGATCCGTGCTGTCGTCCTCTGTGTCTACTCTCCTAACCTCGATCTCACTGGAGATCAACCATCTCCTATGATCAGGTGATACTGCCTAAGAATTATATCGGGATTTCAGATGGAACGGTAGTTACTTGGCTAAAGCCACAACTCCATTGTCACACAATGGTAGGAACGAAGTTCATCTCATGAACTTATATATATCAAGATTGCCTCTTTGGTAGCATCCTTGGTAATGATGTATCTTGCCTTTAATCGTCTAGTATGTCACGGTATCTAGCTTGGAACTCTTCCAACATACCGTCCCTCCACTGAGGGTAAAGACAATGCCTGTGACTGACATTCAGTCGTTCTTATCACCCTGAAACCTTTCCAGTGATTCTCCCCAGGATCGATTGATACCATCTCACTACAACTAGTGAGTATCCTAACATCCAATTAGATCTATCTCATAGATCGAAATCCCAGGATTTAGTAGGTATCACATTGATCTTATATGGAGAATCCTTGTGATAACCGGAGATTGACCGATCGTAGCATAGGAAACTCCTTCCCTATCAAGAGTATGTCATCCACGTATTCTATGAGGATCACCACCATACTCCTTACTACCTTTTTGTATATACAAGGTTCATCTACCATTTTGATGAAGTCAAACTCTTTGACTACCATATCAAAACAGATGTTCCAACTCCGCGATGCCTATTTTATCATATAAAACATCTTGCACACGTTTCCGCTGCTCCCACTGTCTACGAAGCCCTCTGGCTGTGTACTTATAGACGCTCTTTTCTAAAACATCATTTAGAAAAGCAGTCATGACACCCAACCAACAGATATCGTATTATGTAGCCGTGGCAACTGGATCTGGATGGACCTAAGCATAGCTTTGAAAGTCTCAACTTTTCCATGTACACCAAGTAATCTTCTCAAGATATACTTGCTCCTGATGGGGATTTAACCCTTCAGATAAAGCAACCAAAGTCCATACTTTGTTGGTGTATAATGATTCCATCTCAGATCGCTAAGTATCCAGCCATTCTTACAGAGTCCCACTCCTGATGGCCAGCTCGAAACTAGTTGGGTTATCATCTCATGATGCAATCCTCGCTCCCACTGTCATAGAGAAACCGAAGTATCTCTCTGGTGGGTGAAGAACCCTACTAGATCGGCGGAGAGGCTGAGCTTCGTTGGAATCTAATGAATCCTTCGGGTTTACCAAATCATCAGTTGCAGTTTGTATAGCTGGAACCTTTCTAGTTCTACATAACAGACCTTGCCTCGAGCTTGTCCGGATTTTGCTTTTAGACATAGTCCGGACAACCCCAAATCTTAACAAACTTAAGAAATGGGCTCTTCCCTTTCCATATCACATATGAAGTGGTAGGCAACTGATTTGATTTGAACCCTATTCAATAGGTATGCAGCTTCTCAAGCGCATAACACCCAAAAGGAAATAGGAAACTCAGCAGTACTCATCATAGAGCACACCATATCATATAGGGTGTGATTGCTCCGCCCCGATACACCGACGTGCTGTGGTGTATACGAATGAGTAATGCTGAGAGAGAATCTCATTCTCCTTTAGAATAGTCCAGGAATTCCGTGCTCAAGTATTCTCCTCCTTGATCTCATCAAAGGACATAATACTTATACCCGTATTTTGGTTCTCTACTTCTAACTTATATTCTGTGAATATCTCAAAAGCTTCGGACTTATGTTTCAACAGGAACACATGTATGAATCTTGAGAGATTATCAGAGAAATTAATGAAGTACAAAGAACCGGTCTTGGCATGTGTAGACAGGGGACTTTCATACATCAGCATGTATCAATCCCAAGAGTTCACTAACTCTTTCTCTGTTTCCAATAAACAGAGCTATGGTCATCTTATCTTTGTGACATGACCGGCAAGTTTCACAAGATGTAAATTCAAACAGATTTAAATATGCATCTAAATGTAACTTAGCTAGTCGGGTCACATTGATATGACCTAGTCTACAATACCTCAAAAGGATTCGTTCATTTCTGAACTCTTCCTCTCGTGTGTGTTCTGTATACTAAGAACTGTAGTTTGATTTAGAACGTCAATGCTTTTAGATAACGTGCTTGAACCGATCAACTCTTGATATAGGAAATGTTCAAAACATTATCCAACAATACAAAATTATATCCTTTCTTTACTAATAAAGAGACTGATATGATTTTGTATATCAGGTTCGGTATCTAATAACATTTGTTCAAAATCAATGTATTCTGGTAATACAGGATGATAGTGACCAACAGACTTGGCTGCAACACTTGCACCGTTTCTATCTCATGAAACTTATCACCCGTTCTCAGTTCTCTACCTATCTGTAGCCCATGTAACAAATTACATATGCGGGATCCTGATCCGGTATCTTATACCCAGGACGTAAAGGATACTGAGAAACAGTTCTCTGTAATGAACACACCCAAAGATGATGCATCAACATGCACTTTCTTCGTTTGGGCGGCACGGGAAATCTGGTATTCCCTAATTTCCTGCTCTGTCTTATAACAATTATAAGTTGGAGCGGGACCAACGTTCCCCAGCTCAGTATAACAAGCGGGTTCGGTCAATACATCCGTTTTATTATCTTGATTAAGGCGTGATATGGTCACTACCTGGAGAGAGAGAGAAGAAAACACTCAGCGTATGCTTTTACAAGATTAGATTGGTTATCTAATATATCTAATCAGGATGTTTCCCACTGTTTTAGTCAAATCTTCCTTCAAACCCTAAAAAGAAAGACTAGCAGGGATTAATTACACGCTACAAGTTCGCCAATCTTTCAGCCAGGCCAGTATCGGTACATTGAGGGAGGTCCCCCGTGCTTTTGCACGAACCTAATTAAAGTAAACCCCATTTTCCCAGAGGCGTAACCCCGTTAACACCTTTCTAGACACCTACTTGATCGGCTAATTGTAATGTGTAAAACTCTCCCAGAAGTAACTCTTACTCGCAGCGGGTATCGGGATCCAACTATCTCATAGAAGGTATGCGATCTCATTGCAAATTTCAACACTTGAAATTCCCAATAATATTTTGCCCCAAGCGATCTATAACCTTGACAAGGTCAACAAACCATAGACCGCAAGTCAAGTTCTGTTAGGTTCCTAGGCACACTAATGAGGTGTCACAAGGCATCAACCATGCCAATTTCAAATTTTACATGTGCCGGGAAACCCTAATACAGATCGTTGACTAGAGTTTGGGCGAAAAAAGAAACTAGTTAACAACTTAACTAAAAGAAAGAGGCTACAACCTTTGTAGATCCGGTTCTCCACCTCCATGGCTCCGTGATAAAGTCCCCTCACTGTCCATATCGGATCCCGGACTCTAGCGTCGGCTTCATCGGAGAAATGGGCGGGCTTGGTCGTCGGCTTCGATGCCGAAGATGATCTACGTCGAAGCAACACTAGATCAAGCTCCAACTTCACCAAGTCAAGAAACTTGTGAAGAAAACACCCTATACTACTTGGCAAGAGGTAGATGACGAAGAAATAGGAAGTGGGTTCACTTTAGAATTGGATTTCTCACTCTTTTTCACTAGTTGCCATTGATGGAGGCAAGGTTTCTTCTTGAAGAAGAAGAAGAAGAAGATGATAGAATATAATTAGTATTATCAAAAATAGAAAATAAAAGGAATACTTATCATACTCTAACCATGGTCAAGTGTAGAGAGTAAACTAGGGTTAGGTGAATGGTTAGGGTTAAGCATGAAGACAAAAATGGTGACTTAGTCAAAGTTTCATGAAGCTTCAACATCAAACAAAGAAAGCCACCATTTTCTCTTTTATGCCATAGAAATAAGTAAATGAATAAATAAATAAATAAAAACAAAACCCTAACCATTACATAACCATGGTTTAATCTAAACATACACCCAAACATGCATGTATCATCAAACATGGTACAAGCAAGTGCACAAAAATATATCACATATACAATGTGCACATCAAGTGAGAAAATCCATTTAAAGTGAACAAATATTAGTTAATGCAAAGTAATATATCAAATATATAATTATACATTAAATCATTAAATCAACACTTGATTTAACGATCCGGTCATATCGCATATAACCGACTAATATCCAATGTATCGGCTTATCGAATCAATCCTTGATTCGATAACTAGGTTATATCGCATACAACCAATCGATACATTCATCGCGAGAATAGAATACGGTATCACATACATGCATTATTCTCGGTCCCGCACATATCTGTTAGTGTATATGCCCTAGAGGCCATTACTGTATCATACTAGCTTGTATATTACTTAATGGAAGCTTGGGATATTCACAGTTGTATATACAATCTTGCTCGAAATGGTAGTATGCTACTTGGTTTGTCTCTGCTTTAATATGTGCATGTGTTTCTTTTAGCATATTGCTGGTATACATATTAGTAGAGCCCTTAGGATCTTTGCTTGATTACCAGCGTTGTGATGGCGCTCGCACTCGTGGGAGCTGGGTAATCTATAAGCACATCTTTATACAGGTCCCTGGTCGTTGGACTATCGAGACAGGGCATCGATACTCCGGAGTAGACTAGCGTATGCGCTTCTCATCCCAGTGTGGGAGACGGTCTGTCCCACAGCCGTTAGTACGTCGTACTTGGGATAGTATGCGGGTGCTCGTTAGGTTACGAGTACACTGGACAGGACTCGTCGGGAACTGTTGGTTGGTAATATACCTATCGTCAGTTATCAGTTCCCAGGTGACATGAGTACAGCTTAGTCCGCTGACTTGACACTGTCACTTCGCCTCGAGTGTGTTCCCACTGCACTTTGATTATTACCCTACCACGGCTCAAAGGAGCTGTGCAAACAGGTAGTTTTTGGGTGCAGTCCCGAAGCACTTGGAGGCAGTGACGGTTAGACAGGATTCGTCTCTCCCGGTATTGGGGGTTGACATCGCGCTGTGTCTAGGAGAGCCATTACACGAGTAGTCCCTGGCCAGGGCAAGCGAGATATACTGGTAGGTTTCCAGTGTTATCTCAGGGTGTTCTGGGCTACACTCCGACACGACTTGTACCGCTATTAGGGGACTGACGTTCACCGCCCCCCTAGGCCCGCCATGCGATGTATCAGACGAACAGACCGGACTGTACGGAGACTGTCACATACAGGCTCAGTAGGAGTGCAGATGGGGTTCACCTCGTCAGTCTTCTTATCGACATCTACCTGGGGACCGTTACGTACAGCTAGTGCCGCTTGCGGTCTGTGGTTAAACCCACTGCCAGCGTAGTGTCGGGTCTTTAGAGTCCCACACAGAGAGCTATTCGCCTTTAGGCAAAACGAGTAGAGGTCGCATGGTTTTGCGACAGGGTTCGTTCGCATCCGCGCACTTGTGCACGTTTGCTGTCCGGACAGTTTATACTAGCGGGCTTTGGTTTAAGCCGGATCCTAGTATATGATTTGAGATTGGTTTTTTCTCATTGTGTTCGTGTTCCTCGGATCACGAATGCGGGTGCGTATGCACAGTTGCTTGAGATTGGGGGAGAGGACCTTGTTTAGGGTTAATGGCTTTTGTCATTTTATTAACCCTATTGATTTTGTGTGGATTATTGTTAATTGATAATTAGCTTAATTATTGTGCATGGTTGTTGTTGACAATTTGACTTCATTGACTTGTTGACCATGTTGACAACTTGACCATAATCATTTCATTTGGAAGATGCTCTTTGATCTTTGCAAAAATTGAAATGATAATGGTCAAGTCATGATTTATCATGACAATTTTCAAGCTAATTATCTAATTAAAATTATCCTCACATATTAGTGAGAATGGCTCTTTTATTTTCTCACTCTCTCATTTCATTTTCTCTCTCTTGCTCATCCTCTCCCTCAAGCTCTCTCCCTCTCATGTGTTGAGAAACAAAAAGCTTGAGAAAAACCCTCTCTTGATCTTCTCTTCTCACTTCTAGGGTTCAAGTCTTAGCATTTCTTGCACTCTAGTTACTCCTAGCTTGGAGTTGAAGCTAAAGGTGGTGGCTTTCAAGTGGATCTTTCTTTGACGGGAGAAGACAAGCAAGGTGAACTCTTTCTACCATACCTAGGAGCAAGGAGAGAAGGACTAAAGACCAAAGGTATAACCTTTCATCACTTAGCTACTTTGTAGTTAGGGTTAGCTAGTTTATGTTTAGCAAAGATCCTCACAAGCATAGTCCATGTTGCCTAAGTCATTAAAAATCCGTTTTTTATTATGTTTTCCGCCTCCCGTAAGCACCGGGATGGGCAACACGGACTTACAGTGGTATCAGAGCCTAACTAAACCTAAACTAGTTAAGTAGTTAAGTGTAACGAAGTTCGGAACCGGAAAAATCACAAAACCAAACTTTTACAAAATCCAAGTTTCTGTTAAAATTTTTCCTGCTCTAAATGAAAATATTTATACTTGTAAAATCGTCTCAGGGTTTTGTGAATACACCCAAGAAAAACGATACCCTAATTCCCTCAAGTCGCCGCCCTTCCGCCGCATGAAGTAGGTATATGCGGCGGAACCGCCGCGGATTGTCGTGATCGGCGCATCGTTTTTCGTGCAGAGTGTGTTGTTGTTGGTTTTGGGATTTTTAGGATATATTATATGTACCCAGATTTTACAGAAAAGAAATTTCCTTTTGGGGTCCTATAATTCCGTATTTTTCCGAACTTCACTGCACTTTAACTATATCGGTTATATCTGTAATGCTTGCATGTATTGAACGTCGGCTAATCGCTATAAGACGATTAGTCGGGGTTATACATGATCTGTGATTGTTATTGGTTTGTGGATATGAATGGATTGGATTGTCGCGGGTGAATGGCCGGGGTGGATGTGAGATGAGCGTTTTTTTTCTTTCATTCATTTGTAACATGTAAATTGATGTAATAATATTCTTTGTATGGCCGCACAACCGGGTCGGGGTTGTAGCCGTCATTGTATAATTCTTTTTACTGTTTTTGCTCCTAGGATAGACCCATGGAAGGGGTGCACAAACTACCGGGTATCTCGAAGTGTCGAGTGGCCTACTCACGGTGGTGAGGGAGGTTGCTTCGCTTCGGGTGCTTGGCGGGTAGTTTGCCGCACCCGTAGGGGTCTTGGGTGGGGTATTGGCTATTCACCGCGACCGTGTAATCCGCTTTGCGTTGCAGGCTCGAACGCATTGCGGATTCCTAGTATATCCAATGTATTCATCTGTGATCTGTAATGTCTATCATTGCTATATATTTATATATAATAACTATTTAGGCGTTGCTTATGTTTTACAGCCGCGCTAGCCCAGCCCCCGCTCTGTCGTTAGTTAAGTAACCTAACGGGTGATGACGGGGCCCCGTGGCGAATGCGAATGGCATAAGCGTACGTCATATTTTGGTTGTTTTCTGCAATGGTAGGATTAAATGATGGGACGCATTAAAAGAACTAATGCAAGAAATAAACCAAGTAAAAGTCGATTGGAACACTTTGAAAACCACTCGGTTCTTTTTCAAAAACTAAACTTTTAAACGCGGAGCTTGAACCACTCCTTTTAAAAGCTATCTCGTTCCATCGATTATATCAAGTTCACTACGTTCACGGTTTCGCCAAAACCATCCGTAGCCCTCCGTCGTTTCATATGAATAATCAACGGTATTCAAGCTGTGTTTGTTGGCCTTAGTCAAGGCACGGTGTTTGGTAGCTGGTGGGTATTCATATGTTGCATAGATAGAATGCGTTGGTTTGAGACAGTCGTATTGCCTTGTTGGCCATAGTCAAGGGTGGATACGGGTGGGTTCAAATTAACCTGGATAACGACGGGTAGAACTTGACATGTGACTTATGATTTGTTGGCCTTAGTCAAGGTCATAAGAGCATGGGGCAAAAATCCACATCGGGAGTTTCATAAGTACTGAAACTTGCTAGCGATGCATACCATTTGAAGTGTGATAATTCTGGTAGGATTCCTTCGGTTTTATCACGCGATGATATTTGGATCCCGATCCTACTGTGAGTATATGCTACTCCTCGGGAAAACTCTCACTTAACGATCAATGCTATAAACCTAGTAGGTGCCTAGAAAGGTGTTAGCGGGGCTACGCCCACAGGGAAAAGAGGTTACTTAATTAAGGAACTTCGCGAAAGCGTTGGAAAACCTCCCTCGAAGTACCGACACTGGCCTGGCTGAACGGTTAAGCAAGTATTGTACGGTGAGAATGATCCCGGCTAATCCTTTTCTTTATGGTTTGAGAAGGGATTCGAGAGACAGTGGGAGCCATCCAGTTTAGACAAACTAAAAACCACTCTAAACTTGCAAGAGCATCATGCTAAAGTGTTTCTTTTCTCTCTCCTAATTGCAGCGACCATTCAAGATGACCGGACTTAAGTTACTATTAGATAAAAACATATTGACAGGGCCAAACTACAAAGATTGGCTCAGGAATGTCAAGATGGCTATCACTTATGACAAGCTGGGGTATATACTTACCACCAAAGCTCCCCCTGTCCCAGGTCCCACCTCCAGCGTCGCGGATGTTGAAATCCATAAGACATGGGAGATAGATTGCGCGAGGGCCAGATGCCTCGTACTAGCCTCGATGGACAACGACCATCAGAGGAGGCACGAGAATATGGACCTAGAGTCCATATTTCTCCATACAAAAGAACTGTATGGAGAGCAGTCTCGTATCGCTAGATACGAAGTGTCGAAGAAGCTCTTTTCGGCAAGGTTGGCCGTCGGATCATCGGTAGCGGACCACGTGCTTAAGATGATCGGCTACATAGAGGAGCTCGCGGACCTTGGGACCACGTTGGAGAATGAACTCTATACCGATTTGATTCTCCAGTCCCTTCCTTCCACTTACGCCCAGTTCATTCTTAACTTCAACATGCAAGGAAAGGAGGTTGAACTTGCCGAACTTCTGAACATGTTGAGGACTGCTGAGGGCACCCTACAGAAGGGTAGGGAGACATCCACTTTGTTTGTAGGAGGATCTTCCTCTTCTAGGTCCAGGGCGAAAGCCAAGGGCAAGAAGAAGAAAGCCCCCGCCAAACCAAGAGGCGGTGTCGGTAAAGTGGATGCGAAGGGAAAGGGTAAAGCAACAAAGGTAGCGGGGAAGCTGGTGGGGAAGGAAGAATGCTTCTATTGTCACAAAAGTGGCCACTGGAAACAAGATTGCAAGGCTTGGAAAGCCAGAACACAGGATTTGAAGCGAGTTGCAGCTTCAGCTTCAGGTGTGTATGTTATTGAAAATTGTCTATCAATAAACTCTACTTCCTGGGTATTGGATACCGGATCAGGATCTCATATCTGTAATTCTTTGCAGGCGTTGAGAAAGCGTAGAGTTTTGAAGGCAGGTGACATGACCCTCAGAGTTGCGAACGGTGCTAGCATGGATGCAGAGGCCGTGGGGGAATATCACCTGGGATTATCTGATGGACACTTTTTGGTTTTGCGTAGTTGTTATTATGTACCAAATGCAACCTGTAATATCATTTCTGTATCTTTATTATCTAAAGAAGGTTATGAATTTGCATTTGTAAGCAATGTAGTGAACATTCACCTTAATCAAGTTTTGATTGGGTCAGGTACATTAAACAACGGTATTTACGTTTTAAACCAACCACAGGTTTTCAATATCCAGAATACACACAAAAGAAAGTCTCCAGATATTAATCAGGCTTTCTTATGGCATTGTAGACTGGGTCACATCAATGAGACACGGTTGACTAAGTTACATAAAGAAGGATACTTGGATCCGTTCGAGTATCAGTCTTATGCCACTTGTGAATCTTGTCTCATGGGAAAGATGACAAAGGCTCCGTTCACTGGACACGGAGAAAGAGCGAGCGAGCTCTTGGGACTCGTACACAGCGACGTGTGCGGTCCAATGTCTACACATGCGCGAAGTGGTTACTCTTACTTCATTACTTTTACGGATGACTTTTCAAGGTACGGTTATGTCTTCTTAATGAAACATAAGTCCGAGGCCTTTGAAAAGTTCCAGGAATATAAGAGTGAAGTGGAGAAACAAACCGGCAAAAGTATCAAGATCCTAAGATCGGATCGAGGAGGAGAATACTTAAGTGCCGAATTCCTGAATTACTTAAAAGAGAATGGAATTCTCTCTCAGCTTACTCCTCCATACACTCCGCAACACAACGGTGTATCGGAAAGACGGAACCGAACCCTATTGGATATGGTACGGTCCATGATGAGTAAGGCTGAGTTACCGCGATCTTTCTGGGGCTATGCACTGGAAACAGCTGCACATCTCTTGAACCAAGTTCCTACTAAAACAGTTCCTACCACACCATATCAGATGTGGAGTGGGAAGAAACCCTGTCTTAAATCCTTTAAGACATGGGGATGTCCAGCTTTTGTAAAAAAGCAGCATGCGGACAAGCTCGAGGCACGCTCAGTACAGTGCAAGTTTGTGGGATACCCAAAGAACTCCAAGGGGTATCTCTTCTATTACGCAGAGGAGCAAAAAGTCCTTGTTTCTCGTCATGCCCGCTTCTTGGAAACTGAGTTTTTAGAAAATCAGATAAGCGGGAGCGCAGTAGAACTGGAAGAAATTCCAGAACCACAAACCATTACTGAAGGCTTAGAGGAACCAGCAGGTTCGAAAGAACAGGACATTCCTATGCCACTCCGCAGGAGTAGTAGGCAGTCTCATCCGCCCGAGAGGTACTACGGTTTCCTCATTGACGGGGATAGAGAGGACTGCATCCTAGATTGTGATGAGCCTACTAGCTTCCAGCAAGCCATTCAGAGCGTCGACTCGGTAAAATGGCTGGATGCAATGCGGACCGAGATGGAGTCCATATACACCAACAAAGTATGGACGTTGGACATTGCTCCAGACGGGGTAAAACCCGTAGGATGCAAGTGGATCTTCAAAAGGAAGATTGGTGTAGATGGACAGGTTGAGACCTATAAAGCTAGACTGGTAGCAAAGGGTTTTCGTCAGCGACCTGGTTTGGACTATGACGAAACCTTTTCTCCAGTAGCTATGCTGAAATCCATTCGGATCCTTCTTGCCATCGCTGCTTTCCACGATTATGAGATTTGGCAGATGGACGTAAAGACAGCTTTTCTAAATGGTCATTTAGAGGAGTGTGTCTATATGGACCAGCCAGAGGGTTTCATTCAGGGTGGGAGCAGCGGAAAGGTGTGCAAGTTGCTCAAGTCCATTTATGGACTCAAGCAGGCATCGCGGAGTTGGAACATCTGTTTTGATGAGACAGTCAAAGAATTTGGCTTTATCAAAAATCCAGATGAACCATGCATCTATTGTAGATTTGTAGCGAGAACTGTAGTATTCCTCGTTTTATACGTGGATGACATTCTCTTAATAGGAAATGACATTCCTATGCTACAATCTGTCAAGGGGTTCTTGTCACACAGGTTCTCCATGAAAGACCTGGGTGATGCCTCATACATTCTGGGTATCCGGATCTACCGTGACAGATCCAAGAGGATATTAGGACTCTCGCAGTCCAGGTACATCGACACCATACTGAAGAGATTCAGTATGGAAGATTCCAAGCGCGGTAATCTACCGGCTTGTCACGGGATCACCCTCTCCAAAGAGATGTCTCCCAAGACTGATTTGGAGAGGGATCGCATGTCTATTATACCCTACGCTTCTGCGGTAGGCTCTATAATGTATGCGATGTTGTGTACCAGACCGGATGTGGCTTATGCACTGAGTGTGGTAAGCAGGTATCAGTCAAACCCTGGGGAGAAACATTGGATAGCAGTAAAGAACATTCTCAAGTACCTGAGAAGGACTAAGGAGATGTTCTTGGTGTATGGCGGAAAAGACCTGCAGATTGAGGCCTTTGCTGACTCCAGCTTCCAGAGTGACAAGGATGATTCCAAGTCCATGTCGGGTTTTGTCTTTACCCTCAATGGAGGGGCGGTGTGTTGGAAGAGCTCCAAACAGGAAACCGTTGCTGACTCGACTATGGAAGCGGAATACATCGCTGCATCTGATGCCGCAAAAGAAGCTGTCTGGATGAGGAAGTTCTTGAAAGAACTTCAGGTGGTTCCGTCCATTGTTGACCCAATACCTCTGTATTGCGACAACAACGGGGCTATAGCTTTAGCGAAGGAACCCAGGTCCCATCAGAAATCCAGACACATCTTAAGGCGGTATCACCTGATCAGGGAGATCGTGGATCGCCAGGAGATCGAGGTCCGGAGAGTTGCATCAGAGGATAACACAGCAGATCCATTCACCAAGGCCTTGCCCCAGACTCAGTTCGAGCGGCTGATCGAGATGATAGGTCTTCGATACGCCAGTACATGGCCTTAGTGCAAGTGGGAGATTGTTAGTGTATATGCCCTAGAGGCCATTACTGTATCATACTAGCTTGTATATTACTTAATGGAAGCTTGGGATATTCACAGTTGTATATACAATCTTGCTCGAAATGGTAGTATGCTACTTGGTTTGTCTCTGCTTTAATATGTGCATGTGTTTCTTTTAGCATATTGCTGGTATACATATTAGTAGAGCCCTTAGGATCTTTGCTTGATTACCACGTTGTGATGGCGCTCGCACTCGTGGGAGCTGGGTAATCTATAAGCACATCCTTATACAGGTCCCTGGTCGTTGGACTATCGAGACAGGGCATCGATACTCCGGAGTAGACTAGCGTATGCGCTTCTCATCCCAGTGTGGGAGACGGTCTGTCCCACAGCCGTTAGTACGTCGTACTTGGGATAGTATGCGGGTGCTCGTTAGGTTACGAGTACACTGGACAGGACTCGTCGGGAACTGTTGGTTGGTAATATACCTATCGTCAGTTATCAGTTCCCAGGTGACATGAGTACAGCTTAGTCCGCTGACTTGACACTGTCACTTCGCCTCGAGTGTGTTCCCACTGCACTTTGATTACTACCCTACCACGGCTCAAAGGAGCTGTGCAAACAGGTAGTTTTTGGGTGCAGTCCCGAAGCACTTGGAGGCAGTGACGGTTAGACAGGATTCGTCTCTCCCGGTATTGGGGGTTGACATCGCGCTGTGTCTAGGAGAGCCATTACACGAGTAGTCCCTGGCCAGGGCAAGCGAGATATACTGGTAGGTTTCCTGTGTTATCTCAGGGTGTTCTGGGCTACACTCCGACACGACTTGTACCGCTATTAGGGGACTGACGTTCACCGCCCCTAGGCCCGCCATGCGATGTATCAGACGAACAGACCGGACTGTACGGAGACTGTCACATACAGGCTCAGTAGGAGTGCAGATGGGGTTCACCTCGTCAGTCTTCTTATCGACATCTACCTGGGGACCGTTACGTACAGCTAGTGCCGCTTGCGGTCTGTGGTTAAACCCACTGCCAGCGTAGTGTCGGGTCTTTAGAGTCCCACACAGAGAGCTATTCGCCTTTAGGCAAAACGAGTAGAGGTCGCATGGTTTTGCGACAGGGTTCGTTCGCATCCGCGCACTTGTGCACGTTTGCTGTCCGGACAGTTTATACTAGCGGGCTTTGGTTTAAGCCGGATCCTAGTATATGATTTGAGATTGGTTTTTTCTCATTGTGTTCGTGTTCCTCGGATCACGAATGCGGGTGCGTATGCACAGTTGCTTGAGATTGGGGGAGAGGACCTTGTTTAGGGTTAATGGCTTTTGTCATTTTATTAACCCTATTGATTTTGTGTGGATTATTGTTAATTGATAATTAGCTTAATTATTGTGCATGGTTGTTGTTGACAATTTGACTTCATTGACTTGTTGACCATGTTGACAACTTGACCATAATCATTTCATTTGGAAGATGCTCTTTGATCTTTGCAAAAATTGAAATGATAATGGTCAAGTCATGATTTATCATGACAATTTTCAAGCTAATTATCTAATTAAAATTATCCTCACATATTAGTGAGAATGGCTCTTTTATTTTCTCACTCTCTCATTTCATTTTCTCTCTCTTGCTCATCCTCTCCCTCAAGCTCTCTCCCTCTCATGTGTTGAGAAACAAAAAGCTTGAGAAAAACCCTCTCTTGATCTTCTCTTCTCACTTCTAGGGTTCAAGTCTTAGCATTTCTTGCACTCTAGTTACTCCTAGCTTGGAGTTGAAGCTAAAGGTGGTGGCTTTCAAGTGGATCTTTCTTTGACGGGAGAAGACAAGCAAGGTGAACTCTTTCTACCATACCTAGGAGCAAGGAGAGAAGGACTAAAGACCAAAGGTATAACCTTTCATCACTTAGCTACTTTGTAGTTAGGGTTAGCTAGTTTATGTTTAGCAAAGATCCTCACAAGCATAGTCCATGTTGCCTAAGTCATTAAAAATCCGTTTTTTATTATGTTTTCCGCCTCCCGTAAGCACCGGGATGGGCAACACGGACTTACAATATCTCATATGTGCTCCTATTTCGTTTCGCTTGAGCCAGGAAACCTCTGTGTAGGACTCTAAAGACTCGTCAATACGCCGGCAGCAGGTGATGATCATATCAATCACCCACAAGCTACAAGCGGTCTGTTAAACGTAACGGCCACCCGGGTATTGAGCGATCAGAAGATCGACGAGCAAGCCCGCTCACACTGCTGTGAATCCAACCAGTAATACTTACCGTACAGTCCGGTCTGTTCGTCTGATATGTCGCATATCTCGCCTAGGGGTGGTAAACGTCAGACCCCAATAGCTCGATAAGTCGTGTCGATATGAGGTCTATAACAGTTCGAGAAACTACTGGTAACACTTACCAGTAAATCTCAGCAACCCTGGCCAGGGATTTCCGGCTATAGCCAATAGAACACAGTGCAACATCAACTCCCTATACCGGGAGAGACGAATCCCCTCCTATCGCTCATTGCCTCCATGTGATTCGGGACTGTACCCAAAAACCACCGTTTTGCATGCCCTCTTGGACGTGGTAAGGTGGAAATCAAAGCACAGTGGGAACCACACAAGACTCTATGACGATCTCGGGTCAACAGACTACTCTGTACCAGTGTCACCAGAGAACTGCCATCTGACGTAAGGTATAATACCATCTAGGAGTTCTCGGCGAGTCCGTCCAGTGTACCCAGCCTCCACTGAGCACCCGTATATCATCTATGATGTCAAACACCAATGGATATGGGATCATCCATCGCCCATCTGTATGGGTCGAGAAGGTATACGCTAGTCTACTCTGGTATATCGATGCCCCGTCTCGATACACCCACGACTAGGGACTTTGAAGGATGTACTTATGGACTACCATGTCCCCACTAGTATGATCTGCATCATAGTCCAGGTAGTCAAGTACACATCCTAAGGGCTTTACCAATATGTAACAGAGAGACAATCAATGTACACGTTAAGGTAAAGAGTAACCAGATAGCATACTATCATGTCGAGCAAGAAAGTCCTCCCTATATATGTCCCAGCATCCACTACAATATACATCCTATGTATAGTAATGGCCTCTAGGGCATACATATAACTAACAAGTTCAACCCGTCATTTCCTGATTGAATTAAACCCACCCGCACGACCCTTGACATGGTCAACAAAGTCGCACAACTACCCTAATCCAATCGCATCATATGCTTATGCAGATAAGCATAAATAGCTACCGCACACTACGCCTTGACAAGGTCAACAAACGCAGCACGAATACTATGAAGTACTTATCTGAAATGACGGAGGGCTACGACAGGTTTTTAGGAAAACCTATTGCGTAATGAACTTGATATCGTTGTAGAATCGAGTGATTTTAAATGGAGTGTTTTTTAGGCTTTTCTAGTTTTGCTAAAGGGGTCACTCCCGGTGAAGGAATCGTCGGCCGTTTCCTCATCGAATAAGCTGCAGGATATATCATATATACCACTATGCAAAGTAAGAAATATAGAAGCAATCAAAAGACAGATCGAGTTTGTAGCATCTGCTAGTTTCACTAAAGAGGTCACTCCCGGTGAAAGGATCTCGGCTCTTTCCTTATCGAATAAGGTGCTGGATGTTCTACAAGGAACACCGCTATGCAAAGCAAGAACTGTAGCTACCTATTTTATTTAGAAATTCGATTCCATAACATCTTAGGTTTCTTTTATTTCATTAATCTCATTAATGAAGTCCCATTATATTGTGCTTCACAAGAATCTCATTTGAAACGAAATCTGCAATACAACATATATCTCATATATATAATATAAACATTCGTCTCAGGTAGTAATATAATCTCATCACAGAACATTGCAGCAGAAGAAACTTATATGAAATATTGGATATACTAGGACGTCCGTGTTTTCAATACGAGCCTGTATAAAACACGGATTCCACGGTCGCGATGAATAGCCAAACACACATCCCTAGACCCCTACGAGAGTGGCAAGCAACACAGCCAATTCTACGGTTAGGAGACCCGGTCCCGACTCCTCGAGATGGTCTCCGACTGGACCCTAGAACCCGGTTACTTGTGCTCCCCTCCTTGGGTCTACCTAATGCAGAAAAGTAAATAATATACAACGATGACATCTTCCGCAACCTGGAAGTGCCCTAATAAAAGAATATTACATACAAATGAATTTTACATGAATGAAAAAGAAAACCTCTCATCTCACAATAATATATATCACTGTAGGGTTGCTAGGCACGCGCACAAGGGTCTACGAGGCATCAACCATGCCCGATTAAAATTTTAGCCATGCCGAACAACCCGAATACGGATCTTTAAACTAGAGTTTAGGCGAAAACGAACATGCTAAACACTTTAACACTAAGTGAGAGGGATTACAACCTTTGTAGATCCGGTCCTTCACTTCTAAAGCTCCGTGTTGAGGTCCCTTCGCTGTGATCATCGTGTTCCGGACTCTCGAGAGGTTCCACGAAGAGAAAGATGCAGTCTTGCTTCCGATCTTCGATACAAAGATGATCTACCTTGAAGTTTCGTTAACACAAGCTAACACTCACTAAAATTGAGTGAACACTCTCATCTAAAGGGCAAGAGAAGATGAGGATGATGAAGTAGGATTTTTGCTCTCTTTATTTATCTTTTTCTCACATTTATTCATCACATAGAAAAAGCTAGAAAGCTTTTTCATGAAAAGAAAGAAGGAAGAAGATGAACAATCAAAAAGATAATCCTTTTGTGATGAATAGTAGTCAAGAATATATGATTGATTATCAAACCATGGTCAAGAATGAGAGGCTAAACCACTGTAGAGAATAAACTAGAGTTAGGGTTTGGTTAGGTCAAAGCATGAGTCATAACAAAAATATCTTTATCATGACAAAATAGAATCCTTCTAGAATGAACAAGAAAGAGCTAACCCTAATCAAACCCTAATCCCTTTTTATCATCCTTAAACATGTTTTATAATAAATCATATCATGTCACAATAATATATATCACATATATATTATATATTTGCAACAAAAGAAAATAATACAATTAACATATATCGCATATATATCAATGTATTAATCCGGTGAGAAAAAGAATCTTTTAGTGAGCTAATATTAGTTAATGTAATTTAATATATCATATATATTATCATACATTAAATTATCGATTCAACCCTTGATCCGACAATCCGGCTATATCGCATGTAACCGACTAATATTTATCCGTACCGATTCATCGAATCAACACTTGATCCGATGACCCGGCTGATATCATATATCGCGAGAATAGAATACGGTATCTTATATCGCATTATCCTCGGTCCCGCACATATCACATATGTGCCCCTACTCCGTTTCGCTTGAGCCAAGAAACCTCTGTGTAGGACTCTAAAGAATCGTCAATACGCCGGCAGTAGGTGATGATCATATCAAACACCCACAAGCTGTAAGCGGTCAGCTAAACGTAACAGCTACCCAGGTATTGAGCGCTCAGAAGATCAACAAGCAAGCCTGTACATTCTCCTGTGAATCCAAACGGTAACACTCCCGTACAGTCCGGTCTCGTCGTCTGATATGTCGCATATCTCGCCTAGGGGTGGTAAACGTCAAACCCCAGTAGCTCGATAAGTCATGTCGATATGAGCTCTATAACAGTTTGAGAAACTACTGATAACACTTACCAGTAAATCTCAGCAACCCTGGCCAGGGATTTCCGGTTATAGCCAATCGAACACAGCACAACATCAACTCCCTATACCGGGAGAGACGAATCCCCTCCTATTGCTCATTGCCTCCATGTGATTCGGGACTGTACCCAAAAGCCACCTTTTTGCATGCCCTCTTAGACGTGGTATGATGGAAATCAAAGCACGGTGGGAATCACACAAGACTCTATGACGATCTCGGGTCAACAGACTACTCTGTACCAGTGTCACCGGAGAACTGCCATCTGACGTGAGGTATAATACCATCTGGGAGTTCTCGGTGAGTTGTCCAGTGTACCCAGTCTCCACTGAGCACCCGTACACCATCCTTGATGTCAAACACCGATGGATATGGGATCATCCATCGCCCATCATATGGGTCAAGATGCGTATACGCTAGTCTACTCTGGTGTATCGATGCCCTGTCTCGATATACCCTCGACTAGGAACAGTTATAGAATGTACTCGTCGACTACCGTGGCCCCATTAGTATGATCTCATCATAGTCCCAGTAGTCGCGTACATATCCTAAGGGCTTTATCAACATGTAATATAGAGACAATCAGAGTACATGTTAAGATAAAGTACAACCAAATAGCATACTATCATGTCGAGCAAGAAAGTCCTCCCTATATATATCCAAGCATCCATTACAATATACATCGTATGTACAGTAATGGCCTCTAGGGCATACATATAACTAACACAACCAATGCACGAAAGCTCATCAATATCTCAAATGCTCACAAAAACAACACCGAGTATACCAAGATGTATAGAATCATAAACGTGTGCGGTCCAATGTCTACACATGCACGAAGCAGTTATTCTTACTTCATTACTTTTACGGATGACTTTTCAAGGTACGGTTATGTCTTCTTAATGAAACATAAATCCGAGGCTTTTGAAAAATTCCAGGAATATAAGAATGAAGTAGAAAAACAAACAGGCAAAAGTATCAAGGCACTGAGATCTGATCGAGGTGGTGAATACTTGAGTGCCGAGTTCCTGGGTTACTTAAAAGAGAATGGAATTCTCTCTCAGCTTACTCCTCCATACACTCCGCAACATAACGGTGTATCGGAGAGACGGAACCGAACCCTATTGGATATGGTATGGTCCATGATGAGTAACGCTGAGTTGCCGCGATCGTTCTGGGGATATGCGCTAGAATCAGCTGCATACCTTTTGAACCGAGTTCCTACTAAGACTGTGCCTACCACACCATATGAGTTATGGAGTGGGAAGAAACCTTATCTTCAATACTTGAAGATTTGGGGATGTCCAGCTTATATCAAAAAGCGGCATGCGGACAAATTAGAGGCACGCTCAGTAGTGTGCAAGTTTGTGGGATACCCAAAGAACTCCAGGGGGTATCTTTTCTATTACGCAGAGGAACAAAAAGTCCTTGTTTCTCGTAATGCCCATTTTCTGGAACATCAGTTCTTAGAAAAAGAAATAAGTGGGAGCGCAATAGAACTGGAAGAAATTCCAGAACCACAAGCTATTACTGAAAGCTTAGTAGAACCAGAGGGTTCGAAAGATCAGGACATTCCCACGCCACTCCGCAGGAGTAGTAGGCAGTCTCATCCGCCCGAGAGATACTACGGTTTTCTCATTGACGGGGATAGAGAGGATTGCATCATAGATTTTGATGAGCCTACTAGCTTCCAGCAAGCCATTCAGAGCGTCGACTCGGTAAAATGGCTGGATGCAATGCGGACCGAAATGGAGTCCATGTACACCAACAAAGAATGGACGTTGGACATTGCTCCAGATGGGGTAAAACCCGTAGGATGAAAGTGGATCTTCAAAAGGAAGATTGGTGTAGATGGACAGGTTGAGACCTATAAAGCTAGACTGGTAGCAAAGGGTTTTCGTCAGCGACCTGGTTTGGACTATGACGAAACCTTTTCTCCAGTAGCTATGCTGAAATCCATTCGGATCCTTCTTGCCATTGCTACCTTCCACGATTATGAGATTTGGAAGATGGACGTAAAGACAGCTTTTCTAAATGGACATTTAGAGGAGTGTGTCTATATGGATCAGCCAGAGGGTTTCATTCAGAGTGGGAGCAGCGGGAAGGTGTGCAAGTTGCTTAAGTCCATTTATGGACTAAAGCAGGCATCGCGGAGTTGGAACATCTGTTTTGATGAGACGGTCAAGGAATTTGGCTTTATCAAAAATCCAGATGAACCATGCATCTATTGTAGATTTGTAGCGAGAACTGTAGTATTCCTCGTTTTATACGTGGATGACATTCTCTTAATAGGAAATGGCATTCCTATGCTACAATCTGTCAAGGGGTTCTTGTCACACAGGTTCTCCATGAAAGACCTGGGTGATACCTCATACATTCTGGGTATCCGGATCTACCGTGACAGATCCAAGAGGATATTAGGACTTTCATAGTCCAGGTACATCGACACCATACTGAAGAGATTCAGTATAGATGATTCCAAGCGCGGTAATCTACCGGCTTGTCACGGGATCACCCTCTCCAAAGAGATGTCTCCCAAGACTGATTTGGAGAGGGATCGCATGTCTATTATACCCTACGCTTCTGCGGTAGGCTCTATAATGTATGCGATGTTGTGTACCAGACCGGATGTGGCTTATGCACTGAGTGTGGTAAGCAGGTATCAGTCAAACCCTGGGGAGAAACATTGGATAGCAGTAAAGAACATTCTTAAGTACCTGAGAAGGACTAAGGAGATGTTCTTGGTGTATGGCGGAAAAGACCTGCAGATTGAGGCCTTTGCTGACTCCAGCTTCCAGAGTGACAAGGATGATTCCAAGTCCATGTCGGGTTTTGTCTTTACCCTCAATGGAGGGGCGGTGTGTTGGAAGAGCTCCAAACAGGAAACCGTTGCTGACTCGACTATGGAAGCGGAATACATCGCTGCATCTGATGCCGCAAAAGAAGCTGTCTGGATGAGGAAGTTCTTGAAAGAACTTAAGGTGGTTCCATCCATTGTTGACCCAATACCTCTGTATTGCTACAACAACGGGGCTATAGCTTTAGCGAAGGAACCCAGGTCCCATCAGAAATCCAGACACATCTTGAGGCGGTATCACCTGATCAGGGAGATCGTGGATCGCCAGGAGATCGAGGTTCGGAGGGTTGCTTCAGAAGATAACACAGCAGATCCATTCACCAAGGCCTAGCCCCAGACTCAGTTCGAGCGGCTGATCGAGATGATAGGTCTTCGATACGCCAGTACATGGCCTTAGTGCAAGTGGGAGATTGTTAGTGTATATGCCCTAGAGGCCATTACTGTATCATACTAGTTTGTATATTACTTGATGGAAGCTTGGGATATTCACAGTTGTATATACAATCTTGCTCGAAATGGTAGTATGCTACTTGGTTTGTCTCTGCTTTAATATGTGCATGTGTTTCTTTTAGCATATCGCTGATATACATATTAGTAGAGCCCTTAGGATCTTTGCTTGATTACCAGCGTTGTGATGGCGCTCACACAAGTGGGAGCTGGGTGATCTATAAGCACATCCTTATATAGGTCCCTAGTCGTTGGACTATCGAGACAGGGCATCGATACTCCGGAGTAGACTAGCGTATGCGCTTCTCATCCCAGTGTGGGAGACGGTCTGTCCCACAGCCGTCAGTACGTAGTACTTGAGATAGTATGCGGGTGCTCGTTAGGTTACGAGTACACTGGACAGGACTCGTCGGGAACTGTTGGTTGGTATTATACCTATCGTCAGTTATCAGTTCCCAGGTGACATGAGTACAGCTTAGTCCGCTGACTTGACACTGTCACTTCGTCTTGAGTGTGTTCCCACTGCACTTTGATTACTACCCTACCACGGCTCAAAGGAGTCGTGCAAACAGGTAGTTTTTGGGTGCAGTCCCGTAGCACTTGGAGGCAGTGACGGTTAGACAGGATTCGTCTCTCCCGGTATTGGGGGTTGACATCGCGCTGTGTCCAGGAGAGCCATTACACGAGTAGTCCCTGGCCAGGGAAAGCGAGATATACTGGTAGGTTTCCAGTGTTATCTTAGGGTGTTCTGGGCTACACTCCGACACGACTTGTACCGCTATTAGGGGACTGACATTCACCGCCTCCTAGGCCCGCCATGCGATTTATCAGACGAACAGACCGGACTGTACGGAGATTGTCACATACAGGCTCAGTAGGAGTTCAGATGGGGTTCACCTCGTCCGTCTTCTTGTCGACATCTACCTAGGGACCGTTACGTATAGCTAGTGCCGCTTGCGGTCTGTGGTTAAACCCACTGCCAGCGTAGTGTCGGGTCTTTAGAGTCCCACACAGAGAGCTATTCGCCTTTAGGCAAAATGAGTAGAGGTCGCATGGTTTTGCGACAGGGTTCGTTCACATCCGCGCACTTGTGCACGTTTGCTGTCCGGACAGCTTATACTAGCGGGCTTTGGTTTAAGCCGGATCCTAGTATATGATTTGGGATTGGTTTTTCTCTTTGTATTCGTGTTCCTCGGATCACGAATACGGGTGCGTATTCACAGTTGCTTGAGACAGAGGGAGAGGACTTTGATTAGGGTTAATGACTATTGTCATTTGTATTAACCCTAATGATTATGTATGTATTATGGTTAATTGATATTAGTTTAATAATTGTGCATGGTTATAGTTGTTGACCATTTGACCCGCCTTGACTTGTTGACCTTGTTGACAATTTGACCATCATCATTTCATTTGGAAGATGCTCTTTGATCCTTGCAATTTGCATTAAAAATGAAATGATAATGGTCATGTCTTGATTAACCATGACAATTATCTAGCTAATTATCTAATTACAATAATTCACACATATATGTGAGAATGGTTTATTTTATTCTCATTCTATCATTTACTTTCTCTCTCTTGTTCTTCCTCTCCCTCAAGCTCTCCCCTCTCATGTGTTGAGAAACACTTGAGCTTGAGAAAAACCCTTTCTTGATAATCTCTACTCTCATCTAGGGTTCAAGTATTAGCACTTCTTCCACCCTAGTTACTTCTAGCTTGTAGTTGAAGCCAAAGGTCGAGGCTTTCGGGTGGATCTTTCTTCGACGTGAGAAGACGACTAAGGTGACCTCCTTCCACCACTCCAAGGAGCAGCAAGGAGAGAAGGTCATAAAGCCCAGGGTATAACCTTTCTAGCACTTAGCTAGTTTCTAGTTAGGTTTAGCTTGTTTTTGTTTAGCAAAGATCCTTCACAGTGTAGTCCATGTTGCCTAAGCTCATAAAAATTCGATTTTTATTCCGTTTTCCGCCTCCCCGCAAGTACCGGGGTGGGCAACGTGGACTTACAGGGACTTTGTGTAATGGCTCTCCATACACAGCGCGATATCAACCCCCAATACAAGGAGAGACGAATCCTGTCTAACCGTCACTGCCTCCAAGTGCTTCGGGACTGCACCCAACTACTATCTGTTTTCACGACTCCTTTGAGCCGTGGTAGGGTAGTAATCTAAGTACAGTGGGAGCACACCCGAGGCGAAGTAGCAGTGTCAAGTCGACGGACTAAGCTGTACTCATGTCACCTGGGAACTGCTATCTAACAATGGGTATAGAACCAATCTGCAGTTCCCGGCGAGTCATGTCCGGTGTACTCGTAACCTAACGACCACCTGCATACTATCTCCAGTACGACGTACTGATGGCTGTGGGACAGACCATCTCCCCATGCTCGGATGAGAAGCGTATACACCAGTCTACTCCGGAGTATCGATGCCCTATCTCGATAATCCTACGACTAGGGACCTGTATAGGATGTTGCTTATAGATTACCCAGCCCCCTCTAGTGTGACTGCCATCATAACGCTGGTAATCAAGCAAAGATCCTAAGGGCTCTACTAATATGTATAAGCGATATGTTAAAAGAAACATATACACATATTAAAGTAGAAACAAACCAAGTAGCATTCTACCATTTTTAGCAAGACTGTCAATACAACTGTGAATATTCCAAGCTTCCATTAAGTAATATACAAACTAGTATGATAGAGTAATGGCCTCTAGGGCATAAACACTAACACTGCACACGTGTCAATCCTCTGGCATCAACGGAGAGTAACAACAGCTCGTTAACATCTCGCACGAACCTCTTGTTCCACTCATCTTTATTATCGTCCACTTCGACGTCATCTCTTGCTGTCTGCGTATTGCAATTCGTTCTCAGCTACAGTCAATCTGGAGTCTCTCACACAGACTCGAAATTACGAACTCGGTATCTTCACCACTCCTTATAAGATATCTAGCCGAACACGTCCTTGGGAACTCGTCCAAATCATCGTAGGAATACACTTTATTCGTCCTTTCTCGATCAACTCAGAACGCATCTGGGTGAGGTCCTTCTATCTGAAGCTGGTCAACTTACCGATTCCACATCGGAGTATCCAACGAACAACGTCCTCTCTCGCTCGATTTACTCTATATCTAAGTAAGATCCTTCAACTGGAATTCTTCAACTCAATTAAGACTGCGTCGGCGCATCAAATCAGACGAATCATCTCAGTTGCTCAACTCAAGATAGACTAGCTATCTTCCGTCACCTCTCTGCCTGAAAACTCCAGCGGTTTCAGCTCATAAACTCTGGAAACGACATCCCATCAATCTCAGATTCAGCTGGGTCATCTGTCTGCACGGTAGACAACATCACGACCTCAGGGGTAGGCTGTACATCAACAGTCCTCTCAATCCAGCAGCCTCTATCAATGACCTGATCATCCGGTGCAAAACCGAACACTCGCCTCAAACGAGAGGTAACAACACCAACACTATACCTACACGTTCCTATGTCACCAGAAAACATCATGGTCAGCCCTCGTCCATGACGAGATCGCTCTGACCGCATCACTAGCAGCAGCTCTCTCTGCGCTCAAACCATGGTGATAGGAATCTCAAGCAGGTATCGATAAAGATAAATCAAGGAACGAAAGAAATCAACAGATCCTAATATAAGTACATCCTAAGGTTACTTAAATGGAGTATCATATCGTAATTATGCCGCAGAACATACGTACGATACGCTATTCTACTCAAGCAACCTACTCTATCAATCAAGGTCAACCTATGAAATAAAAGTTCTGGTCTAATACCCCCCCCCCCCCGTCAAGTCTAAGTTCCGTAAGGTCAAGCCTAGGATCTAAAATATATATGCCCTAGACTCCGCATAGTCAAACGTAGACTCAAACCAAGGTTAAACCTAACGCTCTGATACCAATTTTGTCACGACCCAAAATTTAGCACGTGAGCGGCACTTAAATCACATAATGTCTAAAGGCGTAACGTAAATCAAGTAAGCCGAAGCCCAGAAAATCTAAACCTTTTTGCGGAAAATAGTGGGGGTGCAGTTTTGAAATAAAGGTATAATGAATCATGTTTTTCTTTAAATGCATCGCTAATGAAACATGAAAATGTAAGTGGATTATACTACAATTGAAAAAAAGTTTCATCCTTAAAAATATAGGCAGCACCTCCCTTGTATATTTTGATCCAAAAACCACATACATACAATAAAGGCATCCATAAGAGGGAGATAGCTCTTCGCCAACTAGCATAATCACAACCACGCAATAACATATATACGACGCCCAACGGCAAAGATCAACCCAGAAAGAACAATAAATAAGCAAGACATCAAAACTCAAAAAAGCAATCATAAACCCATCGCTCTAAGTCTCGCACAAAACCCAAGTCTGACTAGGTCTACCAATATACAATTTCTAGTTTCTGATTTGATAGAGTTTATCTAGATACAACGGAATATAAAAGTATGAGAGTGGGCACGATCCAACATGTGTCCCACCTACCAAAGCAAAACATCCTGGAAGAAGCTGTGTGTCAGCGATACCGCAACTGATCCCAAGCGGTCAAACCTGCAAGAACTGTGGCACAACAGGGGTGAGTTGCCAACTCGTGAGTAGAAAATATCAGCGGGTAAAAATCGAATAAAACAACGATTTCCTAGGTCACTATATTCTGAAGGTAATACTATGATATCTAAGGTGACCATGTATGCATATATGTCAACAATCGAGTCAATGCAACTACATATATAAATAAACCTCCGACATCATATTCCTGTATGCATGTGGATATCATCTGCGTGTCCATCAACGACACAACTAGTATCATGGAACCTGAGTGTCCAACACCGACACTCGAAATATCATGAAAACATATGTCTGTATGTATGAGGATATCAACCACGTGTGTCCATCAACGACACATCAAAATCATGGAACTTGAGTGTCCAACACCGACACTCGAAACTTCATGAAAACCCGTGTCCAGCATCGACACGTAAATCCTCATATCTCAGGCGCCGCATACTCAGATCGACCCTCATATCTATCTCATCTCAGGCTCCGCATACTCTGATCGGCCCTCATATCCATCTCAGGACTCTCTTCGGTATCCTCCGGATAACCGCCGGGTCCAAAAATATCACCGGTAGGTAGTAGTCCCTCTGCCAGGCTCATCGTCTACTACACAACATACCTTTCTTTCCCCGAAGTACCATACTGGGTCCACCATGTACCCGCAGACAGCTCATCCAGCTCCTCAAATCAGGTATCACATAGCTCAGAACCGAGAAAACTCATAGTGGACGCCTCGAAATATCATATCAAGAGAAACCGCGTTTTTAAAGCAATACATAATTCCCTTTTAAAATATAACTGTGGTTCTCAAATCCAGAGATCTCAGGAAAACAGCATCTCAATGCATATAACCATAAAGTACGAGGTATGCAACATAGAACAGTAATATGAGTATGTCAAATATATCATGCAAGCATGTCTTGTGATAATGCTGAACAATGAATGTACTATACAGCTAAGAATAATATCATGATACGACAGTTCAACTGTGTAAGTGGCATGGCAATTACCGATGATGAATGTGTGTGAGACGACAAATCTGTGTAAGTGTAACATGCACATCAACGGTAATTATGTAGATGTACTAGTAAATGACATCATACAGCATTAAATATCGGAACGTGGTATGTACATCACGAGGGGTAATATCCTACACAACATGGATAATCAATGGGTATATCTATCTACACATTAACCATAAGGTCACTTTTAAAAGATACGAATCGTAGTTTGAAAATAGGTATGGTTCATGTGGCAATCTTTATATCGGCGATCCCGCCTCATAACATCCGATATGACAATAATCCTCGATCATCATCCTCAAATCACTAGCGTGGATCATTCATCCGGTAACACGTCGCATACGATAATCCATCGTACGGTGACATCAAACAGAATAGGGATTCTATCATCCTATTCATCAATAAGGGTATGGATCTAAAATATCATATGGCATATCACTCTTTATCCGCATAAATAAATATATATACACATATATCTCAAGTCACATCTGTATCGATCTTATATCATGACATCTTGCATATACGTCATATCTTATTAATCTCAAGTCGTAACGATCTCGATCTCATATCATACCATTATCAACTCATACTTGTCCTCTTTCAATTTATACTTAACATGATTCACTTTCTCATTTCATATTCTCAAGCCAATATATCCATTAGTGTCAACTTTTATCCCATCATCTCTTACTAAAACTTTTAATCATGTCCGTAAGTTCGTAGCATATCCTTTATCAAAATTATAATTTATATAACAATCTTTCCATATTAATGGTTGCGGGGATGCTATACGCCATCCACCTGACTTCCCCCGTAGATATAAATCTACTCACCTTCTAAACTCATCTCTTAGCCGAAATCGATGTGCTTCGTCGTCTCGGAAGTCCACGCGAAGGTACCTACAATAAATATACAATCGCAATACTATTAAAACCAATATCTGAAAACCGATATGGCACACGAATTGCTCATAGGTTAGAACCTATAGCTTACGCATGCAAGATCAACCAAATAACCCTCGTTGTTGACGTATAAACGTCCAACAACCAAATCAAATCTCAAATATAAAAATCAAGAATTCAAATATCGGAAAACTTTGCCAAAGCACTCACAAACAGCTCCCAGATTTTAGCTCAGGTCAATTGGGACTAAACAAACAATACAGGAGATAGGTTATATGGTAAGTGAGCTATAGGCAAAACCACAACTCCAATGCAAATATGGGGCCTGGCGAAGTCATCAAAAATTCCGACGCCGCTGGTCTTTGTAGAGTAAAACGGGTTCGTACTTCGGTGATGATCTTCTAGTGGTTTATCTAGGTCAATGGACATGTTTGATTTTCTTTAAAATATCCCAGATAACTCCAGATTCCTTGTAGGCCAACAAAACTTAACAAACCGACATGGGGTAAATCCTAAGTTCGTGTATCGGGTTCTAATCTCTGCTTTGGTCCAGAAAAGCAATCTCTAAGGTCTTGAAACACTCACTACACCTCTATTACATCTTAACGAATCTACAAATCACTAATTATCAACTTGGAAATTTCCAAGATCACAAAACCTAACTAAATCAATTTCTAAACTAGACTAGGATATACTAAACACAAATAATTAACTAAAAGTGTAGGGATTACCTTATTTGGCAAGTCAAGAAAATTCTTGAGTTGCCCAAAGTCTTCAAAATCCAAACTTGAATGGTTCAAAGGGTTTAGGATGAGGGTGTGCATCTTTTTAGTAAAAGTGGCATGGGGTTTTGGAAATGAGTTGGAGATGATACATGAAAGTATAAGAGGATGAAGGAGATGAAGGAAATGAATATAAGAAATGAAATGATGAAAGAAGAAGAATAATGAAGAAGTCAATGGTTACTCTCTCTCTCTCTCTCTCTCTCTCTCAACCTCACTCTCTCTCAAATATCTCTTACACTCACTCTCTCAAAATATCTATTTTATTTTCCATGCCATGTCACAAACACACATTCTTTTCTTTTTTCCAAATAAATAAAACCAAACACAAGAATACAACATGCAACCAAAATGTCGCATGACATGGTGCATTAGCCATGGAAAAATGTAAAAATATGGATTTGGCTTAGTAGAGATTAGTAGTGCACTAATCAATTTAATTTAAATTTGCATATCATTAATTATAAAAATGCCAAAATTCGTTTAATATTATTATAATAAATAAATCGTTTTAATCTCCACTTATATTCCAATTATTGGTATATACTTATACCATTTTACAAAAAACCCATATTCGCAAATCGAATAGTTTTCATGAACTATATTATTTTAATATTAAATTTCCAAAAATAATATTTTATATTTCTGAAATGTTACAGATACATATACCAGGTGAAGTATTCCATATTTTTACGGGAATACTTTTAGAAGAAGGACACCTTATATTTGATTTTCCTTTCTGGAAAATTAAATGGGAAATGAGGTGGCAAGTGGAGACATTGAAGCATGGGTGCTACATAGTAGAATGGCATGGCTTGGCTTTTTATATTGTTGTTTGATTTGGATGCACTATTGCATCATAGTTCAAATATTATAGCCATTCCTTTCTACACTAGATGACCTGTGAGATTTTTTCATCATCTCCTCCACCATGGCTCATGCTTCCTTTAGCTCCTTCTTCTTGCTCTCATTTTCAAGCAAGATTCTAAAGAGAGAAATATAGTGAAGTATTCCTACATCACCGGACATCCAAAACTAGAAACTTTGGACCGTTGGTTAAAGCCTCCTCCGCGTTCCCTCAGGTGGATCGTCTTCGGCAAGGGTGATCGATGCGCAAGCGCGTTCCCGGTGGCTATGAGCTTAGAGGGTTCTTCCACAATTGGGTGGACATGCGACAAAGGTTGTATTTCTCAACCTTGCATGTTTTAACTTTCTGGTTTATGGTGTTTGGTTTGAATCCTCGGGGTGTGCGCGTCCGGTGCCCGCAAAAAGTTTTTGTTTTCGCTTCCGCCTCGGCCGCGGCCTCCGCGGCGCAGGCTCCGGATCCTAACAGCTCTTAAGCAAAAGTTTATGTTACTAGTTTTAAAAAGGCGGAGCTTAAACCACTCCATTTCAAAGCCACTCGAGTTCCTTCAACGATATCAAATTCATTACATTAAAGGCTTTTCGCCAAAAACCTGTCGTAGCCCTCCGTCATTTCAGACGGGTAGCGCCAAGTAATCATGCTATGTTTGTTAGCCTTCGTCAAGGCAGAGTGTATGGTAGCTATGTGTTGCTTTTTTGTTGCATGGATATGCATTAATCTAGGACTGTCGTACAGCCTTGTTGGCTTTCGTCAAAGGTGAGTACAGGTGGGTTTAGATTAATCAGGACAATGACGGGTAGTGTTAGTGTATATGCCCTAGGGGCCATTATTGTATCATACTAGGTTGTAAATTACTTAATGGAAGCTTGGGTGTTCACAGTAGTATATACATTCTTGCTAAAAATGGTAGTATGCTACTTGGTTTGTGTCTACTTTAATATGTACATATGTTTCTTGTAACGTATCACTTATACATATTAGTAGAGCCCATAGGTTCTTTGCTTGATTACCAGCGTTGTGATGGCAGTCACACTAGTAGGGGCTGGGTAGTCTATAAGCAACATCCTATACATGTCCCTAGTCGTAGGATTATCGAGACAGGGCATCGATACTCCAGAGTAGACTAGTGTGTACGTTTCTCATCCCAGTTGGGGAGATGGTCTGTCCCACAGCCATCAGTACGTCGTACTAGAGATAGTATACAGGTGCTCGTTAGGTTACGGGTACACCGGACAGGACTCGTAGGGGAACTGTTGGTTGGTATTATACCCGTCGTCAGTTAACAGTTCCCAGGTGACATGAGTACAGCATAGTCCGCAGACTTGACACTGCTACTTCGCCTCGAGTGTGTCCCGCTGTTCTTAGATTGCTACCCTACCACGGCTCAAAGGAGTCGTGCAAACAGGTAGCAGTTGGGTGCAGTCCCGAGCACTTGGAGGCAGTGCCGGTTAGACAGGATTCGTCTCTCCCGGTATTGGGAGTTGGTATCGCGCTGTGTCAGAGAGCCATTACGCAAAGTCCCTGTCCAGGGCAAGTGAGATTTACTGGTAGGTTCCAGTAGTTTCTCAGGGTGTAATGGGCTACGCTCCGACATGACTTATACCGCTATTAGGGGACTGACGCTTGCCGCCCCCTAAGCTCGATATGCGATAGTCTTAGACGAACAGACCGGACTGTACGGAGATTGTCACATCTGGCTCAGTAGGAGTTCGGATGGGTTTCCTCATCGGCCTTCTTATCGACATCTACCTGGGAACCGTTACGTACAGCTAATGCCACTTGCGGTCTGTGGTTAAACCCACTGCCAGCGTAGTGTCGAGTCTTTAGAGTCCCACACAGAGGGTTTTCCTGCTCCAGGCAAAATGATATAGAGGTCGTATGGTTTTACGATAAGGGTTCGGATGCGTACGTGTGTTTACGCACGTACGAAGTTCGGACAGTTTTTACTAGCCGGCTTTGGTTTAAGCAAGATTCTAGTATCAGGTTATTGGATTTATACAGTCTAAAGTTTTTCCGTGTTTTCACAGATTGGAGGGGCATTCTCGTAATTTTCCGGGAAGCTTCTAGAAGCATGGTGACTTGGGGGTTAAGGTGGCATAAGTATTAATTGCTTAATGACTCATTTGTGTGATTCATCCTTGGTATTAAATGATGCATTAATTAGTTAATGAGTCATATGATGAATCACACAAGGTGAATGCATCAACCATGATGATTAATCATTTATATTATTTATTTGATAAATTGTTATGGTTGATATATTCTAATGAGCTCATTATTCATATTCATTCTTATCATCACCTTCTCTCTCCTAAAGCTCTCTCATTCTTGAAACCCTAACCCTAACCTCTCATGAGTTGAAATCAAGGGTTAGCTAGACTAATACATCCATAACCTCACTCTATATCCCCTAGGTAGCTAGATTAGCACTTTGAGCAACCTAGTTATCTCAAATTAGAGATCAAGCTTGGCGTAGGAGCTCTCGGGTGGATCGTCTTTGACTCAAGGAGGCCGTTGAGGTGTGATTAAGTGTAGGTTTTTAACGATCATCAAAAATATTTTACCGTAATCAGAAACGGCGTCGCTTTGCAGCTAGCCGGTGAATAGGGGTCGATCCACAGGGATGTGTAATTTTCCTAAATGTTTTCACGAGTTGATTCCAATGGTTGTTTGGTTTTGTTGATTGATTTTAAAAACTAAGTTGTACGATGGTTAAAGAACTTGTTAAGGTTAGGTCTAAAGTAAGGTTGGTAAGATTGATATTAACATCTCTTTCAATGCCTTCGATTAAAACTTTTTAGAAGTCATAACAATTATTAGTAAAGGGGATTAGGATAATTGGGAAGAAACTTCGTTTCTTCCTCTTGATCCTTGTCCGTCCTTTCCTACTAATTGCTATAACCATCATGGACGTCATGCGTGTCCGGTCTTTTATACTACGGTTTCACCGTTACCTCATGGGGAGGGTGCCGTAGGGAGCGGATCATGCATGCGTGCATGAAGTTCTACTTATGAAAATTTATTGGCATTGAAGGAGATGAGAGATATTCATCTTCCAATCCCTCCCTTGTTCCTAACCCTAACAAGCGAGGAAATTACTCGCTCATTAGGGGATCTTCTAAAAATAGCATTTTTATTATGATTAATGTGTTTTGTTTTTTATCTAAAGAATTAATTATCTACTGCAGATTAAAGGAAGACTACACTAGATTAAACTAGGGCAATGAAAGGATTTATCTAAGGCAAGAAAATAATTTTAAACTAAGGCAGAAAAATTAAAAGAAACTTACAATAAATGATGCTCTTAATCTTCCAAAGTATTCTGAATTTTCTTTATTGAAAAGAGGCATAGGGTTTACAACCCTGTGATTACAATTTATAAGTAAACAGGGAAAACTAGGGTTACAGATTCTCGCGCATGCGCTTTTACAGATATGCCCATGAAAAATCCCAACCCACGCACCGACGCACCGTCACAGGAAAATTGCACCGAAGTGCGCACTATACGGCCGCGGAACCGCGGCGTCAGCCTAGGTTTGGCCGTGGTTCCGCGGCCAAAGTAGGGAGTTAGGTCATGAAACTTTTGGGTTTTCTTCTATGCTTCTTGGGCTTTCTATTTTTATACTTCTTCTCTCCATTTGACTTCTGGGTCTTCTCCAGATCTTCAGTGAAAACTTGTAATGATCTTTTGACCGTTCACTTTGACATTTCGGACTGCATTGCCTTATACAATTATGAATTGTTCTTCGTCTAGGCTTGACTAGAATTCTTCTACTTGTGAGTCAAAAGTCTCTCTTTTGTATCATCTTTTGTTTTTTCTCACTGTCTTCGCTCCAAGAGCCTGTATCCTGTAATATGCAACAAACGTGCGTCAAAAGTACCTGTTTATTTATAAAACGAATAAAATGGGGAATACAATAATACAATATTATAGTATGAACAAATACCCCCAAACTTATCTTTTGCTCGTCCTCGAGCAAACTTATTTTTTATTCTCGATAAACAACCTAACCTAGCCGCACTTTCGCAGGGAAACGCGATTGCACTGAGCATGTGCAACAAGCCGTTAAACCTCTAGGTGTCCCTAGTAGGAGGAGTGTTGTCTCCTGAGTGTTTTCAGCGGATTACACCCACAAAATCCTATCAATTTGGCTTTTTCGACAATAATTCTCCAATTAGGTTTTCTAACACAGAATTCTATTATCATCGACTCATAAATTATCTGTCCATATTCTTCACACTTCCTCATCATTTAACTTAAGATTATATATGTTTTATAGAATCATTCAGCTTTCGGCATTTCTTAAGTTTTCCTTTTAGGGTTCCATCTCTACTTAGGAATTTTTCTATCAACTCTACTAAAGATACAAGTTTTATTCTTCATTCATTTCTCTTATCTAAACTCTAATCACATATCCCCACGTGTGTGTATAGATCACCCCTACATTTGGAAATTCAAATTAAGCAATCATACCCTTTTCCGTTGTCCAAAGCACTTATTAATTGGTGAATTTTTAATTGAATTTCGCTTACACATCCTTCATGCGACCGTTAATACTTCTTGAGGTACCAACAACCGATTACAAGATGCGTTAGCACTTTAAAGTGTACTTCCTAGTTTTGCAACACCCAAGGCTTTAGCAGTGACTCCTAAACCAGTTGGTCTAAGGCACTAGGTGATGAAGCACCCTCGCTAAATATTTTTTATTTTTACAGCCTTAAGTAATCACAAAAACCAGTGTCTATTTTTTTCTTTATTCACTTTTTTTTCCTTTTATTTTCATTGTACTAGACTTTAGACAAGAGCATTTCAAGGTCTCTTCTACTATTCCAAGTTTCAAGGTGCGTGATTGTGCATTTTGTAGGGTCTACATTTTCAGAATCCATACTTAAGCCAGGAATTATTTTTCAAATTTATACTCTAATAAGAACATCAATACTTTTCCTTTGCTTCGACTTAGCCCAAGAAGTGAACCCAAAATTTGCCTATTTCAAAATAAACTACAAAGACATATATTTTCTACCGTTAATCTTTAAAGAAGGTTATTTTTAGGGTTTTTAATTTACCCAGTCTAAGATCTAGTTGTTCGTAGCTAGTTAACATATTTGTCAAACTTCATATTAAATATGGCCGAAATTGAATACAATAATTTTTTATAAATTTTTTGAAAATTTTCAATTTTTATGGGTTTTCAAATAATATGCGAATGCAAAAATATGTACAAATGAATGCGAAGGAAGAAAACGTACCGAGCATACCCCCAAACTTGAACTTGACAGTGTCCTCACTGTCATGCTGCACCAATAGGGTGAAAATGTCGGCACTCCCCTGTTTATTTATTTTTTTTTTGTTAAAAGAAAAACAAAAATATATACAGAAAGGCCCCCCTAAACTTCAGTGAAACAATGTTAGACATTACTGCCAGACTTTGCACAGACCAAACATCAACACCAACCAGTCGAAAAATTTATCTGTAAAGAGTGTCGGTTGGTGGAAGAACATGTTGTACCGATCCAAAAAGAGTTGGGAAAGATAGGAGTGATGGTAGTGAAAGTGTGGAAGTGAATAAATATGATGTGGTGATGAATCAAAACGAGAATGAGAATGATTAGCAGTCAGTGGAATATTGGCATTCTCATAACTTATTAAAAGAAATGGGGGTGGTTCAACTTCTAAAGGAGGAGGTTGACTCACCACAATACCCCCAAAATGTTTCTGCGGTTCCTGTATTAACTTGGCATCATCCATCAATTGCATATGATATTCAATTATAAGGGAACTAATCTCTTCGATGTCCGCCATAGTCCAATCGAAAACTTGCCGCCTATCTTGTAAGACCTTTAAAATAGCGTTCTCTTACTCGAAAGCTAGAGAGGCTGATATTATAATGGGAAAAGTCTCATTCTCACCTATGTAAGCATATTTAAGGTGAGGCGGCAAGGACATGCGTTCGAGTTTCGGAGTCGAAAGAATCATTGCGGAATCTACCTCGAACTCAAAGGACTCCAACACAGGTTCGAAATCACTGCAAACAACCGATTCGGATGGTTCAACTAACTCATCCAAAAATTCAAAAGACTCATATTCGGGCTGTGAGTCGTCGTCGTCCGAAAAAGTGAAACTTTCATAATCAATATCGGTTGTGTCGACTGTGGTAGGCTTAAGGAGGGACGCACTAGTGGCGTCAAAACTGTTCTCATCAAACAAGAAACTTTCAAACTCGCAGTCCTCCTGCGTGATTTCGTGAATAGAGCAAACTTCTTGTGTACAAGTATTAGGCACGGAGGGCAGACTTCCTGACTTGTAAATATTGAACTCACTAGACGTCTTCCCGAAGGATAGAGTCATGGAGCCATTGCGACAGTTTATTACGGCGTTGGAAGTGGCCAAAAATGGTCGACCAAGGATCACCGGAATTTGGTTCCGTGAGTTAGCAACAGATTGTGTATCCATAACAATAAAATCAACGGGGAATATGAACTCCCCAACTTTGATCAACACATCCTCTAGCTCATCCCTTGGATGGGTGATTGATCGATCAGCCATTTGGAGAGTACAGTGAGTGGGCTTAAGCTCTCCAATGCCTAATTGCTCGTACACAGAATAAGGTAGCAAATTGACACTAGCACCAAGATCTAGTAGTGCTCTATTGATGTTCTTGTCCCCAATTGTTATCGAAATGGTAGGACAACCTGGGTCCTTGTGCTTTTGGGGTAAAGATTGGACAAGAGCATCGCTAACAACACTGGCCACGAAAACTTTCTTTGGTACTTGTGACTTCCACTTTTTGGTGCATAAGTCCTTTAAGATTTTTGCATATGAAGGAACTTGTTGGATCGCATCCAAAAGAAGGATATTTATGCTCACCTGTTTGAACAACTCGACAATCTTGTCCATTTGTGGAGTTGGTCTAGTGGATCTCAACCGGTTTGGAAAAGGAGCATTTTGCAATGTTGTTGAGTCCAATTTTTGCGGATCAGATTGTTGAGTTGGAACGGAACCCCGTGTAGATGTGTTCGTGTTGTGCGAAGTAGGTCCGTTTGAGCTAGAAGGGGTAGAGCCTTGTGAATGATGGAGAACAGGCTCTAACGAAGAAGAAGAAGGTGAAGAAGAACCACCGGCAGAGGTGTCATTGTGAATACCCACATTGTTTTGCAACATTTTTTCCGATCTCAACGTGGTCACAGCATTAACGTTATGAGTTTGCTGTTGATTTGCAGCATGTGCGTAACCAGGATTGGGCAGTGGTTGAGATGGGAGTTTTTCTTTTTCGTACTCGCTCAATGCTGCATTGAGTTGTGCAATTTGTGCCTCGATAGATTTGATGCTTTGATCGTGTGAGGCACTGTTTTGCACCAAGGATTGAATAGAAGTCTCTAGTCTTGTTGTAGACTGTGTAGATTGCTTTAGGAACGCATCTAGACTTCTTTCGAGCGAGCTAACCTTGTCATTATTAGGTTGAACAAAATTGTTTGGCGCGTAAGAATTGTTAGGCACAAAATTGTTCACTTGATTAGGGTAAGGTTGCTGTTGGAAAGATTGCTATTGAAATTGAGTTTGTGGAGGTGCTTGTTGTTGTTGTGGAGGAGGCCCTTGAAAATTGTTATTTCCTTGGAATTGTTGATTTTGGTTCCAAGAGAAATTTGGGTGACTCCTCTACCCCGGATTGTATGTCGAAGAGTATGGATCGTTTCTCTGTCGTTGCTGAAAGGCAGCATTGACTTGATCCTGTCCTTGAGTAGATGCATTGTAAGGACACTCTTCGGTGAGATGTGATGGACTAGAGCAACAAGCACAAACAGTTCGTAGAGGCACAACAGGGGCAAGAGAAGACGATGAGATTTTGGTCTCAATCGCTTCTAGCTTTTTCGTAAAAGCGGCCATCTCGGCCTTCATAGAAATCGACATCTCTACTTGATGTATGCCTGCCTAGATTGACCACTAGAAGAAGATGATGTGGTCTTGGTACTCTCCCACTGAATTGTTTGCTCACTAAGATCCTCAAGAAACTGCCACGCTTCGTCACTAGATTTGGAGAGAAAATGACCTTGACAGATGGTTTCTAGCAACTGCTTCGTTGCCGAGTTCAATCCCTCGTATAATGTTTGGAAAAGTTGCCAACTTTCGATCCCATGATGAGGGCATTGAACGAGTAAGTCTTTAAATCTCTCGAAATACTTCCAAAATGGTTCGGAAGGAAACTGTGAAAATTGTATAATCTCATTACGGATTCTAGCAGTTTTGTAATGAGGATGGAACTTTTTAAGAAAAGCTTTCACAAACTCGTCCCAATTTCTAATAGAATGTGATGTGGTGCTGTATAGCCACTTCTTGGCTAGGTCACATAAGGTAAAAGGAATGACCCTTAGCCTTATAGCGTCATCACTTAATTGGGTCGTTTTCATCATAGCGCATACATTTTAGAATTTATTGATAAAGATATAAGCATCTTCAGATTCCAAACCATGAAATTTTTGGCAGCATATTGATGAAATGTGGTTTTATTTCAAAATTGTCCCCATTTGCCGGTGGGGGTGAAAGACAGGTGGGTAAAGAAGTGCGGACAGGGTAGAAGAGATCCTGAAGCGCGACTCATGCGGGCGCTTCAACAAGCGGTTGATTCGGGTTATTCGCACCTAACGGAGGTGGAATAATTCCCGTCGGTAAGGTATTGTTGGGGTTGAATCCCGACATGCCTTCGGAAGAAGAATTTGAAGGTGGAGGTAAGAAAGTGGACGGAATGTCGACTTCGGTGTCGAAGGGTTCGTCGGTCGGTACCAACGAAACACGGACTAATCGGGCATTAGTATCCCTAGTCCAAAGTGACATACACTAAAGGGGTAGTGTAGTCAGAAAAAAATTGAAAAACAGAATGTGGAAGTAAGATAACGTCAATGAAGGGAAGTGGTGTAAGTGAGTTGCAAATTTTCTTTAGCGACAAGTTGCAAGTTTTGAAAAGATTTTTCTTTTTTTTTTATGTGAGAATGTTTGCAAAGAGATTTTTGAAAAGAGACTCATGACACAATTGCTATCAACCACACATGCACAATTAGGCCTAGATCTAGGGTCACCTAGGTCTGCTAGACAGCTCCTAACTAGGGCTAGAAATAGGACCTCAAACCGCCTCTTCACCGCCAATTGCGGCCAGGTAAGTGCCAGGTAAGTGGGAAGGAACCACCATAGTGGGCCTAATTAATAACCACTAGCCTAGACACACTTGCCTAGACACCGCAAAGTCAGGTTAGGATAAACGGTCGATGCCTATACTAGTCCTTTTCCTATTGAGCTCGATGTCTTTAGGGCTGAGTCTAGTATTTTTTAATTAATTGTGGTCAATGCAAATGCTTTAAGTGTTTTCTGGGGTCCTGGGAAGGGTGATGAAATCCCCACCCAATCTGAGTTTGGTCAATTAGACCCTTAAAATCCGATTAAATTATGCAAAACATTAAATTCACTTGGAATTAAATTTTTTAGCGCGGCGCAAAGAAACCTGCAGAAAATCTGTTATTTAGAAGGGGGAGAAAGAGTTTTTAGAGCAAAGAATTCCTGCAGAAAATTTTCGCAAAAGATATATAGAGGTTGACAGAGGAGAGAGGAAGAAAACAAACCAACTAATTTTCAGGTGCTGACGTGGCCAAAGTTCCGCGGTTCCGCGGTTTTGGGTGCTCCTGAGCCGCGGTTCCGCGGTTCTTCTGAGGGATCGTGCTCTGAGAAAAATTCCGCCGCTCCTTTGTCCCAATCCTCCTCTGTTTTGATGTACAACTTTCTATTTTCCTCTCTGTAAATTTCCGGATATGCGATTTTTCGCTGTTCCTGCAAGATTCAAACGAGGAACCCTTCAAACAGATAAAAATAATGAAAAAGTTTTTGTACTTTTTATATTTTCAGATTTTTATGATTTTTATGATTTTTTTAAAATTTATATCAACCCGAAATTACACAAAAGAAATTTTACGCCATCCCCGGCAACGGCGCCATTTGATTAAGTGTAGGTTTTTAACGATCACCAAAAATATTTTACCGTAATCAGAAACGGCGTCGCTTTGCAGCTAGCCGGTGAATACGGGTCGATCCACAGGGATGTGTAATTTTCCTAAATGTTTTCACGAGTTGATTCGAATGGTTGTTTGGTTTTGTTGATTGATTTTAAAAACTAAGTTGTACGATGGTTAAAGAACTTGTTAGAGTTAGGTCTAAAGTAGGGTTGATAAGATTGATATTAACATCTCTTTCAATGCCTTCGATTAAAACTTTTTAGAAGTCATAACAATTATTAGTAAAGGGGATTAGGATGATTGGGAAGAAACGAAGTTTCTTCCTCTTGATCCTTGTCCGTCCTTTCCTACTAATTGCTATAACCTTCATGGACGTCATGCATGTCCGGTCTTTTATACTACGGTTTCACCGTTACCTCGTGGGTAGGGTGCCGTAGGGAGCGGATCATGCATGCGTGCATGAAGTTCTACTTATGAAAATTTATTGGCATTGAAGGAGATGAGAGATATTCATCTCTCAATCCCTCCCTTATTCCTAACCCTAACAAGCGAGGAAATTACTCGCTCATTAGGGGATCTTCTAAAAATAGCATTTTTATTATGATTAATGTGTTTTGTTTTTTATCTAAAGAATTAATTATCTACTGCAGATTAAAGGAAGACTACACTAGATTAAACTAGGGCAATGAAAGGATTTATCTAAGGCAAGAAAATAATTTTAAACTAAGGCAGAAAAATTAAAAGAAACTTACAATAAATGATGCTCTTAATCTTCTAAAGAATTCTGAATTTTCTTTATTGAAAAGAGGCATAGGGTTTACAATCTTGTGATTACAATTTATAAGTAAACAGGGAAAACTAGGGTTACAGATTCTCGCGCATGCACTTTTACAGATATGCCCACGAAAAATCCCAACCCACGCACCGACGCACCGTCACAGGAAAATTGCACCGACGTGCGCACTATACGGCCGCGGAACCGCGGCGCCAGCCTAGGTTTGGCCGCGGTTCCGCGGCCAAAGTAGGGAGTTAGGTCATGAAACTTTTGGGTTTTCTTCTATGCTTCTTAGGCTTTCTATTTTTATACTTCTTTTCTCCATTTGACTTCTGGGTCTTCTCCAGATCTTCAGTGAAAACTTGTAATGATCTTTTGACCGTTCACTTTGACATTTCGGACTGCATTGCCTTATACAATTGTGAATTGTTCTTCGTCTAGGCTTGACTAGAATTCTTCTACTTATGGGTCAAAAGTCTCTCTTTTGTATCATCTTTTGTCTTTTCTCACTGTCTTCGCTCCAAGAGCCTGTATCCTGTAATATGCAACAAACGTGCGTCAAAAGTACCTGTTTATTTATAAAACGAATAAAATGGGGAATACAATAATGCAATATTATAGTATGAACAAGGTGCCGATGTTCCAAGGACCCTACGAGGAGTGGAGGATAGTGATGAAGACCCGAAGGACATGTAGCGTAAGGTATAACTTCGAATCCGAGTAGTTAAACCTCTCGTAGTTTGCTAGTAACGGTTTAGATACGATTCATGCGCTCAAGTCCGTGTTAAGAAGCTTTGATAATCGTTTTTCATATATTCCGCCTCCCCGCAAGTTCGTAGGGTGCATGACATGGACTTTTAGGTAGAACTTGACTTGCGACTTATGATTTGTTGGCTTTCATCAAAGTCATAAGACTCTTAGGGAAAAAACCATATCGGGAGTTTCAAACATACGGGAAACTTGCCAGGCATGCGCATACCTTCTGGAGTGTGGTGACTTGAGTGGATTCCATCAGGTTATCACATGATGATAGTTGGGTCCCGATTCCCACTGATGAGTATGCATTACTACTCGGGAGATTTTTCACTTAAATGATCCCGACAAGTTCTCCTTTTAGGGTTTGAAGAAGAATTCGAGAAAACAGTGAGAGCCATCCTGATCAAATAAAGTGATAACCAATCTGATCTTGATAGAGTGCACGTTGAGTGTTTCTTTTCTCTCTCTCTCTGGTACAGCGACCCATGACTTACCTTAAAATCTTAAGAACTAATTTGACCGAACTTTCTTACACCCTTTGGTTTTGGCTTGTCTTGATTCGTGACAAAGTCGTATATATCTCTGCCACTCCTACTTTAACCTTTGCATTTCTTTAGAACACGTCATATTACTATGATGATCTATATTGCTTGGAATAGCCATCATATAGTTACATACGAACTCGAAGAAGTTTCTTCAGTTGAGAATGGCCACAGGTTCTGAAGAAATTGAATAGGATTATTCGGCTGTCTCTTCCCTTTACCTTCTTTCAGGTTGCGAGAGCTCCTTGATTAAGAGAGTACACCTGTTATGCTTATTGGATAGTCTTCTTCTAAACCTTAGGCTGGTGCTGAAAAGTAGGGAAGGAAGAAAACCAATTAACCTAAGCACGGTGTACAAAAGTTAAAAAGTAGAGACATATAAAGGGACTGAAGTGAGGGCAAAGGAAATTGTGACTACTGTCATGAATTTGGATAATAGAAAAGGCATTACTAGGATCACATGACCATCCTCTATGAAACATTTTCATGTTTCAGTTTTTCTGTGTACATGTAAAAGAGAACTGTTTCCTAATTAATTCTGACTCCTGGGTAAATATTTACCAGTTTTGGATCTCACATTTGTACGGTGTTACAGATGATGAGTAGGAGCAGAATATTAGGAAATAGGAAATTTGATCCTCAATATCGGAATTCATTATAATTGGTGATATTGGATTAAATCGCCTAGTTTTTGCCTGGCAGCAAATATTTAGTATCGCATAACCGTTGTTATGTACCAAATTTTAAAATGAAATACTCGTACCTTTATTTTTATAAAGTGAGATATACATTTTGAAAATTGTGTTGTGAACATTTACCTTTATCAGTTGAGGATAAAGTAAGGTGTATTGAATAACGGTGTAAGACATTCTTAACCAAGATACAGTTTTCAGTTTACAAAACACAGAATTTGAGTTGGTATACTCTCGGGACTTATACATGAAAGTGTATGTTGTCCAGTGTCCTTCGGAACAAGGGGTTGGTACTCTTACTTCACTCAGGATTACCTATGAGTTCTCTGGTTTTAGACACGCATTCGTAGTAATGCAATGTCAAAGATTTTAAGAAGTTTGTAGGTATAAGAATAAAGTAGAGAACCGTATGTTGGTAGTATCAGGATTCTTCGAGGTGGTCGAAGATGTAGATACTTATTCTAGGTATTCCATTATAGTAATATCGATAATTTGATCTCTCATAGGCTACCCATCCGTGGACGCGCTCCATGATAAGTAATGCTGCATTGGCCTTTTTCCATTAGGTAAAATGCACTGGAAACAGCTGCATGACTTTTGAATCTGGTTCCATCTAAATTAGTGCCTTAATTATATATGGATATAGAATGGTTACATATCTTTAAGTTGTTAAGATATGGAGTTATCTGGTTTATGTTTAAAAGCAGAATTCGGAAAAACTCAAGGCACGCTTCGGTAATGACTGTTTGTGGATTATCCCAAGCATTCGCTAGGATTTTATTTCTACCATTTTCAAGGACAATGGTTACATTATTCTTGACTCGCCATTATTTTATAAAAGGAACTTTTTGCAAAAGAAACTAGTGGGACTATGGTAGAATTGGAAGTAATTCCAGAACCACAAACGGTTACCGAAAATTTAGTAGAACCTAAGGATTCAATTGGACTTGACAAACTGTTGGCTACTTCGCAGATTTTAGTAGGTGGCCTCAGACACCCGAGAGACATTTCGGTTTTCTCATAGACGGTGACAGGGAGGTCAGCATCATGGTGATGATAAACCTACTAGTTATCAGTAGGTCATAGTAAGTGGTAACTTCCAGGTGACCAAATGCTTCATATTCAAGATGGACTCCACGCACTTCAGCAAATTATGGATTTTGCTGGGTGCTCCTGACCGGGGTAAATCCTATTAGGAGAAAGTAGATCTTTCAAGATCTGTGCAGGTGGAAAAGTACTAACCTAATAAGGCTAGACTTGTTGTAAAGAGTTTTCATCAAATACCCGTTGTGGATTGTGATGTGACTTTTACTTCAATGTCTATGCCGAAGTCCAGATGGATACTTGACACTACTATTCCCCCTACTTGTTATCAGCAGGTCATAGGAAGTGGTAACTTCCAGGTGACCAGATATTTCGTACCCAAGATGGACTCCACGCACTTCAGCAAATCATGGATTTTAGATTTTGCTGGGTGCTCCTGAATCGGTAAAACCCATTAGGAGCAAGAAGATCTTTTGAGATCTGTACAAGTGGAAAGGTGCTAGCCTAATAAAAATAGACTTGTTGTAAAGATTTTTCATCAAATACCCATTGTGGGTTGTGATGTGACTTTTACTTCAGTTTCTATGCTGAAGTCCATATGGATATGTTTTGGCACTGATGCAGTTCATGGCTATGATATCTGGCATGTGGGTGACTATAACATCTTTCCAAATGAGATTTTGGAAGTGCACGTATACATGACACTACCAGAGGGTTATCGTAGTCAGTAGAAGCAGCAGAAGGTGTGCAAGATGCTTATGTCTATTCGTAGGCTAAAAGTAAGGATAGCGGAGACAGATCATCTGTTTTGATGTAACGGTCGAGGTGATTGACTTCATCAAAACAAAAGATGAACCTAGTAAGAAGGGTGTAAGAGAGTACTGTCCTGGATTTGAATGACATGCTCCAGATAGGAGGTGATGTCCCTATACTACAATCAGTCGGACTTTGGTTGTCACAATGTGTTTTCTCCATGATGGATATAGATAGTATATCAGGAGTTCTGGTGACTAGATCTATGGTTTTAGATCTAGATTTGGGAAGTTTCCCAAATCGGGTACTTAAACAGCATTCTAAAAGTATTTTAGAATGGACGACTTCTGGCGTGGTGGTGTACCCGCAAGTGATGGAGTCACCCTCTCTAAAAAGGATGTCTTTTTGACCGATGAAGAAAGGGGAAGGCATGAATGACACATAATTTGCTTAGGCAATTGAGTCAATCATGCAAAGTCTTGTACAACACCAGATATTGCTTTTGCACTAGTTGCAATAAGCATATATTAATCCAATCCTCGAGAAACAAAGTAAAGCAGTAAAGAACATAAGAGGATGTTCTTGGTATAGGATAATGGCAACCTCCTTTGGGAGGCGGTTATCAGTTCAGGATTCCAAGGTGGCGTGGATGACACAGATGCTGTCAGAGTTATGAGTTTAGCCTCTTCTGAGGATTAGTATATTTGATAATGTTCCAATAGAGATACCGAGATAATCATGGTGCAGGATGCTAGTTATAACTCAACAGAGAATACAACTCAAGAAGTTTGTTGGATAGGAGTTGTTCATTGATGAACTTGGTCCCATCAAGTATCCAGACAAATTCTTATGGCAGGGTATCGCTCAATTTGGGAGATTGATGATCTCTGCAAAGTTGAGATATAGAGAGAAGAAGTTGAAACATTATAGCAGATCCACTCACTGAGGTTATTTCTCGAACACGGATGCTCCTCAAACGAGATTTAAGAAACTGATTAGTAGAGAAGTTGGGTATTCGATAGCACACGGGATGTGGGTATACAATGCCACAATAATTAGCCTTAAGTGCAAGTGGGAGATTGTTGGATATAGTGCCCTCAAGGCAATTATTGTAATTGCAGGCACGCGATTATGATAATTGAGGGAGGACCTATACAAGTAGAACAATCTTACTCGAATTGATAGTATGCTATATGGTTTGTCTTTATCATTGATGTGTACATGTTTTACTTGTTATTGTTGGAGATAGTGCCCTCAGAGTCAATTATTAGATCATAGGCACGTGATTGCAATGATTGAGAGAGGACCTATGCCGATAGGACGGTCTTACTCAAGATGATAGTATGCTATCTGGTTTATCTTTATCATCGTGTACTGCTTTAGGTGACCTTACAGGTCACTATTGCGCGTTGATAGAGCCCTTAGGATTCTTGCTTGACGGCCAGCAGTATGATGGCGATCATATACGTGGGAGCTGGGGTCTATAAGCACATCCTTAAAAGGTCCCTAGTCGTGGGAGTTTCGAGACAGGACATCGATTCTCCAGAGTAGACTAATGTATACAGTCGGGACCCCGATGAGGGGCGGTGGCCGGTCTCACAAGCCACTGGTGTCAGTTGGTTCACCTAAGATGTATACAGGTGCTCATTGGGTTATGAGTACACCGGACAGGACTCGCCGGGAACATGCTAGTTGGTCATATACCTGACGTCAGATAGCAGTTCCCTGGTGACATGTGTACAGGTTAGTTCATCGACCTGAGATCGTCATTTATCTCATGTGAGTTCCCACTGTACTTTGATTACTACCCTACCACGCTCAAAGGAGTCATGCAAACAGGTTTTAGTTGGGTACAGTCCCGAGCCACATGGAGGCAGTGAGCGGATCTTCAGGGGTCCGTCTCTCTCGGTATTGGGGGTGAGGTCGCGCTGTGTCTAGGAGAGCCATTACACAAAGTCCTTGGCCAAGGTTGTAAGTCCATGTCACGCACCCCACGAACTTGCGGGGAGGCGGAATATATGAAAAACGATTATCAAAGCTTCGTAACACGGACTTGAGCGCATGAATCGTTATCTAAACCATTGCTAACTATATACTAGAGGTTTAACTACTCGGATTCGAAGTTATACCTCACGTTACATGTCCTTCAGGTCTTCATCGCTGTCCTCCACTCCTCGTAGGCTCCTTGGAACATCGGCATCTCAACGACCTCCTTGAGTCAAAGACGATCAACCCGAAAGCTCCTACACCAAGCTTAATCTCTAAATTGAGATAACTAGGTTGCTTAAAGTGCTAATCTAAGTTACCTAGGGGATATAGAGTGAGGTTATGAATTTATTAGTCTAGCTAACCCTTGATCTCAACATATGAGAGGTTAGGGTTAGGGTTTGAAGAAAGAGTGAGCTTGAAGAGAGAGAAGGTGAAGATGAGAATGAAATGAGATAATGATCTATCATAATATATATGAAGCATTATTTATTTATCCAAAAATGAAATAAAAGAATTAACAACCATGCTTCATAAATATATATGAGTGATTCATCTCCATGAGTCATTAAGCATTTATGATGCATTAATGACATGGATGAATCACACAAATGAGTCACTAATCTCATTTAATGCAATGCCACCTTACCCCCCAAGTCACCACTCTTCTAGAAGCTTTCCGACAAATTACGAGAACGCCCCTCCAATCCGTGAAAACACAAAAAAACTTTAGACTGTATAAATCCAATAACCCGATACTAGAATCTGGCTTAAACCAAAGCCGGCTAGTAAAAACTGTCCGAAAAGTCGTACGTGCGTAAACACACGTACGCGTCCGAACCCTTGTCGTAAAACCATACGACCTCTATATCGTTTTGCCTGGAGCAGGGAAACTCTCTGTGTGGGACTCTAAAGACTCGACACTACGCTGGCAGTGGGTTTAACCACAGACCGCAAGCGGCACTAGCTGTACGTAACGGTCCCCAGGTAGATGTCGATAAGAAGGCCGATGAGGAAAATCATCCGAACTCCCACTGAGCCTGATGTGACAATCTTCGTACAGTACGGTCTGTTCGTCTAAGACTATCGCATATCAAGCTTAGGGGGCGGCAAGCGTCAGTCCCCTAATAGCTGTATAAGACGTGTCAGAGCGAAGCCCATTACACCCTGAGAAGCTACTGGAACCTACCAGTATATCTCGCTTGCCCTGGCCAGGGACTTTGTGTAATGGCTCTCTGACACAGCGCGATATCATCTTCCTATACCGGGAGAGATGAATCCTATCTAACTGCCACTCCCTCCAAAGGCTCGGGACTGCACCTAACTGCTACCTGTTTGCATGACTCCTTTGAGCCGTGGTAGGGTAGCAATCTGATAACAGTGGGACACACTCGAGGCGAAGTAGCAGTGTCAATTCTGCGGACTATGCTGTACTCATGTCATCTGGGAACTGTTAACTGACGATGGGTATAATACCAACCAATCAGTTCCCCTACGAGTCTTGTCCGGTATACCCGTAACCTAACGAGAACCTGTATACTATCTCCAGTATGACGTACCGATGGCTATGGGACAGACCATCTCCCCAACTGGGATGAGAAGCGTACACACTAGTCTACTCCGGAGTATCAATGCTCTATCTCGATAATCATACGACTAGGGACATGTATAGGATGTTGCTTATAGACTACCCAGCCCCCACTAATGTGACTGCTATCACAACGCTGGTAATCAAGCAAAGAACCTATGGGCTCTACTAATATGTATAAGTCATACGTTACAAGAAACATATGCACATATTAAAGTAGACACAAACCAAGTAGCATACTACTATTTTTAGCAAGACTGTATATACAACTGTGAATATCCCAAGCTTCCATTAAGTAATATACAATCTAGTATGATACAATAATGGCCCCTAGGGCATATACACTAACAATCTCCCACTTGCACTAGGGCCATGAGCTGGCATATCGTAGACCTATCATCTCGAATAGCCTCTCGAACTGCATCTGAGGAATGGCCTTCGTGAATGGATCAGCAATGTTATTCTCCGTCTCTACTCTTTTCACCTCGATCTCCCGGCGATCTACGATCTTCCTGATCAGGTGATACCGTCTTAAGATGTGTCTGGACTTCTGATGGGACCTGGGTTCCTTCGCTAAAGCTATAGCGCCATTGTTGTCACAATACAGAGATATCGGACCAACACAGGAAGGAACCACCTAAAGTTCTGTGAGGAACTTCTTCATCCAGACAGCTTCTTTTGCGGCATCGCAAGCAGCTATGTACTCTGCTTCCATTGTTGAGTCAGCAACGGTCTCCTGTTTGGAACTCTTCCAACAGACCGCCCCTCCATTAAGGGTAAAGACATAACCCGACATGGACTTGGAGTCATCTTTGTCACTCTGGAAGCCGGAGTCGGCAAAGGCATCCATCTGGAGGTCTTTTCCGCCATACACCAAGAACATCTCTTTAGTCCTCCTCAGGTACTTGAGAATGTTCTTTACTGCTATCCAATAATTCTCCCCTGGGTTTGCTTGATACCGGCTTACTACGCTCAATGCGTATGCTACATCTGTTCTGGTACATAACATCGCATACATTGTAGAGCCTACCGCTGAAGCGTAGGGTATAATCGACATGCGATCCCTTTCCAAATCAGTCTTGGGAGACATATCTTTGGAGAGGGTGATTCCGTGACAAGCTGGTAGGTTACCGCGCTTAGAATCTTCCACACTAAATCTTTTCAATATGGTGTCTATGTACCTGGACTGTGAAAGTCCCAACATCCTTTTTGATCTATCACGATAGATTTGGATCCCCAGAATGTAGGTGGCATCACTTAGGTCTTTCATGGAGAATTTACGTGACAAGAATCTTTTGACTGACTGTAACATAGGAATATCATTTACTATTAGGAGAATGCCATCCACGTACAAGACGAGGAATACTATAGCTCTGCCTACAATCTTACTGTATATGCATGGTTCATCTGGATTTTTGATAAAGTCAAATTCCTTGACAGTATCATCAAAACAGATGTTCCAACTCCGCGATGCTTGCTTTAGTCCATAAATGGACTTAAGCAACTTGCATACTTTACCGCTGCTCCCACTCTGAATGAATCCCTCTAGCTGATCCATATAGACGCTCTCTTCCAAATTTCCATTTAGAAAGGCCGTCTTTACGTCCATCTGCCAGATCTCATAATCGTGGAAGGCAGCAATAGCAAGAAGGACCCGAATGGATTTGAGCATAACCACTGGAGAAAAGGTTTTGTCATAGTCCAAACCAGGTCTTTGACGGAAACCCTTTGCAACAAGTCTAGCCTTATAGGTCTTAACCTGTCTATCTACACCAATCTTCTTTTTGAAGATCCATTTGCATCCTACGTGTTTTACCCCATCTGGAGCAATGTCCAAAGTCCATACTTTGTTGGTGTACATGGACTCCATTTCGGTCCGCATTGCATCCAACCATTTTACCGAGTCGCCGCTCTGAATGGCTTGCTGGAAGCTAGTAGGGTCATCATCATCAATGACGCAATCCTCTCTATCCCCATCTATGAGAAAACCGTAGTATCTCTCAGGCGGATGAGACTGTCTACTACTTCTGCGGATAGGCACTGGTATGTCCCTTTCTTCTGAAACCTCTGGTTCTACCATACTTTCAGTTGTAGTTTGTGGTTCTGGAATTTCTTCCAGTTCTATTTCTCTCCCACTTATTTCCTTTTCTAAAAACTGATGTTCTAGAAAATGGGCATTACGAGAAACAAAAAATTTTTGCTCCTCCGCGTAATAGAAAAAATACCCCCTGGAGTTCTTTGGGTATCCCACAAACTTACACAGTACTGAGCGTGCCTCGAGCTTGTCCGCATGCTGCTTTTTAACAAAAGCTGGACATCCCCATATCTTCAGGTACTGAAGACAGGGTTTCTTCCCACTCCACATCTGATATGGTGTGGTAGGCACAGTTTTGGTTGGAACCTTGTTCAAAAAATATGCAGCTGATTCTAGTGCATATCCCCAGAAAGATCGCAGTAACTCAGCCTTACTCATCATGGAACGAACCATATCTAATAGGGTTCGATTCCTTCTTTCCGATACACCGTTGTGTTGTGGTGTGTATGGAGGAGTAAGCTGAGAGAGAATTCCATTCTCTTTTAAGTAGTCAAGAAACTCGGCGCTCAAGTATTCACCACCTCGATCAGATCTCAGTGTCTTGATACTTTTGCCTGTTTGTTTTTCAACTTCATTCTTGTATTCCTGAAATTTCTCAAAGGCCTCGGATTTATGTTTTATCAGGAAGACATGTCCATACCTAGAGAAATCATCTGTGAATGTAATGAAGTATGAATAACCACTTCGCGCATGTGTAGACATCGGACCACACACGTCACTGTGTATGAGTCCCAAGAGCTCGCTTGCTCTTTCTCCGTGTCCAGTGAACGGAGTCTTTGTCATCTTTCCCATGAGACAGGATTGACAAGTTGCATATGTTTGATATTCGAACGGATCCAAATACCCTTCTTTCTGTAGCTTAGTCAACCTTCTCTCATTGATGTGACCCAGTCTACAATGCCATAAGAAAGCCTGATTTAAATCTGGAGACTTTCTTTTAAGTGTGTTCTGGACACTGAAAATCTGAGCTTGATTTAATACGTATATTCCGCTTTCTAATGTACCTGACCCAATCAAAACTTGATTTAGGTGGATGTGAACCACATCGCTTATAAAAGTAAAATCATATCCTTCTTTAGAAAGTAAGGATACAGATATGATATTACAAGTTGTACCTGGTACATAAAAACAGTTACGCAGAATCAATATCTGCCCAGTTGTCATTCCAAGATGATATTCCCCTACGGATTCAGCGTTCATGCTCATTCCGTTAGCAACCGTGAGGGTCATATCACCTATCCCGATAACTCTACGGTTTCTCAGAGCCTGTAATGAATTACAGATGTGAGATCCTGACCCGGTATCCAATACCCAGGAAGTAGGGTTAATTGACATACAGTTCTCTATCATAAACACACCCGAAGTCGAAGCCACAACATGCTTCGAATCCTGGCTACTGGCTTCCAAAGCCCTGCAATCATTCTGCCTATGCCCAATCCCATAACAATAGGAACGTCCCTCTTTTACTATTTTAAGTCCCGAAACTTTTGCCCTTTTCTTTCCTTCTGCTTCCCTGGTTTCTTTTAAGGTAGAAGGTAGAGACTGTAGAATCAAGTCAGTATCTGACATGTTTCCCAACGTGGTCTCCAGGTCCTGGAGCTCATCATTATAGCTAGTCATTTTAAGGACGTTGTCCCCTACAGATGACCCGACAGCTATCCTCGCTTGAATTAAATCGGTCGAGGTCTCATATCTTGCGATATGAGATTGCTCTCCATATAAATCTTTGTTATGGAGAAAGATGGAAACTAAGTCCATCTTCTCGTGCTGCTTCTGGTATACACCATCAACTGAAGCTGACACGAGGCACTTGGCTTTCGTTTTATCCTTTTCCCTTGTCTGACGGATATCTATATCCGCGACGGTGGAAACTGGACCAGGGACTGCGGGATCTTGAGTAGTAATAGGGTGTTCCAGCTTGTCACAGGCAATGGACCTCTGGACAGACCTTTGCCAGTCATATAAGTCAGAATTAGTCAATTTGTTATCTAGATGTAACCTAGTCGTGGTCACAAGGTCGCTGCAATTAAGAGAGAGAGAAGAAAACATTTTAGCATGATGCTCTTGCAAGTTTAGAGTGGTTATTAATTTATCTAAACAGGATGGCTCCCATTGTTTCTCGAATCCTTTCTTAAACCATAAAAGAAGAATTAGTCAGGACTATTCTCACCGTACAATACTTTCTTAACCGTTCAGCCAGGCCAGTGTCGATACTTCGAGGGAGGTTTTCCAACGCTTTCGCGAAGTTCCTTAATTAAATAACCTCTTTTCTATGGGGGCGCAACCCCGCTGACACCTTTCTAGGCACCTACTTGGTTTATAGCATTGATCGTTAAGTGACGAATCTTCTGATAAGTAGTATATACTCACAGTAGGATCGGGATCCAAAATATCATCGTCTGATAATGTTGAAGGAATCCTATCAATATTCATCAAACTCCAAAATGGTATGCAACTCTAGCAAGTTTCAGTTTCTTTAGAAACTCCCGATGTGGATTTTTGCCCCATGCTCTTATGACCTTGACGAAGGCCAACATATCATAAGTCACATATCAAGTTCTAGCCGTCATTATCCTAGTTAATTTGAACCCGTCCGTACATACCCTTGACGAAGGCCAAAATAGTAGTATGACTGTCCCAAACCAACGCATCTATCTATGCTACAGATAAACATTCAGCAGCTACCAATCACTATGCCTTGGCGAAGGTCAAAATACATAGCTTGAATACTACTGAATATTTAACTGAAATGACGGAGGGCTACGACTGGTTTTAGCAAAACCGTGACGTAGTGAACTTGATATAATCGAAGGAACCTGATACTTTTTAAAAGGAGTGGTTAAAGCTCCGCAATTAAAAATTCTGCTCTTTTAAAATAACCGAGTGGTTTCTTTTAAATTTGTTCCAACGATTTAATTTTGGTTTATTTTCTTTGCATTATAATAATGCGTCCTATCATTTATCCTATCATTGCAGAAAACAACGAAAATACCACGTCCTCTTATGCCATCCGCATTCGCCACGGGGTCCCGTCATCACCCGTTAGGTTACTTAACTAACGACAGAGCGGGGGCTGGGCTAGCGCGGGTGTAAAACATAAGTGACGTCTAATAGCTATCATATATAAATATTGTACATTCGTCAGATGCAATAATAAGCATTCCAGATCACAGATGAACTTTATTGGATATACTAGCAATCCGCATTTGTTTTGAGCCTGCAATAAAAGACGGATTACACAGTTGTGATGAATAGCCATTACCCCACCCTAGACCCCTACGGGTGCGGCAAACTACCCGCCAAGTGCCCGAAGTGAAGCGGTCTCCCTAAGCAACGTGAGTAGGCCACTAAACACTTCAAAGTACCCAGTAGTTTGTGCACCCCACCTTGGGTCTATCCTAGGAGCAAAAACAGTAAAAAGAAATAATACAACGGTGGCTACAACCGCAACCTGGATGTGCCCCGCAAAAGAATATTACATCATATTACAATTACATCGAATGAATGAATATAAAACGCATCTCAAACCCCGGCTAATCATCACAACATCCCAATCAAGTCCATATACATAAACAGTAAACATTTTAGAAATGTGCAACCCCCTGCCAACCGACATACTAGCAGTTAGGGGAGGTTTACGAACACATTAAACATTACAGATAAAAACCCAATTAGCAAATATATTAGAATATCGATCGAATACCATATTCCATGTCTACCCCAAAAGCAAACCAGTACTGAAGTAACCTGGGCAGAAACAGTATATACAGGAAAACAAAACACCATAAAAAATGAATAACAGAGAAAATCAGAGTCAAAACCGAGTTAACACTGCGGCGGATCCACGGCCAAAAGCACCATTTGGCCGCGGATCCACGACCGTCTTGTCGTTTTGTGTGCTCGTATTTTCCCAGAATTCATCAAATACCCTGCTGTGAATTTTAAGGTATGTCAAATATTTTTTCAGACACTTTTAAAATTAACAGAAACTTAGAGCACGGGGCGTTTCGTTTTCGTGTTTTCCGTCGATCGAACTTCTAATTAGTTGCTAACAAGCTAGTAATGGTTTAGTTGGCTCTGATACCACTGTAAGTCCATGTCACGCACCCCACGAACTTGCGGGGAGGCGGAATATATGAAAAACGATTATCAAAGCTTCGTAACACGGACTTGAGCGCATGAATCGTTATCTAAACCATTGCTAACTATATACTAAAGGTTTAACTACTCGGATTCGAAGTTATACCTTACGTTACATGTCCTTCGGGTCTTCATCGCTGTCCTCCACTCCTCGTAGGCTCCTTGGAACATCGGCATCTCAACGGCCTCCTCGAGTCAAAGACGATCCACCCGAAAGCTCCTACGCCAAGCTTAATCTCTAAATTGAGATAACTAGGTTGTTTAAAGTGTTATTCTAAGCTACCTAGAGGATATAGAGTGAGGTTATGGATGTATTAGTCTAGCTAACCCTTGATCTCAACACATGAGAGGTTAGGGTTAGGGTTTGAAGAGAGAGTGAGCTTGAGGAGAGAGAAAGTGAAGATGAGAATGAAATGAGATAATGATCTATCATAATATATATGAAGCATTATTTATTTATCCAAAAATGAAATAAAAGAATTAACAACCATGCTTCATAAATATATATGAGTGATTCATCTCCATGAGTCATTAAGCATTTATGATGCATTAATGACATGGATGAATCACACAAATGAGTCACTAATCTCATTTAATGCAATGCCACCTTACCCGCTAAGTCACCACTCTTCTAGAAGCTTCCCGATAAATTACGAGAACGCCCCTCCAATCCGTGAAAACACGAAAAAACTTTAGACTGTATAAATCCAATAACCCGATACTAGAATCTTGCTTAAACCAAAGCCGGCTAGTAAAAACTGTCCGAAAAGTCGTACGTGCGTAAACACACGTACGCGTCCGAACCCTTGTCGTAAAACCATACGACCTCTATATCGTTTCGCCTGGAGCAGGGAAACTCTCTGTGTGGGACTCTAAAGACTCGACACTACGCTGGCAGTAGGTTTAACCATAGACCGCAAGCGGCACTAGATATACGTAACGGTCCCTGTTCCCCCAATCAGAGCAAGGCTCTGCTTGAATTTTGAAAATTCAAATTTTGAAGCAACGCTTCAGTTCCCGTGCGCTGCGCGCAACGCGCCACGTGTCAGAAGTTGACACGGCAGCACAACGCCCAAGGCAGTACGTCCAATCAGAGCAAGGCTCTTTAAAAAACATAAGCAACGTTCAACTGCGCAAGCGCACGGCTGCGCGACACGTGTCTGCGCAACTGCGCAAGCGCACGGCAGCGCGACACGTGTCTGCGCAGTTGCGCAAGCACAACTGCGCAAGCGCACGGCTGCGCGACACGTGCAAGCGCTGTTGCGCAAGCGCACCGCTGCGCGACACGTGTCTGCGCAGTTGCGCAAGCGCACCGCTGCGCGACACGTGTCTGCGCAGTTGCGCAAGCGCTGTTGCGCAAGTGCCTCACTGCGCGACACGTGTCACACGCTGGTGAGTTGCGCAACAACAGAGTGAAGATTTAAGGATATTTTTCTGTTCTTGTTTAAACAAGAAGACTTCTTCTGTAAAACAGGGGCCTTTGGATCAAAGATCCGACGGTGGGGAAAATTCCCCAAATCACTCAGAAAATATCTTTTTAACAAATTTAACTGATTTTTGAGCACTATAAAAAGGACCCCAGACCCCATTTCAAAAGGACAGATAGAGAATTTGGATAAAAAAAAAGAAGAAGAAGAGAACTTCTTGAGAACACAAAGAAGAAGGTAAGAACCTTTGAAATAAGAGAAAATTCTCTTAGGAATAGATCATTGATCTAAAAGACAAGATCAGTGATCTTCAATAAATAAATAAATAAAATAAAAAAAAAAATATAGTGCCTTGCACTTGCTAGAGAACCTCTGGTTCTCTGAGATAGAAAGAAAGAAAAGATCTTTTTCTCTTCTTTGATCTAAATCTAGATCAAGAAAAAAAAAAGTGCTCTGCACTCCTTTCCTTGAATCTAAAAGATTCTTGGTGCTTTGCACAAATGCAATGCATTACTTGAAGGGCCAGGCCAAAATCAAAAAGACCTAGCAGGCCAAAATAAATTGCAAAGCAATAAAAGGGCTGAGCCAAAATAAAATTGATGCTCTGCATCATTCATAAAGAACAGAGCCCAAAAACAAATTGATGCCCTGCATCTTTTCTGGGCAAAGCTTAAATAAAAATAAAAGGAAATGCAAATGCAATGTTGGACATTTTTTTTTACTGGACTTAGCCCAATCGTGGTCATAAGTCCTTAAATTAAATTGGCTGAGCAAAATGGCTCTCCTAAATCAATCAACATCCGGTTCGAGGGTACATCTCCGAACTCCTTTGACATCCATCGTTGTAATTCCTCAACGACGTCAAAGAGGTGACGGGTCCCAACGGCCACACACCCAATATCGGACCGAAACGTCCCTAAACTAACATCGGACCGAAACGTCCCTAAACTAACATCGGACCGAAACGTCCCTAAACTAATATTGGACCGAAGCGTCCCTAAACTAACATCGGATCGAAACGTCCCTAAACTAACATCGGACCGAAACGTCCCTAAACTAATACCGGACCGAAACGTCCCTAAACTAATATCGGACCGAAACGTCCCTAAACTAATATCGGACCACCACGTCACTAAACTGGCACAATAGAGCCCAAACGCTCTTTTGTCGGATCTAAACGGTCCCGTTAAGTTGATCTTAGTCTCGAACTGGACTAACGTATCCTTAACAAACGTTTAAGTTGATCTTAGCCCCAAACACGGCTAACGTATCCTTAAATATTCAAATGGATTATAAAACTCCCAATCAACTCTGGTTCGAGGGTACATCTCCGAGCTCCTCTGATACATGTCGTTGTAATCCTTCAACGACGTCAGAGAGGTGACGAGTCCCGATGGCCATACATTAAATTAATCACTACGTTGAGTTGATCTTAGTCTAAAACAGGACTAACGTATCCTTGACGAACGTTTAAGTTGATCTTAGCCGCAACGCGACTAATGCGTCCTTAAACTGAAAACACCAAACCCAAATCTAAGTAAATACGGATTTGGACTAATCCACGTCCTACGGGCGACGGCATTACTCAGTCTCCGTATACAATCCACGGGCAACCATAAACAAAATGAACACACACGACACGAAGTGAAATTATGGAGAAGGAGAAAGTTGTTACCGCGAGACGGTAGCGTAATTAACTGCAGGGGCTTGCGCCTGCAGGGAAGAGCGTCCTCACAATCAAAAACCCCTCATCCTGAGGGGGAATCTGACGAAGTCTGCTACATCGGCCGCATCCGTCTAAACCTCCAACACACGGTGCCATAAATCAACTTGGCATCTTCGGAGAAGTAGACGGATAAAACCAAATAGCATCTGCCCCGAACATCAGGCAATAGTCGCCAAAGTCCAGGCCGCCGTTCGGAGGGGAACAGATTCTGGCACGCCCGGTGGGACATCTTCCTCTTTCCACTCCACACTTCGTGTGTCGTCTTCGCGAACCAATCGCGGTTCATTAAATGGTTGTCTTCGGATTTCAAGTTTCTAAGATTTGGTCTTTTACCTGGCACAGAATTCAAGATTCAATGACCTCTAGCTGTACCAACTGCTCGAAATGCCGCTGCAACGGACGCTCCACCTCACCAGGAGGTGTAGCATATGGGCCCCAAGCGGCTTCCTTCCTTACTCTGCCGGTAGACCAGGTGACCCAAGCCACCACCGGCCTGTTTTTCGGGACCATGGTCCCACCTACAAGCTTCTCTATGCCGATATCCGCACCGGAAGCGAACAAGAAGTCGATGTTCGACCGGCTCACTGCTACCACGACCCCTGTCAATGGGTCGCCCGCTGCTAAACCGACAGCCTCCGTTTTCACCAGGCTAGGTCAGAACTATAAAGTGGCCGTCCCAAAGAGGGCAACGGCCGCTGCTATGGAAGTCGTTAAAGCGGCTTCTCCCATCAGAGAGTCGGTCTTCACAAGACTGACGGTTCCCACTCCTCCCCCAGCTGGTCAAAAGGCATCAGTCTTCGATAGGCTGACATCGGCAGTTACCCCACACTCAAACAGGGGGCAACGAGAAACCATCTCGATTTCCGAGCCAGTCCCAACGGCTCGTCGTGCGCGACGTCGCCATTGGCAACGAGTAAGGAAAACAGGGGGCAACTCCCCCTCAGGGCTAACCCCACCTGCTCCAGTGGTGGAGGTCAACGCTGCTGTTCCAACTGGGAACAGCTTTGAACTACTGAGGAGAGTGCGTAAGAACTCTCCAACCGCTACCTTGAAAAGATCTCCTCCCCTTGCGGAGAGAGTTCCGGAGACAAAGCAGGAACAGCTCCCTCAACGGCTGTCGTCGAGAATTTATAAAGTTTGGCGGAGGGTTCAAGACTCCGTGATTGACCCAGACCACTTTCATCGCCAGAAAAAGGCAAAGGTGGAAAAGGACAAAACCCGCCCCGTTAAACAGCAGGGGGCAACAATTGCTAGCAGGCCCATTTTAACGGCTCCTTCAACCTCGATGGCCCACAAAAGAAGGAGGCCAGAGAAAGCTCCCGCGTCAGCGGCAAAGTTTAAAGGCGGTGAACCTATACCTCCAAAGTCAGGGGGCATAACAGTTCATACGGTTTATATGGCTTCTGGAAAGGAAGAAAGCCGCACTTCTACGGGTCACCGACCGCTTACCCGATCAGTGACCAAGGCTCAGGAGCAGCAACAAAAGCTCCAGGAGATGATGACCACAATGGCTGCACTCACTGGGCCAAAAGAGAACCCTGAGACGTCCTTAGATGAACGCCAAGAGGAAGAGACCGACGCCGAGTTCCTCCGCCGAGTACTGGAAAAGAGAGACAAAGAGGCTGCTGAACAAGCAGCCAATATACAGCGTATGGGCCTCCTCTTCCAGGACATGATAGGGATGATGATACAACAAGATCCTCCCGCTGAAGAACCCCTAACCGTCCTTGGAGATGATAAGGGAGATACATTAAATCCGCAGCCCGCTCTATTAACAGCTAAAGAGGATACAATCTCTAAGACTGATCTGGACGAATACATAGCCCAGCAAATAAAGGTTCATCATGCGGCCGAAGCAGCCGGCCACGTCGTAAAAACGGGGCGACCGTATCCAGGCTGGTATGACCAAATCAAATACCCGCCGGGTTACACAATTCCCAAGTTTTATGTCTACAAAGGGACCGGCAATCCCCATCAACATGTTGCCCAGTTCAGGGCGCTTTGCGGTAACACCGGCGGCGACGACAAGCTTTTGCTTCGCCAGTTTGTTGGAAGCCTATCAGATACGGCGTTCGAATGGTACTCTGAACTCCCTAATGATTCTATTAAAACCTTCGCAGAGATGGAGCTGCTGTTTACCCAACGCTTTGCAAGTGCCAGTGAACGTACCCCGATGACGGCACTGATTAACGCTAGGGTAAAACCCGGTGAGATATGGGTTCAGTACGCTATACGGTGGCGTAATCTATGGTCAAAGTGTGAGCAGCACATAGAAGAAGCCCCTACGGTGGGAATGTTTGTTGGAACTCTTGATCCACAAGCAACCATCTCACAGTTTATGATATTTTTCAAGCCGACTTCCTTCCAGGCTTTGATTGACAAATTAGCGCAAATGGACCAGATGGGTCATAAACCCCCTCTCCCAAAGCCAGATTCCCGAACTGACAAAGGAAAGGGAAAAGCGATCATTGTCGCTAATGCTCAACAACAACCGAACGACTTGAAGCCGGTTGCTCGTCCAAACAATACGCGCCCTTACGTACCCCTTGAGGATAGGATGGGATGTCCTTATTCCTTTCCCCGCGATAAAACGAAGAGGTTATTCGAGCTGGCATTACGCAACAGACTCATAAATCTGCCAGATCCAAAACGTCCGTTGCAACCAAGTGACGTCAACGAACCTAATTACTGCCCCTATCATCGAGTGCTAGGCCATCCGATTGAGGACTGTTACGTTTTCAAAAATTGGCTTGAAAACCAGTATAGACAGGGAAAATTTGCATTATCTGACAAATGGAAGGTGAATCCCCCGCAGCCCCACACCTCTAAAGGGACGAATACGCCGGGGGCAACATGCTCTATCATTGAAGAAACTCCGTGGGAAGTTGCATTATCATCAAAAACGAAGAGGATGCTAAATGATCTTCGGACATGTCTGGCGATCAAGTGGAAAAGCCCATTGGAACCGCAGGTCGTCGAGGGGATGTTAAAGCCACGTCCAACTCCAAAGACCAATGATGGGGGTTCAAGCACTAGTAGCCAGTCGTCAAAGTCTTCGAAGAAAAAGAAGAAGGCCAAGAAACCGGTGAAGCCTAGCGATAGGCGCACGGACTTGCAAAAGCAAATTGACGCGCTGGAAGAGTACAACCAGAAGGCGCGGACTCCCGTCACATTGCAAGAGTTCCTCAACCACGTCTTCCAAGCAGAAGATGAGGGAGGTAGTTCGTCAAATGAATCTGAAGAACATGTAGCAAGTTGCCATGTGATTTCCCATTTGTCCACAAGCGATGAGGAGACTCCTCGCGCTGAAAAGCTGGGGGCAGAGCCTGCACTAAAAATCCTGGAGCCGTCGGATGAAGCGATTGACGCATTCCTAAATCAGGCGTTTTTAAAGGGCAAAGCTAATCGGGATAACGAAGCGGTTATATTCGAAAAGGCCAAACGCCAGCGCCTTGGCGAAAGAATTGCGGTACTCCCGCTAGAACAAAATACACCCACCACAGATAAAATCAAGTTCAAGATAAAGAAGAGATTCGCTAAGGCTGTGTCAATGGGTATAAAGCTACCACCCTCCGAGAAAAACATTAGGGGTGAAATGGAAAACCACCCCTCCTATTGCTTGTACCATCGGAAGGTGTCGCATCCCACCGAAGAGTGCAAAGCTTTCGGTAAGTGGTGGCAAGGATATGTTACTCACCGGCAACAGTTTAAGCAGGAAAAGCGCAAAACCCGCCGAGAGCAGAACGGAATGATCAAAGTGCTTGATAAAACTAGCAGTGGTTGTTGCATGATTGACGCCGGTGGATCACAAGTGCCTCCATTCGGGAGTGATTCTGATGAAGAGCTAGAACTTGCCCCTCTCTTTAAAGAGTCCGCTTCAGGAAAAGAAGAAGGACCAAAGGCTTGCGAGAATATACAGCTACGCAACCGGACGTTACCCGAAAAGAATCTCGGACCCTTAAACAAGAAAGACAAAGGGAAAGAGAAGGCCTCTGAAGACATCGCCTTGGATGATCGAGTTGCAGAAGAGTTAACCGCCAAGAACCCGCCAAAGAGGAATAAAGTGGATTACAATGTCTTGGCACATCTGAGGAAGTTACCCTCACAACTCAGCATTCTCGATGCCCTGTTGCTATCAAAAGAGACGAGGGATTCTTTGATTAAAGCCTTACAAGACCCGGAACGATTCCAAGCATGCCTGGCCGAGGAAAAGATGAAGGATGAGTTGGAGGAAGTACACACGGCTGATGTTACTTTTGACGATGAGGACCTTCTACTTGGGACTTGCGAACACAATCGCCCTCTCTATGTTTCGGGATACTGCCATGATATAAAGATAGGCAAGATTCTGATCGATAATGGGTCGTCTGTTAACCTACTCAACGTGCGGGTGTTGAAGGAAATCTGCATGAGCGTCCAGCACCTTGCTCGGGACAAGATCACCATATCCGGGTTCGACTCCCAATCGTCAAAGACTCTTGGATCTGTGATACTGACGCTACGCTTCGGATTACTCGTCACGGACATTAAGTTCCACGTCATAGATGCCAAGACATGCTACAACGCTTTGCTCGGCCGACCATGGTTACACGAGTACAACATCATCCCTTCTACACAACATCAGTGTATGAAGTATTTTAAGGATGGTTTCGAGTATACCGTGACGGGAGAACTGAACCCGTTCTCTGTGAACGAGGTCCGCAAATACGAAGATGCCAAATACTTCTTGCCGGATTTCGAAGACACAGAGAAGTGTCACAAGCCGGAAAAAAAAACTAACGCCACCATCCCTGTCTTCGGCAGTGATACCGAGGAAGAAGAGGAGATCGTTTATTCGGGTCCGCCCCAACATAACAAGCCAGGACCGTCCACTCCTACATTGGTCTTTGGTAGTGACTCGGAGGATGAGGTCCATGTCGTATTCTTTGCTCGACCTTCAATACAAGCTTCCGCTGACGAAGAGCAAAGTCTGCAAGTCGCCATGGTGCCGCCTAAACATCATAAAGAACTGAACGCACTTAATATCTACAGTGTAGAAGAGCTGCGGACATTCTATATCCCTCCCAAGCGAGAAAACGAGAAGGCAATCCTATTCTACCGTTCTGAAGAAAACAAGGTGGAAAAAGAAGTTTGGCATGGCGTGGATCCCACGCTCGACAGGCTTCAGCCTATCCGTCTTCCCAGATATTATACCGAAGGTTTGAAGAAACTGCTGAAACGCCAGGGGATATCCTTCAGACAGACCATTAGAGAGGCCAAATTCTATGACAAGGTCTGGAATGTTCCCGGGACCCAACGCAAACTGCCTAACGGGAGAATGGAGACAAAAGGGCTTGGGTACATCCAGCTAAAGAGACGAGAGCTAGTAAATAGTTGTTATGTCATGTATGACTTCGATGAAGATGCGGGTGCTCAATGGGAGGACGCTAATCCTAAGCCAGTAAAAGTTCCTGATAAAAAAGTGCCCGGTCCATCATTTGAAGAACAAATAGACAGGCTTATAAGGGAAGCTGGTCAAAAAGTCCGAGACGACCACAATCGCGAGACGACCATCTATGAGAAAGCTAAGACGCAACGCCTTCTCCAACAGGCCGTGAAAGATGAAAAGGCTGCTCCCTGTCAACCTGTTATAAACAAGGCTCGACGCAAAAGCAGAAATAAATCGAAAGGCCGAAAAGGCGCTCAACAGCAGCAAAGCAGGGCTAAGAAGCCACGCAAATGGGAGTCGAGCGTTATTGATCTATCCCTCATGAAGAAAATGGGTCGAGCGTACTCGTTTCCTCGGGACAAGACGAAGAAGATACTTGATCTTGCTCTAAAACATCAAATGCTTACATTGCCGGAGTCTAAACACCCCGAACAAGCGGGAGAAGTCTCACACCCGGACTATTGCTCTTACCATCGAGTAATAGGGCATCCTCTTGAAGATTGCTTCACCTTCAAAAATTGGGTTGAAGATCAGTACCAGCTCGGCAAGTTCACCCTGTCTGACAACTGGAAGGTAACGCCGCCACAGAAACACGAGCCCAAGGCCACGAAAGAAGAACCGGTTCCACATCGGGATTGGAAGCGAATTCGCACCTGTCACGTGATAACGATATTAAAAGAAGAGCCCGAGAATGTGGACAGTCTTCCCTGGTGCTTCGAAAACAGCAATGATGAGGTGATCTCAGAATTTCCCCCAGCTCCGAAAGAACTGGAGGACGGCATACATACCACTGCGGATAACCTCAAGAAAATTGAGTTGGGGACGATAAACGATCCGCGACCGACATTCGTCAGCGAACTGCTGTCCGAGGAAAAGGTGGCTGCGTTAAAGGACGTCCTTGTACAGCATAAAGACTGCTTCGCATGGAACTATTCCGAGATGCCGGGACTTGATCCAGAAGTTGCTGTACATAGACTGGCAATATCCCCGAGTGTCAAGCCGGTCAAACAAGCGCCGAGAAGAATGCGGCTTGAGCTCGAAATGAGCATCAACGCGGAAGTCAAAAAGCTGATAGACTCCGGCTTTATCCAAGAGGTTCAATACCCTGAATGGATTGCTAATATCGTCCCAGTGATGAAGAAAAATGGTACGGTGCGCATATGCGTGGACTTTAAGGATCTCAACAAAGCCTGCCCGAAGGATGATTTCCCAGTACCAGTCACCGAACTGATGATAGACAACACGTCCACGCATGAGATTTTCTCATTCATGGACGGCTCATCAGGATATAATCAAATAAAAATGCATCCTGAAGACCAGAAACATACGGCTTTCCGGACTCCTTTGGGAATATTCTGTTACAAGGTGATGCCCTTCGGTTTAAAGAACGCCGGTGCAACCTACCAAAGGGCCATGACGAAGATTTTCGATAACCTTATACACGAAATTGTTGAATGCTATATCAACGATCTCGTTGTTAAAAGCAAATCATATGAGGAACATCTCGAGCATCTGAAGACCGTATTTCAACGTCTTCGACAATACAACTTGAAGATGAACCCTCTGAAGTGTGCATTCGGGGTTTCCTCGGGCAAATTCCTGGGATTCGTCGTTCGACACCGAGGTATCGAGATAGATCCGTCCAAGATCAAGGCAATCATAGGAATGCCTCCGCCGAGAACTCTCAAACAGCTGCGGTCTCTCCAAGGAAAGCTCGCGTAGATACGACGATTTATAGCCAACCTCTCAGGAAAGTGCCGCCCTTACAGCCACCTGATGAAGAAGGGAACCCCATTCGTCTGGGATCAAAAGTGCCAAAGCGCACTAGACAAGATCAAACAGTACCTGCAAAACCCTCCAGTGTTGGCTACTCCAGTGAATGGAAAGCCTCTCATTCTTTACACGGCCGCCCTTGAAGGTTCTTTGGGCGCATTATGGGCACAAGAGAATGACCAAGGGAAGGAAAGAGCACTTTACTATTTAAGTCGAGTGCTGCTGGGGGCAGAAAGCAATTATTCCCCCATTGAAAAACACTGCCTGGCGTTGATCTTCGCAATAACAAAGCTTAGACATTACGCATTAGCGCATGAAGTCTATCTCATTTCAAAGGTGGACCCTCTCAAATATCTAATGTCAAAGGCCATATTGACTGGACGACTCGCTAAATAGGCCCTGCTCTTGATGGAATTCTCGATAGCATATCGACCACTCAAAGCAGTAAAAGGCCAGGCCATCGCTGACTTCCTTGCTGAGCACCCGATACCAGCCGACTCTCCTTTAAACTGCGATCTTCCAGACGAACATGCGTTTGATGCGATCGATGGTGATAATACCCGATGGGAGCTTTATTTTGACGGAGCATCTTCCGTGAAGAAGCGCAAACAAAGTACCCCTATAATCAAATCGGGGGTAAGACCCATCTTTATAACTTCACAAGGAGGGATAATGCGCTACGCGTTCTCCCTGACGGAACCGAGGACAAACAACGAAGCCGAATACGAAGCTCTGATAGCAGGCCTCGAGATCGCCATTGACATGGGAATTGAAAACCTCCTCATATACGGAGATTCGCAACTGGTCGTTAGTCAAGTAAACGGCGATTACCAAACATACAAACCGGAGTTAGTAAAATACGGTGAAAAGGTGCAACAACTGCTAACCCAAATTCCCTCCTATACTTTGGAGAGCATACCACGCGCGGATAACAGCAAAGCGGACGCGTTGGCCAAACTCGCTAAAGAAATAGCTGACGAGAACCTCGATGACGTTAGAATCATGGTACAAAGTCGTCAGGTGCTCACCCCCGCAGAAATACCTTCGGATTCAACCGAAGAGAAGGGAGTGACTAGACAAGCGACCTTGCAAATAAAAGAACATGAGAAGGTTGAGGATTGGAGGGAAGTCTTTATAGACTACTTCAAGTCCAACCAAATACCCGAAGATGCGTCCGCAAGACATCAACTCATAAAACGAGCTCTGTCCTTCGCCTTCGTCAATGATACTCTCTACAAGAGGTCATTCGATTCTCTGTGGCTGAGATGCTTAGGACCGGACGAATCGGAAAGAGTCGTTCAGGAAATTCATGACGGAATCTGCGGTTCTCACCAAGCAGGTCCAAAGATGAAGTTGAAGATCAAACGGATGGGCTATTACTGGCCCACGATGATTCAAGACTGCATCGAATATGCGAAGCAATGTCACTCATGCCAGATTCATGGGGACTTCATCCACCAGCACCCAAATCCACTGCATCCAACGGTAGCTAGCTGGCCATTCGAAATGTGGGGGACTGATATAGTCGGCCCCATCGAGCCAGCATCGTCTAAAGGACATCGTTTCATCCTAGCAATGACTGACTACTTCTCTAAGTGGGCAGAAGCAGTACCATTGAGAGAAGTGAAGACGGAGAATATCCTCCATTTCTTCAAAACGCACGTCATATATCGGTTTGGAACTCCGAGGCGGATCATCTCCGATAACGGACCAGCCTACCGAAGTCATAAAATCAGCCGCTTCGCACAGCAGCATAACATAGACTGGAGATATTCCTCAGTCTATAATCCACGAGCTAACGGTCTCGCCGAGGCCTTAAACAAGACCTTGACGAAAATTATAAAGAAAACAGTGTCCCGAAATAAGAAAGACTGGCATGAGAGACTGCAAGAAGCTCTTTGGGCGTATCGAACCACGTTCAAGACAGCCACAAACACAACGCCATACGCGTTGGTGTTTGGCACGGAAGCAGTACTCCCTCTCGAGATAGAGTTACCCTCTCTACGAGTGGAAGTTCACCACGAGCTAACGGACGAAGAAAATGCTCACCTTCGGCTTGAGGAGCTTGACGCCCTTGATGAAACTAGGCTCATAGCACAACAAAATCTGGAATCTTATAAAGCAAAGATGATGCGCTCATACGAAAGATTGACCCGACCGAGGACATTCCACCAAGGCGAACTCGTGCTAGTGGTCAAAAGGCCTATGATCCCCAATCGCGCCAAGCGGGGAAAATTTGAGCCAAACTATGAAGGCTCGTACATCATAGAAAAGTTTACCAGGGTGGGGCCTATTTACTTATGGACATGCATGGTGAAAGGCTTTTCAGACCAATAAACGGTCGCTTCCTAAAGAAATACTACGCTTAATGGGCCACAGCCTAGGGCAACGATAGATGACGACGACTATGTCCGCTTGCTATCTTCCTAGGCTCGAACTGTATAAGCAGTAGCCAGCTTCTCAACAGCGGACCGAAATGTCCTTAAACTAATAGCAGACCATAACGTCTTTAAAACTACTACCACAGTATCTTTAGACGGGCGAGAAAAGAAAAAGGAGAGAGAAAGAAAAAATAAAAAATATATATAAAAAAGAATAAAAAAAACGGTATGCCCATAAGCAAAATGGGCACGGATGAAAACCCGAAAGGGCTCCGTGAGTAAAAACAGCAGGGCTGCCGGCAAGTGTTCGTGAAAACCCGAAAGGGCGCGACCTTGTAAAAAAAAGAAAGTAAAAAAAAAATAAAATAAAATAAAATAAAATAAGAAAAAAATATAATAAAAAAAAACGGTATGTCCATAAGCAAAATGGGCACGGATGAAAACCCGAAAGGGCTCCGTGAGTAAAAACAGCAGGACTACCGGTGAGTTTTTGTGAAAACCTGAATGGGCGCAACCTCGTTAAAGAACACTTACAAGATCCTCTCGACCTTGTAAGGAGAAACCACCCGCGTGAGATCCTTACGACTCACAAGGGAGCAACACACTTAGGGATCCCCACGGTTCCTAAGGAGAAAATACACTTGCGAGATCCTCACAACTCGTAAGGAGAACGCTCTTATGAGACCCTCACGGCTCATAAGATTTGAAAGTCTTAAGCTACAGAGATCTGAACCTGTGCTTAAGCAGCCCCCACAACTTTCGATAATGCCCTACAAGTGGCTCAGCATTGACCCTTGTATACAATCCACGGGCGCGAATAAACATTTCCCTAACTAAGTCCCATCTGAAACTAGGGATATGTTTGCATGGTAAACAACCCTTGTAAATCCTCTCGACTTACAAGGAGAAAACCCTCCTGTAGGATCCTTGCGACGTACAGAGGAACAAAACACTTAGGAACCCTCACGATTCCTAAGTAGAAAACACACCTACGAGATCCTTACGACTTGTAGGGAGAAATACCTTTATGAGACCCTTACGGCTCATGAAGTCAAAGCCTTAGTCGACAGGACCCTAACTCTGGTCGCTAAGCCACCTTTGTTCGACAGCGACAGAGGCAGATGATGATTCGCTCCTGGCAATATCCCAGTTGTAGCGGTGCTGATGCCGAAATCGGTGTCCAGTTTCAGGTTCACGGCGAAAAGCCAGTAGACCGTACATGCATACGAAATAGCCGAAATGATGGAGCAACTTGCAATAAAAAAAGCAGCAAGTAAAAATATATGCATGAAGAAATAGCCGAAATGATTGGGCAACTTGCAATAAAAACAGCGAGTAAAAATAAAATAAAAAGCCGAAATGATTGGGCACCGCGAAAAATAGCCGAAATGATTGGGCGATCGCGGCCTTCGCGATATAAAAGCTGAAATGATAGAGCATCGCGGAAATAAAACAAAAAAAAATAATGATGATAAAATAACTTTGGCCCTACAGTTAAGATCACATCGATCCCTGTATACAATCCAAGGGCGTAAACAAAGAGGGAGCCATACTCTCCCAACAAACTCCTCGACTCACGGATACAAACACTCCTTGACGAGAGACTCCTGATCCGCGTCGACCTGCAGAGCTACCAGTGCCCCCGTGGGAATCCTCGACTCGTTTCAAACCCCAAGGAAACAAATAATCCTTGGCGCTAGGGAAATAAATAATCCCTAGCAAAATTCCTCGACTCACGGATACAAACACTCCTTGACGAGAGCCTTCTGATCCGCGTCGACCCGCAGAGCTACCAGTGCCCCCGTGGGAATCCTCGACTCGTTTCAAACCCCAAGGAAACAAATAATCCTTGGCGCTTGGGAAACAAATAATCCCTAGCAAAATTCCTCGACTCACGGATACAAACACTCCTTGACGAGAGCTTCCTGATCCGCGTCGACCCGCAGAGCTACCAGAGCCCCCGTGGGAACCCTCGACTCGTTTCAAACCCCAAGGAAACAAATAATCCTTGGCGCTTGGGAAACAAATAATCCCTAGCAAAACTCCTCGACTCACGGATACAAACACTCCTTGACGAGAGCCTCCTGATCCGCGTCGACCCGCAGAGCTACCAGTGCCCCCGTGGGAATCCTCGACTCGTTTCAAACCCCAAGGAAACAAATAATCCTTGGCGCTTGGGAAACAAATAATCCCTAGCAAAATTCCTCGACTCACGGATACAAACACTCCTTGACGAGAGCCTTCTGATCCGCGTCGACCCGCAGAGCTACCAGTGCCCCCGTAGGAATCCTCGACTCGTTTCAAACACCAAGGAAACAAATAATCCTTGGCGCTTGGGAAACAAATAATCCCTAGCAAAATTCCTCGACTCACGGATACAAACACTCCTTGACGAGAGCTTCCTGATCCGCGTCGACCCGCAGAGCTACCAGAGCCCCCGTGGGAACCCTCGACTCGTTTCAAACCCCAAGGAAACAAATAATCCTTGGCGCTTGGGAAACAAATAATCCCTAGCAAAACTCCTCGACTCACGGATACAAACACTCCTTGATGAGAGCCTCCTGATCCGCGTCGACCCGCAGAGCCACCAGTGCCTCCGTAGGAATCCTCGACTCGTTTCAAACCCCAAGGAAACAAATAATCCTTGGCGCTCGGGAAACAAATAATCCCTAGCAAATCCCTCGACTCACGGATACAAACACTCCTTGACAAGAGACTCCTGATCCGCGTCGACCTGCAGAGCCTCCAGTGCCTCCGTAGGAATCCTCGACTCGTTTCAAACCCCAAGAAAACAAATAATCCTTGACGCTCGGGAAACAAATAATCCCTAGCAAACTCCTCGACTCACGGATACAAACACTCCGTGATGAGAGCCTCCTAACTCATGTCAACTCGCAGAGCCATCACCCTCTCCGCGAGCAAATTCCCGATTCATCCCAATTTGTAAGAAGAAGTCTCAGACAGCAAGGATTGAAAAACTTGCTTCTTGAGCAATAGGGCCCTGCAAGTCAATCCAAAATGGTCTCTTGCATACTATTCCCGGGTCTCACTCTCCGAAGTCGAATTTCGACGAGGAGGGAAACAACCACTTACGAATCCTCTCGACTCGTAAGAGGGAAAAATTCTCTTATAGGATCCTTACGACTTATAAGAGAAAACCACACTTAGGAATCCTCACGATTCCTAAGGAGAAAATCCACCTATGAGATCCTCTCGATCCGTAGGGAGAAAAGCATCTATGAGACCCTCACGGCTCATAGAATTGAAAAGTCTTAGGCGGTAAACCTGAACCTGCGGCCTAAGCCATCACTATTTCCTGAGGAAGTCGGAATACTCGTTTTAGACATCCATCAACCATGATTATTAAGACAGCCTACTAACATTAAAAGAAAGAAGATGACAGAAAGAATATCCATTCTACATTTGATCTGGTATGCGCGACGCATTCATTTATGCATGGACAGAAGACTCAAGACGAGAAATAAGACAAGCTGAAATAGAAAAGGGGAGGGTTTTCATTCATACCGCTAAAAGTTTTTACAAGCATAAGAATAATGCATTACAACGGTATAACCTCGGATCCGGGGCACGGATTGAGGAAATCAAAAGTAAGGCCATCCAGAGTTCTTCTGGCCTTTCTAATTATTCTTATGCGCAGTCTTTCGCGCTCCTCGGTGTCGATATCATCGGCAAGCCCTTCCGGCCTTTGATAAGCAGCAACGATCGTCGTCTGCTGAAACACTTGATGCAGGATGTCAACAAGGTCGTTCCGTCGCTTCTTTGAGATCAGCCCTGTCAGGTGCACTGAATGCACCTTGTCCTCGGCATCATCCAGCGCATTGAGTGGTAGGGCCTCGTGAAGACCCGGAAGTGCCCTCCATATTGCTCCCAGCACGACTTTCAAAAGAGCCGAACGCCGAGGCAACAGCCAACCACCGCTTGCGTTCAGACGACCCATAACTTCTGCACATTCGGCGTCTGTAAACTCCTGGTTTTGTTGACGACCCTGAGCGCGGATATCATCGTAGGTGATGAACTCGTGCAGACTATATAGATGCACCGCCGCCATTATGCCTGGAGAAAATATTACAGGAAGATCAACAATAGAAAAGCAATAATATACATGGATGTCTAAATTCCTAGAGAGCAAAACTATGTTCAAAGATGAAACCCACTAGACGAGAGCTCTGCTATTTAAGATTGATCTAAGAATCGATTTTACCTGAAGTTCTTCTTAAAAACTTTTTAAAAAAAAGGAAGCAAGGCACCGGAGTTCTTAAAGGCAAGAACAAAGCTCTGAAGTCTTCAAAAATGGAAATCTGGAAGATGATAAGTATCTGGAGGGGACCAAGGGTCCTATTTATAGGCCTCAAGTGCCTCTTCGACTCCCAAGAGTCGTCACGGCAGTTTACCCTAATTGGAGCGAATGTCCGTTCGAATTCCGAGGCAGGAGATGAAGCAACGCTTCATCCTTCCCCGATTAGAGCAGAGCTCTGTCTTGAAGAAGCGACGCTTCAGTACGGAAGCGCTAGCGCAGTTGCGTTGCGCTGCGCGCTACACGCCACGTGTCCAGCGCAAACGCGTCAGCGCGGCACCCCAAAGCAGCGCACCCAGCCAAAGCAAAGCTCTGTTTCAAGCAAAACCAAGGGAAGCAACGCTTCAGCGGCGTATGCGTCGTGCGCTGCATGACATGTGTCGGCATAGATGTGCTAGCGCAGTTGCGCTGCACTGTGTGCTGTGCGACACGCGTCATATCCTGGAGCATTCGCGCTAAACAAAAAGGTTCTGAAGAAATCTTTGCGGTTATTATCTTCTGTAAAACAGAAGCCCCTAGACCAAAGATCCGATGGTGGGGGGGAAATCCCGCCAAATCTTTCAGAAAAGGGATTTCTTCAACAAATTGAACTTGCTTCTTAATCTGCAAGAAAAAGTCTCAGACAGCAAGGATTGAAAAGCTTGCTTTTTGAGCAATGGGACCCTACAAGTCAATCCAAACTGGTCTCTTGCATACTATTCACGGGTCTCACTCTCCAAAGTCGAATTTCGACGAGGAGGGAAACAACCACTTACGAATCCTCTCGACTCGTAAGAGGGAAAATTCCCTTATAAGATCCTTACGACTTATAAGAGAAAACCACACTTAGGAATCCTCACGATTCCTAAGGAGAAAATCCACCTATGAGATCCTCTCGATCCGTAGGGAGAAAAGCCTCTATGAGACCCTCACGGCTCATAGAATTGAAAAGTCTTAGGCAGCAGATCTGAACCCGCGGCCTAAGCCATCGCTATTTCTTAAGAAGGTCAGGGATACTCGTCCTAATCATCCGTCAATCATGGTTACTAAGGTGGCATACCGATAATAAAAGAAAGAAAAGACGGAGAAATGACACAAGACATTACAAAATGTGCATCTTTTATTCAGAAATATTGATCGAGTACAGGATACATTGTGCTAAAGAATAAAAAAATATATACATATACTTTACAAAGACAAATGATACAAGGAGAATTATTGGGAAGGAAGCGTCTTGCATAGGTGTAGCAATTGCTCGCATATGTCCTTCCATGCCTTCTCTTGGTCAGCTACCATCGCCAGCTCTGCCTCCACTTGGGCTCATTGCTGCAAGACCGACGCAAGCTGCTCCCTGACGACCTGATAGGCAGCTTCCTGACTTGGGATATTGCGCTCAGCTACGTCAAGCTTCCGCTTCAAGTTTAGCCCATGGGAGATGCGCTCCAAGAGACCCTCAAAGATAGTCTTCACTTGGGCAGCATTTGCCTCAACCTCGGCGCGCAGATGGGCCGTTTCGTTCGAGGTCTTTTGGCATTCCCTTAGTCTTAAAGCTGCTTCTTTCTCCAAGTGGCGGGAGTGCGAAGTGCTTTGCTCGAGCCAAGTTGTGCGTTGGGTGCTCAGGGCTAAAACTTCGGAAGAAGGGCGCGTCGACTCCAGCCGGTATAGACAGGCCTCGATCTCCCTGCAGTGATTAACCCAAGATCCGACGACGCCTTCGTTATGAAAATTTACGAGCGCCGCCAACATTGGATTAACCTCCACAGCGAAATCTACGGCAGAAGGGAGAGCGTCCATGTTGAGCTCTTCGATGTACCCGCTCAGCATGCCCAAACTCATCACAGCACCCTTTGAAGACGGGCGTTTCAAGAAAGGGCCTGCCGGTGGAAGGACGCGAGACTCAAAAGGGACCGGAGCCGGAACAATAGCTGCAAAACAAAAAATGGTTAAACGATGGTTCGGAAGATGTTGAAGGGTTACCAAAAAAGGAAATTTACTATACCAGCTGCAACGGACGGTAAAGCCGGAAGAGCCGGTAGCGCGGCAGGTCTTGCATCCCCTCCTTCGATTTGTGGCACTGCAATAAAGAAAGGAAAAAGTCAGAAATCATTCAATTGCTAGAAAAAAGAGGATGAACAAAGATATTGTAGTGAACGTACACTCACCAGCGCCACTAGAGGGAGAAGCAAGTTCGAATGGGAAGGAGAAGTGTGGGAGCAACACTTGATATAGATGATCAAAGAGCACTCCTAAAAAGATGCGGTGGTATGGCGTTAGTCCATGAACTACACGTTTAAAAGATTAACTTATGAGTCGCAAATCCATACCTTCCAACATCCGCGACGGCACGAGGGAAGACGGGGAAGTGACCACCGCCAAAGCAGTAGTTGACGGTACTCCTTCAAGCAATGGAGCGTCGGCACTGGCCGCACCTGCAAAGACAAGCTTGTTAGAAGAGATCGCAAGATATATAAAAAAGGGGGGAAACGATAGTAACCCGAAACTTACCCGACGAACTGCCAGCCGAGACTGAGGCAATTCCTCCCTCCATTGACATCAGGCCACCACCCGTAGCCTCGTCACCCGACTTAATAGGGACCGTTGTTACACTTGCAGGCCCGGGAGAAGGCGGGGGAATATAGGCGGAGAGGGTCATGATTGGAGCGTTGCCAGATTCCTGAGAAAGAGCAGCTGGCTCGTCCTCAGGAATCGCGGCGACCTCAGCCGCTACTCCTACGGATCCTGCGGTCACGGTTGTCTCGTCCACCGTCACCGCAAGGTCTCCAGCCTCGAGCGCTTCGCCTTCTACCGCCTTCGCCTCGGTTAAGACAATCATCTCATCTATCGCCACGTCAGGTGCGGTATCAATGACCCTCTCGGTGGCAGACTCCTCAACCTCTGTAACAGATCCCGTGGCCCCAATGACGCACCTCATTGTCGGCTCAGGTTCGGTAGGCGTCGCTTCCGCCGTTTCCTGGGGTCCAACGGTCTCCGCCTCTCCCTCAGTCGGGCTTGGCCTTGAAAGATGGAACGCGAATAAGCCAATAGCTTGATAATTTTTATAACAAGGTTCTGGAAGAAGTGTTACCTGAAGAGGACTTGCCGTTCGCACTCCGAGCCGCGCGCGCCACTTGCCTATAAGCAGTAGACAAGGCGGCAGGGGCCTCTTCAGAAAGAGTGGCGGCACGAGGAATCGTGCTAGGGCCCGCTCCCGTGGCCAAAGCAGCTCTGCTCGCCTCTGCTTCAGAAGGAGTGTCGGCACGAGGAAGAGTGCTAGGGCCCGCTCCCGCGGCCAAAGCAGCTCTGCGTGCCCTTGCTTCGCGTCTCAACCGCTTCCGCTCCTCTCGAGCCGTTGAGACGGATGCCACTAGGGCTTCTTTGAGTGAGGCTCCCTCGTCCGTATATAGGGATGCCTCTAGATTCTTCAAGGCATCCCTCATCGTCTTGTCAAGCCGGGGCTCTTGTAGCAACTTCGATCAAGCTGGGGCTTCAGTAACAGGCTCAGGAAGGATCCCCGCGCCAACTGATATAACCTCTGCAAAGAAACAAAAGAAGGTTAGGTTGACCATCAGAGAAGATGACAAACTTTCATTATGAAAGGGAAAAGGGTAGGACATACCAACGCCTGCTGGGACACGCTTCTTCGCCTCCTCCTGGAAGGTCTTCAAAGAGGCAGCAATGGCCTCTTCAGTAGAAATACCTGTTGAGAATGAAGCAAATATTAGCTAAAGATAATAATAAAAATGCAGTAAAATGACAAATAAAGCGGCTGATGATTACCTGACTCAGCAAGTTTGCTTAACATCGCTTCAAGCCTCGCCGATCGCTCCGAAGCTGCAATGGCGGCAGCTAAATTGGTGTCCTCAGGGTCCACCACAAAGCCCTCATTGCTGCCATACTCACATATGGCCTCGGCAGGAGGAGCCGCAGGCCCTAAGTTAAGGATCGCGTCGAGGGATAGGGCGGACTTCTTCTTCTTCTGTCCGCCAGCTTTAGACCCACTCAGAACAGCCTTGCGCTTGGCAGTCACTTTAGGGCGGCGGGTCCCGATCTCTGCCCCTCCGCCAGACCCTGGTGATACCACATTAACCGTCTTCATGGGAGCACGGGGCGCCGGCGGTGCATCCACTGTAGCGGGCAATGGCAATCCACGCGGGGGGCTCAGCACGCGCGGTCGGTCAGCTCTGGCATCTTTTATCGGGGGGATGACCTGGATCCTTGGCTGCAAAGGAGCCTTGCGATCACCGCCAGGAGGCGCACTCCTACGGTCAACCAGCAAGCGTTTCTCCATTAAAATGATTGGACCCATAGCATGCGTATACCAGGCTACATACGGATGGATTATTTTAGGAACACAGCTAGGCTCACTGATAAAAAAATAGGATCCCGTATTAAGCCGGACGAAATGATGCATCGCATTCCTTATCCCCTCTGGGCCGACCGCGGGTGTTTCCAGAAAGGCCTCCATCGGGATCCCTTGATTGTAACTCGATTGTCGGGCAAATCGATGTGGGTTATACCTCATAAAGAGAGCCGTCTTATTCTGCCGAAATACTAGGTAGCCCGGCCGAATGGAGTAAAGGTGAAGGATTTCCCGAGCCTTCAATACAGAAACCCCGCCCTTAAAGTCGTCACGCAGCGACACCACTGACTTAGCGGTCTCGGAGCCTATGGTGATGACCTTATCCACAAAAGAGGTCTTCGCTCCGACTAGATGTGAACGCAGGAGCAGTCCTCTAGACTCCCGCGGAGGTGCAACCACAATTGAAGCCCCGACCAACCGCATGATTCTTGGGAGTCCGTATTTCTCAAAGAATGGAGGAGTCTTATGGGCACCAAACACCCCTCGCACATGCAGCTCCATCCAAGAAGTGAAGTAGTGCATCGGAAAGTTAGCAGGCTGTACCCCAGGCTCATTAGCGTCCGCCGCTACGCTAAGTCCATTATAAAGGTAAGCCAGCCCGGCAATCCCTACCGATAGCTGCAAACCAGCCGCCATTCGATGCGCCGGGTAAAAGACGGAGGACCGCATGAGGCGTGGATGCATGGGAAGCGCGAAGCTGCATAGCCATAGACCCAAGAACCCTATGAAAAAGCCTCCTCGTCCATGCCAGGAACGGCGATCTCTGAGAAAGGGACACTGGCAGTGCCGGGGAGATAAAAATCCCGCTGCTCATTTTCCGATGAAGGTCGGCGGTCCAAGCCGAAACCAAAGGGGTCAGCAAGCTGAGCAAACTTCTCGCCCTGCTCTGATAGGCACTCCGGGCGGATAAAACGAGTGATGAAATCCGCGAAACTGACGCCCCGGTCACCCGATTCCAAATGGAGTTCCTCATAAATCTCCAACACCTTCACCAAGCCCGGGTGCTGATGCTGAATGGCATTTTCCGGAGTTAAGTCAAATACAACCTGCTTAGTGGCAAAGACGTACTCATCAGGAGGAAGCAGCTCTTCGTAGTGCTCCCCCCTCACTGGTAGACCTGAAATCTCAACAAATTCTTCCAAAGAGATGGAGACTTCCCTATCCGCTGTCAAGAAGGTGTGGGTGGGGATATTCCATTGTTCAATAAAGGCCTTTATCCACCACGTCGGAGGAGAGGGATACTCGAAAAGCGAAACGTAGACGGCCGAATATAAACCAATCTTCATTAGATGAGTCCTTTTCGCCGATAAGATGTACCGGGCCCATTGCAGGTATCCGGCAAGCGGTCGCGGGATCAGTCCAATATTATAAGCCTGTCCCCAAGGGCGTGCTTCACCCTGACAGATTCGCCTCCCCAAGATGTCTATCGCCGGTGGCGGCTGCACTGGGATGGCACCAATGGCAGGCTGGAGGAGATCGTCAGAATTCCAATTTTTAACCTCCACGGCATACTCCACCGGGGGCTTGTCCGCATAAGGAATCGTAACTATGGGCTCAGAGGGCGAAGCGGAGCTGAAGCTGCGGCGGCCTTGGATGATTTGGCTGTACCACCTTCCCCACAGGTGAAGTCTCTTGCACTCAGGATCGTGATCTCTAATCAAGGCGAACACCACCCGGTCCACTGGTGCATGTGGGAACCCTCCTTCTGAGCGAACAAAAGGGAAAGACAAATCTTCAGACATGTTCCCTGTAGACAAAAAAAAATAAATATAACCGTTAGCGTTAACGTTCCAATGCTTCACATGTCAAAGTCCTACATTACACTACAGTGCAGTGAGTAGGGGACCAAAGGGGGACCCACAAAATCTAGATGACGGCGCATCATTTGATAAGACAGTCCCATCATTGGATGAGACTGTCAGTCAATGAAAAAGACCCCCAAAAGAATATCCCTATTAGGAGGAAATCCCTAGAGACAAGGAGAAAATCTCCTCTTTTTAGAGCAAAGCTCTGTCACAGAGTGACATTTGTCAAACTCTGGTCTCAAAGGAATAAAACTTCTTAAAAAAAAAAGAGCCTAGCTCTGTAGTAGTAATAAAAAATTATAACTCCTAAGAATTAAAATTTTTAGGATCTTAAAGATCCATGAAAACTTTTAGGAGTTCTCTATTTGATTTATGAGCAGGGCTCTGTTCATGGGTTAAAACTCAGGAACAAGATCTCTGTAAATTTTTGAGAGCAAGGCTCTGTGGATGAAACCCCAAAGGGGTCTTCTTTAGATCAAAGATCTATGAGAGCAAGGCTCTGTTGAAGAAACCCCAAAGGGGTTTTCTTTAGATCAAAGATCTATAAGAGCAAAGCTCTATTAATTAAAATTAATTTAAATTAATTTAAATTTTTACCTAAGAGTGATTCTAAGTTCTGAACTTCAAAGTTCTTGGGAAGAAGCAAGAGCAAGGCTATAAGAGTTTTTAAGCAAGAGCAAGGCTCTGAATCAAAGTTCTTGAAACGGTAAAAAAAATTTTAAGGACCAAGGGTCCCATTTATAGACGCCTGCGTCTCTTCACCTGATCTCAATGATCCAACGGTCGGGGTCTTGCCACCGCTGCACTTACGTGCGCGCCACATGAGCGCAACGGTGGGGGGGCATTTGTTCCCCCAATCAGAGCAAGGCTCTGCTTGAATTTTGAAAATTCAAATTTTGAAGCAACGCTTCAGTTCCCGTGCGCTGCGCGCAACGCGCCACGTGTCAGAAGTTGATACGGCAGCACAACGCCCAAGGCAGTACGTCCAATCAGAGCAAGGCTCTTTAAAAAACATAAGCAACGTTCAACTGCGCAAGCGCACGGCTGCGCGACACGTGTCTGCGCAGTTGCGCAAGCACAACTGCGCAAGCGCACGGCTGCGCGACACGTGTCTGAGCAGTTGCGCAAGCACAACTGCGCAAGCGCACCATTGCGCGACACGTGTCTGCGCAGTTGCGCTAGCGCTGTTGCGCAAGCGCCTCACTGCGCGACACGTGTCTGCGCAGTTGCGCAAGCGCTGTTGCGCAAGCACCTCACTGCGCGACACGTGTCACACGCTGGTGAGTTGCGCAACAACAGAGTGAAGATTTAAGGATATTTTTCTGTTCTTGTTTAAACAAGAAGACTTCTTCTGTAAAACAGGGGCCTTTGGATCAAAGATCCGACGGTGGGGAAAATTCCCCAAATCACTCAGAAAAGATCTTTTTAACAAATTTAACTGATTTTTTAGCACTATAAAAAGGACCCCAGACCCCATTTCAAAAGGACAGATAGAGAATTTGGATAAAAAAAAAGAAGAAGAAGAGAACTTCTTGAGAACACAAAGAAGAAGGTAAGAACCTTTGAAATAAGAGAAAATTCTCTTAGGAATAGATCATTGATCTAAAAGACAAGATCAGTGATCTTCAATAAATAAATAAATAAAATAATAAAAAAAAATATAGTGCCTTGCACTTGCTAGAGAACCTCTGGTTCTCTGAGATAGAAAGAAAGAAAAGATCTTTTTCTCTTCTTTGATCTAAATCTAGATCAAGAAAAAAAAAAGTGCTCTGCACTCCTTTCCTTGAATCTAAAAGATTCTTGGTGCTTTGCACAAATGCAATGCATTACTTGAAGGGCCAGGCCAAAATCAAAAAGACCTAGCAGGCCAAAATAAATTGCAAAGCAATAAAAGGGCTGAGCCCAAATAAAATTGATGCTCTGCATCATTCATAAAGAACAGAGCCCAAAAACAAATTGATGCCCTGCATCTTTTCTGGGCAAAGCTTAAATAAAAATAAAAGGAAATGCAAATGCAATGTTGGACATTTTTTTTTACTGGACTTAGCCCAATCGTGGCCATAAGTCCTTAAATTAAATTGGCTGAGCAAAATGGCTCTCCTAAATCAATCAACATCCGGTTCGAGGGTACATCTCCGAACTCCTTTGACATCCATCGTTGTAATTCCTCAACGACGTCAAAGAGGTGACGGGTCCCAACGGCCACACACCCAATATCGGACCGAAACGTCCCTAAACTAACATCGGACCGAAACGTCCCTAAACTAACATCGGACCGAAACGTCCCTAAACTAATATTGGACCGAAGCGTCCCTAAACTAACATCGGATCGAAACGTCCCTAAACTAACATCGGACCGAAACGTCCCTAAACTAATACCGGACCGAAACGTCCCTAAACTAATATCGGACCGAAACGTCCCTAAACTAATATCGGACCACTACGTCCCTAAACTGGCACAATAGAGCCCAAACGCTCTTTTGTCGGATCTAAACGGTCCCGTTAAGTTGATCTTAGTCTCGAACTGGACTAACGTATCCTTAACAAACGTTTAAGTTGATCTTAGCCCCAAACACGGCTAACGTATCCTTAAATATTCAAATGGATTATAAAACTCCCAATCAACTCTGGTTCGAGGGTACATCTCCGAGCTCCTCTGATACATGTCGTTGTAATCCTTCAACGACGTCAGAGAGGTGACGAGTCCCGATGGCCATACATTAAATTAATCACTACATTGAGTTGATCTTAGTCTAAAACAGGACTAACGTATCCTTGACGAACGTTTAAGTTGATCTTAGCCGCAACGCGACTAATGCGTCCTTAAACTGAAAACACCAAACCCAAATCTAAGTAAATACGGATTTGGACTAATCCACGTCCTACGGGCGACGGCATTACTCAGTCTCCATATACAATCCACGGGCAACCATAAACAAAATGAACACACACGACACGAAGTGAAATTCTGGAGAAGGAGAAAGTTGTTACCGCGAGACGGTAGCGTAATTAACTGCAGGGGCTTGCGCCTGCAGGGAAGAGCGTCCTCATAATCAAAAACCCTCATCCTGAGGGGGAATCTGACGAAGTCTGCTACATCGGCCGCATCCGTCTAAACCTCCGACACACGGTGCCATAAATCAACTTGGCATCTTCGGAGAGGTAGACGGATAAAACCAAATAGCATCTGCCCCGAACATCAGGCAATGGACGCCAAAGTCCAGGCCGCCGTTCGGAGGGGAACAGTCCCCAGGTAGATGTCGATAAGAAGGCCGATGAGGAAAATCATCCGAACTCCCACTGAGCCTGATGTGACAATCTTCATACAGTCCGGTCTGTTCGCCTAAGACTATCGCATATCAAGCCTAGGGGGCGGCAAGCGTCAGTCCCCTAATAGTGTATAAGTCGTGTCGGAGCGAAGCCCATTACACCCTGAGAAGCTACTGCAACCTACTAGTATATCTCGCTTGCCCTGGCCAGGGACTTTGCGTAATGGCTCTCTGACACAGCGCGATATCATCTCCCTATACCGGGAGAGACGAATCCTATCTAACCGCCACTGCCTCCAAATGCTCAGGACTGTACCCAACTGCTACCTGTTTGCACGACTCCTTTGAGCCGTGGTAGGGTAGCAATCTAAGAACAGTGGGACACACTCGAGGAGAAGTAGCAGTGTCAAGTCTGCGGACTATGCTGTACTCATGTCATCTGGGAACTGTTAACTGACGATGGGTATAATACCAACCAATTAGTTCCCCTGCGAGTCATGTCTGGTGTACCCGTAACCTAACGAGCACCTGTATACTATCTCCAGTACGACGTACCGATGGCTATGGGACAGACCATCTCCGCAACTGGGATGAGAAGCGTACACACTAGTCTACTCTGGAGTATCGATGCCCTGTCTCGATAATCCTACGACTAGGGACCTGTATAGGATGCTGCTTATAGACTACCCAGCCCCCACTAGTGTGACTGCCATCACAACGCTGGTAATCAAGCAAAGAACCTATGGGCTCTACTAATATGTATAAATGATACGTTACAAGAAACATATGCACATATTAAAGTAGACACAAACCAAGTAGCATACTACTATTTTTAGCAAGACTGTATATACAACTGTGAATATCCCAAGCTTCCATTAAGTAATATACAATCTAGTATGATACAATAATGGCCCCTAGGGCATATACACTAACAAAGCAGGAGATTTACTGGTAGGTATTCCAGTAGCATCTCAGGGTGTTCTGGGCTACACTCCGACACGACTTGTACCGCTCTTGGGGGTCTGACTTTTACCAACCCCCTAGGCCCGCCATGCGATGCTCATAGACGAACGGACCGGACTGTACGGATATTGTCACTGACAGGCTCAATAGGGTGTCAGGATGAGTTCGCTCATCGACGTCCCTTTTGGTCAATACCCGGTAGCCCATTACGTATGGCTAATACCTCTGACGTGCTAGTGGTTAAATCCATAGCCAAAGTATTGACGAGTCTTCAGAGTCCCCCACAGACCGTTTCTCAAGTTTCGCGCGAAACGCTGTAGAGGCCGTATGGAGATATGGCAGGGTTCGATCGTATACGTGTGGTATTGCACGGATCATGATCGGACGGATAATACTAGTGGGCTTTGGTTTAAGCCGGATCCTAGTATTGTACAGTGTAGATTTTGTCTCTTTGCATTTGTATTCAGTGGGAATACAAATGCGGGTATGTATATACAGTCGCGGGGCTTTCCTGTAATTTATTACGGGATCAGTTTTCTGAAGTTGCCAGTTTGCATTCCATTTCGGCCAGTTTTCCTTTGTTCCTTCTCGGCCGGATTTTTCTGGTGGGGGGTTTATTTGTATATGAGGGATTATGATGGGTAAAGCATCTTTGCTTTTTTAGCTCATCATGGTTTGCATTAATGAGAGTGGATTTAAAGGATATTGTTGTGACACATATTTCTAGTTATCATACACTTTGCTTTATGCTAGATTCCTTTTTTTCCCCCTCCTCATTTAGCAAGGGCCGGCCACATAGAGAGGGAGAAGGGGCTCATTTGGGTAGGGAGATTATTCATCTCATATTCTTGCTTGCAACAAAAACCTTTAACCTCTCTCCAAAGTTCTTGCTCTCCTCCACATCATAAATGGCAACTTCAATTACCCCATTGAGACAAACTATTCTACACTTCGCCTACAGTATTCTTGGACACGTCGACTCGCCAACTTCGTGCCCGAGTTGCCTCGGTCCAGAGGTGGGAGCCCGTAAAAGAACCCGGTGATGTGGTGCCCATTCCGACGAGGAGATAAAGACCGAAGAATCCGCGAGGTGATCGGAGTGGAGGCCGAAGACCGAAGGACACGGATCGCTCGGTATAGCTTCCTACTCATTCTCATGTTTGCTAGAGTTAGGTTAATGGCCCGATCCAGGTTTAAAGTGCGCGGTGGTGCCGGTTTCTAGTTTTTAGAAAAGTTTCGTTTCCGCATTCCGGCGTCGGATTGACTGCCGGGGCGCCGCCGTGCACTTACATTGGTATCAGAGACACGCCATTAACCTAGTCTAGCTTGATCTAACGTGTTTACAAGTTCGATCGAACGAAAATTCCAAAAACCGCGTTTTTCATGGATCAATTTTCTGTCGAATTTTTTTTGGCTCGAAAAAATATTTGGTACATTGCAGAAATACGTGCAGGCTTTTCTAGGAATTCTAAGAAAATTTGAATGCATGATGGTACGGCCCCGCCGCGGAACCGCAGCAATAACCCCTTTCCCGCCGCGGTTCCGCGGCCGTTCTGTGTCTTCACTGCTTCAAAATTTCTACAGTACTCCTTGACTTGGAAATGGGGTTTTTGGTATATTCTGTTTGGGCCCAGATTTTCTTTGAGTGCTACAGTAGTGCTTGGGGCCCACTTCGGTAAATTTGATCGATCGAAAATTTTAAACATGTTAGTTCACCGTATTTACATTATATCTGCGACCGTGAATGTCATTTGATCGGTAAATCCTGTCTAACTGCTATAGCCTTTTTAGACGGATTTGCGAATGTAACATTCACGTTGATGTTCTGTGTTGTGCTGTGATGTTGCGGATTGGTCGTGGGGGATAGCCTGGATGCAATGTTAGTACAGTTTTGTTTTATATGTACATTTGATATTGCGGGGCGAGCGTCCAACATGTGGACTGCCGTCACTGCCTGTTTGTATATTATTCTTTTGGGGCACGACCAGGCTGAGGTCGATGTACCCGTTGTATGTATATTTTACTTTCTGTACTAGGATTATCCCCCGGAGGGGTGCACAGGTAGCCGGGTTCTAGAGGGCAACGGGCCCGCATCTCATAGCGTTGAGACGGAGGGGGCTTTACTCTAGAATTGGCAAGCTATTCGCCGCACTCGTATGGGGTACAGGTTGACCCTGGAGGGGTGCCCAAGTTACCGGATTCCGTGAACTGGGTGGTCCATTCACGTTCCTGAAGGGGGCTGCCTCGCTTCAGGTTTTGGCGGGTAACTTGCCGCGCCCGTAGGGGTCTAGGATTTCATTGCACGGGCTATCCACATGACCAGGGGAACATCGGGTTTTAGTAGCGGCTCTATGAAACCTGGGGATCCCAGATATCTGTATTGTTTTGTGATGCTGGTTACATTTCTGTGATGTTGCATTTTTATCACGCCTTGAGCGAATATTATATATTGATATATATACTAGTAGATGTTGTATATGTTTTGCATCCACGCTAGTCCGGTCCCCGCTCTGTCGTTAGATAAGTAATCTAACGGGTGATGACGGGACCCAGTGGCGAATGCGGATGGCATATACGTACGTCATTATTTTCGTTCTTTATTGGTTTGATCAATTGATGGGACTGCGTTGATTCGGATCAATGCAAGCTAAACAAACCTGTTTGATGTTGTTGGAACATTTTTTTAAAAAAAAGCTGTTATTGCAAGGACGTTCTCTTTTGTTTTGCATAGTGGTATTCGGTTATGAATATCAAGCAACTCAGTCGACGAGGCAAGGGCCGAGATCCCTTCACCGGGAGTGACCCCTTGGACAGAAGTTTGCGTCAGGGCAATAACTTCACTATAGTCGATTGCTTTTGCTTTGCATCGTGGTATTCAGTTGGAATATCCTGCACCTCATTCTACGGGGAAAGAGCCGAGATCCCTTCACCGGGAGTGATCTCTTTAGCAAAGGTTTTCGCCACTATATTTTTATAAAAAGCTATCCGGTTTCTTCAACGATATCAAGTTCATTACGTTAAAGGTTTTCGCCAGAACCCATTCGTAGCCCTCCATCATTTCAGTTAAATATTCGGTAGTATTCAAGCTATGTAGTTTGACCTCACGCAAAGGCATAGTGATTGGTAGCTGCCGGATATTTATCTGTTGCATATATAGAATGCGTTGGTTTGAGACATTCGTACTGCCATTTTGGCCTACGTCAAGGGTAGGTACGGGTGGGTTCAAATTAACCTGGATAATGATGGGTAGAACTTGACATGTGACTTATGACATTTTGACCTCACGCCAAGGTCATAAGAGCATGAGGCAAAAATCACATCGGGAGTTTCTAAAGAAACTGAAACTTGCCAGATATGCGCATACCTTCTGGAGTGTGATAACGTGAGCAGATTCCGTCACGTTATCATGCGATGATAGTTGGATCCCGATTCCCACTGATGAGTTGGTTTACTCCTCGGGTGATCCCGACTAATTCTTCTTTCGGGTTTGGAGAAGAATTTGACGGTACAGTGGGAGGTTTCCTGATTAGATAAAGTGATAACCATTCTGATCTAGGTTAGAGTGCACGCTGAGTGTTTCTTTTCTCTCTCTCTTTGGCAGCGACCATGACCCGACCCTTGACTATGACTCAGTGACCAAGTTGACCGAACCTTCTTAAACACTGGCTTTTGGATTGTCAGAGTTGCATACCTCATTGCCACTCCTACTTTTACCCTTTTCTCCAGGACACCCCGTATTACTACGAATGTCCACTTCCATTGGAAAAAACCATCGTATGGTTAAATACAAACTCGAAGGAATTTATTCGAGGATGGTTTCCGGTTCTGGAGAAAACGAATAGGACTATTCAGTTGTCTTTTCCTTTTACCTTCTCTCAGGTTGCGAGTGCTCCTTGGATTAGGACAGTACACCTATTACGCAAATTGGATAGTCTTCTTCCAAGCCATAGGCAGGTGCCGACCGGTAGGGAATGAAGAAAACCAATTAGCGTAACGATGGTGTACAGAAGGTATTAAGTTAAGACAAATAAAGGGATTAGTAAGAGAGCAAAGTAAATTGCGACTGTTATTCACAACCAAACCAAGTATTTCATTACCACTCCCATTTCACTTTTGTATTTCTCCGAAACACTCCGTACACTTCGAAGATCCTCAGTTATTTGGATACTCCATCGTATGGTTATATACGAACTCGAAAGGAACTTGTTCCAGTTCAGGGATGGATTCTGGTTCAGGAGAAATAGGAATAAGGTTTATTCGGTTGTCTTTTATCTTCACCTTCTCTCGCATTGTGAGTGCTCCTAGGATTAGGATAGTACACCCATTATGCTGATTGGATAGTCTTCTTCCAAACCATAGGCTGGTGCCGAAAGGTAGGGAAGGAAGAAAACCATTTAGCCTAAGAGGGTGTACAGAAGATAATGACTAAAGACATATGAAGGGATTTGGAAAAATAGCAAAGAAATATACGGTTACAGTTGTGAATCTGATAATGGAAGAGGCATTACTAAGAATACCAGGATACCCCATCGAAACATTTCAATGTTTCAGTTTCACTGTGTACTGTTAAAAGAAAACTGATTTCCCAATTTGTAAGTCCATGTCACGCACCCCACGAACTTGCGGGGAGGCAGAATATATGAAAAACGATTATCAAAGTATCGTAACACAGACTTGAGCGCATGAATCGTATCTAAACCATTATTAGCAAACTACTTGAGGTTTAACTACTCGTATTCGAAGTTATACCTCACGTTACATGTCCTTCGGGTCTTCATCGCTGTCCTCCACTCCTCGTAGGCTCCTTGGAACATCGGCACCTCGACGGCCTCCGCGAGTCAAAAAGGATCCACCCGAGAGCTCCTACGCCAAGCTTGATCTCTAACTTGAGATAACTAGGTTGCTCAAAGTGCTAATCTAAGCTACCTTGGGGATATAGAATGAAGTTATGGATGTATTAGTCTAGCTAACCCTTGATCTCAACACATGAGAGGTTGGGGTTAGGGTTTCAAGAATGAGAGAGCTTGAGGAGAGAGAAGGTGATGATAAGAATGAATATGAATAATGAGCTCATTAGAATATATCAACCATAACAATTTATCAAATAAATAATATAAATGATTAATCATCATGGTTGATGCATTCACCTTGTGTGATTCATCATATGACTCATTAACTAATTAATGCATTATTTAATACCAAGGATGAATCACACAAATGAGTCATTAAGCAATTAATGCTTATGCCACCTTAACCCCCAAGTCACCATGCTTCTAGAAGCTTCCCGGAAAATTACGAGAACGCCCCTCCAATCCGTGAAAACACGGAAAAACTTTAGACTGTATAAATCCAATAACCTGATACTAGAATCTGGCTTAAACCAAAGCCGGCTAGTAAAAACTGTCCGAACGTAGTATGTGCGTAAACACACGTACGCGTCCGAACCCTTGTCGTAAAACCATACGACCTCTATATCATTTCGCCTGGAGCAGGGAAACCCTCTGTGTGGGACTCTAAAGACTCGACACTATGCTGGCAGTGGGTTTAACCACAGACCGTAAGCGGCACTAGCTGTACGTAACGGTCCCCAGGTAGATGTCGATAAGAAGGCCGATGAGGAAACCCATCCGAACTCCTACTGAGCCTGATGTGACAATCTCCATACAGTCCGGTCTGTTTATCTAAGATTATCGCATATCGAGCTTAGGGGGCGGCAAGCGTCAGTCCCCTAATAGCTGTATAAGTCGTGTCGGAGCGTAGCCCATTACACCCTGAGAAACTACTGGAACCTACCAGTAAATCTCGCTTGCCCTGGCCAGGGACTTTGCGTAATGGCTCTTTGACACAGTGCGATACCAACTCCCTATACCGGGAGAGACGAATCCTGTCTAACCGCCACTGCCTCCAAGTGCTCGGGACTGGACCCAACTGCTACCTGTTTGCACGACTCCTTTGAGTCGTGGTAGGGTAGCAATCTAAGAACAGTGGGACACACTCGAGGCGAAGTAGCAGTGTCAAGTCTGCGGATTATGCTGTACTCATGTCACCTGGGAACTGTTTAACTGACGATGGGTATAATACCAACCAACAGTTCCCTGTGAGTCCTGTCCGGTGTACCCGTAACTTAACGAGCACCTGTATACTGTCTCCTGTATGACGTACTGATGGCTGTGGGACAGACCATCTCCCCAACTGGGACGAGAAGCGTACACACTTCGTCTACTCCGGAATATCGATGCCCTATCTCGATAATCCAACGACCAGGGACATGTATAGGATGTTGCTTACAGACTACCCAGCCCCTACTAGTGTGACTGCCATCACAACGCTGGTAATCAAGCAAAGATCCTATGGGCTCTACTAATATGTATAAGTGATACGTAACAAGAAATATTTGCACATATTAAAGTAGACACAAACCAAGTAGCATATTACCATGTTTAGCAAGACTATTATATACAACTGTGAATATCCCAAGTTTCCATTAAGTAATATACAACCTAGTATGATATAATAATGGCCCCTAGGGCATATACACTAACACAATTAGCCCTTGCTCCAGGGTATGTATTTACCAGGTATGATTCTCACATCTGTATGGTTTTACAGATGATGAGTGGGAGTAAGTTATTGGGAATTGGATGATTATCCTCATTATATCGGGATTCGTTGTAATTGGTGATATTTGAGGAAATCGCCTGGGTTGTTTGCCGGACGGCAAATATTTGGTTTTGAATATCCGCTGTTATGCACCAATTTCAAATTGATATATCTGTACGTCTATTTTTATAGAGTGAGATATACCTTTTTGAAATTATGTCCATGACATTTACCTATATCAGTGGATGGTTAGGTAAGGAGCATTAAACAGCGGTGTAATTCTTCTTATCCATAAGTACAGTTTTCAACCTACGACACACAGGGAATGAGTTATTAGACTCAGGGGACTTGTACAGAGTATTGTATATTGTCCAGTGTCCATTAGGACAGAGGGGATGGTCCTCGTACTATATTCAGTTTACTTATGACTTCTCTAGTTTTTAGACAAGTGTTTCGTAGAAACACAAGGTCTGAGTTTTGAGAAGTTATAGGTATAAGAGTAAAGTAGAGAACCGGATGTTGCAAGTATCGCGATTCTTCAAAGTGATCGAAGATGTAGATACTTGTGTATGGTATTCAGTTGATAGTAATGATTAAGAGAACTTGCTTCTCTTTCAGGTTACTCATAATTGGAAGCACTCCTAAGTTGAGTAACGCTGATCGGCCTCTCTCCATTTACTTGACATGCACTGGAGACAGTTGCATGATTTGAATCTGGATCAATTAAATCAGTGCCTCTGTTTCTGTATTGGATATAGAACAGTTCATATCTTGACACTGTTAAGATACGGGGAGTTGTCCAGCTTATGCTTAAAACCAAACTCTGGATGACTCAAGGCACGTTTCTGTAGTGGTTGTTTGTGGGTTGACCCAGGCTATGACGAGGGTTAACTTTCTACCATCTGGAAGATCAATAGTGATATTGTTCTTGACTCGCCACAGTTTTAATGAAAATGGACTTTTTCAGAAAACAGAATTAGGAGTATGGTAGAACAGGAAGTAATTCCAGAACCACAAACGATTACGGAAAATTTGATAAGAACCTATAGATTCAATTTGGTTTGACATTCCATTGGCCACTCCGCAGATATGGTGGGTAACCTCAGGCACTCGAGAGGTACTTCGGTATACTCAAAGACGGTGACAGGGAGGTTCTTGTTTACCCGGACTTGCTATTGCTGTTGTTCCAGACTGTGAGACCCGGCAGAAGGATGAGTATAGCGTCGTTCTAAACTAGCTTTAGAAGTGCACGTGTATATGACTCTGCCAGAGGGTTGTCATAGTCAGTGGGAGCAGCGGAAGCATTGGTGGACAGGTGACTTGTGTCTATTTATAGACTAAAGCAGATATATTGGAGATAGATCATCTATTTCTGATGTGACAGTCATAGGTTTGACTTCATCAGAATAGGGGAAGGATCTGTTAAGAAGGTGATAGGGTGTGATGTCCTGGTATTTGGATGACATACACAGAGTAGGAAGTGATATTCCTATACTACGATCGGTTATTCTTTGGTTGTCACACAGTGGTTTCTCCACATAGGACTTGGATATTATATCAGACATTCTGGTTACTAGATCTATGGTTTTAGATCTAGATTTGGGTAGTTTTCCAATCTGGGTACTTAGACAACATTCTAAAGGTGTTTTAGAATGGACGACTCCTGGCACGGTAATGTACCTGCAGGTAATAGAGTCACCCTCTCTAAAGGTGTCTTATAGACTAAAGTAGAAAGGGATGTGCATGATTGGCAGATCACTTGCTTAGGCAATTGAGTCAATCATGAGATGTCAAGTACTACACTAGATGTTGTTTTTGCAGTAGATGTAATAAGTTGATATTAATCCAATCCTGGAGAAATATTAGGAAGCAGCTTTAGAACATAAGTGTGTGTTCTAGGGATTTGATAACGGCAGCCTCCTTTAGGAGACGATTATCATTCCAGGATTCCAAGGTGACCTGGATGACGGAGTGACTGTCAGAGTTATGGTTTTCCCTCTGACGAAGGGCAGTATTTTAGATAAGTGGTCCAGGCGGATACTGAGGGAGGCATGGCGCAGGATACTGATTAAGTTCAGTAGACGATACAGTCTGAGAAGTTTGGATTTGGAGTTCATTTATGAACTAGGTCCCATCAGATATCCAGACATACTCTAAGACAGGTATTGCTCATTTCGGGAGATGGTTTTCTCCGTGAACATGAGATAAAGAGAGTCATAGAAAGAAACAATAGAGCGGATCCACTCACTGAGGCTATTCCTCGAACGCATTAGTTTCGCAAACGGGTTTTGTGAGACTGGATAGTAGAGGAGTTGGGTGTTCGGTATCACACAGGCTGTGAGTATGCGACATCGCAATAATTAGCCTTGAGTGCAAGTGGGAGATTGTTGGAGATAGTACCCTCAGAGTCAATTATTGGATCACAGGGATGTGATTGCAATGATTGAGAGAGGACCTATACCGATAGGACAGTCTTACTCAAGATGATAGTATGCTATCTGGTTTATCTTTATCATCGTGTACTGCTTTAGGTGACCTTACAGGTCACTATTGCGCATTGATAGAGCCCTTAGGATTCTTTCTTGACGGCCAGCAGTATGATGGCGATCATATACGTGGGAGCTGGGGTCTATAAGCACATCCTTAAAAGGTCCCTAGTCATGGGAGTTTCGAGACAGGGCATCGATTCTCTAGAGTAGACTAGTGTATACAGTCGAGACCCCGACGAGGGGTGGTGGCCGGTCTCATAAGCCACTGGTGTTAGTTGGTTCACCTAAGATGTATACAGGTGCTCATTGGGTTATGAGTACACCGGACAGGACTCGCCGGGAACATGCTAGTTGGTCATATACCTGACGTCAGATAGCAGTTCCCTGGTGACATGTGTACAGGTTAGTTCATCGACCTGAGATCGTCATTTGTCTCGTGTGAGTTCCCACTGTACTTTGATTACTACCCTACCACGCTCAAAGAAGTCGTGCAAACAGGTTTTAGTTGGGTACAGTCCCGAGCCATATGGAGGCAGTGAGCGGATCTTCAAGGGTTCGTCTCTCTCGGTATTAGGGCTGAGGTCGCGTTGTGTCTAGGAGAGCCATTACACGAAGTCCTTCGCTAAGGCAGGAGATTTACTGGTAGATATTCCAGTAGTATCTCAGGGTGTTCTGGGCTACACTCCGACACGACTTGTACCGCTCTTGGGGGTCTGACTTTTACCAACCCCCTAGGCCCGCCATGCGATGCTCATAGACGAATGGACCGGACTGTACGGATATTGTCACTGACAGGCTCAGTAGGGTGTCAGGATGAGTTCGCTCATCGACGTCCCTTTTGGTCAATACCCGGTAGCCCGTTACGTATGGCTAATACCTATGACGTGCTGGTGGTTATATCCACAGCCAAAGTATTGACGAGACTTTAGAGTCCCCCACAGACCGCTTCTCAAGTTTCGGGCGAAACGCTGTAGAGGCCGTATGGAGATATGGCAGGGTTTGATCGTATACGTGCGGTATTGCACGGATCATGATCGGACGGATAATACTAGCGGGCTTTGGTTTAAGCCGGATCCTAGTATTGTACAGTGTAGATTTTGTCTCTTTGCATTTGTATTCAGTGGGAATACAAATGCGGGTATGTATATACAGTCGCAGGGTTTTCCTGTAATTTATTACGGGATCAGTTTTCTGAAGTTGCCAGTTTGCATTTCGTTTCGGCCAGTTTTCCTTTGTTCCTTCTCGGCCGGATTTTTCTGGTGGAGGGTTTATTTGTATATGAGGGATTATGATGGGTAAAGCATCTTTGCTTTTTTAGCTCATCATGGTTTGTATTAATGAGAGTGGATTGAAAGGATATTGTTGTGACACATATTTCTAGTTATCATACACTTTGCTTTATGCTAGATTCCTTTTTTTCCCTCCTCATTTAGCAAGGGCCGGCCATATAGAGAGAGAGAAGGGGTTCATTTGGGCGGGGAGATTATTCATCTCATATTCTTGCTTGCAACAAAATCCTTTAACCTCTCTCCAAAGTTCTTGCTCTCCTCCACATCATAAATGGCAACTTCAATTACCCCATTGAGACAAACTATTCTACACTTCGCCTATAGTATTCTTGGACACGTCGACTCGCCAACTTCGTGCCCGAGTTGCCCTTGTCCAGAGGTGGGAGCCCGTAAAAGAACCCGGCGATGTGGTGCCCGTTCCGATGAGGAGATGAAGACCGAAGAATCCGCGAGGTTATCGGAGTGGAGGCCGAAGACCGAAGGACACGGATTGCTCGGTATAGCTTCCTACTCATTCTCAAGTTTGCTAGAGTTAGGTTAATGGCCCGATCCGGGTTTAAAGTGCGCGATGGTGCCGGTTTCTAGTTTTTAGAAAAGTTTCGTTTCCGCATTCCGGCGTCGGATTGACGGCCTGGGCGCCGCCGTACACTTTCAGTTATTATGTGTCGCTTATACATAATGATGAAACCCGTAGGATTCTTTCTTGATTACCAACATTATGATAGCGATCATATACGTAAGAGCTGGGTGGTCTATAAGCTCATCCTTAAATGTCCCTTGTCATGGGAGTATCAAGATTGGGCATCAATATTCCGGAGTAGACTAGTGTATACGCTTCGAGACCCCGACGGGAGGCGGTGGCCGGTCTCACAAGCCATTGGTGTTATGTCACCTAAGATAGTATACAGGTGCTCACTGGAGGTGAGTACACTGGGCGGATTCGCCGAGAACTTCTAGATAGTATTATACTTATCGTCAGATGGAAGTTCTCAGGTGGCATGAGGCCAGATTAGTCCTTTTACTTGAAGTCTTCATTTGTCTCATGTGAGTTCCCACTGACCTTTGATTACTATCCTACCACGTCTCAAAGGAGTCATGCAAACAGGTTTTAGTTTGGTACCGTCCCGAGCCATATGGAAGCAGTGGTCGACTTTCAGGGATTCGTCTCTCCTGCTATTAGGAGTCGATGTCGCGCTGTGTCCAGTTGGCTATCACCAAAAATCCGTGGCCACGGTAGGGAAGATTTACTGATAGTTGATCGGTAGTATCTTGGTTGGTGATGAGCTTGACTCAGACACAACTTATCGGGTTAGTAGGGGTCTGATGTTATCCATCCCCTATACCTGATATGCAATACTCTTTGATGAAGAGACCGGACTGTACGGAGATTGTCACATTCAGACTCAGTAGGGTATGGACGCACTTGATTGTCGACCCCCTTTCGACAACTATGTGGGTAGCCATTACGTACAGCTAGTGCCACTAACGTGCTTGTGGTTAAACCCACTGCCAGTGTATTGTCGAGTCTTTAGAGTCCCACACAGAAGGTTTTCTCGGTTCAGGTGACAGATGTAGGAGCCGTACGGTGGTACATGCAGGGGGTCCGATTAAATACATGTACGTGATACACGGACTTTAATCGGACGATTGATAATACTAGCTGGCTTAGGATTAAGCCGGATTATTAAATCAGGTTTTGATTTAATAATTTATATATGTATTTTGATACATGTATTTTAGTATTATTGTTCACTATTTATTTTCTCTTTGGTTCTATCTGTATTTTTATACGGATACGCGTATATGTAGCTATATATATACCAGGTGAAGTATTCCGTATTTGTACGGCAATGCTTCTAGAACAAGAAGACCTCATATTTATTTTTCTATTTTAGAAAAATAAAAAGGGATATGAGGTGGAAAGTAAAAGACAATGAAGCATGGCTATAAGATTAGAGTGGTATGGCTTGATTCTTTTTAAAATGATAAAATCATTTGGGTGCATTATTCATGTATGGTTGATAAAAAGCAAGCCATGCCCACTCTCATCACTTGATGATTTTTCTCACTTGCTCCATGGCTTATGCTCCATGCTTCATCTTCTTCTTCTCCTTCTTCTTCTTGCTCCTATATTTGAGTAAGATTCTAAAGAGAAAAATTTAGTTGAGTATTCCTACATTACCGACCATCCAAACCTAGCAACTTTGGGTCGTTAGTTTGAGCCTCCTCCACGTTCCCTCGGGTGGATCGTCTTCGGTAAGGGTGGTCAATTCTCAAGCACGATAACGGCGATTTCTCATACCTTGCATGTTTTAGATTTCTAGTTTAGGGTGTTTGGATCGATTCTTGAGTTTGCCCGTCCGGTGCCCGCAAAAAGTTTTTGTTTTCTCTTCCGCCTCACCAGCGGCCTTCGCGGCGCAAGCGCCGGATCCTAACATAATGGACCGAAATGTCCCTAAACTAGCAGTGGACCGGAACATCTTTAAACTAATACTCGCCCCAAAATACAGTGATAGAGGACCGTCATGTCCTTAAACTCACACGTTTAGCCCTACAGTGAATCCCCATATCGATTACCATATGCAATCTATGGGCATAAATGATTCATAACTCTCCTATGTCCCACATGATGTAGTCTTTAAAAAAAGTATGTCCACAAGAGAAATGGGCATGGATGAAAACCTGAAAGGGCGCCGTGAGTAAAAACAACAGGACTGCCAGCGAGCTAATGAAAACCTGAAAGGGCGCGAACTCGTTAAAAAAACCTGCGTGAGATCCTCACGACTCCAAAAGGAACAACACACTTAGAAATCCACATGTTTTCTAAGGAAAAAATACACTTACAAGATCCTCACGACTCGTAAAGAGAATTGCGCCTTATGAGGCCCTCACGGCTCATGGGATTCAAAAGCCTTAAGTTACATGGATCTAACATGTTCTTAAGCCGTCATATCCCCTAAGGTGCCCTATAAGTGTTTCAATATTGACTCTTGTATATAATCCACGGTCATAAATAAATATTCTCTCACCAAATACCACCAATGACGAGAAATGTCCCTATATGGTGAACGACACTTGTTAGTCCTCTCGACTTACAAGGAGAAAATACTTTTGTAAGATCCTTACGACTTATAAGAGAAAAACATACTTAGGAATCCTCACGACTTCTAAGGAGAAAATATACCTACGAGATCCTCTCTACTCGTAGGGAGAAATACCTTTATGAGACCCTTATGGCTTATAAAGTCAAAATGCCTTAGTCGACAGGATCCTAACCCTGTTTACTAAGTCACCTTTGTCCAAATCAACAAAGGCAAATGATGATTCGCTCTGGGCAATATCCCAGGTGTAGCGATGCTGATGCCTAAACAGGTGTCAAACTTCAAGTCCTCGCAGAGCAAATGATGATTCACTGCTCGCAATATTCCAGTGGTAGCGATACTGATGTCAAGATTGGTATCATACTTCAAGTCCCTAACTCAAAAAAAAAGCCGAAATGGTAGGGCAACTCACAATAAAAAAACAGCGAGTAAAAACAAAAACAGCCGAAATGATTGGGCACCGCGATAAATAGCCGAAATGATTGGGCAATCGCGACTTTCGCGACATAAAAGCTAAGAAAATAAAGCATCGCGGAAAGAAATAAAAAAATGAAAATGAAACTTTTCTGCCCTACAAGTAGGTTCATATTGACTCTTGTATATGATCCATGGGAACAAATGAAAGAAAGGGAACCTTATTTTCCCACCACGCTTCGTCAAAAAGATAACCAAGTCTTGACGGTTCATATACAACCTAGAGACTATCCCGGCGTTCCTTCTCATTCCGGCAGGATGTAGACGCAATGTCATCATCAAAAAAAGACCCAAGGATCAAAGTAAAAATGGAGTAATGGCAAAATCCTAGCTCCGAGTCTTGACGGTACATATACAACCTAGAGATTATCCCGGTGTTCCCCCTCATTTCAGCAAGGTGCGGATGCAATTATTAAATGAAATTGGAGCAGTGGTATATTCCCAACTCCGGACTTCAATTGCAATACATACTGCATAGAGGTTCTACAGATGTCTACCCTATTTCAACAAAGAATCGGCACGACATCGTCAAACCAAAAACAAAGTGACGGTATACTCCTAGCTTCGGGTCTTGATAGCAGTACATACAAATCCTAAAGACCGTTGGAGAACATCCCACCCTAGAAGGGTGCGGTTATGACTCATCAGGGCTCAAAATTGAGCCTAACCTCAAGTAAAAGGCGCCATGGAAAATACTCAACGTTTGTTCTTCTGACAGTAATACAAATACTCCAACCTAAGAAGATTACTTGAAGACGTCTTGTCCAGCCTCAGAAGGGATCGAAGACACGACAATCGCAGGGCTACTCGAACAGCGGCTTAAAGACTGTATATCGAGAAATATATCACCCAACGCGACAGTACCACGGACTAAAACCCTAGTACCACAAATCTAATGGACCTATATCATAAAATAATGGGGGTTATCTACATACAACGTTAGGATAAGTTTGACTGTAAACCCAAGGGAGGTAAACTAAAGACACTTCGAAATGAGTACGTAAACTAGAGACTCCGAAATGAGTGAATAAACTATAAACTCTGAAATGGGTGCATAAACTAGAGACTCCAAAATGAGTACATAAACTAGAGATTCCAAAATGAGTGAATAAACTATAAACTCCGAAATGAGTACGTAAAGTAGAGACTCCGAAATGAGTGAATAAACTATAAACTCCGAAATGAGTGCATAAACTAGAAACTCCGAAATGAGTGAACAAACTATAACTCTGAAATGAGTACATAAACTACTTCATACCAGATCAAGACATCAAGAAACAGAAGAGTACATGCAGATAAAAAAACGTGTATTCTTTATTCATGAACTGAAATGTTTGAAAGATACAATTTGTACAAAAAAGGGGGGATACAATTCTAGCCTCTAAAAGGGCGGGGCTTTTAATAAAGCGGCAACCCATTCATTTTCTTGTTGCATCTCATTCTCATGCTCCACTATTGCGGCTAGCATTACTTCGACCTGAACTCGTTGTTGCAAACACGAAAAAAGCTTCTTAGAAATTTCCTGCTTAGCAGTTTCGGAGTCCCGCATTTCTCGCTCAGTAGAGTTAAGGTCCCGCCTCAGCGCCATTTCTTCATAAATGCATCGTTGCAGATTTTCAAAGATAACTTGAAGCCGCGCAGCATTCTCTTTTACCTGGGAACGTAATTGGCTTGACTCCTTAAAAGCCGTTTTATACTCCTTCTACTTCAGGACCAGCTTCTGCTCGTAATATTGAATGGAAGCGGTACTTTGGTCGATCCACGTGATCAATTAAGCCTTTGAGAATAATACCACGGGTGTAAGATGTTTACGCTTAATCTCATAGAGGCAAGCCTCAATTTTCTTATAATAATCAACCCATATTTGGACGAAATCTTCATTATGGAAAGTCACAAGAGTCGCCAGCATGGGGTTGACTTCATCCACAAAGTCCGCAGCAGAAGTGAGAGTCTCGACATTAAGGTCTTCGATAAATTCGCTTAGCATGCGCCTACTATTTACTGCGCCTCTGGATGATTGGTGTTTAGTGAAGGACCCTACGGGCATAGAAATGAGGGACTCAAAAGGAACCAAAGCCAGTGGAGTTGCTACAAAATAAGACATGTACAAACAAGGGTCGGATTTCAACCTAAAATAAAAAAAAATGAATGAGATCTACCTACCAGTGTTGAAAGCAACAAATCGGGGAGCATAGTGGGTTCAGCTATTTCTTCATCTTCTTCTTCGAGCCATAAGACTGTAGTCAGTACGGGAAAAAGCTTATCAGAGAAGGATTACTCATAGAAAGAAGAAAGAAGAAATGAAAGATATACTAACCAACGCCAGAAGAAAGGACAGATCCTGATTGGAAGGTGAAGTGTGAGGCTAACATTTGGCACAGATGGTTGAAAAGCACTCCCACAAGATTGCAACAATATACGTTAAGAAATTAATCTAAGGAGTAATGTCAATATAGAAACGAAGAAATAAAATTTTTGAAGGAAAATTACCTTCCGTCGTTGAGCCTGAGAAAACTCGGGAGGTACAAAAGAGATGGGTGGAACAGCAACAGTCATGGTGATAGCAGACGGGGGTTCTTCAATTAGCATATCGCCAGAATTTACTGTGCCTATATCAGAAATAAAGGAAACGTTAGCAAATGTTTCTAGCAGAATTAAGAATCTAAAAGTAATAACACGGAATATACCTGTAGGTTTCATGAGATCCAACGGTGCGGAAACCATAGTTGTCTGTAGCGTCACTAGTTGCAATAGCCTCTTCAACTTCCATCACCATTAGGAAGACGGATTCCACATCTGCACCCTCATCTCCCGAATCAATAAAGGCTGTCATTATTCTAGTATCACCCGCGAATACTGAGGATCCACAGGGAGAGGAAGTGGCAGCTAGAGCAGTGTCAGACTCAAAATGAAGGCCCTTTGCCCTAGAATCTCCAGATGCTGGCACCTCACCCGCAGCGCTGACACCTAAACTTGTCCCTACTATATCATTCAAGGAAAAATGTGTTATAATTCCAATAAACTGCTATGGAAATAAACTTAGAAAAGTAAATAAGCCCTACCAGGTTTCGTTAAAGTATCATGCACTGGCTCACCTTGAAGTAAACGTTTAGCCTCTTCACGAGCTGCACATGTGATCTGCCTGTGAGCGGTTGACAAGACAGGAGGGATGTCCTCCATAAGAGAATCATAGGTTCATTCTTCACTCAAGCCTGCGCCCGTGGAAAAGCTAGCCTGACTCTCCCTTGCTGATGCTTCTAGCACTTATTCTCGTTTGTAGCTGTATGGAGAGATCTCTCCAAAACCACCGACAGAGGAACATCTTCATCTGAATCAGAGTCAGCCTACGAATCTGCTACAATGTCCGTCATCGGCTGCTTTAGCGACGCTTCCCGTAGTGGCCCTGAGGCAGCCTCAACGGTAGCCAGTAGCTCTGAAGGTTCTATAGGGGCCATCGGGAGAGGAATATTCCCTGCACTACCACCTAAAGATGGTACCACACTTGGAATAGCACTAGCTATGCTGGTTCCTATAATGAAGAAAAGGGAGTCAGGGTGTGGAAAAAATGAGCTAAATATTTTAAGGGCATCACAAAATAAATCATACTAAAGCCCATAGAAGCATGAAGCCTCTCTTCTTTCTCATATGTTCTAATGGACGCCAGAAGAGCCTCTTCAGTAAAGATGCCTGTTAAGAAAGGGGTGTTAATAAAGCGCAATAAACTCTAAAATATATGAAAGAGTATAAATGAGATGTACCTGACACCGCAAGAGCAGCAAGCGCTGCTTGTTCGCGGGCTAAGCGCTTAGATGCCTAAATAGCATCTTGAAGATTAGTTGTTGAATTCTCATCAGTAGAAGCTTCAAAAAGATTGTCGTTGGTGCCATATTCGGACAAGCCTTCGCTATAAGGAGCATAAGGTTCTTAACCAAATACAATATACATTGATTTCTTCTTCTTCTGAGAGCCGGCAGCAACACCTAACGATAGGAGCTTTCGCTTTACAGGCCTTTTGGGACGACGTGTTCTGAGCCATTATCGGATTCAGGAGACGCTACAGCCATCATGCCGCCAAGAGCACTCACATCCGGTCATGGCTTAGCCATTGACACCATTAGAAAGGCATGCGGAGCTACAACCGCGTCTCTCCCTCTCAAGGAAGGGAGGACGACTGCTCGCCGTTTCAGCAGGACCATGGGGCTGCTGGCCGAAACAGAATTCTTATGATCAAGGAGCATCCTCCTCTCTTCTTTGATAACGGCACCCGTCACATGCTGATACTAGGCTACATAGGCATTCAAGGCATTTAGAATGTGAATAGGCTCAGCAATCAGAAAATGAGACCTTATATTCAGTCGCATAAAATGGTGCACCATATGGCAAACGCTCTCCTCTAAAGTGACCGGATCGACAAGAAATGTTTCGAGGGGAACGCCTTGGTTATAGCCGGACAATTGAGCAAAACGATGCGGATTGTACCTCATGAATAACACCAAGGCATTTTGCCTGAATACTAAAAAACCCGGCCTGATGGAGTACAAATGTATAATCTCCCTGGCTTCCAAAGCAGAAATCCCATCCTTGAATACGTCATGAAGAGGCTGGACCACTTTCGAGGGTTCTTTACCAATAGTCAAGACCTTATCAACAAAGGTCATGCTATCCCTAACCATGCATGGGCGCAGAAGCAATCAACGAGCCTCTCGTTGTGTTAGATATGGAGAAGAAGCATCGACCAATTGTATGACCCGAGGAAAATTATACCCTTCATAAAATTTAGGTCTCTTATGCACAAAAAAGGCACCCAACACATGCATTTCGATCCATGATGTGAAATAGTATAGAAGGAGATTTACGTGCTTCAAACCCAGCTAGGTGGTGTCGGCTGCCATACTTAGGCCATTATACAAATGAGCCAATCCTGCAACTCCAACGGCCATACGCGTTCCCGCCGCAACACGATGAGCCGGATAGAAAACAGACGGTCTTATGTAGCGAGGATGCATTGGGAGTGAAAATCAGCTCAGCCACAAACCAATAAAGCCCATGAAAAACATTTCCTCAACAATGTACGAAGCAGCAATTTCTGCAAAAGGGACGATGTGGGTGTCCGGAATAAAGAACTGCTTCAAATCCGCATCATCAGTCGGCAACTTATCCAAGCCAAACCTGCACAGATCATCAAGCTTGGCAAACTTCGCAGCCTTCTTCGACAAAACTTTTGGACGAAGGAAACGGGCAACAAAATCCGTGAAGCTAACCCCATGCCCCCCAGACTCCAAAAACAAGCTTTCATAAATATTCAACACTTTGATCAAACTTGGGAACTTGTGTTGGATAGCATTTTCCAGAGTAAGGCCCATGATGACCAATTTGGTGGCAAAGATTAGGAGGAAATATCTCCTCATAATGCTCCCCTCTGATAGGTAATCCAGAAATATCAACGAATTCTTCCAGCGAAATCTATATTTCCCGGTCTGATAGTACAAACGTGTGGGTCAGGATATTCCACTATTCCAAGAAAGACTTAACCCACCACACATGAGGAGTATGGTAATAGAAGAGAGATGCGTAGACCGCTGGGTATAACCCAATTTTCAGCAGCAACGATTTCTTGGCTGATAAGATGTAGCGGGCCCAAAGGTGGTAACTATCCGGATGTCGAGGGGTCACTCCTATTGTATATACCTTACCCCAAAGATGCGCCTCTCTTTGACATACACGACGCCATACAATATCTATGGCCATCGGCGGCTGGACTGGTATCAATGCCATAGAAGGTTGAAGACGACCCTCTGCGGTCCAATTGATCTCTTCCACAGCATAACCAACCGGCGAAGGGTCAACATACTGAATCAAGGGGATTAGTTCTGATGGCGCCTCACAAGTAAAGCTGTGCCGACCCCGGATAATGAAGTTGTACCACGCTCCCCATAGATGAAGAGATTTCCGTTCCGGATCGTAGTCCCGGATTAAAGCAAGGATTTCACGATCAGTAGAAGCGTTAGCAAAAGCACTTTCCGAACAAACATAGGGAAAAAGGAACTAGAAACCATGGTACTTGAAAAGAAACCCAGTGGAGGGTTAGCGATTAAAATACTAAAACCACTAAAGTCTAAAAAAACAGTGAGCCCCACAAAATCAAGGTAATGGCTCATCAATGATGAGACATGTGCCCATTGTGAGAATAGATTATCATTAAATGAATAGTGCTCATTAAACAGCGGAGTTAAAAACTCCCAACATTCCCTGAAAGGCGGGCTCTTTAAAACAAACAACAGATTCAAATCTGTAGAAAAAAGAGGAGGGATTAAAACCCCAAAAATTCTAGAAAAGGGAAAGATATCCAAGAACAGTAAAGGGAATAAAATTCCCAAAGTTCTTAAGATTCAAATCAGAGCTAAGCTCTGCAAAAAAATGGAATTAAATTCCCCTAAACAGTGAGATTAAATCCCAGAAATCCCATGTTAGAAAATTCATGGGTTAATTAATGGAATCAAGTTCCAGAAAAATATCAAGATTGACAGCAGAGTAAAACTCTAAGATGGAGAATCAAAGATTCTCAAGTCTTGGATATGGACATCAAGATCCACGATCTATAAAAAAAAAAGGTTTTTTTAGATCTCCAAGAGAACGATTCAAAAGGAAAAGGAGAGAAATACTCCATTGGATCTGATAATGGATTCAAAATCCAAAAATAATATATATATATATATATGATAAAAAAGGGTTAAAAGCTAAGCTCTATTCATAATCCTCACCAAGAAATTTGGCAGAGTTTACTCTGTTCAAAAGAGATTCTTGAGGACAAAGATCTAAGCTCTAGAACGAGAATTAAATTCTCAAAAGAAGAGCAAGGTTCAAGGAAGAAAATGATGAGACAGCAGTCATCTCAAAGGCCAAAGGCCCTATTTATAAGACTTAGGGTGAACGGTTCAACTTTATAGGCGATCCAACGGTGGTAAAAGTGACACCGTTGCACTCACGTGTGAGCCACGTGAGAACAACGGTGGGGGGTATTTGTTACCCTAATAATTAAACATAATAGTAAGAGCTAAGCTCTGTTAAATCCAATGAGGCAGCGCCTCACGTGTTCGCCATGAGAGCGCCGGTACCGGCGCCAGTCTTATAAGATTAAATCCTATAGTGATGTCGCACGTGAAGTTCACATGAGCGCCAATGTGCAAAGCACAGGAGCGTTTATAAGAATTTAATTCTTAAGTGGCATCCGCGTGCATAACACATGAGCGCCAGCGCCCAAATTAAGAGCAGGTAGAATTAAATTCTTCATAGAAATTATTTCCATAAAACCGGGGATATTCTCTGTTAAACAAAGCAGTTGAATCAAAAATCCAATGGTGATGATAAATCATCAAATGATAGAATTAAATCATATTAAGAGAAAATATCTCCTTAATCTTTCTAAGTGATAAAGATACTCTCGGTTGAATCAAAAATCCAATGATAGAATTAAATTCTATTTTGGGAATATATTTCCCCTGTCTTTCTAAATAAGAAAAAATATGCTCTGTTAAACAGAGCACCCTTGGATCAAAAATCCAATGGTGATTCGAAATCACTGTTTGACAGAATAAAATTCTGTATATGGGAAAATATTTCCCCAATCTTATTAAAAACAAGAAAACATATTCTGTAAAACATAAATCACTGGATCAAAGATCCAACGGCGGATAAAATTCCCCAAATAATTTTTGAGACCAATAAAATCAATTGGAATCTTACAATGAGATAGTTTCTCAAAACTGATCAACAATTTGCCTTGACTATATAAAGGACCTGAGACTTCAAGTCTTACACACACAGAAAGAGAGGCAAAAAAAGGAGGAACCCCCCAATAAGCTTCTGCAAACAAAAAGATAGAAATTGCAATTAAGAATTGTCTTTATCTTTCAAAAAAGATCTTCCTCTTTTCAAACACTAGGTAAAGAAAAGAAGAGATTAAAAGTATCTCTTTTTCCTAGTGCAAGTAAAACATAAGGGTTTAACCCTTCATATAAGAACTTCGTTCTTTCTCTGGATCTGAGATCCGTAAGAAAAATCTTCCACAAGTTGAGAATTGAATTCTCATCAGGAAGATTCTGTCCTTCGGACTCAAAATCTAGAGGAAAGAACTTTATTTCCTCTGAAAAAGGGTTTAACCCTAAAAAGAAACTTAGTTCTTATAAAAGAAAAAACATAAGAACTTAGTTCTTAATGAAAACTTGATCCCGGATCTTCAAAACAAAGATTTTGGTGATCATTAATGGTCAAAATGCCATTAACAGAGATTCAATCTTTAAAAACGAAAAGGAATTCAGTGCCTCACGTGAAAAACACGTGAGCGCCCAAAAGATTTCTAAACCAAATGACATAGCGCCTCACGTGCTTCCCACGTGGGCGTCCTAAATAAAGGACTCGGCGCCTCCCGTGCTTCCTATATGGGCGCTCAAAACAGAAGCCCGGCGCCTCACGTGAAACACATGTGAGCGCTGAGTAAAAGTGCTCAGCACTTCATATTCAGCCAAAAGACTGAGTGCTTAGCACTAATTGGGCAACGCCCACATCTAGCACCGCACGTACTCCTCATGTGAGCGCTATACCAAGTGCTTAGCACTTCATATTCAGTCAAAAATGACTAAAGTGCTTAGTACCGGTTGGGCAGCGCCAAAATCTCAGCGCCTCACTTGATACATACGTGAGCGCCATACAAAAATGCTTAGAACTATATATCTATATATATATATATATATATATATATATATATTCAGTCAAAATAACTAAAGTGCTTAGTACTGATTGGGCAGCGTCCATGACTGAGTGCTTCACATGATATATATGTGAGCGCCAGAGCTCCAAACAAGTGGTTAGCACTTCTGCATAAAAGGAAAAGGGCTAAGCAAACAGAACCCAAATAAGTGCTTAGCCCTTTTGAATAAAAGAAAGAAAAAAAGACTGAGCAGACCAAGCCCCAAATTGGCTGAGTCCCTCTGAAAGTTTCTTGCTACTAAGCCCAAATGCTCTGTTGTTCAATATTAAATAAAAAATGATTCTTAAAATGTTGCTAAGTTGATCTTAGTCTCAAATAGGACTAACGTATCCTTAGTTAAAATAAATTGAGCCCAAATGCTCATATATTTAAGCTGATCTTAATCTCGAACTAAATTAACGGTCCTTAAACAAAACAAAATATTTTTGAACTAAAGGAATATATAACCTAAGTTCAAAATATACGGATTTGGACTGATCTACGCCCTACGGGAGATGAAATAAACTAGTCTCCGTATACAATTTACAGGCAACCAAAATAAACAAACACGACACGACACGAAGTGAACTGCTGGAGAAGGAGAAAGTGGTTATCGCAACGCGATAATGTAATTAACTGTAGGGCTTGCACCTGCAGGGAAGAGCGTCCCCACAATCAAAAACCCCTCACAAATGAGAGAGAATCTGATGAAGTCTGCTACAACAGTCACATCTATCCAAACCTCCGATATACGGTGCCATAAATCAACTTGGTATCTTCGGAGAGGTGGATGGATATGTCCAATAAGTATCTGCCCCCAAATTCAGGCTAGACGTCCCAGCGTCTTGGTCCAGTCTTTCGGCGGTGAACATCCATGCCGAGAATACGTCATACACTGACACTTCATGTCGGGGATACGTCAACCAAAAACACTCTGTCTCGGGGATACGTCAACCAGCAACACTCCATACCGGGGACACGTCAACCAGCAATACTCAGACACTCCGTCTTGGGGATACGTCAACCAGCAACATTCCATGCCAGGGATACGTCAACCAGCGACACTCTGTGCCGAGGATACGTCTTACACCGACACTCCATGCTGGGGATACGTCAACCAAAAACACTCCGTCTCAGGGAAACATCAACCAGCGACACTCCGTGCCGGAGATACGTCAACCAGCGACACTCAATGCCAGGGATACGTCATACACCAACACTCCTTCTCGGGGAAACGTAAAACAGACACTCCGTCTCGGTGAAACGCTAAACACTGACACTCCATCTCAATGAAATGTAAAATAGACTCTCTGTCTCAGGAAAACGTCAAGCAGTGACACTCTGTCTTGGGGAAATGTCAAACAGACACTCCGTCTCGGGGATACGTCAACCAGTGACACTCCGTGCCAGGGACACTTCAACCAACGACACTCCGCCTCGAAGATACGTCAACCAGCGACACTCTGTTCCGAGGATACGTTATACACCGACACTCCATCTCATGAAAATGTCAAACAAACACTCCGTCTCGGGAAAACGTCAAACACCGACACTCCGTCTTGGGGAAACGTCAAACAGACACTCCGTCTCGGGAAAATGTCAAACACCGACGCTCCGTCTTGGGGAAACGTCAAACAGACACTCCGTCTTGGGGAAACGTCAAACAGTGACAATCCGTCTTGGGGAAACGTCAAACAGACACTTCGTCTCGGGGATACGTCAACCAGCGACACTCTGTCTCGGAGATACGTCAACCAGCAACACTCCGTGCCGAGGATGCGTCATACACTGACACTCCGTCTCGAGGACACGTCAAGCAGCAGACACTCTATCTCAAAGATACGTCAAGCATCAACCGTCCATATCGTAAAAAAAAGCAGTGCCAGCCTCCCAAAATAAGAACCAAATCAAGTCAACCTCCACGCAGAAGAAAATCCATCAATTTCATGCACACGACCCATCTATGTAGTATTCATTCAATGATGGGGGGCACTTTGTTGGGGTTAAAATTTACACCACATTGACCAAAGGTCAAAATCAAAGTCAAACCGCGAACAAGTAAACCCAAATCAAAGCAAACGGACCCTATTGTCGAACCCATGCCGGGCTCACGCCCGAACCCAAGTCCAAGAACTCCAAGCAGGTGGGCCCAAGTCCAGACCGGCCCCATGCCAAGAAAGTACAACAAATAAATGTAATATTTAAATAAATGGGAAAAAACCCAAATTTTTGTAAAGCCCATGCTTCATGTACAAAAAGAAATAAGCACATGAGACATGGTGTCACGAACCGGAAATGGCACGTGACCGGCACTTGGATCACATGAAGTCTATAGGACCCCACCGTAACCCAAGTAAGCCGGAAATCCAGAATCTAAACCATTTTAAGAAAATAGTGGAGGTGGAGTTTTGAAATAAAGGTATAATGAAATCAAGTTCTTTCTTTTAAAGTATATATAAAGTTTATTTGAAATGCAAGTGGATTATATACTATAATTTGAAAACATTTTTGTTAGTTGAAAATTGGGCAGCATCTCCTTTGTAAATTTTGATCCAAAACCAGTATATATCAAGAATAATATAGGCATCCCCAAGCGGGGGCTATCTCTTCGCCAATTGACAGAATCACAATCATGCAATATGTAATATAAGACGCCCAAGGCGAAAATCAATCACAGAAAAGGAGTAAAGAAAAATCAAAACATTATCAAATCCAATATAAGAATATACAAGTCTTGACTCTAAATCCAAAGTATATAGAACTGGTCTCTAAGTCTACCAAATATATATAGTTTGGTTGATAGAGCTTTTAATTAGATACAAATAAATATAAAAGTATATAATGGTGGTTACGCTCTATACTGCAACCCACCTACTAATGCGAATCATCCAAAAGAAGCAGTATGCCAGCAAGCCACTACTGAAAATCCGAGCGGTCGATCTTGCAAGAAAACTATGGCACAACAGGGATGAGTTGCCAACTCGTGAGTAAAAGACATCATCAGGTAGAAATCGAATGTATGACGATCTCCTAGGTCATACAGTAATATAATAATATCGTACCGTGCGGTATCAAAGTGATCATGTATACATATGTATATAAATATATAAACTCGTGCCTGAGTCAATATAAGCTACCATGTCATCCATATCATGTATATATGTATCATCCAACGTGTGTCCATCAACGACACATCAAAATCAATATAAAATCCTGAGTGTCCAGTATTGACACTCAAAATCACCATAATACCCGTATCCTGCATTGACACGTAAATCCTCATATCTCAGGCGCCGTCTCGTCGAATCAGCCCTCATATCTCAGGCACTGTCTCATCAAATCGGTACTCATATCCATCTGTCTCATATCACTCCGGTCGGTATCCTCAAGATATCCGCCGAGTCCAGTACTGTCACCGGTAGATAGTGTTCCCCTGCCAGGCTCAACGCCTTTCTATACGATCTTCTTGCCTCGGGGTACCGTACCGGGTCCACCATGTACCCACAAACGGTGACTCCTTACTACTCGAATCGGGTAATCATCATACCTCAGCACCAAGAAATCTCATGGTAGACGTCGAAATATCATATCAAGAGAAACCGCATTTTTAAAACAATCATAAGTTTTTAAATAATATCTGTGGTTTCTCAAATCCAGAAATTTCATGAAAACAGAATCTCTTAAAGCATGGTATATACAGGCACATAACAATACTGTAATGCACAGCAAATGTGTTCATATGAGCGTGTTGTGTAGCAAGGTAAAGAAAGTGCAATATCTATACTAATATGTGGTACTGTGTACTAATCGGTAACTAAAATGCTTACAGGTTATAAGGTGATACGGTGACATAGTGATTCCTAATGTGTACGTAGCATAGCAATTACCGATGATGTGTGTGTGAGCTGGCAAGAATGTGTACATGCAACATGTGCATCATCGGTAATAATGCATGTGTCCTAGCAACGAAGTCACATAAAGATAAGGGTATGAAGCGTGGTATATAACCATAAATGAAAATAATGCGAGCATATGTAGAAATAAGAAATTGTAATGTAAGCATAAATAGAATAAAGAAATCGTAACGCGAACGGTATAAAAATAATACGCAAGTACGTATGAGCCATACAGTTATACTTTAAAATAGTCAAATCGTTGTTTTAAAAAATAGGGTGTTACGATGTTTTTGAAAAAGACGCCATTTAAAGAGTCGTAGCGTCCCTTAAAGTTATCATTTAAAAGTGTGTAACGATTCGTTAGTTTTGAAAATAGGTATGGCTCTAAACATATCGTAATATCTACTATGTGAATTTAAATAAGCTCTTCTCGAGTCGATATATAAGTTGACGATCCATCCTCATCATATCATGTATGGTATGATATCATCGAATCAATAGTACGGATTTATAGTCACGTACATCATCTCATCTCATATCATCATATATTATCTCATGTCATCATATATCATATCATATAACATCGCCTCATATCATCATATCCAATCATATCGACCCGTGTCATCAAATCGGATCATATCCTCATCTTATTGTATCATATTGCACAATATATATATTTATATACTTCATAAGTAGATATAGCTCATAGGCTAAGAAATAGTACTAGGATATATTTTTCTACTAAGTTTACTATTATTGCATTAGTATCCTAATAACCTTATAGGCTAGGTATACATATCTAATATATCTATATATAACTATATATCTAGTATTCTTGTACCACGGTTGCGGGGGTGCTATACGCCATCCACCCGACTTCCCCCATAAATATGCATCTACTCACCTAATTACGCCTCACTTTAGCTAATTCCGACGAATGTCGTGTCCTCCTTCGGCGTCTCGGAAGTCCACGCAAATGTACCTGCAATCAAAATCCAATGAATACCCGAATCGAATTTCAAGGAAATCAATATCCAAAAATCGATACGACAACTGAAAGGCATATAGATTAGAACCTATGGTCAATGAGGCTAATACAACAAAATAACCCCCGATATTTACGTATGAACGTCAAACGAACGAGTCAAAATAAAAATACCAAAAATCATGCTTTCAAATATCGCAAAACATTGACAGAAACTTAGTAAAATAACTCCGGATTTTTCTTAAGGTGAAATTTGGCACTTTAGCGTATAAGGTAGTCTCAATTATCTAAAGAGTGGGCTACAGAACAAAAACCAAACCCTAACTCAAAAGTTGAACCGCAATTTGAGGTTAGGGGGATTTTTTTGGCGGTTTGGGCTTGGGGTTAGAGGCTCGGGCTTCTAGGGTGGCTTTCTATAGGTATGCACATCTCATTATATCCGCTATTAAATTTTCAGAGTTCACAAGTCATCCGAGATTTAATTGATCACTAAAACTCGATGAAAACCGATATCAGGAAAATTCTAAACTCGTGTTTGAAACTTCTAAACTCATTTAGGTCAAGAATAATGTCACTAATTAGGGTTGTAATTACTAACTAAGTCTCTACTACACTACTTCTACTCATTTGATCCACTAAACCTCACCCTGAAATTTTCCAAGTTCACTAAACATAAACTTTTTAAATCTAAACATATACAGGAGGTTTGGAAACATAAAAACTAATCTAAAGATAGTGTTATTACCTCAAAATGCAACTCAAGAAATTTCTAAGATGGCAAAATGAGCCCAAAACTGAAACTTGATCACTCTAAGATACTTAGGATGAGATGAAGAATATTTTTAGTGAAGGAAACATGAGATTTTAAGGTCGTTTTGGTGGGTGGAGGAAGATGAAGAAGTGGAGAAGATGATGAAATAGAGGAAAGAATGGCTAAGGTTGTAGCCGTGCGCTCTCTTTCTCTCTCTCTCTCTCTCTCTCTCTCTCTCGTTCTTTCTCTTGAGCCCATACCTTATTGTTTTCCTGTCTCGTCCCCCCCCCCCTCATTTTCCTTTTTCTTTTCTTTTCTTTTTTATTTTCTTTAAAACAAACATAAAACCATGCTAAAAATCATGAATGGAATGTTATATGTCATGCACATAAAGAATGCTTAACAAAATGAACATTTGGTTTAATGCATAATTAGGAAACACTAATTAAGTTTAACATTAAATTTGTATGTAAATAATCATATACTAATTTATGAAAATCCCAAATCAAATAAATGCTTTCATAAATGATAATTCATATTAAATTACAATTATTTTTCCAAAAATATAGGTATATAATTATACCAATTTACGAAAACTCAAATATTTATTCATATAAAAAACTGCATCCCCGCCAGAACTAGGGACGGTGCCAGGATTATAGGCTTGAATGGATGAGTTAAACATAAGAAAATACCCAAGAACCTATGCAAGTTGTATTATATTATAGCTAGAAGCTTCTATCTTCTATTTAAAGAAATTGCTGTAGTTATGTAATTTTTTTTTGAAATGCGTTGTCTTTCAAGAAAGCTTTGCTTTCAATGAAGCCAGGGCTTCTGTTAGTTAACTTTTTGGGGGTGCGCTTGCGCTTTTCATGGTGCGCACGCATGTATGGAATGCGCCCAAGATTAGAGTGAGCCCTGATTTATGAAATTTGGTAACTTTCCAGAAAGTTTTGCTTTCAATAAAGCCGAAACTTCATACTCATTCTTTTATTCATGTTTGATGAAGCCGAATCTTCTATTTTTATATGTCTAGACATCTTTTAATGAGAGTTTTTCTTCCCAATGTCTTGGATCTTGGGATCAACTCTCTTATAAGATTCTAAACTCTCTCTATCCGTGAAATTTATTATTTTATTATTTAAATTCCAAAAAAATAATATTTTCTATTTTATGAAATGTTACAGTCTTCCCCCTTAAATAAATTCGGTCCCCAAATTTAAATTTAAACTCCCCGAATTTTAAAATATTTCAGTAAATCAAATCAAATCATCGGGACGCTGAAGTCACGGATAAGCTAAAAATATCATAAAGCAATACATGCGCATGAAAACAAGTGCAAAACTCAATAATCGAAACTCTGACGGTGTCAGGCAAATCATAAAATCTTTGATGAAAATGCAAGTTTCGAAATCTAATGTTTAGATCATGTATAATATAATCAAGACCAAAATATGTATATAGTACGAATCCACGTAAAATCATTTAAGTAGCTAAAAATGTATGAATAATCCCTTTCCAAATAGCCGTGTGATGCGTATATCACGGCCCAAGTAGCGAATGTTCATTTGTGAAGAAATAGATATATATCTATATACGTTTCATTTAAGATATACGTCCCGCCTTTTTGAATTTGCTTAGAAGGGTTTCCTTTTATAAAGTTTCGTGTCGCTGATTGACATGCAGGAAAATAATGAGAATATAGCTCTTTTTTGAAAACCTCTTTAGTAAATATTGATGCATGCAAAAAATACTCAGGTACTGTTCTCAGACCAATCATGCTCTGCTACTATGTCACATAATAAAAATCATAAAACACGATGCTAAAAGAAAAGGAATCAATCCCAGTAAGTGTATATGAAAATAAACCCAAGTGCGTCTGGTGTATACAAAAATCGAAGTCAATCTAAGTGCCACGAATGTGCACGAAAACGAAAACTGAGTGCAACGGGTGTACATGAAAGTTTCTATCAAGTGCAACAGGTATGCACGACAACAAAATCAAGTGCATCTAAAGTGCACGAAAAAACCTCAATCAAGTGCATAAAATGTGCACAAAACCACATCAAGTGCACCGAGTGTGCGCGGAAATCTAAATCAAGTGCATTAGGTCTACACAAAAACAATCTAGTGCCATAAGATACACGGAAATTAAAATCAATTCGTCGAAAGCGCATGTAAACAACATCGAGCGCATGAATCAAAATCAGGTGCATACAACGTGCACGAAAACGAAATCGAGTGTATCAGAATACACGAAATCATAATTATGTGCAACTGGGTACACAAAACAATATAGAGTGCACAAGCCCAAATCAGGTGCATAAAATATGCATGAAATCAAAACCAAGTATATCGAAATGCAGGAAGTCCTCAATATATGCAACGGCATACACAAAACAATATCAAGTGCAATAGATATGCACAAGAACACAAATCAAGTGTAACTTCTATGCACAAGAGAAAGTATCCATCAGATGTAGCTATGGTGCATGAAAATCTCAATCATGAAACCCAATGATCAAAACATAAGAATCAAAATGATGAAAACATGATATTCAAATCACCAAAATACAATCGCAAATAAATGATATTGAGGTACATCTCTTTCAATGTCGGAACGTGCTGGTATACCCAAAACTGGAAGAGCAAGAATTTCTACTTGCTTTCTGCCCACGGTTTAGCGTCCTCAATCTCTGGATCCTTATTTTCTCTAGGATCACCAAATTCATGACATCTCGGCTCGACAGCCTGGTAAGGAGTAGCGACGGAAACAATCTCGCTTAACGCCTCTCAGAATATCTCCTGACCAAGTAACCTGTCCATTCGTAATGTAGCACGTCAATGATGGCGGCCTCGGCCCTTTGAGTGTGTGCCACACTATCGATCCTGGGTCCAAATCTCTACCGCTGTAGTATCCTAGAAAGAACCTGCCATGGTCTCTTCCGATCTCATCTCTGATGAACTTCCTAGGAATGGCACTCTTAAATTAATCCGTTTCCATTCCAGGACAGCTCTAATCTCATCACGACTTCCTCCTAGAAAGGTGGCTGTATCCAACGCCTCTGCGTACGTATCAAAACTCTAGTATCAACGGAGAGGAACAACTCATTGAGATCTCGCACGAATCTCATAATCCACTTCTCTTCATTATAATCCAACTTGGAATCATATCTCAATAGCTGCGTAGACCGCAATATATATTTGGCTATGGTCATATCTAGAATCTCTCGTAAAAACTTGAAGCTACAAACTCGGGCATCTTCACCACTTTGTGGAAGACATCTGGCCGATTACGTCCTGGGGAAACTCGTCCAAGTTATCAGAGGAATACACACTATTCGTCCTCTCTCAATCGACTCACTCCGGGTCTAAGCAAGACCCTTCACTGAAGCTATCCAACTCACCGATCTCACATTGGAGCATCCAAACGAACGAAATATCCTAGTCTCTTATCCAAGAATGACTAAGGATCCTCTATCACATTCCTGCCTATACCTCATGTGGCTTCAGCTTCGTGAACTCTAGAAGCAATATCTCATCAATCTCAGTACCAGCTGGTTAATCTGTCTGCACAGTAGACAACACCGCGTTCTCTAGAGTAGGCCATACATCAACAGTCCTCTAAATCCATCTGGTCTCAAGCAATGGCCCAATCATCTGGTGCAGATCAAAAACACTCACCTCAAATAAGAAATCCTAGCATAAATAGGAAATCAATCTATTCCTGCGTCACCGGAATAACACCCCGGTCAGTCCTCGTCCCTGACGAGCTCACTCTGACCGCATCTCTAGCCACAGCCCTCTCGGCTATCGTAGCCATGGGGACAGGAACCTCAACAAATATCGATGAAGATAGATTATAAGAACGAATAGAAATACAGATCTCAAGATATGTACATCCTAAGGTTACTTAAGCGGAGCAGCATATCGTAAGTATGCCATGGAACATACACACGGTACGTTACTCTACTTGAGTTACCTACTCCAGCAACCATGGTCAACCTACGTAATGAAAGTTCGAGTCTAATACCCCCTCAGTTAAGTCTAAGTTCCGTAAGGTCAAGCCTATGTTCCGAATATATACGCCCTAGACTCCGCATAGTCAAACCTATACTCGAACAAAAGTTAAACCTAATACTCTGATACCAACTTTGTCATGACCCAGAAATGGCACATGACCGGCACTTGGATCACGTGAAGTCTATAAGACCCCACCGTAATCCAAGTAAGCCAAAAACCCAAAAATCTAAATCTTTTTAAGAAAATAGTGGAGGTGAAGTTTTGAAATAAAGTTATAATGAAATCAAGTTCATTCTTTTAAAGTATATATAAAGTTCATTTGAAATGCAAGTGGATTATATATTATAATTTGAAAATATTTTCGTCGGTTGAAATTTGGGCAGCACCTCTTTTGTAAATTTTGATCCAAAACCGGTACATATCAAGAATAATATAGGCATCCGCAAACGGGAGCTAGCCCTTCGCCAATTGGCGGAATCACAACCATGTAATATGAAAAATATGACGCCCAAGACGAAGATCAATTATAGAAAAAGAGTAAAGAAAAATCAAAATATTATCAAATCTAATATAAGAATATACATGTCTCGACTCTAAAAAAAAGTATATACAACTGGTCTCTAAGTCTACCAAATATACATAGTATGGTTAATAGAGTTTTTAACTAGATACAAATGAATATAAAAGTATATAATGGTGGTTACACTCTGTACTGTAACCCACCTACCAATGCAAATCACCTAAAAGAATCAGTGTGCCAGCAAGCCGCTACTGAAAATCCGAGCGGTCGATCCTGCAAGAAAACTATGGCACAACGGGGGTGAGTTGCTAACTCGTGAATAGAAAATATCATCAGGTAGAAATCGAATGTATGACAATCTCCTAGGTCGTACGGTAATATAATAATATCGTACCATGCGGTATCAAAGTGATCATGTATACATATGTATATAAATATATAAATTCGTGCATGTATCAATATAAGCTACCATGTCATCCATATCATGTATATATGTATCATCCAACGTGTGTCCATCAACGACACATCAAAATCAATATAAAATCCTGAGTGTCCAGCATTCACACTCGAAATCATCATAAAACCCGTGTCCAGTATCGACACGTAAATCCTCATATCCCAAGTGTCATCTCGTCTGATCGACCCTCATATCTCAGGTGCCGTCTCATCAGATCGGTCCTCATATCCATCTATCTCATATCACTCTGGTCGGTATCCACCGGATATCCGCGGAATCCAGTACTGTCACCTGTAGGTAGTGTTCCCCTGCCAGGCTTAATGTCTTTCTATACAATCTTCTTGCCCCGGGCTACCTTACCGGGTCTACCATGTACCCACAGATGGTGACTCCTCACTCCTCGAATCGGGTAATCATCATAGCTCAGCACCGAGAAATCTCATGGTGGACGTCGAAATATCATATAAAGAGAAACTGTGTTTTTAAAACAATCATAAGTTTTTAAATAATATCTATGGTTTCTCAAATGTAGAAATTTCATGAAAAAAGCATGGCACTAATGAAATAATATGTATAGGTACAGAACAATACTGTAATGCACAGCAAATGTGAGCATGTCATATAGCAAGGTAAAGAAAGTGCAATATCTACACTAATATGTAGTACTGTGTACTAATCAGTAACTAAAATGCTTACAGATTATAAAGTGATATGGTGACATAGCGATTCCTAATGTGTACGTGGCATAGCAATTACCGATGATGTGTGTGTGAGCCGGAAAGAATGTGTACGTGCAATATGTGCATCATCGGTAATGGTGCATGTGTCCTAGCAATGAAGTCGCGTAAAGATAAGGGTATGAAGCGTAGTATATATACCTTAAATGAAAATAATACGAGCATATGCAGAAATAAGAATTCGTAATGCGGGCGTAAATAGAATAAAGAAATCATAAACGCGAATGGTATAAAAATAATACGCAATTACGTATGAGTCATGCAGTTATATTTTAAAATAGTCAAAACGTTGTTTTAGAAAATAGGGGGCTACGATGTTTTTGAAAAAGTCACCATTTGAAGAGTCGTAGCGTCCCTTGAAGTTATCATTTAAAAGTGCGTAACTATCGTTAGTTTTGAAAATAGGTATGGCTCTAAACATATCGTAATATCTACTATGTGAATTTAAACATGCTCTTCTCGAGTCGATATATAAGTTGGTGATCCATCCTCATCATATCACGTACGGTATGATATCCATCAAATCAATAGTACGGATCTATAGTCACGTATATCATCTCATCTCATATCATCATATATCATCTCATGTCATCATATATCATATCATATAGCATCGCCTCATATCATCATATCGACTCGTGCCATCAAATCGAATCATATCCTCATCTTATTGTATCATATTGCACAATATATGTATTTATATACTTCATAAGTAGATATAGCTCATAGACTAAGAAACAGTACTAGGGTATATTTTTCTACTAAGTCTACTACTATCGCCTATAGTATTCTAATAACCCTATAGGTTAGATATGCAAATCTAATATATCTATATATAACCATATATCTAGTATCCTAGTACCACGGTTGTGAGGGTGCTATACGCCATCAACTAAACTTCTTCTGAAGATATACATCTACTAACCTAATTACGTCTCGCTCTAGCTGATTCTGACGGATGTCTTGTCCTCCTTTGTCATCTCGGAAGTCCACACGAATGTACCTACAATTGAAATCCATAACCACAATCTAATGAATACCCAAATCGAATTTCAAGGAAATCCATATCCAAAAATCGATACGACAACTGAAAGGCATATAAATTAGAACCTATGGTCAATGAGGCTAATACAACAAAATAACCCCCGATATTTAAGTACGAACGTCAAACGACCGATTCAAAACAAAAATACCAAAAATCATGCTTTCAAATATTGCAAAACATTGATAGAAACTTAGTAAAATAACTCCAGATTTTTCTTAAGTTGAAATTTGACTCTTTAGCGTATAAGGTAGTCTCAATTATCTACAGAGTAAGTTACAGAACAAAAACCAAACCCTAACTCAAAAGTTGAACCGCAATTTGCGGCTAGGGGGTTTTTTTTGGCGATTTTGGCTTGGGGTTAGAGGCTCGGGCTTCTAGGGTGGCTTTCTATAGGTATGCACATCTCACTATATCCGCTATTAAATTTTCAGATTTCACAAGTCATCCGAGATTTTAATTGATCACTAAAACTCGATGAAAACCGATATCAGGAAAATTCTAAACTCGTGTTTGAAACTTCTAAACTCGTTTAGGTTAAGAATTATGTCACTAATTAGGGTTGTAATCACTAACTAAGTCTCTACTATACTACTTCTACTCATTTGATCCACTAAACCCCACCCTGGAATTTTCCAAGTTCACTAAATATAAACTTTTTAAATCTAAACATATATAGGAGGTTAGGAAACATAAAAACTAATCTAAAGGTGAAATTATTATCTCAAAAGTCAACTCAAGAAATTTCTAAGATGGCAAAATGTACCCAAAACTGAAATTTGATCACTCTAAGATACTTAGGATAAGATGAAGAACGTTTTTAGTGAAGGAAACATGAGATTTTGATATCGTTTTGGTGGTGGTGTATGGTGGTACTGAGGATGGTGGAGGAAGAGGGAAGTGGAGATTATGAAGAAGAGGAGAAGATGATGAAAAGGAGGAAAGAATGGCTAAGGTTGTAGCCATGCTCTCTCTCTTTCTCTCTCTCATTCTCTCTCTTGAGCCCATACCTTATTGTTTTCTTGTAACCCCCCTCCCCCCCCCCGCCCCACAACATTTTCCTTTTTCTTTTCTTTTCTTTTCTATTTTTTTTAATGAAAAAACATAAAACCATGCTAAAAATCATGAATGGAATGTTACATGTCATGCACATAAAGCATGCTTACCAAAATGAACATTTAGTTTAATGCACAATTAGGAAACACTAATTAAGTTTAACATTAAACTTATATGTAAATAATTATATACAAATTTATAAAGAGCCCAAATCAAATAAATGCTTTCATAAATGATAATTCATATTAAATTCCAATTATTTTTCTAAAAATATTGGTATATAATTATACCAATCTACGAAAACTCAAATTTTTATTCGTATAATATCCGTGAAATTTATTATTTTATTATTTAAATTCAAAAAATAAATTTTTCTATTTTTTGAAATGTTACACATGTGATAGGCAAAATACCATTTTGTAAATCCTAAGAGCTTATATGTAAACTTGTAAGCTTATATAAGACAACATTATGATTAAATAAAACATACTCATTTCCCTCAAAAAATATTAGGGTTTGTGTCTCCATCTTCTCTCTCACAAGTTCTTCCTCTTCCTCTTCATTTCCAATTAAATCAAGAGCTTAACTCTCTTTTTCTCAAAACTAAATAAAGTTTCAGCATAAACCCATTGAAGGAGAGTTTAACTCTCACATCAAATCTAAAAAGGGATGATTTTTGCCATCTTCCTCTTCCTCCTTAAGATCTAATTTAAGTGAGGGAGAAGAAGGGAAACCCACCTCCAAAGGCTCTTTCAAAAGAAGAAAAGGCATCTCTCTTTTCATCACCAAATATCCAAATCTTGGGGATTCAAGAGAATCCATTTGGGCTTCTTCTCAAAAGAGAAAGGAGGAAATCTTTTGGAGTTTAATTCCATTTAAAATCTTTTAGAATTTAACTCCATAATAAAAATTCTTCTGGGAGTTTAACTCCTTTTAAAATCTTTTGGAGTTTAACTCCATAATAAAAATTCTTCTGGGAGTTTAACTCCATTTAAATTCTTTTGGGAGTTTAACTCCATATAAAATATTTTAGAGTTTAACTCCATAATAAAATTTATTTTGGGAATTTAAGTCCAAAATAAAACATTTTTCGAGAGTTTAACTTCAAAACAAAATGTTTGAGAGTTTAACTCTATAATAAAAAATAAAGGAGTTCAACTCCAAATCCGAGGGATTAGCCCACATCCTTTCTGGTCCGCGCTCGCGCTCAGCCGACACGTGCAGTGCACGTGCACCCCATAAGCACATGCCCCTTCTCACCGTCCCCTACATGAAGAGCTCCTACTTAGTAGGAGACTCCCCCTCACGTGAAGGGGTTCCCTTTATCCCCCACGTATGGGGAGATCCAGTGGGAGCCTCCCACGTAAGGGAAAGGTTTCCCTCCCCTTTACGTGAGGGAAAGGTTTCCCTCCCATTAAGTGGGAGCTTCGCCCCCTCTTTTTTTTAAAAAAAAGTATAAAATAAAAGAACATAAATTAAAGTAAATTAAATAAAATAAAATTTAAAAAAAAATTCTTTGAATAAAAAGAATCTGTTTATCACAAATAGAATAAAAAAATGAAATGAACACGTCCCTATACTTTTTTTTAAAACACCACAGCTCATATTAAGTTCGCATTATCAGTTTGACCCTTCAATCGGAAGTTTCTTCTCTCCAAAAGTGAGGGGTAATTAAAGGCAGTTTGATCCACGGCTGTCGGAAATTTGGATCCCCACAATCAATAAATCCCCTGCCTATCCAAGACAAGGGGAATCTGTACATGCTGACAAGCGCACGCATTCTCATCTTAATGAGGTGAAGAAAAACACTCTACAGATCCCTTTAGAGGTTTTAGGGAGAAGGTGGAGTTATTGCAAATATTATAAAAGAGATTTGTGAAGAATGCGAGATAAAGTGAAGATTTATTGTGTTTACCTCGTATTTTCTAATTCCAGGATGATGAAACAGTATAAGGTAAGTTTAAGCCGGCTCACAACATGTCTGAAATTACAGAGATCTCTATGTTTGTATGAGACAGCTCAAGATAAGTTTAAGCCGACTCACAAGTCATTTGGAAACATCAATTGTTTTCTGTTTGCAAGAGACGGTGTAGGACAATTTTGAGCCGGCTCAAATCGATTCGGGCCGAATTCTAGGCTGTTTTAGGAAATCTGAATTTTACTCTATTTGCATCATACTCTAAAATGTATTTTGTAACCCTAATTGGATAAGAACTCTTTTGTTAATTAAGAGAGAGGAGGCTAGGGTTTTGAGAGGGATTTTGTGAAAGTTCGTCACCATTGTAATCCTCCATATATGTTTGATTGGTAAAATACCTCTCTTTCGCCCGTGGTTTTTCTCGTAAGGGTTTTCCACCTAAATTTTGTGTCTTTGTGCTCTATTTCTATTGCCTTTAGTTATTTGTTTGCTTCTTTTTATCGTTTGATTATTGTTTCATGATCATTTTTGCCGCAACAATATCTTTCAAATCTCATCATATCCATAATGGTGTAAGCAGGGATTTCAAAACAATATCGGGTTGCACTTGGTACATGGAATAGAAGATTACTAGGAATCCTCACATTCCCGGGAATGTGATGACCGGGAATCTAATTCCAAGAAATCTTGTATTAATGTGCTTGGTATATTTTAATCATCTCGGGTAATATATGTATGTGCAGCCGTTGACCGTTGGTGAACGGACGGCCTATGATGGGCGACAGCCAATCGGCGGAAAACGTCTGACCGACGGCTGGTGGGCAGCTGGCCGGTCAGTGATGGTAGGTGACAGGGCAGCGGTCAACCGGCGGCGAACGGCCGATCGGCGGCCAACAGGTGGGCAGACAGTCAGCGGAGACGGCCAGCCGGCGCCAAATGGCGGACCGACGGCAGCTAAGTGGACGATTGACTCACGGCGGGCGGCAGGACGATCGGCCAACCGGCAGTGAACCACCGACCAGTGGTGGGTGGGCGGACGGTTGGCGGGCAGTGGGGCCGGTCGGTGGCGAATGTCGAGCGGTCATGGTACATGTTGTGTTAGGTGAGAATATTTCGTAGTAATATAGGAGATATAGATACCTGTTTTGGGGAAATATGATTCCCATGAAATGAGGTCATTTGATTATTACGGTAATCATATATTCACAGGAATACTCTTTTTACACAAACAAAAATGATAATATTTATGGTAATTTAAGATTACAATCTAGATTATCTTCTATCAAGCGCATCATCAAAGCCATCCGAATTCTGATAATGGTCTATTGTATGTTTAAAAGGATATATAATAAACATGTAATGAAATGCTCAATTTTATATTTATATTAATTGGTTTTTCATGATTGATGTGATATGTCCATCATGAGATATTGTTTTTATGATTTGGTTTTATTCCGGACCGAGTGGGGTAGTTATACGGTTACGGATTTTTACGCTATCCAGACTGAGTGGGGGAGCTACACATTCTGATTCATGATGGACCCGGTCGAGACCGAGGGACGGGAAAGCCGCATTTGAGGCGGGGAGCCTAGCGAGGATACTCGATACCAGAGATAATTGTAAAACACGGTAGATATCTGGTGGATACCGACCGATGTTATTGATTGACAGGATCGTTCGGAGAATGATGCCTGCTGGAAATAGAAGATTTGTGTCGATGTTGGACACGGAAAAATGAGCCTTATTTGGAAATAATTGATGAGATTTCAGTATTTTGTTATATAGTTGTTTAGTACATATTCATGCATCCATGTGATACTATACATCATGTTTATCTTATTATTTTTATCAGTATTCCGGCATGCTTACAATATCACTGTTAGATATTAGTTTTATTCACTGAGTTGTCAACTCACCCCCGTTGCGCCATAGTTCCTTGCAGGAGATGCATGGACACGTAGCAGCGGTACGGATCCACTTGTCAACTTTTATCACTTATTTGCTAGGTGGGTTACCTACGCAGTAACCTCCTATTTTGGTATATGTATTTTGGATCTAGAAATTCTCCATCAGACCTATATATTTGACTTAGAACGATCTATGTTTGTATATGTTAAATTTGACTGAGTGAGATCGTTTAGTTGGGTTGATTTATGCTTTCTTTACATATGCACGAAATTCTTCGCCTGGGGTGTCGTATTACTATTGCGTATTAATTTTCGCCGTTTGTCGTTGTTTTGCTCCCAACTAGAGATGCAACTTAATTAAACATTTTGCAATGCTTTTATTAATGATTAATAAGGAAGATTTGTCGAACATTTTAAATGCTAAAGATCGATTGTTTAGAATTCATTTCTTAAAATCATTCGACATGCTACCTCATCCTTTTAACTTAAAAACTAAAATTTTCTAAATTCCGCAAAAAAGGGTTTTTGATCTTGGTTTTTGGCTTACTCAGATTGTGTCGATATCTTTAGATGTCATACAATCTAAGTACCAGTCACATCCAAAAATTTAGGTCGTGACAAAATTGGTATCAGAGCTTAGGATTAACCTTATGAAACCGAGTAGGGAATTGAAGTTAGTAGGCTTTAATTTCATTATATAGCTTGATCCTTGGTTTGATGGAGTAGGATAGGATGAGTAGAGTACCGTACATATGTTCCGCGGCATATTTACGCTACGATACTCAGCCTAAGTGACCTTAGGACATATTTGTTCTTACATCCTTCCTTGATTCCGTGTATCCTGTGATTCGATTGCAATGTCCTTATCAATCCTATTTCTTACTCCAGCCACCATGTTGCTGATGACTACGAGGGCCCAGAGGGCCGCTGTCAAAGATGAGATTGGAGCAAGCTCGTCTGAGACGAGGACAGCCCAATGCAGTATGCCTATGTTTCGTGGACAGATTGATCCACCCTCTATTGATCAAATAGCTAGGCTGGAGGCGAGTATTCAAGATTTGCGCCAAATGATCGGATCCTGAATAAAGATTAGTCGAGCACAGAGATCGGCCATTACTCCACTTACGGTTGTTCCGAGACCAAGGCAGATTCGTACTGATATATCAGCTCCTGGGCGTTCGCAGAGGCCGTAGAGAATTCTTTATGGACCAGTTATATTGCTTTTACCCACATAATCAACAGCCATTGCAAGGATGTTTCAGGTGTGGGAGTCCGTATTACTTTATCAGAAATTGTACCGTGAGGCAACAGGGTGAGGCATCAGTCTCACATGTGACTTCACCACCTCCTCCGAGCGCATTACCTCCTACACCTGTTGTTATTCCATGCCAGATCAACGCCTATAGAGGCCGTGGTTGTGATGGTCGTAATTCGAGAGGACGAGGAGGCAGAGGCAGACGTCAGTTGGTCGCTGGGAGAGGGCAGGCTTTAGCTTTTGTGTTGACTCCTCAGAACGCGCAGGCATCGAACATTGTCGTGACAGGTATTCTTTCAGTATGTTCTTTAGATGCACATATTTTATTTGATCCCGGTTCTACGTATTCTTACGTGTCTGCACACTTTGCACTCTCTCTGGGGAGAGAATCGTCGTTGTTAGAGTTACCGCTAGCTTTGATTACTCCTGTGGGAAATTCTTTTGTAGCCCGACACGTATTCAGGTCCTGTTCGGTACGTATTCAGGTCCTGTGGTAATAGGGATTCGTTAGTCAATTTGGTTCTCCTGGATATGCTAGATTTTGATATACTTCTCGATATGGATTGGCTGGCCGCTTGTCATGCTTACGTTGATTGTCGGGGGAAGGCGGTCAGATTCTGTTTTCCGGGCGAACTGATTTTTGTTGTGCAGGGAGACTGTAGTATAACTCCTGCCAACATGATTTCTGCTCTTTGTGTGGGACGACTCTTGAAGAAGGGTTGTCGTGGGTTCTTAGGGTTTGTTTAGGATGTAGGAGCCGCTGAGGTCCCGTTGGACCAGGTTCCGATAGTACGAGAATTTCCGGATGTATTCCCTGCTGAATTACCAAGATTGCCTCCTGATCGTGATATCAAATTTTGCATTAATTTGATTCCGGGTGTGGGGCCTATTTCTATACCGCCTTATCAGATGGCCCCGACGGAGTTGAAGGAGCTCAAAGGTCAGTTGCAAGAATTGCTTGATAGGGGGCTCGTTCGACCAAGTGTATCGCCTTGGGGAGCTCTTGTCTTATTTGTTAAAAAGAAAGACGGCAGCATGAGCTTGTGCATCGACTACAGGCAACAGAATCGAGTTACGATGCGAAATCGGTATCCATTTCCTCGTATTGATGACTTATTCGATCAGCTGCAAGGAGCTGGCTAATTCTCGAAGATCGATTTGTGGTCAGGGTATCACCAATTGAGAGTTCGGAAGGATGACATTCCGAAGACTGTTTTTCCCACAAGATACGGACATTATGAGTTTTTTGTAATGTCGTTACGACTCACCAATGCCCCAGCAGCTTTTATGGATATGATGAACCGTATTTTTAGGCTGTTTCTTGATCAGTTCATTATTGTATTCATTGACGATATTCTTGTATACTCCCATAGTCGAGAAGAGCATGAGCAGCACTTACGAATTATATTGCAGATTTGAGGGAACACCAGTTGTTCGCTAAATTCTCTAAGTGTGCTTTCTAGATGGATAGTGTAGAATTCTTGGGTCACGTGGTTACGAGAAATGGTATACGTGTAGATCCAAAGAAGATTGAGGCAGTATAGCACTGGCCCAGACCTGTATCAGTTATAGAGATTCGCGGCTTCCTAGGTTTGGCCGGTTACTACCGACGTTTTGTGTAGGATTTTTCTCGTATCGCTGCACCATTGACCGGGTTGACCAGGAAGGAAGTTCCATTTCTTTGGACAGATGCATGCAAGCAGAGCTTCCAGCAGTTGAAGACTCGCTTGACGACTGCACCAGTCTTATCATTACCTTCTGGGTCAGGTGGTTTTGTTGTTTATTATGATACCTCTCGAGTAGGTTTAGGCTGTGTGTTGATGCAGCACGGTAGGGTCGTCGCTTATGCTTCTCGGCAATTGAAGAAGCACGAGCAGAACTATCCCACTCATGACTTAGAGATAGCCGCAGTGGTCTTCGCACTCAAGATTTGGAGGCATTACTTATATGATGAGTCGTGCCAGATATTCACAGACCATAAGAGCTTAAAGTATATCTTTCAGCAGCGGGATCTGAATTTGAGGCAGCGTCGTTGGATGGAACTTGTAAAAGACTATGACTGTGAGATTCTCTATCATCCGGGCAAGTCGAATGTGGTGGCAGATGTCTTGAGTCGGAGGCCCGAAGGTAACTTATCTTATTTGAACACTGTGCAGAGACAGTCTTCTGCAGACTGGCAGATTCTATATGATAGTCGTGTACAGTTTGAGTTCACGTCGACAGGAGGACAGTTCGCTCATATTCGCACCCATCCTCAGTTACTGGATCGCATCCGAAAGACACAGCCCACAGATGCTCGCTTATCGGAGATCATAGATCAGGTTAGACAGGGTAGTGATTCTAAGTCGTGATTGATGACAGTGGGGTCTTACGATTTGGGACTCATCTTTATGTGCCGAATTCAGAGGGACTGAGATGCGAGATCTTAGAGGAGGTGGATCGGTCAGCATATAGCATTCATCCTGGTTCCACCAAGATATATCATGACTTGAGGGATGTCTACTGATGGGAAGGGATGAAGAGAGATGTAACGGAGTTTGTTTCGAGATGCTTGACTTGTCAGCAAGTCAAGGCTGAGCACTAGAGGCCGGCAGGAGAGTTACAGCCCTTGCCCATTCCGGAGTGGAAATTGGAGCAGATTTCCATAGATTTCATTGTGGGTCTGTCCAGGCCCAGCAGAGAGTATGATTCCATCTGGGTGATTGTGGATCGATTAACAAAGACAGCTCACTTTCTTCCGGTGAAGACGACTTATGAATATGCGCAGTATGCCCAGATCTACGTTGACGAGATTGTGTGATTACATGGAATTCTGACTTGCATAGTGTCCGATAGAGGCACACAATTCACCAGCCGATTATGGCAGAAATTTCATGAGACTCTAGGCACCCGATTGAGTTTCAGTACAGCTTTTCACCCGCAGACCAACGGTCAATCAGAGCGGACCATACAGACTCTTGAGGATATGCTCCGAGCTTGCAGTCTAGATTTCGGTGGCAGTTGGGATCGTCACTTACCCTTGATAGAATTCTCTTACAACAACAGTTTTCAAGAAACGATTCAAATGGCACCCTTCGAAGTTTTGTATGGGAGAAAATGTCGATCGCCCGTTTGTTAGACTGAACTCAGCAAGAGCAGCATTTTGGGACCGCGGCTAGTGCAGGAGATTAAAGAAAAGATCCAGTTGATACGGGACAGGATGAGAGCGGCCCAATGCAGACAGAAATCATATGCTGATCGACGTAGTCGCCGACTTGAGTTCGATGTGGGAGACCATGTGTTCCTCCGAGTCTCTCCGATGAAGGGTGTGATGCGTTTCGGGAAAAAGGGGAAGTTCAGTCCCAGATATGTCAGACCCTATGAGATTCTGGAAAGGGTGGGTGCTGTGACTTATCGGTTAGCATTTCCACCGAGTTTTTCCGATGTGCAACCGGTGTTCCATGTGTCTATACTTCGCAAGTACCTTCACAATCCCTCTCACGCGATCCAGCATCAAACTTTACAGCTTGAGCGAGATTTATCTTACACTGAGCAGCCGGTAGCTATTCTAGACCGGCAGGCAAAGAAACTAAGATCAGGGGTACTTCCGTCTGTAAAGGTTTTTGGGCGAGGACCAAATAGCGAGGAGGTCACTTAGGAGGCTGAGGATGACTTACGAAAGAAATTCCCGCACCTTTTTTAAGGTACATGTACTTAAGTTTTAAATTCGGGGACTGGATTTTTTTAAGGGGGAATATTGTAACAATTTGAAATATTTTAGATAATTAATCAATTTATTTATTTATTTAAAAATATTAATTTAAATTTTAATTGTAATATAAGACCTTTTAATATGTAGTAGGTTAAATTAGTAATGAAATAGTTTGTTTTTATAATAATAAGTATCATGAGGAGTTTTGTGAAAAGTTTAATTATTTACGAAAATTGGAAATTTGGTGAGGGTTTTTATGTAAAAAAGGGTTAAGTCATGGTTAAGGTTAAATTACACTCATGGAATATTATAATCTAGATGACACATCTAAAACCTGTAGGGTTCCTAGGCACTCTCAAGAGGTCTCACAAGGCATCAACCATGCCAATTTAAAATTTTACGGTGCCGAGAAACCCTAAACTACGGATCGTTGGCTAGATGTCTAGGCGAAAAAGCAACTAGTAAACTACTTTACTAAGAGAATACGGAAATACAACCTTTGTAGATCCGGTCCTCCACCTCCACGGCTCCGTGATGAAGTCCTCTCCACTGTCCAAATCAAATCCCGGGCTCTAGCGTCGGCTTCATCGGAGAAAGAGCGGGCTAGGTCATCGACGACGTGCTGAAGATGATCTACGTCGAGGCATCGCTAGATCAAGCTCCAACTTCACCAAGTCTAGAAAACTTGTGAAGGAAACACACTCTACTACTTGGCAAGAGGTAGAGGATGAAGAAATAGGAAGTGGGTAGACTTTAGAATTGGATTTCTCACTCATTTTCATCAATCACCATTGATGAAGTGAAGCTTTCTTCATGAAAGAAGATGAAGAAGAAGAAGCATCTTGTATTATGATAAGTTAATTGAAAAGAATAATAAAATGATTCTTATCATAAAATTAACCATGGTCAAGTGTAGAGACTAAACTAGGGTTAGTGGGAATGGTTAGGGTTAAGGATGAGATAAGAATGGTTGACTTGATCAAAGCTTCAAGAAGCTTCAACATAAAAACAAAACAAGCCACCATCCTTAAAACTTTCCAAAATGAATATATAAATAAATAAATTGATAATAAGAGAATAAACAAAATCCTAACCACTCTCACAACCATGGTTTAATCTTCACACAAATCCAAGTTAACATGTATCATCAAACATGACACAATCAAGTGCACAAAATTATATCACATATACAACTTGTGCAATGCAAGTGAGAAAATCCATTTAAAGTGAACCGATACTAGTTAATGCAAAGTAATATATCAAATATATAATCATACATTAAATCAACACTTGATTTAACGATCCGGTCATATCGCATATAACCGACTAGTATCCTATGTATCGGCTTACCGAATCAACCCTTGATTCGATAACTAGGTTATATCGCATATAACCATTCGATAAATTCATCGCGAGAATAGAATACGGTATCACATACACGCATTATTCTCGGTCCTGCACATATCTCATATGCGCTCCTATTTCGTTTCGCTTGAGCCAGGAAACCTCTGTGTAGGACTCTAAAGACTCGTCAATACGCCGGCAGCAGGTGATGATCATATCAAACACCCACAAGCCGCAAGCGGTCTGCTAAACGTAACGGAGACCCGGGTATTAAGCGATCAGAAGATCGACGAGCAAGCCCGCTCACTCTCTAGTGAATCCAACCAGTAACACTTACCGTACAGTCCGGTCTGATCGTCTGATATGTCGCATATCTCGCCTAGGGGTGGTAAACGTCAGACCCCAATAGCTCAATAAGTCATCTTGATATTAGGTCTATAACAATTCGAGAAACTACTGGTAACACTTACCAGTAAATCTCAGCAACCCTGGCCAGGGATTTCCTGTTATAGCCAATCGAACACAGCGCAACATCAACCCCCTATACCGGGAGAGACGAATTCCCCTCCTATCGCTCATTGCCTCCATGTGACTCGGGACTGTACCCAAAAACCACCGTTTTGCACGCCCACTTGGACGTGGTAAGATGGAAATCAAAGCACAGTGGGAACCACACAAGACTCTATGACGATCTCGGGTCAACAGACTACTCTGTACCAGTGTCACCAGAGAACTGCCATCTGACGTAAGGTATAATACCATCTGGGAGTTCTCGACGAGTCCATCCAGTGTACCCAGTCTCCACTGAGCACCCGTATATCATCTCTGATGTCAAACACCAATGGATAAGGGATCATCAATCGCCCATCTGTATGGGTCGAGAAGGTACACGCTAGTCTACTCTGGTATATCGATGCCCCGTCTCGATACACCCACGACTAGGGACTTTGAAGGATGTACTTATAGACTATCTGTCCCCACTAGTATGATCTGCATCATAGTCCAGGTAGTCAAGTACACATCCTAAGGGCTTTACCAACATGTAACAGAGAGACAATCAGTATACACGTTAAGGTAAAGAGCAACCAGATAGCATACTATCATGTCGAGCAAGAAAGTCCTCCCTATATATGTCCCAGCATCCACTACAATATGCATCCTATGTACAGTAATGGCCTCTAGGGCATACATATAACTAACAATCTCCCACTTGCACTAGGGCCATCTGTAGCAGTGGTTGCAGTATCTCATACTCAACCATCCCATAAAAATCTCTCTCTGGGAATAGGCCTTCGTGAGTGGATCCGCCGTGTTGTCCTCTGAGTCTACTCTCCTTTCCTCGATCATCCTGGAGATCAACTATCTCCATGATCAAGTGATACTGCCTTGGAATATGTCTGGATCACTGATGGGACCTGTGTTCCTTGGCATAAGCCACGACTCCATTGTCACACAATGGGAGGAACATAGTTCATCTCATGAACTAATATACACCCAAACAGCCTCTTTGGTAGCATCTTAAGTAGCGATGTATCCTGCCTTTATCGTCTAGTATGTCACGGTATTTAGCTTGGAACTCTTCCAACATACCGTCCCTCCATTGAGGGTAAAGACAATGCCTGTGACTGACATTCAGTCATCTTTATCACCCTGGAACCATTCCAGTGATTCTCCCCAGGGTCGATTGATACCTTCTCACTACAACTAGTGAGAATCCTAACATCCATTTAGATCTATCTCATAGATCCAAAACCTAGGATTTAGTAGGTATCTCTTTGATCCTATATGGAGAATCATTGTGATAAGCGGAGATTGATCGAGCGTAGCATAGGAAACTCCTTCCCTATCAAGAGTATGTCATCCACGTACTCTACGAGGATCGTCACCATACTCCCTACTACCTTTTTGTTTATACAAGGTTCATCTACCATTTTGATGATGTCAACTTCTTTGACTAATTCATCAAAACAGACGTTCCAACTCCGCGATGCCTGCTTTATCCTATAAAACATCTTGCACACGTTTCCGCCACTCCCACTGTCTACGAGGCCCTCTGGCTGTGTACTTATAGAAGTTCTCTTCTAAAACATCATTTAGAAAAGCAGTCATGACACCCAACCACCAGATATCGTAGTCATGGTATGTAGCCGTGGCAAGTAGGATCTGAATGGACTTAAGCATAGATACTGGAAAAAGGTTTCATCATTATCCACGCCTGGTCAATGACGAAAACTTTAACAAGTCTAGCTTTGAAAGTCTCAACTTTTCCATCTACACCAAGTAATCTTCTCAAGATATACTTGCTCCTGATGGGGATTTAACCCTTCAGATATAGCAACCAAAGTCCATACTTTGTTGGTGTATAAGGATTCCATCTCAGATCGATAAACATCCAGCCATTCTTACAGAGTCTTACTCCCGATGGCCAGCTCGAAACTAGTTGGGTCATCATCTCATGATGCAATCCTCGCTCCCACTGTCATAGAGAAATCGAAGTATCTCTCAGGTTGGTGAGGAACTCTACTAGATCGGAGGAGAGGCTGAGGTTCGTTGGTAACTATTGAATCCTTTGGTTCTTTCAAATCATCAGCTGCAGTTTGTATAACTGGAACATTTCCAGTTCTACATAACAGATCTTGCCTCGAGCTTGTCCGGATTTTGCTTTTAGACATAGGCTGGACAACCCCAAATCTTAACTAACTTAAGATATTGGCTCTTCCCTTATCATATCTTATATGAAATGGTAGGCAACTGATTTGATTTGAACCCTATTCAATAGGTATGCAGCTTCTCAAGTGCATAACTCCCAAAAAGAAATAGGTACCTCAGTAGTACTCATTATATAGCACACCTTATCATATAGGGTGTGATTGCTCCATCCCGATATACCATCTTGCTATGGTGTATACGGAGGAGTAATGCTGAGAGAGAATCTCATTCTCCTTTTAGAAAAGTCCAAGAATTTTGTGCTCAAGTATTCTCCTCCTTGATCTCATCAAAGGACATAATACTTATACCCTTATTGGTTCTCTACTTCTAACTTATATTCTGTGAATATCTCAAAAGGTTCAGACTTGTGTTTCAACAGGAACATATGTCTGAATCTTGAGAGATTATCAGAGAACGTAATGAAGTATAAAGAACCGGTCCTGGCATATGTAGACAGGGGACCTTACATACATCAACATGTATCAATCCCAAGAGTTCACTAACTCTTTCTCTGTTTCCAGTAAACGGAGCTATGGTCATCTTATCTCTGTGACATGACTGGCAAGTTTCATAAGATGTAAATTCAAACTAATTTAAATATGCATCTACATGTAACTTCAGCTAGTCGGGTCGCATTGATATGACCTAGTCTACAATACCTCAAGAAGGATTCGTTCATTTCTGAACTCTTCCTCTTGTGTGTGTTCCGTATACTAAAGAACTATAGTTTGATTTAGAACATCAATGCTTTTAGATAACGTGCCTGAACCGATCAACTTTTGATATAGGAAATGTTCAAAACATTGTCCAACTATACAAAATTTTATCCTTTCTTTACTAATAAAGAGATTGATATGATTTTGTATATCAGGTTCGGTATCTAATAACATTCGTTCAGAATTAATGTATTGGTAATACAGGATGACAGTGACCAACAGACTTGGCTGCAACACTTGCCCCGTTTTCTGTCTCATGAAACTTATCACCCGTTCTCAGTTCTCTACCTATCTGTAGCCCTATGTAACAGATTACATATCTGGGATCCTGATCCGGTATCATATACCCAGGATGTGGAGGATACTGAGAAACAGTTCTTTGTAACGAACACACCCGAAGATGATGCATCAGCATGCACTTTCTTCGTTTGGGCGGCACGGAAATTCTGGTAATCCCCTATTTCCTGCTCTGTCTTATAACAATTATAAGTTGGAGCGGGACCAACGTTCCCCAGCTCAGTATAACAAGCGGGTTCGGTCAATAATCCGTATTATTATCTTGATTAAGGCGTGATATGGTCGCTACGTGGAGAGAGAGAGAAGAAAACACTCAGCGTGCGCTCTTTCAAGAATAGATTGGTTATTATTTTATCTAATCAGGATGGCTCCCACTGCTTTTTATCAAATCTTCCTTCAAACCCTAAAAGGAAAGACTAGCCGGGATTAATTACACACTACAAGTTCGCCAATCTTTCAGACAGGCCAGTGTCGGTACTTTGAGGGAGGTCCCCCGTGCTTTCGCACGAACCTAATTAATGTAAACCTCGTTTCCCAGAGGCGTAACCTTGTTAACACCTTTCTAGACACCTACTTGATCGGCTAATTGTAATGTGTAAAACTCTCCCAGGAGTAACTCTTACTCGCAGCGGGTATCGGGATCCAACTATCTCATAGAAGGTATGCAATCTCATTGCAAATTTCAACACTTGAAATTCCCGATAATATTTTGCCCCTAACCTCCTATGACCTTGACAAAGGCCAACAAACCATAGGATGCTAGTCAAGTTCAACCCGTCATTTCCTGATTGAATTAAACCCACCCGCACGACCCTTGACAAAGGACAACAAGGTCGCACGACTACCCTAACCCAATCTGCATCATATGCATAAGCAGATAAGCACCAGTCAGCTACCGCACACTACGCCTTGACAAAGGCCAACAAACGCAGCACGAATACTAACTACTACTTATCTGAAATGACGGAGGGCTACGACAGGTTTTTCTGAAAACCTATTGCGTAATGAACTTGATATCGTTGTAGAATCAAATGATTTTAAAAATGGAGTGCTTTTGAGGCTTTTCTAGTTTTGCTAAAGGAGTCACTCCCGGTGAAGGGATCGTCGGTCCTTTCCTCATCGAATAAGGTGCGGGATATATCATATATATCACTGTGCAAAGCAAAAACTCTGAAAAGCAATCAAAAGACAAACCGAGAGTTGTAGCATCTGCCAGTTATTGCTAAAGGAGTCACTCCCGGTGAAGGGATCTCGGTCCTTTCCTCATCGAATAAGGTGCAGGATATATCATATATACCGCTGTGCAAAACAAGAACTGTAGCTACCCTTTTTAATTTTGAAATTCGATTCTACAACATCTTAGGTTTCTTTTTATTTCATTAATCATATTAATGAAGTCCCATCATTTAAGTTACCTAAACATCACAGATAAATTCGACGTACACTTATGCCATCCGCATTCGCCTCGATGTCCCTTCGTGCACCGTTAGGTTAGGTGACTAACGGCAGAGCGGGGCAGGGCTAGCGCGGGTGTAAAACATAAGTAACATCTATATAATATATCATATATACTATATACAGTATCTATCACAGAAAATCACATGATCACATCACAGATATCGCAGCAGAAGAAACATATGAAATATTGGATATACTAGGACGTCCGTATTTTCAATACGAGCCAGTATAAAACACGGATTCCACGGTCGCGATGAATAGCCAAACCCACACCCCTAGACCCCTACGAGAGCGGCAAGCAACCCTACCAATTCTGGAGTTAGGAGATCCGGACTCGACTCCTCGAGTTGGTCTCCCACTGGACCCTAGAACCCAGTTACTTGTGCTCCCCTCCTTGGGTCTATCCTAGTGCGGAAAAGTAAATAATATACAAAAGGTGACATCTTCCGCAACCTGGAAGTGCCCGAATAAAAGAATATTACATACAAGTTTTTACATGAATGAAAATGAAAAACACTCATCTCACATAAAAAAAACCCGGCTATTCAAACACGACGATCCAATATAACATATCCAGCAACACATAACATCAAATGTCATCAACGTAAGTAAATATGCGCATCCCAATTGTCGTTGACATATAGCAACGAAACCGGCGATATCACATATTACACTTACGGTCACAGAAAAGAAAGTGTAAAACTACAACAGTTGGAATCCGCAATCTGCATAGACATCGCATGCCTAATCAAATGAATTCCTTAGACATCGCATGCCTAACAATTATAAACCCCGCATTTTAGTCTCATTATCGAAAACACTTTTCAATATCAAGTCGGGCAATTCAACAAGATTCCCGAAATCCTGATCGAATGCTCGTCGCAAACTTTAGTAGGCGGCCGCACCCCCGACGCCGTCGACGAAGTGCACCAAGGCAGAACACCGCTGCCGCGAGCACCCGAATGGATGCTTTCGGCGACGGGGTTCTCCTACAGTTACTTGGTCGGGGCTATGGAGCGAGGCTGTCTATTAAGTTTACCCGGCGAGTATCCGCGTACGCTACGTGATTGCGACGGACTTTTGATCACATCAAAATTCCGTGGCAACCGATCAAGTGAGACTAAACCGCTAGATTTATAACATTCATTCAGTTATCTCATAACTTATTGTGAATTCCAATTATTGTATCCCATTTCAGATAATTAGAAAATGTTAAACTTTCCGATCGAACATTCAAACACCCAAGTTTTCCCGATACTGATCAACGCATGAAATAAGTCTAGCAGCATTCAGTTCGTGCCTCAGTACCAACGGTCCAGCCGTAGAAGGGTCAAGCCAACGCCTCACATGTGGCACGCCGTACTGCCCCAAACCCGAAGGTTCAAAGGGCGGTTCAAGACGGTCACATAATCGAGTTAAGATTTGTTGTCTTCTAGAGGGTCCATCGCGTTACTTGCACTACTTAGAACGCCGTTAAACTACGGAAAAATCCAACACTTGGAAATTTCCCGACAGGGGAAAAATTGGGTATTTATATCCGGCCGAACTTTTTAACATATTCTAAAATACCCGGAAAGCCACACAGACAAAATTTGATAATCCGATCGAATATACGAATCCCCAAAACAACCCCAGAAAATTCAACTCTGGAATAAATATTAAAAATTCCCAGAAAATCCAGCACATACAGGAACTAATTACTGTGCAAACCACGTGCATTGATTCAGTATTATGGCCGCGGAACCGCCGCTCACGCCATGGTGGCGCCGCGGTTCCGCGGCTCTTCTGTGGAATCAATTGCACGTGCTTCACAGTAATTCATCATATTCCCTGCTGAATTTTTTAGCAATTTTTAATTCACAAAAATCCAAAAATTCAGAAAATTTCCAGAGAGCAATTTTTGGGTTAGGGTTTCGGTTCGTTCGGATTTCAAACTCCGTCTAGACTTCGCCTAAGGCTCTAGCTAGGATCTGATACTACTGTAGGGTTCCTAGGCACTCTCAAGAGGTCTCACAAGGCATCAACCATGCCAATTTAAAATTTTACGGTGCCGAGAAACCCTAAACTACGGATCGTTGGCTAGATGTCTAGGCGAAAAAGCAACTAGTAAACTACTTTACTAAGAGAATACGGAAATACAACCTTTGTAGATCCGGTCCTCCACCTCCACGGCTCCGTGATGAAGTCCTTTCCGCTGTCCAAATCAAATCCCGGGCTCTAGCGTCGGCTTCATCGGAGAAAGAGCGGGCTAGGTCATCGACGACGTGCCGAAGATGATCTACGTCGAGGCATCGCTAGATCAAGCTCCAACTTCACCAAGTCTAGAAAACTTGTGAAGGAAACACACTCTACTACTTGGCAAGAGGTAGAGGATGAAGAATAGGAAGTGGGTAGACTTTAGAATTGGATTTCTCACTCATTTTCATCAATCACCATTGATGAAGTGAAGCTTTCTTCATGAAAAAAGATGAAGAAGAAGAAGCATCTTATATTATGATAAGTTAATTGAAAAGAATAATAAAATGATTCTTATCATAAAATTAACCATGGTCAAGTGTAGAGACTAAACTAGGGTTAGTGGGAATGGTTAGGGTTAAGGATGAGATAAGAATGGTTGACTTGATCAAAGCTTCAAGAAGCTTCAACATAAAAACAAAACAAGCTACCATCCTTAAAACTTTCCAAAATGAATATATAAATAAATAAATTGATAATAAGAGAATAAACAAAACCCTAACCACTCTCACAACCATGGTTTAATCTTCACACAAATCCAAGTTAACATGTATCATCAAACATGACACAATCAAGTGCACAAAATTATATCACATATACAACTTGTGCAATGCAAGTGAGAAAATCCATTTAAAGTGAACCGATACTAGTTAATGCAAAGTAATATATCAAATATATAATCATACATTAAATCAACACTTGATTTAACGATCCGGTCATATCGCATATAACCGACTAGTATCCTATGTATCGGCTTACCGAATCAACCCTTGATTCGATAACTAGGTTATATCGCATATAACCATTCGATACATTCATCGCGAGAATAGAATACGGTATCACATACACGCATTATTCTCGGTCCTGCACATATCTCATATGCGCTCCTATTTCGTTTCGCTTAAGCCAGGAAATCTCTGTGTAGGACTCTAAAGACTCGTCAATACGCCGGCAGCAGATGATGATCATATCAAACACCCACAAGCCGCAAGCGGTCTGCTAAACGTAACGGCCACCCGGGTATTGAGAGATCAGAAGATCGACGAGCAAGCCCGCTCACTCTCCAGTGAATCCAACCAGTAACACTTACCGTACAGTCCGGTCTGATCGTCTGATACGTCGCATATCTCGCCTAGGGGTGGTAAACGTCAGACCCCAATAGCTCAATAAGTCGTGTTGATATAAGGTCTATAACAATACGAGAAACTACTGGTAACACTTACCAGTAAATCTCAGCAACCCTGGCCAGGGATTTCCTGTTATAGCCAATCGAACACAGCGCAACATCAACCCCCTATACCGGGAGAGACGAATTCTCCTCCTATCGCTCATTGCCTCCATGTGACTCAGGACTGTACCCAAAAACCACCATTTTTCATGCCCTCTTGGACGTGGTAAGATGGAAATCAAAGCACAGTGGGAACCACACAAGACTCTATGACGATCTCGGGTCAACAGACTACTCTGTACCAGTGTCACCAGAGAACTGCCATCTGACGTAAGGTATAATACCATCTGGGAGTTCTCGGCGAGTCCGTCCAGTGTACCCAGTCTCCACTGAGCACCCGTATATCATCTCTGATGTCAAACACCAATGGATATGGGATCATCCATCGCCCATCTGTATGGGTCGAGAAGGTACACGCTAGTCTACTCTGGTATATCAATGCCCCGTCTCGATACACCCACGACTAGGGACTTTGAAGGATGTACTTATAGACTATCTGTCCCCACTAGTATGATCTGCATCATAGTCCAGGTAGTCAAGTACACATCCTAAGGGCTTTACCAACATGTAACAGAGAGACAATCAGTATACACGTTAAGGTAAAGAGCAACCAGATAGCATACTATCATGTCGAGCAAGAAAGTCCTCCCTATATATGTCCCAGCATCCACTACAATATACATGCTATATACAGTAATGGCCTCTAGGGCATACATATAACTAATAAAAGCACCACCATCTTTCATGCTTACACCTCCTCCTTGCATGAACATTTCATGCTTACACCTCCTACTTGTATGGATACAAAACCCTCCTTCTAGGTGACACCTCCTCCTAAATCTCATCCTTCATTATCCTTATCTCTTCATTTAGCTCAGTTCATATATCAATTAGAAGCAAAATTTCTAAATTAGAAAATACGAAAAATCTTATAACACACCAAAGAATGAGAGATGGTGAGAGAAGCTAAGTATTAGGGATCTTTACCTCAACCCACAAGCTAGGATCTTTTGAGCTTGTGCATCTTAGAAAGAGCCTTTCAGTTGATCCTTCAATAGGTATAAGTTTAAACTCTGCAGATTTTTAGTTCAATACTGTTTTAATATAGAAGTTTGATATCGGAAATATCGTATTTGGGTAAATTTAGGCTCTGTTTTGAATCTGCTATAGTCTAGATAATATTTAACAAAATCAAACAGTACTTTCATCTTGTATTTTGGACCTAGAATAACCACTAGAAACACGGACCCATTCCTCGGATTTTTGGCCGGCGACATTCATTGAAATTCCGAGCTCGCCGGTTTTGTGAGGGAGTTGGGTGTTGAAATTTTTAGGGTAACTCTCTGTATGTATTTTTGGGTGTCTGGTATTGTTAGTTTATGTTATATTTTCAGTATATAAAATCTGGAAGCAAATATCTGTTTTGGGGTTAAAATTCTAAATACGATACGGATATATCGTGTCAGGATTTATGTTTGTGCCTATTGCGACTAGAATAGAGTTAACTCCAGTTAAACTAGGTCCAGTTAACTCACGATATCCAAACATAGCATATTTAGTATATAAATCTTGAAATTTCAAGTTTTCGTCGTATCAGAGTTTAACCGTTTCTTATACGAAAGTTAAATTCAATGTTAGGTTCGACAGCGGAGATTTCAGAGGCCGCAAGAAAAGGAAAAGAATTGATGACATCCGAGTGATTTCGACGTATTCCGGTGAGTAGATTAATATCTACCGGGGGATTTTTTATGGATGGCGTAATACGCCCGTGATTTTAAAATTGGCTAATAATTTCCTTTACATTATGTATATGTTTAAAACTAAGAAAGTTTATCGTATGCGTTCATATCTATAAAAATTTCATTCTCTAACACTTGATAGAACACTGCACTAATTATCAATGAGTCATGTCGCACGCACACATACCTACATGTTACACTACACCTCATCGGTAACTGACATGTCACGTATCACGTAGAGCTTGCCATGTCTTATATGATTCCCTGCATACCATAAGCATCATTATTAATGGTTGGTTGCATCATTATTATTAATTGATACCTATCATGTCTTACTTTTAAATGGTTGTTAATTGTAGCACAAGATGCATTGGATTTGAGAATTTCTGGATTTGAGTTTTATGCACTATTAATTTATATTAATTGGTTCTTCATGATTGATGTGATATGTCCACCATAAGATGTTTTTATGATTTGGTTTTATTCCAGACCGAGTGGGGTAGCTATACGGTTACGGATTTTTACGCTATCCAGACTGAGTGGGGGAGCTACACAGTCGGATTCATGGTGGACCCGGTCGAGGCCGAGGGGAAGGAAAGCCGCATTTGAGGCGGGGAGCCCAGCGAGGATACTCGATACCGGAGATAGTTGTAAAACACGGCGGATATCTGGTGGATACCGACCGATGTTATTGATTGACAGGATCGTTCGGGGAACGATGCCTGCAGGAAACAAAAGATTTATGTCGATGTTGGATACGGAAAAATAAGCCTTATTTAGAAATAATTGATGAGATTTCAATATTTTGTTATATAGTTGTTTAGTACATATTCATGCATCCATGTGATACTATACATCATGCTTATCTTATTATTTTTACCAGTATTCCGGAATGCTTACAATATCACTGTTAGATATTAGTTTTATTCACTAAGTTGGCAACTCACCCCTGTTGTGCCATAGTTCCTTGCAGAAGATGTGTGGACACGTAGCAATAATGCGGATGCGCTTGTCAACTTTTATCGCTTATTTGCTAGGTGGACTACCTACGCAGTAACATCCTATTTTGGTATATGTATTTGGATCTAGAAATTCTCCATCAGACTTGTATATTTGAATTAGAACGATCTATGTTTGTATATGTTAAATTTGGCTGAGTGAGATCGTTTAGTTGGGTTAATTTATGCTTTCTTTACATATGCACGAAATTCTTCGCCTAGGGTGTCGCATTACTATTGCGTATTGATTTCCGCCGTTTGGTGTTGTTTTGCTCCCAATTAGGGATGCAACTTAATTCAACATTTTGCAACTGCTTTTATTAATGATTAATAAGGAAGAGTTGTCGAACATTTTAAATGCTAAAGATCAGTTGTTTAGAATTCATTTCTTAAAATCATTCGACATGCTACCTCATCATTTTAACTTAAAAACTAAAATTTTCTAAATTCCGCAAAAAGGGGTTTTTGATCTTGGTTTTTGGTTTACTCAGATTGTGTCGATATGTTTAGATGTCAAACAATCTAAGTGCCGGTCACATCCAAAAATTTGGGTCGTGACACCTTGAATGGCCTAGTAATGCCATGTATGAAATGTACATTCCATTATACCAAAAATTCAAATTTTTATATTCTAATATGCCCTCGCTCGTAGGTTGAAGACCCTTTGAGCCAAGACCTGGACTTTTGCACAACGGTATTTGCTTTTTATTAAGTGAAATTTCACCAAAACCATCATGTACTCTATTCTTTATTTTAAAAACCATCCTGGCGCTGATTTTATGCACGGAAAACCTCCAAAGTTTTCTCTGTTACATGAGGAAACCCCTCCCCCCCCCCCCCCCCGCCCGACCCCCCTGCCATGAAAAATTAAATTTTTTTAACTTGAATTTTTATTTTCCCTCCCGAAAATGTTGTTTCATCCCTTTTTAACAGTGCACTATATAGCAGGATATTATTGTCATTTTATAAAAAGGCAAGGTGGTCACGTGGAACGGAGAAAATTTCGAAGGGCTTTTGTGCACAAAACCATTCGAAGGTTTCTTGTGCACAAAATCGGCGCCATAATATATGGTGGTTTTGGTGGAATATACATTTTATCAATCCACTTTTAAATACACGCCCTACAAGGTTTGAACCTGGATTGGCCATTGATAGCACTTTGTTTTTATAATTTAATATGCCCCCTCAAGTGCTAAGGCCCTCTGGGTCGAGAAACCCCGTGGTAATTTCTTTTTAATTAATCAGCATGCTTTTAAATACGTGCTAGATAAGATTCGAACCAGGTTGATTTAGCTTAGAACTAATTTTAATGTTCCTTTCACCACACCACTTGCTCCGAAGTTATAACGGTGTTGAGGATTAGTAATGTATATTCTAACATTATGTACTTTTGATCCTATTCTGGCAACCCACCCCCCACAACCCCCCCCCCCCCCAAATCAAGAAAAGAAATGGTATAAATGGTGTTATGTACTTTAGGATGTAGCTATCTCCTACCTTTGCAAACTCAGATATTGGAGATGATAACATAGTGACATGTTCTCACAAAAGTTAACTAGTGGTGGATCTATCCATGTAATTTCACCAATGAGAGGGAAATACAGTGTCTAAATAAACAATCCGGGGGAAAAAATGGCCCTGATAAATTAATTAGAGGCACAAAAGACAATTTACCACAACCAATTTGACCCGTCTAGTCAAGTATAAACTTTAAAAGAATGCTTATCAATTAAATATGGTAATATGCCAACGAGCAATAACTCAGTTGCTATGACACTTCTTCTCGTGAGGAGAGTGGAGGGATCAAATCTTAGAAAGGGGAAGAGGCCAAAATTTAACGCTTTCGAGGCAAATATCTTGATACATGTGTTCATTGTTTGTCGGGCAAGTAACATAGAGTTTCCTTTGCAAGGAAAGCTTCACAAAGAAAGTCAAATATTTTATATTTGGTTCATTAAAACTTTTGGTGATGTTTTGTATTTTGTTACTTTTGTTGATGAGCATAGCCGAAAAGTTGGGCCTATGCTTTGAAAAATAAAGATCGAGTTTTATAAGTTTTCAAGCAATTTCATGCTATGGTTGAGAGACAAACCGAAAAGTCTCTCAAGTGCATTCTTTTGGATAATGGTGGTGAATATATTGGTCCATTTGATGCAAATTGCAAATTGTATGGTAATCGGCATGAAAGAACGTGTAACGATCCTGTTTTTACTATAATATTTTTTAATAAATAAAATATATTGTTTTGAAATGACTCCAATTATGAAAGGAAAATGTTTTGAAAGATTTTTAAAAGATTAATTTTGATTTCTTTTAATAGAAAGAATTTATTCGATTTTGTTTTCAAATAAAAATTTTAAAAAGAGAATTTCTTTTATTTGAAAGAAAATGATGAGGCTCAATATCGGTGATCTCCCAGATCGTGACACGCGGCAGATAACGTGTCCCGAAGCTTACAAGAAAGGACCTACAGTGGCCGACCAGACCACTCCTATGCCCGTCCTACAAACAACCGTTGGCTCACCTCCGAGCCCCCTACACAATCGGCCTCCTCAGCCCTCTCAACTCGTCTCCGAGCTACCGCAGAACCAAGATATCTCGGCCTCCCGCTCGTCTCCGAGCCTCCCGCCGAGCTCACCTTCATCGGTCTCATCGACCGACCGACGGCACCTACCACAGGCGCAACCGCCTTACTTCCACGAATCTCGCCATGCGCGAGATATCCGCCGGCCACGTCCCGCGTTCCACGTCATCACGATCCCCAATTAACGAGCCTGTCTCATCATTAATGGGAGATCCCGCCCATCACGCGGGCGTGACGCCGGGACCGTAACGGCCAGCGTGATTCTCGTGCCTGCCTGCCTGTTGCCACCACTATATAAACCCCTCTCTCAGACGGTTCAAGTAAGTCATTTTCTCCTCACTAGGCCGTTACTCTGCTCAAATATCCAGTCTAACTTGATCGTTGGAGGGTCATCGGTGGTACAACCACTCCGGGACTTCCTTGCAGGTAGCTCGGCCTTAGCCACCTCAAACCCATTGAGATCCACAAGCTTAGGGAGTCAACCTCTAACCTAATCTCAGCCTTCCATCGTCGCCAACAGCAGATCTACGGAAGGTAACATCTTGACATATTTCGACATCCGTCAGCTGGCGCCGTCTGTGGGAAAAATCTTGACTCCACTGAACAAAGTTCATCTTCCGATCTCCATTCAATGGCGAGCGATCACCGCGACGATCCAAGCACTAGCCACCGCCTCCCTCACAATGGAGGGGCGGACGAATCTCCTCCCCCGAACTCCATCAACGCCCTAGCCGTCCGGATAGATCGACTCGCATCCGTCGTGGATGCGTTCGTCCGTGTCCAAACGGCAAGGCAAGCTCCCCAGGTCGCCGCTCCCCGACCTCGGGACCGGGACCCCTACAGAAGGAGAGAAGACTCTGCTCGCGTCAGCAAGGCTGACCACCGCCTCGCTGCCTCCCAAGGCCGTAGATCACCCGGGCCAACACATTCTATGACCCGCTGGGCGCCCCACAGTCCAACACCAAGATCCATCGCCAGAGCGCCTCGCCCCGAGCCCCTTTGCGCCTCCGTCCCTCCCGAGGAGATGTCGGTCAGCTCGCCTGCTCTCAGGCTTGACCGACACCACCTCCCTCGACGGGGTCACGTAGACGAGACTCGCCACGGCAGCTCGAAGACTATCTCGCCAGGGGACCTAAGGAACCTCATCGAGAGGAACTGAGGCCGCGGCCAGACACAGGTCTCCAACAGAAGAGGCTAAAAATCAGAATGTGCTGAATCGTCGGGATACCACGGCCGACTCGATGCCCTCGAAAAGAAGATCGAGGGTATGCATCGGGAAGGTCATCACTCGAGCGACGGGGCTAGGTACGCCTCCGACTCGCTCACCAAACCCTTCACCGAGGAGCTGCTCACCGTCCATGTCTCCTCCCGGAATAAGCCCCCAAAGGTCTCTCTCTACGATGGTAAGTCCGACCCGAAGGACCATTTGGACGCATTCACCGTAGGAATGAGCTTCCAAGACAACTCCGGCATTGCCCAATGCCGAGCTTTCCTGACCACTCTCATCCGCTCCGGACGAGACTGGTTCTGAGGACTCACGCCACGCTCGATCTCAACTTTCTAGGAGCTGGCCACCCAATTTCTCGGCCACTTCATCGGGAAAAGACGGTAGAAACGGACCGTCGACTATCTCTTCAAAATCAAGAGCGGGGACAAAGAAATGTTCAAAAGGTACGCCACCTACTTCTACAACGCCCTTCTCGAGGTCCCATAACACCGGGACGAGACGGTCATTACGGCACTTAGGTCCGGTCTTAGGCACAAGGAGTAGTTACGCTCCTTTGTATTAGTGCAACCTAAGACTATGGCCGAGGTAAAGGCCTGGACCGAGCGTGAGATCCAGCTCGAGTCCGAGATGAACGCAAATCTCCCAGGGGCAGAGCTATCCGACCAAAAGAAAAGGGCGAAGGAAGAGAGAAAGAGACTTAAGCAGCCAAAGCCCTACTCTCCGAAGTTTTAAGAGTACTCCCCGCTCAACGTCTCTCAGACGGTACTGCTAGAAGAAGATAAGGGCGAGGGGTTCTTTAAGCTCCCCCGAGTCTCGCGCATGGCGGCAAAGCGCACCTGGGACCCCTACTGTGGTTTCCACAGGTCTCAAGGCCACTCCACAGAGAGCTGTAATTAGCTCCGAGACTACATCAAGGAGCTCATATAAGTGCACGGCGGCGCCCCGGCCGTCGATCCGATGCCGGAATGCGGAAGCGATGGTTTTCTTTAACTTTTTATACCGGCACCACCGCGCACTAAAACCCGGATCGTGCCATTAATCTAAATCTAGCAAACTAAAAGACGGGAAGAGAGATATACCGAGCGATCCGTGTCCTTCGGTCTTCTCGCCGTCGTCCTTATCTCTCGCGGAATGTTCGGTCTCCATCTCCTCGCCGGAAGGGCACCACATCGCCGGCTTCTTTTACGGGCTCCTGCCTCTGGTCCAAGGCAACTCGGGCACGAAGTTGGCGAGTCGACGTGCCCAAGGTTTGCAGTAGAATAGTGTAATGCTCTTTGTCTCTATTGGGGTAGAGGAAGTTGCCATATAGTGGAGGTATGAGATATATGCTTTTGGAGGAAGAGCTAAATGGATTTTGTGAAGCCAAAAGAACAAAATTCCCCTCACAAAAATATGGGACAGCCCTCTTTCTTCAAGGCTGGCCATGTATGCGGGAATGAATGAGAGGGGAGTGAGAGAGAACAACCATAATGCAAGAGGGAAAAATGTGATGATGATAAGGAATGATTACTAGCAAAAACCAACACTCCAAACCCACCATCATAACCCATCATCATCACCCAAAGCCAAGTCATGATGAACCATCATGAACAAAAGAAAGTCAAGCAATGATGATCCAACAATATGCAAAAACAACCCTCCAAGAATGCTTATTTGCACAATGCAAATAAGCCCTCCTCCACCATATTTCGGCCAAAGAAAGATACAAAGGAAAATGGCCGAAACCGGAAAGCAAACTGGCAACTCCAGAAAACTGGTCCCGTAATAAATTACAGGAAAACCCCGATACTGTGTATACACACCCGCATCTGTATTCCGACCGAATACAAATGCAATGAGACAAAATCTACACTGTACAATACTAGGATCCGGCTTAAACCAAAGCCCGCTAGTATTTTCCGTCCGATCATGATCTGTGCAATACCGCACGTATCTGATTGAACCCTGCCATATCTCCATACGGCCTCTACAGCGTTTCGCCCGAAACTTGAGCAACTGGTCTGTGGGGGACTCTAAAGACTTGTCAATACTATGGCTGTGGATTTAACCACTAGCACGTCAGAGGTATTAGCCATACGTGACGGGCTACCAGCTATTGACCAAAAGGGACGTCTGTGAGCAAACTCATCCTGACACCCTACTGAGCCTGTCAGTGACAATATCCGTACAGTCCGGTCCGTTCGTCTATGAGCATCGCATGGCGGGCCTAGGGGGTTGGTAAAAGCCAGACCCCCAAAAGCGGTACAAGTCGTGTCAGAGATCAGCCCAGAACACCCTGAGATACTACTGGAATACCTACCAGTAAATCTCCTTCCTTGACCAAGGACTTTTCATGTTCTGGCTCTCCTAGACACAGCGCGACCTCACCCCCAATATCGGGAGAGACGAACCCCTGCAGATCCGCTCACTGCCTCCATGTGGCTCGGGACTGTACCCAACTAAAACCTGTTTGCACGTCTCCTTTGAGCGTGGTAGGGTAGTAATCAAAGTATAGTGGGAACTCACACAATACAAATGACAATCCTCAGGTCGATGAACTAACCTGTACACATGTCATCAGGGAACTGCTATCTGACATCAGGTATAAGACCAACTAGTATGTTCCCGGCGAGTCCTGTCCGGTGTACTCATAACCCAATGAGCACCTGTATACATCTTAGGTGAACCAACTGACACCAGTGGCTTGTGAGACCGGCCACCGCCCCTCGTCGGGGTCTCGACTGTATACACTAGTCTACTCTGGAGTATCGATACCCTGTCTCGAAACTCCCTCGATTAGGGACCTTTTAAGGATATGCTTATAGACCCCAGCTCCTACGTATATGATCGCCCTCATACTGCTGGTCGTCAAGCAAGAATCCTAAGGGCTCTATCAACGTGCAATAGTGACATGTAAGGTCACCTAAAGCAGTACACGATGATAAAGATAAACCAGATAGCATACTATCATCTTGAGTAAGACTGTTCTACTGGAACAGGTCCTCCCTCAATCATTGTAATCATGTGCCTGTGATCCAATAATTGACTCTGAGGGCACTATCTCCAACAATCTCCTACTTGCACTCAAGGCTAATTATTGCGATGTCGCATACTCACAGCCCGTGTGATACCGAACACCTAACTCCTCTATTAGTCAGTCTCACAAAGCTCATTTGCGAAACTATTGCGTTCGAGGAATAGCCTCAGTGAGTGGATCCGCCTTGATGTTTCTTTCTATGTCTCTCTTAATCTCAAGTTCGCGGAGAAACCCATCTTCCGAAATGAGCAATACCTGTCTTAGAATGTGTCTGGATGTCTGATGGGACCTAGCTCATAAATGAACTCCAAATCCAAACTTCTTAGACTGTATCGTCGACTGAACTTAATCAGTATCCTGCACCATGCCTCCCTCATTATTGCCTTGGACCACCTGTCCAAAATACTGCCCCTCGTCAGAAGGAAAAACTATAACTCTGACAACCTCCTTGTCGTCCAGGTCACCTTGGAAGCCTGGAATGATAACTGTCTCCCGAATGAGGCTGTCGTTATCATATCCCTAGAACATTCACTTATGTTCTAAAACCGCTTCCGACTGTTTCTCTAAGATAGGATCAATGTCAACTTATTGCATCTAGTGCAAGAACAACATCTGGTGTGGTACTTGATATCTCATGGTTGACTCAATTGCCTGAGCAAGTGATCTGCCAATCATGCACATCCCTCTCCCCTTTAGTCTGTAAGACACCTTTAGAGAGGGTGACTCCATCACCTGCAGGTACACTACCGTGCCAGGAGTCGTCCATTCTAAATACTCTTAGAATGCTGTCTAAGTACCCTGATTGGGATACCACCCAAATCTAGATCTAAAACCATAGATCTAGCAACCAGTATATCTGATATAATGTCCAAGTCCCATATGGAGAAACCACTGTGTGACGACCAAAGTATAACCGGTCGTAGTATAGGAATATCACTTCCTACTCTGTGTATGTCATCCAAATACCAGGACATCACACCCTACTACCTTCTCTACAGATCCATCCCCTATTCTGATGAAGTCAAACCTATGACTGTCACATCAGAAATAGATGATCTATCTCCGCTATATCTGCTTTGGTCTATAAATAGACATAAGCCACATGTGCACCAATGCTTTCGCTGCTCCCACTGACTACGACAACCCTCTGGCAGAGTCATATACACGTACACTTCTAAAGCTAGTCTAGAGCGACACTATACTCATCCTCCTGCTGGGTCTCGCAGCCTGGAACAACAGCAATGGCATGTCTGGGTAAACAAGAACTTCCCTGTCACCGTCCTTGAGGCTACCGGAGTACCTCTTGGGTGCCTGAAGTTACCCACCTTATCTGCGGAGTGGACAATGGAATGTCAAACCAGATTGAATCTTTAGGTTCCTATCAAATCTTCAGTAATCGTTTGTGGTTCTGGAATCACTTCCAGTTCTACCATACTCCCACTACTGTTTTCTGAAAAAATCCATTTTGTTAAAACTGTGGCGAGTCAAGAATAATATCACTATTGATCTTTCAGATGGTAGAAAGTTAACCCTCGTCATAGCCTGGGTCAACCCATAAACAGCCATTACAAAAACGTGCCTTGAGTTATTCAGAGTCTGGTTTTAAGCATAAGCCGGACAACTCCCCGTACCTTAACATCGTTAAGATATGAACTGTTCTATATCCAATACAGAAACAGAGGCACTGATTTAATTGAACCAGATTCAAATCATGCAGCTGTCCCCAGTGCATGTCAACTAAATGGAAGGAGGCCGATCAGTGTTACTCAACTTAGGAATCTTCCAATTATGGGTAACCTGAAAGAGAAGCAAGTTCTCTTAATCATTACTATCAACTGAACACCATACACAAGTATTTACATCTTCGATCACTTTGAAGAATCCCGATACTTGCAACACCTGATTCTCTACTTTATTCATATACCTATAACTTCTCAAAATTCGGACCCTGTGTTTCCACGAAACACCTGTCTAAAAACTAGAAAAGTCATAAGTAAACCAAATATAGTACGAGGACCAACCCCTCTATCCTCATGGACGCTGGACAACATACAATACTCTGTATAAGTCACTTGAGTCTAATAACTCATTCCCTGTGTGTCGTAGGTTGAAAACTGTACTATGGTTATGAAGAATTACACCGCTGTTTAATGCTCCTCACCTAACCATCCACTGATATAGGTAAATGTCATAGACATAATTTCAAAAAGGTATATCTCACTCTATGAAAATAGACGTACAGATATATCAATTTGAAATTGGTGCACAACAGCGGATATTCAAAACCAAATATTTGTCGTACGGCAAACAACCCAGGTGACTTCCTCAAATATCACCGATTACAACGAATCCCGATATAATGAGGACGATCACCTAATTCCCAATAACTTACTCCCACTCATCATCTGTAAGACCATACAGATGTAAGAATCATACCTAGTAGATACATACCCTGGAGTAAGTGTCTAATTGGGAAATCAGTTTTCTTTTAACAGTACACAGTGAAACTGAAACATTGAAATGTTTCGATGGGGTATCCCGGTATTTCTAGTAATGCCTCTTCCATTATCCAGATTCACAACTATAACCGTATATTTCTTTGTCACCTCTCCAAATCCCTTTATATGTCTTTAGTCATTACCTTCTGTACACCCCTTTAAGCCAAATGGTTTTCTTCCTTCCCTACCGTTCGGCACCAGCCTATGGTTTGGAAGAAGACTATCCAATAAGCATAATGGGTGTACTGTCCTAATCCTAGGAACACTCGCAAAGCGAGAGAAGGTGAAGATAAAAGACAACCGAATAAACCTTATTCCTATTTCTCCTGAACCAGAATCCATCCCCGAACTGGAACAAGTTCCTTTCGAGTTCGTATATAACCATACGATGGAGTATCCAATAAACTGTGGATCTTCGTAGTGATACGGAGTGTTCTGGAAAAATACAAAGGTGATTTAGGATTGGCGAATAAATACTTGGTTTGGTCATGAATAGCAGTCGCAATTTACTTTGCCCTCTTACTAATCCCTTTATATGTCTTTACTTAATACCTTCTGTACACCATCGTTATGCTAATTGTTTTTCTTCATTCCCCACCGTTCGGCACCAGCCTAAGGTTTGGAAGAAGACTAGCCAATTTGCGTAATAGGTGTACTATCTCCTAAACCAAGGAGTACTCGCAACCTGAGAGAAGGTAAAAGGAAAAGACAACTGAATAGTCTTATTCGTTTTCTCCAGAACCGGAAACCATCCTCGAATAAATTCCTTCGAGTTCGTATATAACCATATGATGGTTTTGTCCAATGGAAGTGGACGTTCGTAGTAATATGGGGTGTCCTGGAGAAAAAGGGTAAAAGTAGGAGTGGCAATGAGGTTTGCAACTCTGACAATCCAAAAGCCGGTGTTTAAGAAGGTTCGGTCAACTTGGTCACTGAGTCATAGTCTTAGGGCCGGGTCAATGGTCGCTGCCAAAGAGAGAGAGAAAAGAAACACTCAGCGTTCACTCTAATCTAGATCAGAATGATTACCAATTTATCTAATCTGGAAACGTCCCACTGTACCGTCAAATTCTCCTCCAAACCTGAAAGAAGAATTAGTCGGGATCACCCGAGGAGTAAACCAACTTATCAGTGGGAATCGGGATCCAACTATCATCGCATGATAACGCGACGGAATCCACTCACGCTATCACACTCCAGAAGGTATGCGCATATCTGGCAAGTTTCAGTTTCTTTAGAAACTCCCGATGTGATTTTTTGCCCCATGCTCTTATGACCTTGGCGTGAGGTCAAAATATCATAAGTCACATGTCAAGTTCTACCCGTCATTTTCCAGGTTAATTTGAACCCACCCATACATACCCTTGACGTAGGCCAAAATAGTAGTACGACTGTCCCAAACCAACGCATCTATCTATGCAACAGATAAATACCCGGCAGCTACCAATCATTATGCCTTGGCGTGAGGTCAAAATACATAGGTTGAATACTACCGAATATTTAACTGAAATGACGGAGGGCTACGAATGGTTTCTGGCGAAAACCTTTAACGTAATGAACTTGATATCGTTGATGGAACCGGATAGCTTTTAAAAATATAGCGACGAAAACCTTTGCTAAAGAGGTCACTCCCGGTGAAGGGATCTCAGCTCTTTCCCCGTAGAATGAGGTGCAAGATATTCCAACTGAATACCACGGTACAAAGCAAAAGTAATCGGCTATAGTGAAGTTATTGCCCTGACGCAAACTTTTTGTCCAAGGGGTCACTCCCGGTGAAGGGATCTCGGCCCTTGCCTCGTCGACTGAGGAGCAGGATATTCCAACTGAATACCACTGTGCAAAACAAAAGTGAACGTCCTTGCAATAACAGCTTTTTGAAAAATTGTTCCAACAACATCAGATTAGGTTTGTTTTTAACTTGCATTGATCCGAATCAACGCAGTTCCATCAATTGATCACACCACAAGAACGAAAATAATGACGTACGTATATGTCATCCGCATTCGCCACTGGGTCCCGTCATTACCCGTTAGGTTAGTTAACTAACGACAGAGCGGGGACTGGACTAGCGCGGATGCAAAACATATACAACATCTACTAGTATATATATCAATATATAATATTTCGCTCAAGGCGTGATAAAATGCAACATCACAGAAATGTACAGCATCACAGAACAATACAGATATCTGGGATCCCCGATTTTCACAGAGCCGCTACTGAAACCCGACGTTCTCCTGGTCGTGTGGATAGCCTGTGCAATGAAATCCTAGACCCCTACGGGTGCGGCAAGTTACCCGCCAAAACCTGAAGCGAGGCAGCCCCCTTCAGCAACGTGAATGGACCACCCAGCACTTCACGGAATCCGGTAACTTGGGCACCCCTCCTGGGTCAACCTGTACCCCTTATGAGTGTGGCGAATAGCCCGCCAATTCTAGAGTAAAGCCCCCTCCGTCTCAATGCCATGAGATGCGGGCCCGTTGCCCTCTAGAACCCGGCTATCCGTGCACCCCTCCGCGGGGTAATCCTAGTACAGAAAGTAAAATATACATACAACGGGTACATCGACCTCGACCCGGTCGTGCCCCAAAAGAATAATATACAAACGGGAAGTGACGGCAGTCCACATGTCGGACGCTCGCCCCGCAATATCAAATGTACATAATACAACAAAAACTGTACTAGCATTGCATCCAGGCTATCCCCCATGACCAATCCGCAACATCACAGCATAACACAGAACATCAACGTGAATGTCACGTTCACAAATCCGTCTAACCGGGCTATAGCAGTTAGAAAGGATTTACCGATCAAGTGACATTCACGGTTGTAGATATAATGTAAATACTGTGAACTAATGTGTTTAAAATATTCGATCGATCAAATTTATCCAAGTGGGCCCCAAGCACTACTGTAGCACATAAAGAAATTCTGGGCCCAAAAAGAATATACCAAAACCCCTATTTTCATCCCAAAAGCCCACTGCAAAAAATTGGTGAGATGAAGCTAACATCCTGCGGCGGAACCGCGGCCAAAGAGGGGTTATGGCCGCGGTTCCGCGGTCCTATGGAAAGATCAAGTCACCAAAATTTTACAGTGTTCTTAGAATTTCCTGCACATGTTTCTGCAACAACCTGAAAAAATTTTGGACTCCAAAATATTTCGACAGAAACTGATGCTATTGTAAACGCGGGTTTTTGGAATTTTGTTCGATCGGAAATGTAAACACATTAGACAAAGCTAGACTAGTTTAATGGAGAGGCGCTGATACCACTGTAAGTGCACGGCGGCGCCCCGGCCGTCGATCCGACGCCGGAATGCGGAAGCGATGGTTTTCTTTGACTTTTTATACCGGCACCACCGCGCACTAAAATCCGGATCGTGCCATTAATCTAAATCTAGCAAACTAAAAGACGGGAAGAGAGATATACCGAGCGATCCGTGTCCTTCGGTCTTCTCGTCGTCGTCCCAATCTCCCGCAGAATGTCCGGTCTCCACCTCCTCGCCGGAAGGGCACCACATCACCGGCTTCTTTTACGGGCTCCCGCCTCTGGTCCGCGGCAACTCGGGCACGAAGTTGGCGAGTCGACGTGCCCAAGATTTGCTGCAGAATAGTGTAGTGCTCTTTGTCTCTATTGGGGTAGAGGAAGTTGCCATATAGTGGAGGTATGAGATATATGCTTTTGGAGGAGGAGCTAAATGGATTTTGTGAAGCCAAAAGAACAAAATTCCCCTCACAAAAATATGGGACAGCCCTCTTTCTTCAAGGCCGGCCATGTATGTGGGAATGAATGAGAGGGGAGTGAGAGAGAACAACCATAATGCAAGAGGGGAAAATGTGATGATGATAAGGAATGATTAATAGCAAAAACCAACACTCCAAACCCACCATCATAACCCATCATCATCACCCAAAGCCAAGTCATGATGAACCATCATGAACAAAAGAAAGTCAGGCAATGATGATCCAACAATATGCAAAAACAACCCTCCAAGAATGCTTATTTGCACAATGCAAATAAGCCTTCCTCCACCATATTTCAGCCAAAGAAAGATACAAAGGAAAATGGCCGAAACCGGAAAGCAAACTGGCAACTCCAGAAAACTGGTCCCGTAATAAATTACAGGAAAACCCCGATACTGTGTATACACACCCGTATCTGTATTCCGACCAAATACAAATGCAATGAGACAAAATCTACACTGTACAATACTAGGATCCGGCTTAAACCAAAGCCCGCTAATATTTTCCGTCCGATCATGATCCGTGCAATACCGCACGTATCTGATCGAACCCTGCCATATCTCCATACGGCCTCTACAGCGTTTCGTCCGAAACTTGAGCAACTGGTCTGTGGGGGACTCTAAAGCCTTGTCAATACTATGGCTGTGGATTTAACCACTAGCACGTCAGAGGTATTAGCCATACGTGACGGGCTACCATCTATTGACCAAAAGGGACGTCTGTAAGCGAACTCATCCTGACACCCTACTGAGCCTGTCAGTGACAATATCCGTACAGTCCGGTCCGTTCGTCTATGAGCATCGCATGGCGGGCCTAGGGGTTGGTAAAAGTCAGACCCCCAAAAGCAGTACAAGTCGTGTCAGAGATCAGCCCAGAACACCCTGAGATACTACTGGAATACCTACCAGTAAATCTCCTGCCTTGGCTAAAGACTTTTCATGTTCTGGCTCTCCTAGACACAGCGCGACCTCACCCCCAATACCGGGAGAGACGAACCCCTGCAGATCCGCTCACTGCCTCCATGTGGCTCGGGACTGTACCCAACTAAAACCTGTTTGCACGTCTCCTTTGAGCGTGGTAGGGTAGTAATCAAAGTACAGTGGGAACTCACACGAGACAAATGACGATCCTCAGGTCGATGAACTAACATGTACACATGTCACCAGGGAACTGCTATCTGACATCAGGTATAAGACCAACTAGCATGTTCTCGGCGAGTCCTGTCCGGTGTACTCATAACCCAATGAGCACATGTATACATCTTAGGTGAACCAACTGACACCAGTGGCTTGCGAGATCGGCCACTGCCCCTCGTCGGGGTCTCGACTGTATACACTAGTCTACTCTGGAGTATCGATGCCCTGTCTCGAAACTTCCTCGACTAGGGACCTTTTAAGGATATGCTTATAGACCCCAGCTCCCATGTATATGATCGCCCTCATACTGCTGGTCGTCAAGCAAGAATCCTAAGGGCTCTATCAACGTGCAATAGTGACTTGTAAGGTCACCTAAAGCAGTACACGATGATAAAGATAAACCAGATAGCATACTATCATCTTGAGTAAGACTGTTCTACTGGGACAGGTCCTCCCTCAATCATTGCAATCACGTGTCTGTGATCCAATAATTGACTCTGAGGGCACTATCTCCAACAGCTCATCCATTCGGGACACCTGGCAGCATACTTCCGGGACAAACGGCAAGCTGACCACGAGCAGGAGCAGCGTCCCCCTCCCGGCGAGTTGACAGTCGGCCAAATTATGGTCATGTCGGCGGGGGGTACGTCGAGTACCTACGAGGCTCGGCACCCCACGCCGGTCGTGGAGGCCAACAGCCATCCGAGGATGAAGACCAGGGAGACCGAGCCGATCGTTTTTTATGGCCTTACATCGCCAAGAAGCTCAAACCGTACCAATAAAAAGAACATCTACTGGCATGTATTTCTTTTACTAAGGCAATGTAAACTTTTCTCAAGATCTTTCTGTTTATATAATAATAAGAAGGGATCAATAAAATATTGAAAAAAGAAGAGTTGTGTTTATTCAAAAGGGTAATATAGGCTCCTCAGCTGTACATGGAAAAAGAAAAATTACAATAGCGGGGAAAGGGGGTGCAGAGAACATTGCTCGTGATACTCCGAGGATATTTCTGCCAGCTGAGCCCTCACGGCCTCAGACCTCTGCCTCTGATGCCGCCCGCGAATGTCGGCCTCACGCCTCAATTGACAGCACTCAAGGAGGAGCGCCACCAAGCGATCCCGCCGACCCGCGGAGATCAGGCCGAAGCGCCGCAAATACTTTAGCTTACCAACCGCCTCATCCTTTAACTGTTTGGACAAGGGGTTGTAGAGCCCCGGCGATGCCCTCCAAATAGAGTACATCAATAGCTGGAGTAGGGGGAGCGTCAAGGAAGCAATCGGCCAAAATGATCCTCAATGCGGCCTATCACTAACTGCACCGTGTCCTCGGTGTCATGCTAATCGTAGAGGTACACGTCCTCGAAGTTTACGATGTCAGAGATGGTAAAAGGGAAGTCCTCCATTCTTGCGTTTTGGATGCGAAGGAAGGGGTGATCAATGCTCCCTCCATTTTATAGCTGGTTTGTGTAGGGATTTTACGATCACCAAAAATATTTAATTTACCGCAATCAAGAACGGCGTCGCATGAAGCTAGCCGGTGAATACGGGTCGGTCCATAGGGATGTGTAATTTTCCTAAGTGTTCTTACGAGTTGATTCCAATAGTTGTTTGGTTTTGTTTTAATTGAATCTAAAACTAAGTTATACGATGATAAAGAAACTTGCTAGGGTTAGGTCAAAGGTGTGGTTTGGTAAGATTTGATGACACACCTCTTTCAATGCCCTAAATGAAATCTTTTAGAAGTTATAGCAACTATTAGAAAAAGGTATTAGGATGATTGGGAAGAAACGAAGTTTCTTCCTCTAGATCCTTGTCCGTCCTAATCTAATATTTGCTCTAACCTTCATGGAAGACATGCATGTCCGGTCCTTTATACTACGGTTTCACCGTTACCTCGTGGGTAGGGTGCCGTAGGGAGCGGATATTGCATGCATGCATGAAGTTCTAGTTATGAAAAATAATTGGGCATGAAAGAGATGAGAGATATTCATCTCTCAATCCCTCTCTTATTCCTAACCCTAACAAGCGAGGAAATTACTCGCTCATTAGGAGATCTTTTAAAAATAACATTTTAAAATAACTTACCTACTGCAGTTGTCACGCCCCGCTTCCCAAAATACAGAATACGAGGGATTGACAAGGCCAGCCATGCTCCTAAGGGCAAGGAAAAGTCCTGCCGTAGTCACACTTCGGCTTCTAGTTTCACATGGTAACCAGTAAATAATGCGCAGGTAATGAGAATTGCAGTAACTGAACAAACTAATATAAAGAACTGACCTGATGGGAAACTGAAGGGTATAACCCTGGATAGCTAATCAAGATGTCTGTAATGCACGTCTAGTCCTGGTCCAAGCTAAATCATCTCCTCACACTGAGCATGCATACTCAGGTCGTCAGAGCGACACAATAGCAATATAATATATAAAACCAAGTGAAAACTCTAACAGTGACAATAAATATATATAACAGTAACTCAATGACGGTATAGGCATGAACATGCAGTGATCAATGCAGTGGAACAGTAAAAGCAGTAAAATAATATGCCAAGTATGTCAACACAGTAAGTATGTATCTCAATACTATCATCTCTATCGGTCTCTAAGTCTCACTGTACAGGTCACTATGCATATCGTCAGTCCAAGTGTGAGAGTCAACCACTCGCGAGTGTCCTCCATCCAAGGGCAAGGGACCATGGGCCCAACATGTAACTCACGGTAATAATCATGTACCCTGTAAATCTCCATATATCTCCATATATATAAGCCGGCAAGGGACTCCCGAGATTCTGTTGAACTCACACTCAAACTACCCCACACCCCGTGGTCTACATCAAACGCTAACCATAACCTCAAATACCAATCGGTCTGTGACAAGTCTACGCGAGAACTGGAGGCAGGACCTCCATCAAGCACGTCCCGACTAATACCTAAGATAAATGGCAGTGTCTGGTGCCTTATCTGTGACACCCATGCGAGATCTTCCATAAGTGTCCCATACCACTTATATTCGCACGTACACATGTCCCACAGACGTCGACAATGCAATAGAATAATAAGGTTCACTGATTGTGTACAAGTACGTGTCACTTTCACTTATTCACTGATACACGAACACTAACGTACTCGCCACAATCATCACTAATACCTAACACTGGGTAATGCACGTTATCACTAGGTTATCAATGCAGTGACATGTGTATGATATGATGCGTAAACAGTATGTAAAGCATGATTAGGGTGTCATGAATCAATAATCTACCACTTGCATAATTTATCATAAATCATACGGTTAAAGTTTAGTGAAACTATGAACGGGAAATAAATAGTATGTTCAGTTATCTATCCAGCGAATTTAGTTTCATGCCAATCGGGTTTCAGGATCATTAGTTATGGCCATTTCCTTTTAAGCGTTCACGGCTGGAAACCCGGTTTCAGAATCGGAAGTCCGTTTTGGAACGCATTTTAATCCTAATTGGGATCAGATTTTAGCGACGCTACAGTTGAATGAAACCTAGGGTTTTCAGTAAGGTTCTCAACGCAATATACGGATCTTCAATCGCGTCTGTACGTCAGGAGATATACACTGTTCAATACTAGTATGTAAATTCTGATTCTGTTGGGACTGTTATACGTTCCCGTCTTTTAAATTGCAGATTAAATAGCAAATGATGACGAAACAGGGTGAAACCACTTGTGTTATCTAGTTAATGGATTCACCTTTCATAAACAGAGGAGTTCCACAGTCTACGAGTTAAGGAAACATGGTGGTGCTCATTACGGGACAGTACACAGTAAACTGAGTCGTTCTGGACTGCAGTCCAGAGTCGCACTCCGATCCAAATATTGTCACAGTTTAAGTACAGAAATATTTAGAAACTTGTATAATATTATAGTTAGTCGAGTTGGATTCGATTTAAGCCCTCGAACGCATCATTCCGGTATGTAAATAATTTATGGTGATTTTAACGGTTTTCAGATACAAGAAATTTCCAGTTTTACGGGTAAACTTGGGGGTAGTCGTTTTAGTCGTTAATAGTCGTATTTTCCAATGAAATTCACACACTAGATTCACAGCCATACGGTCCAGACTATACAATTGAATTCCGCCAAATTAAATGATGATTTCCATTGAGGTCATGCATCGAACAGTTGCATCACATAATTTATCGAGGATAGTAAGTATGGAATGTATAAAATTATAGTTCGTAACTAATACAAATTAGCATGTAGCAAGTATGAAACTTACCTGGAGGCGCACGGCAGTGGCACGGCAACAGCGGTGATCTACGACGATGGAAACGGCACGATCACAACGCAAGCGTGGCTAGATACGACACGGCAACTCGACCTCGGCTCAAGCTTGGCACGGTCTTGACGGCTTGGCAGCTGGTGGCGAAGGGAGGTGGTGAAGAGACGACGTGAAGCAGGCGACGTGGCCCGAGGTGGCTGCAGTCATCGACGTCATCATCGGGGGAGTGGGGTGCAGGAGGGTTCGGTGGTGCTTGGAAGGAGAAGGTGATGACGGTGGCTCCGGTGGGTCGCGGCGACGAGGTGGGTCGTGGTGGTGTAGTAGTGGCCTCGACGACGATGGTGGGTCGCGGCGGTGTAGTAGTGGCCTCGGCGACGATGGTGGGTGCTTGGCAAGGAGGTGACAAGCTCGGGGAGAAGCGATGTAAGGGCAGGCGAGGGTGCTCGTGAAGGGTGGTGAAGAGGTTGTTGGTCACCGGAGGAGTCGGGGATGCAGGCGAGGCCGCCGGTGAGCCGTGGGTTCTCGTCGGAGACGTGGGTTGTAGGGGTTGAGGCGGTGGCGAAGGAGAAAGCGACGGTGGAAGTGCACTGCTGGGGTTGGGTTCGGTAGAGGTGCTCGGTGTAGGGAGGAGAGATGATGGAGGTCGAAGCTCCGGTGAGGGGAGCGGGTGAGGGAATCGGATTGCAGGGGTCGGTTAGTGGGTGCAGGGGAGAGAGAGGAAGTGAGAAAGAGATAGAGGTACAGAGAGAGAGAGTGAGATAGAGAAAATGAAGGGATCGCGAGGGTAACGGCGCACGTCTTGGGCGTGAGCGCGGGTGACGTGGCCGCTGGCGTTAGCGTCGTAGGCGCGGCATGAGCGGAGGAGGCGGGTCGAGAAAGCAGTGGGCATGGGCGGGAAAGATAGCCGTTGGGGAGAAGAGAGGGGAATAGGAGCGGGTCGGATCGGGTTGGAATTTAATTAATTAACAAATGAAAAAAAGGAGTGGGCTGAGGCACTGGGCCGCTGGAAAATTTTATAAAAGGGAAAAATTCGATGAGGAGAGTGGGCCGCAGGAAAAAGCTGGGGGAAATAAATTGAAATGGGAACGGGCTGGGCTGAGAGATTAATTTGTGGTTTGATTTTAATTTTGTTGGGCTGAGGAAATAGTGAAAAGAGAGAAGGAAAGATTTGGGTTTAGTGTTAATAATAGAAATTAAGTTATAAAAAGGAATGGGCTTGGGATTGGTAGGGTTTGGGAAATTTAAGAATAATAAAGAAAATTAAGTTTATTAGATAGGGAATGGGCTGGGTTTAATTTTAATAAAAGAAATGGGCTGAGTGAATATATTAATAAAAGGGAAAAGTGGTATTTGGTTTGATGGAGTTTCTTTAAAATAATTAAATACTTAAAAATAACAAAATTTATAGTTTAAAGAGAAATACAGATTTAGGCGTATATAAAAGAACCGGGTATTACATCATACCACCCTTACAAAAATTTCGTCCTCGAAATTTAAAATAAGCGATAAGTTATACAAACATAATCGAAAGCTATTATATTGCAAACTAACACATAATGCTTTACTTGAAATAGGCAGATGAAATCTTTGAAGGTATATACTATATAAAAACAACATACACAAGAATAAGTCTAAATAAGTATAAGGCAGGAAACAGCTATAAGGGCAAACTACATATATACGGGAATATAAATAACCATTACGAACAATAATATTCGAGGCGTGCTCGATAAAATCGAAACCCAATTATATGCACATATCAGTATATCAAAAGTAGCACCGCAGAAATAAAAGTATAAGATACAGCCATTCATAATAGAAATCATAGGCACAATACCCGAAAATGAAGTAACGATAATAAAGTAGTGAAAGATTTGTCGGTAGGTTAAAACATTTTAGGATAATGTATCGATCAAATAACTTAAAAAACTCATATAGTGAAAATAAGAACCATGGAACAAAATATGCGTGGTGTAAGGTTGCGCTACTGAAAACTGAGGATAATAGTAGTGTGCTTAAAATACATAAAATTAAGTGGTCAATAACACGCACTCTTCGATAAATACAAAATAATGAAAACCAAATTTTCGAATAATAATGTCCCTAAATATATTTAGGGTAACAGGAAAATATATATAAGGCTAGCTAGGGTAGGGATTACAAGGAAGTGTGGCATATTCAGAAGGTCGGAGGGCGGCGGCTTTAGGCTGAAGATCAAGGAGATTGGGATCGGGTCAGTACAGGAAGTAGAGGTGAGCAACAAAGGACTACAAGGGGAAATTATGGAGAGGATAACAGTCGATACATCATATGAATCAAAAATTTGAAGGGTTAGCGAACTCGAAAATTTCACTAAAATTTCTCCTCCCAGAAGGAATCTCAAACGAGGCACAGACGAAGGATGAAGGGTGGACCTCTAAAAGATCGGTTGCGGTACTAGTTAATCTTAGTGAGGGTTAAAACAATGTAAGGAGTAGGGGTGAACAGATCCCAGTAGGAAAATAATTGTATAGGAGAAATAATCAAGCAGCAAGTGAACTAAGAAGATCGAAAGATTAGTGAACTCAGCAATTTATTTCATTCCAGAAGATTTTAAACAAAGCATTCTCAAAGACGAAAGATGGCCCTAAACTATACACAAATTTATTTAGCCAGATAAGACAACATCTAAAAGAAATCCCGTCAGTTGCGGTTGTGGAGATTCAGCAGGTTGCGGTAGGCTCGCGCGCTCAGGTAGGGGCGTCCATTTCCATAGCGCCTCGCGGGGACCGCCATTGGGAGTTCTTCCACAGCAGGATCTTGTCCTTCTGGTCCTTCTTCCTCGGCTGGAGCTTCTTCATTGATATCTGATTCCATGTGATTCTCTTCTTCTGGATTTTCTTCCATGGGATTTTCCTCAACTGGATTTTCTTCTATCGGGTCTTCCTCGGGATCTTCCTCTATCGGGTTCTCTTCGGGGTCTCCTTCCTCTTCGTCGGAATCATCTATCATGTTAACCTCTGGGGCGGCTGCTCCTTCGTCCTCTGAATCGCTGTTTCCGAAAATGACCTAGGGGTCGTTGATCTCATCATCAGAACTCATCAGCGTGCGGTCTAAGGAAACGCATGACTACGCATCCTCATCTAGATGCGGCGCTGCTCCAGGGTAGGCCATGGCCTGAAAAAAAGAGTCATGATTAGACAGTGGAATACATCAAGAAAATAGCTAAGTGTACGAAGTATAGAAAGATATGCGGTGGCAGGAATTGAAAAATCAAGATTAAAATGCTGTGATAGTGAATAGTATGAATAAGGGGAAGGACAAGAGAATGATACATATATTACGATTCAAGTTTTATTGCATTCAACTAAAAGTTCGACGAATACAAGATTTCAAATGGAAAGAAATATTTATAAGAGGATGACAACATTATTACTGAAATTAGAAAACATGAAAATTCTTCTTTGATTGCTAGACCGCTGTATTCTCGTTACGCGAGTTGAATCCTGTGTTGGGTCCGCTTTATTCTCAAAGTTCAAACTACGCAATAATCATCACTTGGCAGAAGTGGAGAGTGTGGACGAGTCTCCTCCTCGTAGCTCCTTCCTTTTTGGGCAACCGTTGATAAGATATTCGCTGGATCCACAAATCAGATATTTCCCTTGAGCGCGGCGACAATCCCTCTGAAGATGTCCTGGCCTTTTACAGTACCCACAACTTAGGGTCTTCTGCTGCTTCTGTCGTGGGGAAACAAATTGGCGCTTCATCTTCTTCTCTTTTCCTCGTCTAACCGGGATCCCTTTACGATGGGAGATTCCCGCTGGTGCTTGATTCACCTGCCTTCTCAGTCCTTCAGCTAACAAATCATTCGTTCGCTCCCGGGCTTCCTTCAGACCTTGCAGTACACTCAGAATCTCAATGGTCTAATTCTGGGGAGCGGAGATAGAGGAAGAGTCATTGGAAGACATGATTCCTGAAACAATAATTTTGAGGACTATATAAGGCACAAGCTATACGAATCAAAATATAATATGGATTGGACAAAGATTCAAGAATATCAGATGTGATGAAATTTATTACAAGTGGAAAATCGACTGTATGAATTTAAGTCACTTAAACAGAGTATGGTAGTGTAACCGTGATGTAGTTCACATTTACAACCACGAAACTTTGCCAAGTCACCTGAAACCCTGGCGAATGGATAGCGGAACACACAATGTGAATATGGATCAAGAATAACAAGTTTACAACCTAGACCGAGGGATGTCTTAGATTGTCAAGCTATACACGGAAAACTGCAATCTCAATCGAAGCAAAACCTGGGCTCTGATACCAACTAAACCATGTCACACCCCGCTTCCCAAAATACAGAATACGAGAGATTGACAAGGCCAGCCATGCTCCTACGGGCAAGGAAAAGTCCTGCCGTAGTCACACTTCGGCTTCTAGTTTCACATGGTAACCAGTAAATAATGCGCAGGTAATGAGAATTGCAGTAACTGAACAAAGTAATATAAAGAACTGACCTGATGGGAAACTGAAGGGTATAACCCTGGATAGCTAATCAAGATGTCTGTAATGCACGTCTAGTCCTGGTCCAAGCTAAATCCTCTTCTCACACTGAGCATGCATACTCAGGTCGTCAGAGCGACACAATAGCAATATAATATATAAAACCAAGTGAAAACTCTAACAGTGATAATAAATATATATAATAGTAACTCAATGACGGTATAGGCATGAACATACAGTGATCAATGCAGTGGAACAGTAAAAGCAGTAAAATAATATGCCAAGTATGTCAACACAGTAAGTATGTATCTTAATGCTATCATCTCTATCGGTCTCTAAGTCTCACTGTACAGGTCGCTATGCCTATCGTCAATCCAAGTGTGAGAGTCAACCACTCGTGAGTGTCCTCCACCCAAGGGTAGGATCTAAGGGCAAGGGACCACGGGCCCAACATGTAACTCACGGTAATAATCATGTACCCTGTAAATCTCCATATATCTCCATATATATAAGCCGGCAAGGGACTCCCGAGATTCTGTTGAACTCACACTCAAACTACCCCACACCCCGTGGTCTACATCAAACGCTAACCATAACCTCAAATACCAATCGGTCTGTGACAAGTCTGCGCGAGAACTGGAGGCAGGACCTCCATCAAGCACGTCCCGACTAATACCTAAGATAAATGGCAGTGTCTGGTGCCTTATCTATGACACCCATGCGAGAGCTTCCATAAGTGTCCCATACCACTTATAGTCGCACGTACACGCGTCCCACAGACGTCGACAATGCAATAGAATAATAAGGTTCACTGATTGTGTACAAGTACGTGTCACTTTCACTTATTCACTGATACACGAACACTAACGTACTCGCCACAATCATCACTAATACCTAACACTGGGTAATGCACGTTATCACTAGGTTATCAATGCAGTGACATGTGTATGATATGATGCGTAAACAGTATGTAAAGCATGATTAGGGTGTCATGAATCAATAATTTACCACTTGCATAATTTATCATAAATCATACGGTTACCGTTTAGCGAAACAATGAATGGGAAATAAATAGTATGTTCAGTTATCTATCCAGCGAATTTGGTTTCATGCCAATCGGGTTTCAGGATCATTAGTTTATGGCCATTTCCTTTTAAGCGTTCACGGCTGGAAACCCGGTTTCAGAATCGGAAGTCCGTTTCGCAACGCATTTTAATCCCAATTGAGATCAGATTTTAGTGATGCTATAGTTGAATGAAATCTAGGGTTTTAAGTAAGGTTCTCAACGCAATAGACAGATCTTCAATCGCGTCTGTACGTCAGGAGATATACACTGTTCGGTACTAGTATGTAAATTCTGATTCTGTTGGGACTGTTATACGTCCCCATCTTTTAAATTACAGATTAAATAGCAAATGATGACGAAACAGGGTGAAACCACTTTATTTTTCTAGTTAATGGATTCACCTTTCATAAACAGCAGAGTTCCGCAGTCTACGAGTTAAGGAAACAGAGTGGTGCTCATTACGGGACAGCACACAGTAAACTGAGTCGTTCTGGACTGCAGTCCAGAGTCGCACTCCGATCCAAATATTGTCACAGTTTAAGTACAGAAATATTTATAAACTTGCATAGGGTTATAGTTCGTCGAGTCATCTTCGATTTAAGCCCTCGAACGCATCATTCCGGTATGTAAATAATTTATGGTGATTTTAACGGTTTTCAGATACAAGAAATTTCCAGTTTTACGGGTAAACTTGAGGGTAGTCGTTTTAGTCGTTAATAGTCGTATTTTCCAATGAAATTCACACACTAGATTCACAGCCATACGGGCCAGACTATACAATTGAATTCCGCCAAATTAAATGATGATTTCCATTGAGGTCATGCATCGAACAGTTGCATCACATAATTTATCGAGGATAGTAAGTATGGAATGTATAAAATTATAGTTCGTAACTAATACAAATTAGCATGTAGCAAGTATGAAACTTGCCTGGAGGCGCACGGCAGTGGCATGGCAACAGCGGTAATCTACGACAACGGAAACGGCACGATCACGACGCAAGCGTGGCTAGATACGACACGGCAACTCGACCTCGGCTCAAGCTTGGCACGGTCTTGACGGCTTGGCAGCTGGTGGCGAAGGGAGGTGGTGAAGCGACGACGTGAAGCAGGTGACGTGGCCCGAGGTGGCTGCAGTCGTCGACGTCGTCGTCGGGGGAGTGGGGTGCAGGAGGGTTCGGTGGTGCTTAGAAGGAGAAGATGATGGCGGCAGCTCCGGTGGGTCGCGGCGACGAGGTGGGTCGCGGTGGTGTAGTAGTGGCCTCGGCGACGATGGTGGGTCGCGGCGGTGTAGTAGTAGCCTCGGCGACGATGGTGGGTGCTTGGGAAGGAGGTGACAAGCTCGGGGAGAAGCGATGTAAGGGCAGGCAAGGGTGCTCGTAAAGGGAAGCGAAGAGATTGGTGGTCACCGGAGGAGTCGGGGATGCAGGCGAGGTCACCGGTGAGGCGTGGGTTCTCGTCGGAGACGTGGGTTGTAGGGGTTGAGGCGGTGGCGAAGGAGAAAGCGACGGTGGAAGTGCACTGCTGGGGTTGGGTTCGGTGGAGGTGCTCGGTGTAGGGAGGAGAGATGATGGAGGTCGGAGCTCCGGCGAGGGGAGCGGGTGAGGGAATCGGAGTGCAGGGGTCGATTAGTGGGTGCAGGGGAGAGAGAGGAAGTGAGAAAGAGAGAGAGGTACAGAGAGAGAGAGTGAGATAAAGAAAACGAGGGGATCGCGAGGGTAACGGCGCACGTCTTGGGTGTGGGCGCGGGCAACGTGGCCACTGGCGTTAGCGTCGTAGGCGCAGGCATAAGCGGAGGAGACGGGTCGAGGAAGCAGTGGGCGTGGGTGGGAAAGATAGCCGTTGGGGAGAAGAGAGGGGAATAGGAGCGGGTCGGGTCGGGTCGGGTTGGAATTTAATTAATTAACAAATGAAAAAAAGGAGTGGGCTGAGGCACTGGGCCGCTTGAAAATTTTATAAAAGGGAAAAATTCGATGAGGAGAGTGAGTCGCAGGAAAAAGCTGGGGGAAATAAATTGAAATGGGAACGGGCTGGGCTGAGAGATTAATTAATTTGTGGTTTGATTTTAATTTTGTTGGGCTGAGGAAATAGTGAAAAGAGAGAAGGAAAGATTTGGGTTAGGTGTTAATAATAGAATTAAGTTATAAAAAGGAATGGGCTTGGGATTGGAAGGGTTTGGGAAATTTAAGAATAATAAAGAAAATTAAGTTTATTGGATAGGGAACGGGCTGGGTTTAATTTTAATAAAAGAAATGGGCTGAGTGAATATATTAATAAAAGGGAAAAGTGGTATTGGGTTTGATGGAGTTTCTTTAAAATAATTAAATACTTAAAAATAACAAAATTTATAGTTTAAAAAGAAATACGGATTTAGGCGTATATAAAAGAACCGGATATTACAGCAGTTTAAGAAAGATTACACTAGATTGAACTAGGGCAATGGAAAGATTTATTTAAGGCAAGAATTAAATTATAGAGCTAGGGCGAAGAATGAATTGTAAACTAGGGCAGAAATTGAAATGAACTTACAGGAAAATGATGCTCTTCAATCCTCAAAATATTCTCAATTTTTATTAATTGAAAAGAGGCATCCCTATTACAATATTTTGATTACAATTTTATAGGGAAACAGGGAAATTTAGGGTTACGGGATTCGCACACGTGCGATTACAAAAATACCCCCGAAAAATCCCAACCTTCGCACCAACGCACCGACACCCAAAATCTGCACCGACACGTGCATTAAATGGCAGCGGAACCACGGCAAATGTGGGGGTAAGGCCGCGGTTCCGCGGCCCTTTGGTGAGGTCACTTGCTCAATTTTTGTGGGCTTGATCTTGAAGCTTTGGGCTTTCTATTTCTATAGTTCTTTTATTCTTTTGGCTTCTGTGTTTTCTCCAGATCTTTCAGTGAAACTTGAAGTGGTCTTTTAACTGTTTCCTTTGACATTTCGGACCATGCGTTGCCTTGTACACTTGTGAATTGTTCTTCGTCTAGGCTTGACTAGGTTCCTTCTACTTGTTGGTCAAAAGTTCCTCTTTTGTATCATCTTTTGTCTTTTTCATTGTTTTCGCTCCAAGAACCTGTATCCTGTAATATGCAGCAGATGCGTCAAAAGCACCTGTTTATTTATAAAACGAATAAGAATGAGGAATGTAAAATGCAATATTATGATCTGAACAAATACCCCCAAACTTATCTTTTGCTCGTCCTCGAGCAAACTTATTATTTTATTCTCAATGAAACCTAACCGCACTTTCGCAGGGAAACGCGATTGCACTGAGCACGTGCAATAAGCCGTTAAACCTCTAGGTGTCCCTAGTAGGAGGAGTGTTGTCGTCTGAGGGTTTTCAGCGGATACTACCCACAAAATCCTATCAATTTGGCTCATTGACTTTAATTCTCCAATTAGGTTTTCTAACAAGGAATTCTATTATCGTCGACTTGTAAACTATCCACCCATATTCTTCACACTTCCTCATCATTTAATTTAAGATTATATATGTTTGATAGACTCATTCAGCCGTCGGCATTTCTTAAGTTTTCCTTCTAAGGTTCCATCTCCATTTAGGAATTTTTCTATCAACTCCACTAAAGATACAAGTTCTATTCTTCATTCCTTTCTCTTATCTCAACTCTAATTATATATCCCCACGTGTGTGTATAAATCACCCCTACACTTGGAAATTCAAATCAAGCAATCATACCCTTGTACGTTGTCCAAAGCACTAATTAACTGGTGAATTCTTAATGAATTTTTGCTTACACATCCTTCATGCGACTGTTAATACTTCTTGAGGTACCAACAACCGATTACAAGATATGTTTGCACTCTAAAGTGTAATTCCTAGTATTGCAACACCCAAGGCTTTTAGCAGTGACTCCCAAACCAGTTGGTCTAAAGCACTAGGTGATGAAGCACCCTCGCTAAATATTTTTTCTATTTTTGCAGCCTTAAGTAATCACAAAGACCAGTGTTCATTTTTTTTCTTTATTCACACACATTTTTTTATTTTCTTCTTACTAAGGACTTTAGACAAGAGCATTTCAAGGTCTCTTCTACTATTCCAAGTTTCAAGGTGCGTGATTGTGCAATTTGTAGGGTATACATTTTCAGAATATAGACTTAAGCTAGGAATTATTTTTCAAACTTATACTCTAATAAGAATATCAATATTCTTCCTTTATTTCAACTTATCCCAAAAAGTGAACTCAAAATTTGCCTATTTCTAAATAAACTACAAAGACATATACTTTCTACCGTTAATCTTTAAAGAAGGCTATTTTTAAGGTTTTCAATTTACTTAGTCTAAGATCTAGTTGTTCGAAGCCAGTTAACCTATTTGTCAAACTCAAGTTAAATATGGTCAAAATTGAATACATTTATTTTTATAATTTTTGAAATTTTCAAATTTTTTTATGGGTTTTCAAAATAAATATGCAAATGCAAAATGTACATATGAATGCGAAGGAAGAGGACGTACCGAGAATACCCCCAAACTTAAACTGGACAGTGTCCTCACTGTCATGCTACACCAAGTTGGTCGATAATGTCGGCACTTCCCTGTTTATTTATTTATAATTTTTTTTATTTTATTGTTAAAAGAAAAACAAAAATATATACAGAAAGGCCCCCCGCAAACTTCAGTGAAACAATTTTAGACAGTACTGCCAGACTTTGCACAGACCAAACATCAACACCAACCAGTCGAAAAATTTATCTGTAAAGAGTGTCGGTTGGTGGAAGAATATGTTGTACCGATCCAAAAAGAATTGGGGAAGATAGGAGTGATGGCAGGGAAAGTATGGAAGTGAATAGATATGATGTGATGATGAATCAAAACGAGAATGAGAATGATCAGCAATCAGTGGAATATTGGCATTCTCATAGCTCATTAAAAGAAATGGGTGTGGTTCAACTTCTAAAGGAGGAGGTTGACTCACCACAATATCCCCAAAATATTTCTGAGGATCCTTTATTGACTTGGCATCATCCATCAATTGCATATGATATTCAATTATGAGGGAACTAATCTTCTCGATGTCCGCCATTGTCCAACCGAAAACTTGCCGCCTATCTTGTAAAACCTTTAAAATAGCATTCTCTTGCTCGAAGGCTAGAGAGGCTGATATTATAATGGGAAAGGTCTCATCCTCACCTATGTAAGCATATTTAAAGTGAGACGGCAAGGTCATGAGCTCGAGTTTCTGAGGCGAAAGAATCATAGGTAAAATTGGGGAATCTACCTCGAACTCGAAGGACTCTAGCACAGGTTCGAAATCACTTCAAACAACCGATTCGGATGGTTCAACTAACTCATCCAAAAATTCAAAAGACTCATATTCGGGCAGTGAGTCTTCATCATCCAAAAAAGTGAAACATTCATAATCAATATCGGTTGTGTCAACTGTGGTAGGCTTAAGGAGGGACGCACTAGTGGCGTCAAAACTGTTCTCATCAAACAAGAAACTTTCAAACTCGCAGTCCTCCTGCGTGATTTCATGAATAGAGCAAACTTCTCGTGTACTAGTATTAGGCACGGGGGGCAGACTTCCTAACTTGTAAATATTGAACTCACTCGACGTCTTCCCGAAGGATAGAGTCATGGAGCCATTGCGACAGTTTATTACAGCATTGGAAGTGGCCAAAAGTGGTCGACCGAGAATCACCGGAATTTGGTTCCGTGAGTTAGCAACAGGTTGTGTATCCATAACAATAAAATCAACAGGGAATATGAACTCCCCAACTCTAATTAACACATCCTCCAATTCTCCCCTAGGATGGGTGATTGATCGGTCGGCCATTTGGAGAGTACAGTGAGTGGGCTTAAGCTCTCCAACGCCTAATTGCTCGTACACAGAATAAGGTAGCAAATTGACACTAGAACCAAGATCTAATAGTGCTCTATTGATGTTCTTGTCCCCAATTGTTATCGAAATGGCAGGACAACCGGGGTCCTTTTGCTTTTGGGGTAAAGTATTGACAAGAGCATCGCTAATAGCACTAGCCACAAAAACTTTCTTTGGTACTTGTGACTTCCTCTTTTTGGTGCATAAGTCCTTTAAGATTTTTGCATATGAAGGAACTTGTTGGATTGCATCCAAAAGAGGGATATTTATGCTGACCTGCTTGAACAACTCTACAATCTTCTCCATCTTTGGAGTTGGTTTATTGGATCTCAACCGATTTGGAAAAGGAACATTTTGAAAGGTTGTTGAGTCCAATTTTTGCGGATCAGATTGTTGAGTTGGAACGGAACCCCGTGTAAATGTGTTCGTGTTGTGAGAAGTGGGTCTGTTCGAGCTAGAAGGAGTAGAGCCTTGTGAATGATGGAGAACAGGCTCTAACGAAGAAGAAGAAGGTGAAGAAGAACCACCGGCAGGGGTGTCATTATGAATACCCACATTGTTTTGCAACATTTTCCCCGATCTCAACGTGGTCACAGCGTTTACGTTATGAGTTTGCTGTTGATGTGCAGCATATGCGTGACCGGGATAGGGCAGTGGTTGAGATGGGAGCTTTCCTTTCTCTCGCTCGCTCAATGCTGCATTGAGTTGTGCAATTTGTGCCTCAATAGATTTGATGCTTTGATCGTGTGAGGCACTGTTTCGCACCAAAGATTGAATAGAAGTCTCTAGTCTTGCTGTAGACTGTGTAGATTACTTTAGGAACGCATCTAGACTTCTTTCGAGCGAGCTAACCTTGTCATTGTTAGGTTGAACAAAATTGTTTGGCGCGTAAGAATTATTAGGCACAAAATTGTTCACTTGATTAGGGTAAGGTTGCTGTTGGAAAGGTTGTTGAAATTGAGTTTGTGGGGGTGCTTGTTGTTGTTGTGGAGGAGCCCCTTGATAATTGTTATTTCCTTGGAATTATTGATTTTGGTTCCAAGCGAAATTTGGGTGACTCCTCCACCCCAGATTGTATGTCGAAGAGTATGGATCGTTTCTCTGTCGTTGCTGAAAGGCAGCATTGACTTGATCCTGTCCTTGAGTAGATGCATTGTAAGGACACTCTTCGGTGAGATGTGATGGAGCCAAACAACAAGCACAAACAGTTCGTGGAGGCACAACAGGGGCAGGAGAAGACGATGAGATTTTGGTCTCAATCGCTTCCAGCTTTTTCGTAAGAGCGGCCATCTCGGCCTTCATGGCAATCGACATCTCTACTTGATGTATGCCTGCCCTAGATTGACCACTAGAAGAAGATGATGTGGTCTTGGTGCTCTCCCACTGAATTGTTTGTTCACTAAGATCCTCAAGAAACTGCCACGCTTCCTCACTAGACTTGGAGAGAAAGTGACCTTGACAGATGGTTTCTAGCAACTGCTTCGTTGCCGAGTTCAATCTCTCGTATAATGTTTGGCAAAGTTGCCAACTTTCGATCCCATGATGAGGGCATTGAATGAGTAGGTCTTTGAATCTCTCAAAACACTTCCAAAATGGTTCGGAAGGAAGCTGTGAAAATTGTATAATCTCATTACGGATTCTACCAGTTTTGTGATGAGGATAGAACTTTTTAAGAAAAGCTTTCACAAACTCGTCCTAATTTCTGATGGAATGTGATGCGGTGCTGTATAGCCACTTCTCGGCTAGGTCACATAAGGTAAAAGGAATGACCCTTAGCCTTATAGCGTCATCACTTAATTGGGTCGTTTTCATCATAGCGCAAACATTTTGGAATTTATTGATAAAGATATATGCATCTTCATATTCCAAACCATGAAATTTTGGCAGCATATTGATGAAATGTGGTTTTATTTCAAAATTGTCCCCATTTGCCGGTGGGGGTGAAAGACAGGTAGGTAAAGAAGTGCGGACAGGGTAGAAGAGATCCTGGAGCGCGACTCGTGCGGGCGCTTCAACAGGCGGTTGATTCGGGTTATTCGCACCTAACAGATGTGGAATCATTCCTGTCGGTAAGGTATCATTGGGATTGTATCCCGACATGCCTTCGGAGGAAGAATTTGAAGGTATAGGTAAGAAAGTGGACGGAATTTCGACTTCGGTGTCGAAAGGTTCGTCGGTCGGTACCAACGAAACACGGACTAATCGGGCGTTAGTGTCCCTAGTCCAAAGTGACATACACTAAAGGGGTAGTGTAGTCAGGAAAAAAAATGAAAGACAGAATGTGGAGGTAAGATAACGTCAATGAGAAGAAGTGGTGTAAGTGAGGTGCAGGTTTTCTTTAGCGACAAGTTGCAAGTTTTGAAAAGATTTTTTTTTTTATGTATGTGAGAGTTTTGCAAAGAGATTTTTGAAAAGAGACTTGAGACACAAACGCGATCAACCACACATGCACAATCAGGCCTAGATCTAGGGTCACCAAAGTTAGCTAGACAGCTCCTAACTAGGGCTAGAAATATGACCTCAAACCGCCTCTTCACCGCCAATTGCGGCCAGGTAAGTGCCAGGTAAGTGGGAAGGAACCACAGTAGTGGGCCTAATTAATAACCACTAGCCTTTGACACACTTGCCTAGACACCACAAAGTCAGGTTATGATAAACGGTCGATGCCTATACTAGTCATTTTCCTATTAAGCTCGAAGTCCTTAGGGCTGAGTTTAGTAATTTTTTTTAATTAATAGTGGTCAATGCAAATGCTTTAAGTGCTTTCTGGGGTCCTGGGAAGGGTGATGAAATCCCCACCCAATCTGAGTTTGGTCAATAGCCCCTTAAAGTCCGATTAAATTATGCAAAACATTAAATTCACTTGCAATCAATTATTTTTAGCGCGGCGCAAAGAAACCTGTAGAAAATCTGTTATTGAGAAGGGGGAAGAAGATTTTTAGCGCAAAGAAGTCCTGCAGAAAATTTCGCAAAAGGATATATTGTAGGTTGCAGAGAGGATAAAGAGAAGGCAAACCATGCAAAATTGAGCAGCTGACGTGGCAGGCCTGCGGCGGAACCGCGGTTCAGAGCGCACTTATGCCGCGGAAGGGCGGCGGAGTAGTGGGATCAGGGCTCTGTAAAAATTGTGCTATTCTGTTGTCGAGTTTGCCCTCTGTTCTGATGTACCCTTTTCTTTTTTGCCCTCTGTAAATTTCCAGATCCGAGATTCTTCGCTGTTCCTGCAAGATTCAAACAATAAAACCCTTCAAACAGATAAAAATTGATAAAATATTTTTATACTTTTTTTTATTCAGATTTTTATGATTTTTTTAAAATTTATATCAACCCGAAATTACACAAAAGAAATTTTACGCCATCCCCGGCAACGGCGCCATTTGGTTTGTGTAGGGATTTTACGATCACCAAAAATATTTAATTTACCGCAATCAAGAACGGCGTCGCATGAAGCTAGCCGGTGAATACGAGTCGGTCCACAGGGATGTGTAATTTTCCTAAGTGTTCTTACGAGTTGATTCCAATGGTTGTTTGGTTTTGTTTTAATTAAATCTAAAACTAAGTTATACGATGATAAAGAAACTTGCTAGGGTTAGGTCAAAGGTGGGGTTTGGTAAGATTTGATGACACACCTCTTTCAATACCCTAAATGAAATCTTTTAGAAGTTATAGCAACTATTAGAAAAAGGGATTAGGATGATTGGGAAGAAACGAAGTTTCTTCCTCTAGATCCTTGTCCGTCCTTTTCTAATATTTGCTCTAACCTTCATGGAAGACATGCATGTCCGGTCCTTTATACTACGGTTTCACCGTTACCTCGTGGGTAGGGTGCCATAGGGAGCGGATCATGCATGCATGCATGAAGCTCTAGTTATGAAAAATAATTGGGCATGAAAGAGATGAGAGATATTCATCTCTCAATCCCTCCCTTATTCCTAACCCTAACAAGCGAGGAAATTACTCGCTCATTAGGGGATCTTTTAAAAATAACATTTTAAAATAACTTACCTACTGCAGTTTAAGAAAGATTACACTAGATTGAACTAGGGCAATGGAAAGATTTATCTAAGGCAAGAATTAAATTATAGAGCTAAGGCAAAGAATGAATTGTAAACTAGGGCAGAAATTGAAATGAACTTACAGGAAAATGATGCTCTTCGATCCTCAAAATATTCTCAATTTTTATTAATTGAAAAGAGGCATCCCTATTACAATATTTTGATTACAATTTTATAGGGAAACAGGGAAATTTAGGGTTACGGGATTCGCACACGTGCGATTACAAAAATACCCCCGAAAAATCCCAACCTTCGCACCGACGCACCGACACCCAAAATCTGCACTGACACGTGCATTAAAAGGCCGCGGAACCACGGTAAATGTGGGGGTTAGGCCGCGGTTCCGCGGCCCTTTGGTGAGGTCACTTGTTCAATTTTTGTAGGCTTGATCTTGATTCTTTGGGCTTTCTATTTCTATAGTTCTTTTATTCTTTTGGCTTCTGTGTTTTCTCCAGATCTTTCAGTGAAACTTGAAGTGGTCTTTTAACTATTTCCTTTGACATTTCGGACCATGCGTTGCTTTGTACACTTGTGAATTGTTCTTCGTCTAGACTTGACTAGGGTCCTTCTACTTGTTGGTCAAAAGTCCCTCTTTTGTATCATCTTTTGTCTTTTTCACTGTTTTCGCTCTAAGAACCTGTATCCTGTAATATGCAGCAAACATGCGTCAAAAGCATCTGTTTATTTATAAAATGAATAAGAATGAGGAATGTAAAATGCAATATTATGATCTGAACAATAGCCCACAACGCCCAGGAGTCCAACAATCGCTCGTTCCACCCACAACCGTACCGCCACGAGGCAGACACCGAGCCTTTCTCGGAGAAATCGAAATGACGCGGCTCCGGCACTTTGCCTCCCCCACACGTTCGTGACGCGTGTCACCCACGACTGTCTCTCTTCCCGGTACCCACACCGGTAAGGTCAGACAGAACCTCACGAATCAACCGGGCTCGCCCTTGCTCGGTTATCCTTGGCTGGTATCTCCCTACACGTGACGCCAGGGATCAAAGCCCTCGCCAAGAGGCAACTGAGCAGCTTCACTGATCGGTCAATCGTTAGCAGGCCTCTTATGGCCCCTCTCGCACTAAGGATCAAAGCCCTCACCAAGAGGCAACCGGGCTCGCCCTTGCTCGGTTATCCCTAGCCGATAGTTCCCTACCCCACGATGCCAGGATCAAATCCCTCGCCAAGAGGCACCGGGCAGCAACCCTGCTCGACCCGTCCTTAGCAGGCCCCTTACGGCCCCTCCCGCGCTAAGGATCAAAGCCCTCATCAAGAGGCAATCGGGAAGCAACCTTGCTCGGTTATCCCTGGCTGGTAGCTCCCTACCCGCGACTCTAGGGATTAAAGCCCTCGCCAAGAGGCAACTAAGCAGCTTCACTGCTCGGTCAATCCTTAGCAGGCATCTTACGGCTTCCTACCCGCGACGCCAGGGATCAAAGCCCTCGCCAAGAGGCAACTGAGCAGCTTCACGGCTCGGTCAATCCTTAGCAAGCCACTTACGGCCCCTCCCGCGCTAAGGATCGAAGCCCTCACCAAGAGGCGACCGGACTCGCCCTTTCTCGGTTATCCCTGGTTGGTAGTTCCGTACCCCAGGACGCCAGGGATTAAAGCCCTCACCAAGAGGCACCAGGCAGCAACCCTGCTCGTCCCGTCCTTAGCAGGCCCCCTACGGCCCCTCCCGCCCTAAGGATCAAAGCCCTCATCAAGAGGCAATCGGGCAGCAACCCTGCTCGGTTATCCCTGGCTGGTAGCTCCCTACCCGCGACGCCAAGGATCAAAGCCCTCGCCAAGAGGCACCGGGCAGTAACCCTGCTCGGCCCGTCCTTAAGGATCAAAGCCCTCGTAAAGAAGCACCGGGCAGCAACGCTGCTCGGCCCGTCTTTAGCAGGCCCCCTACGGCCCCTCCCGTGCTAAGGATCAAAGCCCTCACCATGAGGCAACCGGGCTCGCCCTTGCTCAGTTATCCCTGGCTGGTAGTTCCCTACCCCCACGACGCCAGGGATCAAAACCCTCGCCAAGAAGCACCGGGCAGTAACCCTGCTCGGCCCATCCTTAAGGATCAAATCCCTCACCAAGAGGTATCGGGCAGCAACCCTGCTCGGCCTGTCCTTAGCAGTCCCCCTGCGGCCCCTCCCGCGCTAAGGATCAAAGCCCTCATCAAGAAGCAATCGGGAAGCAACCCTGCTCAGTTATCCCTGGCTGGTAGCTCCCTACTCGCAACGCCAAGGATCAAAACCCTCGCCAAGAGGCACCAGGCAGTAACCCTGCTCGGCCTGTCCTTAAGGATCAAAGCCCTCGCCAAGAGGCACCGGGCAGCAACGCTACTCGGCCCGTCCTTAGCAGGCCCCCTGCGGCCCCTCCCGCGCTAAGGATCAAAGCGCTCACCATGATGCAACTGTTAGTGTATATGCCCTAGAGGCCATTACAGTATCATACTAACTTGTATATTACTTAATAGAAGCTTGGGATATCCAGAGTTGTATTAACAGTCTTGCTCAAAATGGTAGTATGCTACTTGGTTTGTTTCTACTTCAATATGTGCATGTGTTTCTTTTAACATATCGCTTATACATATTAGTAGAGCCCTTAGGATCTTTACTTGATTACCAGCGTTGTGATGGCAGTCACACTAGTGGGGGCTGGGTAATCTATAAGTACATCCTTATACAGGTCCCTAGTCGTAGGATTATCGAGACGGGGCATCGATACTCCGGAGTAGACTAGTGTATACGCTTCTCATCCCAGCAGGGGAGATGGTCTGTCCCACAGCCATTAGTACGTCGTACTGGAGATAGTATGCAGGTGCTCGTTAGGTTACAAGTACACCGGACAGGACTCGTCGGGAACTGCTAGTTGGTACTATACCTATCGTCAGATAGCAGTTCCCAGGTGACATGAGTGCAGCTTAGTCCGTCGACTTGACACCGCTACTTCTCCTCGAGTGTGTTCCCATTGTACTTTGATTGCTACCCTACCACGGCTCAAAGGAGTCGTGCAAACAGGTAGTAGTTGGGTGCAGTCCCGAAGCACTTGGAGGCAGTGGCAATTAGACATGATTCGTCTCTCCCGGTATTGGGGGTTGATATCGCGCTATGTATGGAAAGCCATTACACAAAGTCCCTGGCCAGGGCAAGTGAGATTTACTGGTAGGTGCTCCAGTAGTTTCTCAGGGTGTTCTGGACTACACTTCGACATGACTTATACCGCTATTAGGGGTCTGACATTTACCGCCCCCTAATCCCGATATGCGATACTCTTAGACGAACAGACCGGACTGTATGGAGATTGACACATTCAGGCTCAGTAGGAGTTTGGATGGGTTTTCCTCATCGGCCTTCTTATTGACATTTACCTGGGGACCGTTACATACAGCTAGTACCACTTGCGGCCTGTGGTTAAACCCACTGCCAGCATAGTGTCGAGTCTTTAGAGTCTCACACAGAGAGTTTCCTTGCACTGAGCAAAAGGTGTAGAGGCCGTATGGTTTTATGGCAGGGCTACGATCACTTACGTGCACTTGTGCGCGTATGATGTTCGGGAGGATAATACTAGTGGGCTTTGGTTTAAGCCGGATCCTAGTATTATATTGATGGATTAGTTTTGTCTCTTAGTATTCGTATTCTTCGGAATGCGGATGCGGGTGTGTATGCACGAATGTGAGGAGCAAAGAAGGAGATGCCTCATTAGGGTTTTGACCATTGACTTGATTAAAACCATTATGAGGTGGTGGAAAATGTTTACTAATCTTTTTAGTGATAATTGTGTCATGGCTAATTGGTTTGACCATGTTGACTATGGTTGACTTAGATATTTTTGTTAAGCGCTAGATATTTTGCTTAGCATTAATGGTAACATGATAATGGTCAAATCAAGGTTGCCACCACAATTATCATGATAAAAGATTAGTTTTCTTTTTTCCATAGTTCATTATCTCATTCACTCTCTCTCTCTTCAAGAGAGCTCCCATGTTTGCTCTCCTTCTTCTTCCTCACTAGAAATCCCTTAAGCTCTCATGTGTTGATAAAATTAGAGATCTAATAGACAAACAAATCCATCATCATACTCTACATCACCTAGGACATCAAGCTTAGTGTAACGTTTTGAAAATCGTTTCGGTGAAATTTCGAAAAATCGGTAAAATAAGAGGGTTTTCTGTAAAAAGTCAAAATACAAATATCTTATTATAAAAATTAAATATACATATTCTAGCTATGTAATTGCTAGTATTTGGTGTTTATTGAGCCACTGGTGAAATTTCAAATTTTCTGGAAAAAAATTATTTTATTATTATTTTAAGCCGTCACTAATACATTTAATTAGGGAAAATTACAAATTGGAATGAGTTGAAACAAATTTTGTGCATCATAAAACATTAAATAAAATTTTATCATGTGGTTTTTGAAACGAAATCGTTTGCCAAAACGGTTTAGAAAATATCGAAGAAAAAGGCTTTTTTCGGTGAAATTAGTGTTAATGGGAATTGGGGTTTAGCATTTATCTTTTTCCTAACCCACACACCCACACCTCACCCTCTTCCCATATGGCCGGCCCCACCATGACAGCCCTCCCCCTCTCCCTCTCTCCAATCACTTCTTTTTTTCAAAAGAAAAGAAAACGAAAAGAGTAGAAAATGATAGAATTAGAGTGGACTTTCCCCACCTCACTCTCTCTCCTCCCTCACCCAATCCCCACCAATTCTGGCCAAAATCTGAACCCACAACAGCCCCTTCATTCTTCATCTCCTTCTCTTTAAAAAAGTTCATCAAAATGCTTGAAAAATCCACAAAAAATCAAGCAAAAATCCAAATCAAAATCCACTTCCTACCCATTTTCCCTTGGCTACCATAGCATGGATCTAGGGATTTAGATTTCAATTTGGGAGGCTAAGTGTGCTTGTGGGATCTTCAAATTATTGGGTATAAATTCTAACCTTTTTGCTTAATGTGTTGTTAATTGCTTAGGTTAGCTTAATTAATTGTTTAATTAGATTTTTAATTAGTTCTAGGTGCATGATTTAAAATTCAAGAGAGGGGTTTGATTTCAAATTGGTATTTTGTGTTGTGAGATTTAGTTTATGTGATATAATTGACATATTAATGTTATGCTAAATCTAATTTAAGTTGCTAGTTTGCATATTTGTTGATTTAAAAGTGATAATTATATAATTGGTAAACTAGGTTTTTTAAATAATTATATTCTTATGAGATAAAATTCAAATTTAGGTTTCATGTCATTATAAAGATTATATTGAGTGGTTTAATGCTTTTAGTTCATGAAAATCCAAGCTAGATTGTAGTTTGTGCATTTTTGCTATAAAATTGTTAAAATTTAGGTATTTTGTAAACTAGAATTTTAACGTTTATGGAAATTAATGAGATTAAATTATGGGAATTGTTTTTATGACTTAATTAAGATATTTAGTGAATATTGTGGCCGCTAGATTCGTTTATACATCGAGTTTTGTACTAAAACGACGAATTGTGCTTGCTAGATTTTCGGAAAAATGACTTTTTAAGTGAAATTGGGGTTTTTGTGAGTTTTAACCTATTTTATATTAAAATTAGTGTTCGTGAATGTGAAAATGAGTGTATTTGGGTTTTTCTCGATGGTCTGGCGTTTGTACACCGACGTCGAGAGTTTTTGGGTTGATATGTGAAAGCAACCATAGGTTTTGACCTATGTGGGATTTGTGTGTCGTTTTGGTCATGAGTCGGATTTTAATACGGTACGCTGTGTTGTGATATGTAGGTACCCCCATATGGACTTCGAGACGACAAGCAAGTGCATGGCGACGTCAGCACCGGCGAGCGAGGACCAGGTGAGTAGATTTATATCTACGGGGAGAGGTCGGGTGGATGGCGTATAGCACCCCCGCAGTCCGTAGTATAGCTTATATATATATATGTTTATATAGGTGTTTTATGATACGAGAATGTTTATTCATGTTATGATTATGTGTTCATGGATTAGCTTTGGGTTAGTTGCGAAACCCTAGAGTAGTTGTTATATCCACATACGCACACACAGACTTGCATACTTTACTTTCTTGTGCGCAGATTGGGATGTGTATACATGTATATATGCGTGGGTATGGGACTATGCATATGTACATTCATATACGCATGCATGGATAATGATGATAGTACTTGGGATTTATGATGAGTCGATGAGATTTGATTTGAGGCCGTGAGATCGGTGATATAGCAGGGTTCGTATTTGAGATACGACATGACGTTGTAGCGGGTCCTTGACGTAGTGTTTCACACACGTGCATGCATACTTAGGAGGTATCAGTATTGTACTAGACGTAGATCAGTACCCCGATCATGATATTTGATAAAGAGGATACCAGGTGAATAGTATGATGAATGTGATATTAACCCGTACCCAGATTTAGGGATGCCGTACGACGGATTTACGTATGAGCTATATTTTGATGATTGATCCGCACTCTTGACTTGGGATGTCTGATTATAGATATGGTGCCGGATATGATATTATTGAGGCGGGATCACCGACTAATATATATACAGGTATGTATATGTATCGACTCGGATGTTAGGCGGTTTCCTTACCTGTAGTCCAGCTTGTTAGCTTAGCCCTTTAGTTTAGTTTAGTTGTTAGAATAGATTCGATTCTTACCTATTTCAAAAACTAACGAATCGTGGGTATTTTAAAAGACAGCCCAAAGGATCCTACGGATATTTCAAAAGACGTATCTTTTCATAAAAACACCGTAGCCCCTATTTTCAAAACCCCATGATTCGTGTTATTTTAAAAGGCACCATTTGTAGGACTTATATTAAATTAATGCAGATTAGTTATAGTTGCGTCTAGTATTCAGCTCCCGCTCATTATTGTGGTTCGCTTCGCATCACATGCTTATATTATGTTTCATACTCCTATTATTAATATCATGCTGTTAGGACACCAGCACCATTACCGATGACGCGTATGTACCACGTACACTTACTTGCCGGCTCACACACATCTTCATCGGTAATTGCCATGTCACGAACACTTTAGAAAATACTATTTCATTTGACATAGGTTGTTAGCTAATAGTTTAGACATGATATTAGTGTACTTGCCTTATATGCTAGTTAGACATTGTAGTTATTGCCTACTACTTCATGTATGTTATTATTCACTGTTGTGTCGCATTCATGGATTCTCATGTCTATATTCACTGTTTACATGCTATTGATGACTTGGATTCGGATTTCATGAGATTTCTTGGATTTGAAGGAAAACCGCAAAAACATAAATAAACCTTTTCTCTCTTTTAAAATAAAAAGTGCGGTTTTCCTATGATGTATGAGTCATCCACCATAAGTTTGCTGATGGATTTCGAGACCCGATTCGAGGAGTTGGATGAACCGTTTTGGGTGCATGGTGGACCCGGTAAGGTACCCCGGGGCAAGAAGCTCGTGGTGATGACGATGAGCCTGGCAGGGGGAGACTACCTACCGGTGATTTTACCCAACGCGTCGGATATCCGGAGGATACCGTCGTGGTCTTGAGATGGGTGGTAGGGGCCGGTCTGGACTGACGGCGCCCTAGATATTGAGATTGAGACATTGACATTTCGAGATATTAAGGTACTGAGATTTGATGATACAGGCCGGTCCGGATAGCCGGAGCCTGAGGCTTTGAGACATTGAGATTTATGTTTTGTGTCGATGCTATACACTGTTGATGCTGATTTCATTTATGATACCTTATTTTAAAAATACAAAGGAAATCTCACTAATTTATGAAAACAGTTTCTTCATTTACATGTATTCTGTTTTCATGCATTCATACCTCATTCATATGATACATTGCTACCTGAGGCACTGGCACGGGCACATGGAATTACACTTGGATTAGATATTTACCCTAGTCATTGTTATAGACTGCTGGTTTTATTTGAGGATTATATATATTGATCGTATGACCTAGGATTGCGTCATACATGCGATTTCTATTCGTAGATGTTTTTCTATTCACGAGTTGGCAACTCACCCCCGTTGTGCCCCAGTTTCTTGCAGGTTTCGCCGTACAGGTTTCTTTACGGCTTTGCGGGTACAGTTTCGTTCGGGTGACTTGCTAGTAGGTGGGTTTATTTGTATCGTACCCATCATTATACATTGTATATTATTATTCAGTTGTATCTAGAAGTTCCATCAACCAAACATGTATTTACTTTGAGATAGAGACCAGTGATGTTATTCCTTCGAACTTAGAGTCGCGCGTTATTTTTCTATGGTTTTCTTGTGGTTTTGAGTTTCCTTTTGAGTTTTGATCCTCGCCGTTGCCGTTGTATATTATATTGCTTGTGTGGTTGTGGCCGTCGATTGACGAAGAGCTAGCTCCCGCTTGGGGATGCCTTTTTTTTTTATTTCGTATACTATTCATGTTTTATCCCGTTTGGGGGCCGGTATTTACAAAGGAGACTCTGCCAAAATTTTCAGGAAATTTTTGATGTTTTTAAAAAACCGCATAATTCGGCTTATGCTATTGAAACTACTTGCTTTAAGTTGGTTTTTCCTGCACTCTACATCTTTTCTTGGTTTGGATTTCTGGGTTTTCGGTTTACTTAGATTACGTACGCCTCGATACGTTCGTAGTTTAAGTGCCGATCATGTTCCATACTTTCGGGTCGTGACAAAGTTGGTATCAGAGCGTTAGGTTTTACCTTCGGAGCGTAGGATGACCCTTGGTTGATGGAATAGGTGACTAAAGTAGAGTGACGTACCGTAGGTATGTTCCGCGGCATATTTACGATACGCTACTCCACTTAAGAAGCCTTAGGATGTACATTTCTTTGCTCAGTATTATATTCATTCCGATCTAGCCTCATCAGTACCAGTTATGGTTTTGCTGCTACGATTACGGGCAGGGAGAGCTACGGCTAGAGTTGCGGTCAGCATGAGCTCGTCAAGAACGAGGACTGACCAGGGCATGATTCCGGCGACACACGATTGCGGAGATGTGTCTTTTTACTGTGTTTCCGCGCCACGAGCGTTTGGCGGATCGCCTTTATAAGGTTATTCGGATGTGCTGATCGACACTAAAGGATTGAGCCAATGATAGAGGCCAGCAGATTTTGATGACCGTTGGTTTATTGCTTATTCATGATGGTTGAGGCACTGTTCAGCGTGCAGACGAGCAAGCCAGCTATTGCTGCGAACGACGAGATATCGCCCCAGATGTTTGAGCTATTGCAGTACGAGTTGTACTAAGAGATGATAGAAGGTCACTAGTCACCGAGGATGAATGATTAGGACATGTGGTTCGTTCGCTACCCCGATGCGAGGTCATCAGATAGGTTGATTCCAGCTAGAGACGACTTCACGCAGAGACGTGAGGGTCGACAGAGACGATCGAATGTCGGAAACCTATTATTCTAAGTTTAAAGTATTCGGAAATACATGCAGGCAATTCTATGGTCCCTCTAGAAGAATGAAACCCTAACTCGACATAATGACTGTGTGAAAGCCTTTGAACCTTCGGGTTTGCGGCAGTTCCGTGGCGCCATTAGTGAGGCTTGGGTTTGCCCTTCTACGGCTGGACCATCGATGCTGTGGTACGTACTCAATACTATTAAACTGTACCCAAGATGTTGAGCTCTTGGGAGATTATGAGGTTTTGACAATCGATTGGATGGTTCGACTTAATTCGGATGCTAGGTGGTGGGATGCATTTCTTGGGAGACTCTCGATACGAGGATAGCCGTTGGAGCTCAGTCCATGCAGCCACGACGAGACGAATCCGAAGCGGTCGACATTAGAGAAAATGGAGTAAGAGGTTCGTACAAGATCTGGATATGATGACGTTCCCCTCCGCCGACATCAGAGATACGATGCGCATGCCGAGGCAAAGTACTGGATATACCTTCCAGAAGGAGTCGCAATGGGTATGCAGCCGTTCCAGAGCAAGATGCAGATATAGGAAAGGACGATGACTTCCGGACAGTTGGCAGAGACGAGACATGGAAGAGACCGTGAGCAGGATTCCTTCCAGGACACTGCTGCAATGATACTTGCACCCAGGATCAGATGTGTCACGTACATTCAGAGAGCCAGAGGCCGACGCCAGTGATATGCTGTCTTACGAGTGGTCGCGATGATTGACCGAGAGATGACCAGAGAAGTGCCAGAACGGGATCATCCCCGTTGGCACACCTGACAGGGCCGATGAGCCGATGGACCGAGAGATTGGTAATTCATAGTGAAGACCTTGACCCAGGAGTGGTCATTGTTACGCACACCAGCAGGCCAGAGTTCATGATCATCGACGAGACGTCCCACTAGTGACCGCGACAATTGGCCCGAGATTCTTAGAGGATGCGCTTGAGCGGTACTATTCCGCCATTATTGATTTCGATGTTTTGGGTGATTTATTCGCCTGATTTGATTTTGATGATTGAGGATTTACGATCTTTACACAGTGTTGCACTTAATATCGTTTTCATGCTTGGGTTCACATGTTTGTGATTTTACGGTTTTAGGCATTTGAGTTGATTTTGTGCGTATGCACGCACACGATTTGGTTCCTGCACTCTGTATAGTTTATATATGCTTGCAGTGCAGTGATACGCCTTTTGTGCACTTAGATGCACTGGACTTCGATTTCGATTGTGATACTCGATATTTGTTTTGTGCACCTTGTCCACCTGATTTGATTTTGCGCATGTTCGGCGCTTGATATTAGATTTCATGATTTCGTGCATGATGGATGCCCCTGGTTTTAGGTTTTCGCGCATGTTGAGCGCATGTCTTGAGATGCGATTTTGGTGCACACCAGATGCACTAAATCGAGATTTTTTTCGTGCATGTCAGATGCACCTGATTTTGCTGTCAGGAACACACGTTGCCTACGACAGATGCTTTGTGCACACCCGATGCACTTAGATCTTGTTTCTGTGCACTTATATGGCACGTATATGGATTTTGATTGTCGTGCGCACCAGACGCACGTAGTATTCATACGCGTATTTTGGGATTGATTTCTTATAGAGCGGTACGTTTTTTTTGTGATAATTGCGATGTGTTTTCGTACTAAGCAGGACTAGTCAGAGGACAGTACCTGAATGTATTTTGCAGGCATTGATAGCTATTGAAGGGAATTCCAAAAAGCGAGCTATAGTCTCAGTATTTATCTACGTGTCTGATATGACGCGAAACGTTTAAAACAAGGAAAACCCTTCTAAATTGTTTCCCAACGGCGGAACGTACATTTCAAACAAAGGTATATATGTATATAGTTATTTTCTTATGATAGACGTCCGCCACTGTGCAGTGTTATGTGCATTGCACAGCAACTTAAAGGATTTGGCATGCATTTCCTCCTGATATTTACATGTATAGTTCCTATTTATGGCATATCGGTCTTGCTTGAGATTTGGTATTCGTGTCTTCACCTTGATTCCGATGATTGCGGGATGCTTGACGGAGTTTTGATTTTGAGTTATCTACTCATTACTCATGCGCATGTATTGCGCTATGATGCGTTTTATGTACTTATGATTTCGGAGCCCCGACGACTTGAGGGTTTTGCTTAGATGTTTTTGTATTTGGGGGGAGTTTGAATTTAAATTCGGGGACCAAATTTCTTTAAGGGGGGGAAGATTGTAACGTTTTGAAAATCGTTTCGGTGAAATTTCGAAAAATCGGTAAAATAAGGAGGTTTTCTGTAAAAAGTCAAAATACAAATATCTTATTATAAAAATTAAATATACATATTCCAGCTATGAAAAGAGTAGTTAGCGGTCACAATCTGAGTTGCTAGTATTTGGTGTTTATTGAGCCACTGGTCAAATTTCAAATTTTCTGAAAAAAAATTATTTTATTATTATTTTAAGCCGTCACTAATACATTTAATTAGGGAAAATTACAAATTGGAATGAGTTGAAACAAATTTTGTGCATCATAAAACATTAAATAAAATTTTATCATGTGGTTTTTGAAACGAAATCGTTTGCCAAAACGGTTTAGAAAATATCGAAGAAAAAGGCTTTTTTCGGTGAAATTAGTGTTAATGGGAATTGGGGTTTAGCATTTATCTTTTTTCTAATCCACACACCCACACCTCACCCTCTCCCCATGTGGCTGGCCCCACCATGACAGTCCTCCCCCTCTCCCTCTCTCCAATCACTTCTTTTTTTCAAAAGAAAAGAAAAAGAAAAGAGTAGAAAATGATAGAATTAGAGTGGACTTTCCCCACCTCACTCTCTCTCCTCCCTCACCCAATCCCCACCAATTCTGGCCAAAATCTGAACCCACAACAGCCCCTTCATTCTTCATCTCCTTCTCTTTAAAAAAGTTCATCAAAATGCTTGGAAAATCCACAAAAAATCAAGCAAAAATCCAAATCAAAATCCACTTCCTATCCATTTTCCCTTGGCTACCATAGCATGGATCTAGGGATTTAGATTTCAATTTGGGAGGCTAAGTGTACTTGTGGGATCTTCAAATTATTGGGTATAAATTCTAACCTTTTTGCTTAATGTGTTGTTAATTGCTTAGGTTAGCTTAATTAATTGTTTAATTAGATTTTTAATTAGTTCTAGGTGCATGATTTAAAATTCAAGAGAGGGGTTTGATTTCAAATTGGTATTTTGTGTTGTGAGATTTAGTTTATGTGATATAATTGACATATTAATGTTATGCTAAATCTAATTTAAGTTGCTAGTTTGCATATTTGTTGATTTAAAAGTGATAATTATATAATTGGTAAACTAGGTTTTTTAAATAATTATATTCTTATGAGATAAAATTCAAATTTAGGTTTCATGTCATTATAAAGATTATATTGAGTGGTTTAATGCTTTTAGTTCATGAAAATCCAAGCTAGATTGTAGTTTGTGCATTTTTGCTATAAAATTGTTAAAATTTAGGTATTTTGTAAACTAGAATTTTAACGTTTATGGAAATTAATGAGATTAAATTATGGGAATTGTTTTTATGACTTAATTAAGATATTTAGTGAATATTGTGGCCGCTAGATTCGTTTATACATCGAGTTTTGTACTAAAACGACGAATTGTGCTTGCTAGATTTTCGGAAAAATGACTTTTTAAGTGAAATTGGGGTTTTTGTGAGTTTTAACCTATTTTATATTAAAATTAGTGTTCATGAATGTGAAAATGAGTGTATTTGGGTTTTTCTCGATGGTCTGGCGTTTGTACACCGACGTCGAGAGTTTTTGGGTTGATTTGTGAAAGCAACCATAGGTTTTGACCTATGTGGGATTCGTGTGTCGTTTTGGTCATGAGTCGGATTTTAATACGGTACGATGCGTTATGATATGTAGGTACCCCCATATGGACTTCGAGACGACAAGTAAGCGTGTGGCGACGTCGGCACCGGCGAGAGAGGACCAGGTGAGTAGATTTATATCTACGGGGAGAGGTCGGGTGGATGGCGTATAGCACCCCCGCAGTCCATAGTGTAGCTTATATATATATGTTTATATAAGTGTTTTATGATACGAGAATGTTTATTCATGTTATGATTATGTGTTCATGGATTAGCTTTGGGTTAGTTGCGAAACCCTAGAGTAGTTGTTATACCCACATACGCACACACAGACTTGCATACTTTACTTTCTTGTGCGCAGATTGGGATGTGTATACATGTATATATGCGTGGGTATGGGACTATGCATATGTACATTCATATACGCATGCATGGATAATGATGATAGTACTTGGGATTTATGATGAGTCGATGAGATTTGATTTGAGGCCGTGAGATCGGTGATATAGCAGGGTTCGTATTTGAGATACGACATGACGTTGTAGCGGGTCCTTGACGTAGTGTTTCACACACGTGCATGCATACTTAGGCGGTATCAGTATTGTACTAGACGTAGATCAGTACCCCGATCATGATATTTGATAAAGAGGATACCAGGTGAATAGTATGATGAATGTGATATTAACCCGTACCCAGATTTAGGGGTGCCGTACGACGGATTTACGTACGAGCTATATTTTGATGATTGATCCGCACTCTTGACTTGGGATGTCTGATTATAGATATGGTGTCGGATATGATATTATTGAGGCGGGATCACCGACTAATATATATACAGGTATGTATATGTATCGACTCAGATGTTAGGCGGTTTCCTTACCTGTAGTCCAGCTTGTTAGCTTAGCCCTTTAGTTTAGTTTAGTTGTTAGAATAGATTCGATTCTTACCTATTTCAAAAACTAACGAATCGTGGGTATTTTAAAAGACAGCCCAAGGGATCCTACGGATATTTCAAAAGACGTATCTTTTCATAAAAACACCGTAGCCCCTATTTTCAAAACCCCATGATTCGTGTTATTTCAAAAGGCACCATTTGTAGGACTTATATTAAATTAATGCAGATTAGTTATAGTTGCGTCTAGTATTCAGCTCCCGCTCATTATTGTGGTTCGCTTCGCATCACATGCTTATATTATGTTTCATACTCCTATTATTAATATCATGTTGTTAGGACACCAGCACCATTACCGATGACGCGTATGTACCACGTACACTTACTTGCCGGCTCACACACATCTTCATCGGTAATTGCCATATCACGAACACTTTAGAAAATACTATTTCATTTGACATAGGTTGTTAGCTAATAGTTTAGACATGATATTAGTGTACTTGCCTTATATGCTAGTTAGACATTGTAGTTATTGCCTACTACTTCATGCCTGTTATTATTCACTGTTGTGTCGCATTCATGGATTCTCATGTCTATATTCACTGTTTACATGCTATTGATGACTTGGATTCGGATTTCATGAGATTTCTTGGATTTGAAGGAAAACCGCAAAAACATAAATAAACCTTTTCTCTCTTTTAAAATAAAAAGTGCGGTTTTCCCATGATGTATGAGTCATCCACCATGAGTTTGCTGATGGATTTCGAGACCCGATTCGAGGAGTTGGATGAACCGTTTTGGGTGCATGGTGGACCCGGTAAGGTACCCCGGGGCAAGAAGCTCGTGGTGATGATGATGAGCCTGGCAGGGGGAGACTACCTACCAGTGATTTTACCCGACGCGTCGGATATCCGGAGGATACCGTCGTGGTCTTGAGATGGGTGGTAGGGGCCGGTCTGGACTGACGGCGCCCTAGATATTGAGATTGAGACATTGAGATTTCGAGATATTAAGGTACTGAGATTTGATGATACAGGCCGGTCCGGATAGCCGGAGCCTGAGGCTTTGAGACATTGAGATTTATGTTTTATGTCGATGCTAGACACTGTTGATGCTGATTTCATTTATGATACCTCATTTTAAAAATACAAAGGAAATCTCACTAATTTATGAAAACAGTTTCTTCATTTACATGTATTCTGTTTTCATGCATTCATACCTCATTCATATGATACATTGCTACCTGAGGCACTGGCACGGGCACATGGAATTACACTTGGATTAGATATTTACCCTAGTCATTGTTATAGACTGCTGGTTTTATTTGAAGATTATATATATTGATCGTATGACCTAGGATTGCGTCATACATGCGATTTCTATTCGTAGATGTTTTTCTATTCACGAGTTGGCAACTCACCCCCGTTGTGCCCCAGTTTCTTGCAAGTTTCGCCGTACAGGTTTCTTTACGGTTTTGCTAGTACAGTTTCGTTCGGGTGACTTGCTAGTAGGTGGGTTTATTTGTATCGTACCCATCATTATACATTGTATATTATTATTCAGTTGTATCTAGAAGTTCCATTAACCAAACATGTATTTACTTTGAGATAGAGACCAGTGATGTTATTCCTTCGACCTTAGAGTCGCGCGTTATTTTTCTATGGTTTTCTTGTGGTTTTGAGTTTCCTTTTGAGTTTTGATCCTCGCCGTTGGCGTTGTATATTATATTGCTTGTGTGGTTGTGGCCGTCGATTGACGAAGAGCTAGCTCCCGCTTGGGGATGCCTTTTTTTTTTGATTTCGTATACTATTCATGTTTTATCCTGTTTGGGGGCCGGTATTTACAAAGGAGACTCTACCGAAATTTTCAGGAAATTTTTGATGTTTTTAAAAAACCGCATAATTCGGCTTATGCTATTGAAACTACTTGCTTTAAGATGGTTTTTCCTGCACTCTACATCTTTTCTTGGTTTGGATTTCTAGGTTTTCGGTTTACTTAGATTACGTACGCCTCGAGACGTTCGTAGTTTAAGTGTCGGTAATGTTCCGTACTTTCGGGTCGTGACACTTAGCAAACTTGTTGCCCTAATTACCTCGGTCTTGAGGTGGAGCTCGGATTATAGACTCTCGGGTGGATCATCTTCGACTCAAGGAGGCCGTTGAAGAAGCCACGATCCAGATCGACCAATGGAGCCTACGGAGACGAGGAGTACAGTGGAGAAGACCCGAAGGACTTGTAGCATGAGGTATAATCTTCTAGCATAGTAGATAAAACCTCTAGTTTGGTTGTTAGCAATGATTTAGCAAAGATCCTCAAACATAGTCTATGTTACCTTGTGATAAAAATTTGATTTTTACCTTTTCCGCCTCCCCGTAAGTACCGGGGTGTGTGACATAGACTTACAGTGGTATCAGAGCCAAACTAAACTATTACTAAATGTTAGCAAAATATTAGAAATTCTATCGCCGGAAAAATCGCAAAACACGTCAAAAATTGCACGTTTTCTATCGATTTTTAAATCTGGTCCAAAAAATTTTCTAGGGACCTTAAAAATACATGCAGGATATTTTAAGAAGACCCAAGAAAAACGAGATCGTGACTCGGTGAGACCGCCGAGCGCGGTGAAACCTTGCGTTTCGCAGCGGATCCGCGACCGAGTCGACTCCGAGTCAACTCGTTTTTCCTGCAGAATGTCTATCTTGGTGTTTTTTGATTTCTCTGATATTTTGTTTCTGCCTTGAATTTGTTGAGTACTGTGTTTTGCTTGGGGTAGATTCAAATCTGGTAATCGATCGAAATTCTAAGTAGTTTAGCTAATCGGATCTTCTGTGATATATGTACTGAATGTCTACTAGTTGCTATACGTCGATTAGTGGGGGATATACATATCTGTGTTCTGTGATGTTGGATTGTGTATATGAACGTGTTGGATCGTCGTGGATGAATAGCCGGAGATGTGAGATAAGAGTTTTCATTTTTCATTGGATGAAAATTGTAAATTGATATAATATTATTTTATGGTCGCACAACCGGGTTGAGATTGTAGCCACCATTGTATATTATTTCTTTTACTGTTTTCTGCTCCTACGATAGACCCAAGGTGGGGTGCACAAACTACCGGGTACCTTGAAGTGCCGAGTGGCCTACTCACTTTGTTGAGAGAGGCTGCTTCACTTCGGGTATTTGGCGGGTAGTTTGCCGCACCCGTAGGGGTCTAGGGTGGGGTTTGGCTATTCATCGCGACCGTGTAATCCGTCTTTCGTTGCAGGCTTGAACGAAGTGCGGATTCCTAGTATATCCAATGTGTTCATCTGTGATCTGGAATGACTATCATTGCATCTGATGAATGTATATATCTATATATGATATCTAGTAGACGTTGCTTATGTTTTACATCTGCGCTAGTCCAGCCCCCACTCTGTCGTTAGTTAAGTAACCTAACGGGTGATGATGGGGCTAAGTAGCGAATGCGGATGGCATAAGCGTACGTTATATTTTCATTGTTTTCTGCAATGGTAGGATTAATTGATGGGACTGCATTATATTAATGCAAAGAAAACAAACCAAAGCTGAATCGTTGGAACACTTTCAAAACCACTCGGTTTTTCAAAACATCAAAACTTTTAAAATGCGGAGCTTAAACCACTCCTTTTAAAAGCTATCACGTTCCTTCGATTATATCAAGTTCACTACGTTCACGGTTTCGCCAAAACCATTCTTAGCCCTCCGTCATTTCATATGAATGTCAATAGTATTCAAGCTATGTTTGTTGACCTTCGTCAAGGTATAGTGATTGATAGCTGCTAGGTGTTCATATGTAGCATAGATAGATGCGTTGATTTGGGACAGTCGTATTATCTTGTTGACCTTCGTCAAAGGTTGGATGGGTTCAAATTAACCTGGACAATGATGGGTAGAACTTAACATATGACTTATGATTTGTTGACCTTTGTCAAGGTCATAAAAGCATGGGGCAAAATCCACATCGGGAGTTTCTAAAAAAACTGAAACTTGCTAGTATTGCATACCATTTGAAGTTTGATAATATTGGTAGGATTCCTTCAGCATTATCACACAATGATATTTGGATCCCGATCCTACTGTGAGTATCCGCTACTCCACGGAAGATTTTTTCACTTAACGATCAATGCTATAAACCAAGTAGGTGTCTAGAACAGTGTTAGCGGGGCTACGCCTCCAGGAAAAAGAGGTTATTTAATTAAGGAACTTCGCAAAAGTATCGTAAAATCTCCTTCGAAGTACCGACACTAGCCTTGCCGAACGGTTAAGCAAGAATTGTATGGTGAGATTAATCCTGACTAATTCTTCTTTTATGGTTTGAGGATGGATTCGAGAAACAGTGGGAGCCATCCTGTTTAGATAAATAAAAAACCAATCTAAACTTGCAAGAGCATCATGCTAAGTGTTTTCTTCTCTCTCCCTTAATTGCAGCGACCCAGTGACCAGACATAGATTACATCTAGATAATAAAATGACTGAATCTGACTATAATGACTGGCAAAGGTCTGTCCAGATGTCCATTACCTATGACAAGCTGGGACACCTCTTCACTACTCAAACCCCTGCCGTCTCAGGACCAGTTTCCACCGTTACGGATATTGATATCCGTAAGACATCGGAAAAGGATTGTACGAATGCCAAGTGCCCCGTGTTGGCCTCAGTTGATGGTGTATACCAGAAGCAGCACGACAAGATGGACTTAGTTTCTATCTTCCTCCATAAAAAATATTTATATGGAGATCAATCTCGTATCGCAAGATATGAGACCTCGAAAGAATTGCTTCAAGCGAGGTTGGCTGTCGGGTCATCTATAGGGGACAACGTCCTTACAGTGACTAGCTATATTGATGAGCTCACGGACCTGAAGACCACGTTGAAGAACGAGTCACATACTGACTTAATTCTACAGTCTCTACTCTCTACTTACACCCTGAAAGAAAATAGGGAGACACCCGCTCTGCTTAATGGGGGACCTTCCTCTTTTGCATCCAAGGCGAAAGCAAAGGGTGAGAAGAAGAAGACCACCACAAAGCTGATATGCGGTGTCAGGGAGGTAGAAGGAAAGGGAATGGCAAAAGTTTCGGGACTAAAAATAGGGAAGTAGAGACGTTCCTATTGTAGTGGGAAAGGACATTGGCAGAAGGATTGCAGGGCTTTGGAAGCCAGTAGCCAGGATTCAAAGCATGTTGTGGCTTCAGTTTCGGGTGTGTTTGTAATAGAAAACTGTATGTCAATTAACTCTACTTTCTGGATACTAGATACCGGATCAGGATATCATATCTGTAATTCATTACAGGCTTTGAGAAACCGTAGAGTTATCAAGTTAGGTGATATAACTCTCAGAGTTGCGAACGGAATAAGCGTGGACGCTGAATCCGTAGGGGAATATCACCTAGGATTGACAAGTGGGCAAATATTGATTCTACGTTGTTAGTGTATATGCCCTAGAGGCCATTACTGTATCATACTAGTTTGTATATTACTTAATGGAAGCTTGGGATATTCACAGTTGTATATACAATCTTGCTCGAAATGGTAGTATGCTACTTGGTTTGTCTCTGCTTTAATATGTGCATGTGTTTCTTTTAGCATATTGCGGGTATACATATTAGTAGAGCCCTTAGGATCTTTGCTTGATTACCAGCGTTGTGATGGCGCTCGCACTCGTGGGAGCTGGGTAATCTATAAGCACATCCTTATACAGGTCCCTGGTCGTTGGACTATCGAGACAGGGCATCGATACTCCGGAGTAGACTAGCGTATGCGCTTCTCATCCCAGTGTGGGAGACGGTCTGTCCCACAGCCGTTAGTACGTCGTACTTGGGATAGTATGCGGGTGCTCGTTAGGTTACGAGTACACTGGACAGGACTCGTCGGGAACTGTTGGTTGGTAATATACCTATCGTCAGTTATCAGTTCCCAGGTGACATGAGTACAGCTTAGTCCGCTGACTTGACACTGTCACTTCGCCTCGAGTGTGTTCCCACTGCACTTTGATTACTACCCTACCACGGCTCAAAGGAGTCGTGCAAACAGGTAGTTTTTGGGTGCAGTCCCGAAGCACTTGGAGGCAGTGACGGTTAGACAGGATTCGTCTCTCCCGGTATTGGGGGTTGACATCGCGCTGTGTCTAGGAGAGCCATTACACGAGTAGTCCCTGGCCAGGGCAAGCGAGATATACTGGTAGGTTTCCAGTGTTATCTCAGGGTGTTCTGGGCTTCACTCCGGCACGACTTGTACCGCTATTAGGGGACTGACGTTTACCGCCCCCCTAGGCCCGCCATGCGATGTATCAGACGAACAGACCGGACTGTACGGAGATTGTCACATACAGGCTCAGTAGGAGTGCAGATGGGGTTCACCTCGTCAGTCTTCTTATCGACATCTACCTGGGGACCGTTACGTACAGCTAGTGCCGCTTGCGGTCTGTGGTTAAACCCACTGCCAGCGTAGTGTCGAGTCTTTAGAGTCCCACACAGAGAGCTATTCGCCTTTAGGCAAAACGAGTAGAGGTCGCATGGTTTTGCGACAGGGTTCGTTCGCATCCGCGCACTTGTGCACGTTTGCTGTCCGGACAGTTTATACTAGCGGGCTTTGGTTTAAGCCGGATCCTAGTATATGATTTGAGATTGGTTTTTCTCAGGGTATTCGTGTTCCTCGGATCACGAATGCGGGTGCGTATGCACAGTTGCTTGAGATTGGGGGAGAGGACCTTGTTTAGGGTTAATGACTATTGTCATTTTATTAACCCTATTGCTTTTGTGTGTATTATTGTTAATTGATAATTAGCTTAATTATTGTGCATGGTTGTTGTTGTTGACCTATTGACTTCATTGACTTGTTGACCATGGTTGACACTTTGACCATCATCATTTGTTTTGGAAGATGCTCTTTGATCTTTGCAAAATTGAAATGATAATGGTCATTTCATGATTTACCATGACAATTTTCAAGCTAATTATACAATTAAAATTATACACACATATTAGTGAGAAAGGCTCACAAATAATTCATTCTATCATTTCATTTCTCTCTCTTGCTCATCCTCTCCCTCAAGCTCTCTCCCTCTCATGTGTTGAGAAACAAAAAGCTTGAGAAAAACCCTCTCTTGATCTTCTCTTCTCACTTATAGGGTTCAAGTCTTAGCATTTCTTGCACTCTAGTTACTCCTAGCTTGGAGTTGAAGCTAAAGGTGGTGGCTTTCAAGTGGATCTTTCTTTGACGGGAGAAGACAAGCAAGGTGAACTCTTTCTACCATACCTAGGAGCAAGGAGAGAAGGACTAAAGACCAAAGGTATAACCTTTCATCACTTAGCTACCTTGTAGTTAGGGTTAGCTAGTTTATGTTTAGCAAAGATCCTCACAAGCATAGTCCATGTTGCCTAAGTCATTAAAAATCCGTTTTTTATTATGTTTTCCGCCTCCCGTAAGCACCGGGATGGGCAACACGGACTTACAGTGGTATCAGAGCCTAACTAAACCTAAACTAGTTAAGTAGTTAAGTGTAACGAAGTTCGGAACCGGAAAAATCACAAAACCAAACTTTTACAAAATCCAAGTTTCTGTTAAAATTTTTCCTGCTCTAAATGAAAAACTTTATACATGTAAAATCGTCTCAGGGTTTTGTGAATACACCCAAGAAAAACGATACCCTAATTCCCTGAAGTCGCCGCCCTTCCGCCGCATGAAGTAGGTATATGCGGCGGAACCGCCGCGGATTGTCGTGATCGGCGCATCGTTTTTCGTGCAGAGTGTGTTGTTGTTGGTTTTGGGATTTTTAGGATATATTATATGTACCCAGATTTTACAGAAAAGCAATTTCCTTTTGGGGTCCTATAATTCCGTATTTTTCCGAACTTCACTGCACTTTAACTATATCGGTTATATCTGTAATGCTTGCATGTATTGAACGTCGGCTAATCGCTATAAGACGATTAGTCGGGGTTATACATGATCTGTGATTGTTATTGGTTTGTGGATATGAATGGATTGGATTGTCGCGGGTGAATGGCCGGGGTGGATGTGAGATGAGCGTTTTTTTTCTTTCATTCATTTGTAACATGTAAATTGATGTAATAATATTCTTTGTATGGCCGCACAACCGGGTCGGGGTTGTAGCCGTCATTGTATAATTCTTTTTACTGTTTTTGCTCCTAGGATAGACCCATGGAGGGGGTGCACAAACTACCGGGTATCTCGAAGTGCCGAGTGGCCTACTCACGGTGGTGAGGGAGGTTGCTTCGCTTCGGGTGCTTGGCGGGTAGTTTGCCGCACCCGTAGGGGTCTTGGGTGGGGTATTGGCTATTCACCGCGACCGTGTAATCCGCTTTGCGTTGCAGGCTCGAACGCATTGCGGATTCCTAGTATATCCAATGTATTCATCTGTGATCTGTAATGTCTATCATTGCTATATATTTATATATAATAACTATTTAGGCGTTGCTTATGTTTTACAGCCGCGCTAGCCCAGCCCCCGCTCTGTCGTTAGTTAAGTAACCTAACGGGTGATGACGGGGCCCCGTGGCGAATGCGAATGGCATAAGCGTACGTCATATTTTGGTTGTTTTCTGCAATGGTAGGATTAAATGATGGGACGCATTAAAAGAACTAATGCAAGAAATAAACCAAGGAAAAGTCGATTGGAACACTTTGAAAACCACTCGGTTCTTTTCAAAACTAAACTTTTAAACGCGGAGCTTGAACCACTCCTTTTAAAAGCTATCTCGTTCCATCGATTATATCAAGTTCACTACGTTCACGGTTTCGCCAAAACCATTCGTAGCCCTCCGTCATTCCACATGAATGGTCAAAAGTATTCAAGCTATGTATTTTGGCCAAAGTCAAGGCATAGTGATTGGTAGCGTTTGGGTATTCATGTGCAGCATAGATAGATGCGTTGATTTGGGACAGTCGTGCTGCCATTTTGGCCAAAGTCAAGGGTAGGTACGGGTGGGTCCAAATTAACCAGGAGAATGACGGGTAGAACTTGACATGTGACTTATGATATTTTGGCCAAAGTCAAGGTCATAAGAGCATGGGGCAAAAATCCACATCGGGAGTTTCATAAGTACTGAAACTTGCTAGTGTTGCATACCATTTGGAGTGTGATGATTCTGGTAGGATTCCTTCGGCTTTATCACGCGATGATATTTGGATCCCGATCCTACTGTGAGTATATGCTACTCCTCGGGAAAACTCTCACTTAACGATCAATGCTATAAACCTAGTAGGTGCCTAGAAAGGTGTTAGCGGGGCTACGCCCACAGGGAAAAGAGGTTACTTAATTAAGGAACTTCGCGAAAGCGTTGGAAAACCTCCCTCGAAGTACCGACACTGGCCTGGCTGAACGGTTAAGCAAGTATTGTACGGTGAGAATGATCCCGGCTAATCCTTTTCTTTACGGTTTGAGAAGGGATTCGAGAGACAGTGGGAGCCATCCAGTTTAGACAAACTAAAAACCACTCTAAACTTGCAAGAGCATCATGCTAAAGTGTTTCTTTTCTCTCTCCTAATTGCAGCGACCATTCAAGATGACCGGACTTAAGTTACTATTAGATAAAAACATATTGACAGGGCCAAACTACAAAGATTGGCTCAGGAATGTCAAGATGGCTATCACTTATGACAAGCTGGGGTATATACTTACCACCAAAGCTCCCCCTGTCCCAGGTCCCACCTCCAGCGTCGCGGATGTTGAAATCCGTAAGACATGGGAGATAGATTGCGCGAGGGCCAGATGCCTCGTACTAGCCTCGATGGACAATGACCATCAGAGGAGGCACGAGAATATGGACCTAGAGTCCATATTTCTCCATACAAAAGAACTGTATGGAGAGCAGTCTCGTATCGCAAGATACGAAGTGTCGAAGAAGCTCTTTTCGGCAAGGTTGGCCGTCGGATCATCGGTAGCGGACCACGTGCTTAAGATGATCGGCTACATAGAGGAGCTCGCGGACCTTGGGACCACGTTGGAGAATGAACTCTATACCGATTTGATTCTCCGGTCCCTTCCTTCCACTTACGCCCAGTTCATTCTTAACTTCAACATGCAAGGAAAGGAGGTTGAACTTGCCGAGCTTCTGAACATGTTGAGGACTGCTGAGGGCACCCTACAGAAGGGTAGGGAGACATCCACTTTGTTTGTAGGAGGATCTTCCTCTTCTAGGTCCAGGGCGAAAGCCAAGGGCAAGAAGAAGAAAGCCCCCGCCAAACCAAGAGGCGGTGTCGGTAAAGTGGATACAAAGGGAAAGGGTAAAGCAACAAAGGTAGCGGGGAAGCTGGTGGGGAAGGAAGAATGCTTCTATTGTCACAAAAGTGGTCACTGTAAACAAGATTGCAAGGCTTGGAAAGCCAGAACACAGGATTTGAAGCGAGTTGCAGCTTCAGCTTCAGGTGTGTATGTTATTGAAAATTGTCTATCAATAAACTCTACTTCCTGGGTATTGGATACCGGATCAGGATCTCATATCTGTAATTCTTTGCAGGCGTTGAGAAAGCGTAGAGTTTTGAAGGCAGGTGACATGACCCTCAGAGTTGCGAACGGTGCTAGCATGGATGCTGAGGCCGTGGGGGACTATCACCTGGGATTATCAGATGGACACTTTTTGGTTTTGCGTAGTTGTTATTATGTACCAAATGCAACCTGTAATATCATTTCTGTATCTTTATTATCTAAAGAAGGTTATGAATTTGCATTTGTAAGTAATGTAGTGAACATTCACCTTAATCAAGTGTTGATTGGGTCAGGTACATTGAACAACGGTATATACGTTTTAAACCAACCACAGATTTTCAATATCCAGAATACACACAAAAGAAAGTCTCCAGAAATTAATAAAACTTTCTTATGGCATTGTAGACTGGGTCACATCAACGAGAGAAGATTGACTAAGTTACATACTGAAGGATATTTAGATTCATTCGAATATCAATCGTATGCAACTTGTCAATCCTGTCTCAAAGGAAAGATGACAAAGGCTCCGTTTTCTGGACACGGAGAAAGAGCGAGCGAGCTCTTGGGACTCGTACACAGCGACGTGTGCGGTCCAATGTCTACACATGCGCGAAGCGGTTATTCTTACTTCATTACCTTTACGGATGATTTTTCAAGGTACGGTTATGTCTTCTTAATGAAACATAAATCCGAGGCTTTTGAAAAATTCCAGGAATATAAGAATGAAGTAGAAAAACAAACAGGCAAAAGTATCAAGATCCTAAGATCGGATCGAGGAGGAGAATACTTAAGTGCCGAATTCCTGAACTATTTAAAGGAGAATGGAATTCTCTCTCAGCTTACTCCTCCATACACTCCGCAACATAACGGTGTATCGGAGAGACGAAACCGAACCCTATTGGATATGGTACGGTCCATGATGAGAAACGCTGAGTTACCGCGATCATTCTGGGGGTATGCGCTAGAAACAGCTGCATATCTTTTGAACCGTGTTCCCACTAAAACTGTGCCTACCACACCATATGAGTTATGGAGTGGGAAGAAACCCTATCTTAATCACATTAAGACATGGGGATGTCCAGCTTTTGTAAAAAAGCAGCATGCGGACAAGCTCGAGGCACGCTCAGTACAGTGCAAGTTTGTGGGATATCCAAAGAACTCCAAGGGATATTACTTCTATTGCGAAGAGGAACAAAAAGTCCTTGTTTCTCGCCATGCCCACTTTCTAGAACATCAGTTCATAGAAAAAGAAATAAGTGGGAGCGCAATAGAACTGGAAGAAATTCCAGAACCACAAACTATTACTGAAAGTTTAGTGGAACCAGAAAGTTCAAAAGAACAGGACATTCCTATGCCGCTCCGCAGGAGTAGTAGGCAGTCTCATCCGCCCGAGAGGTACTACGGTTTTCTCATTGACGGGGATAGAGAAGACTGCATCCTGGATTGTGATGAGCCTACTAGCTTCCAGCAAGCCATTCAGAGCGTCGACTCGGTAAAATGGCTGGATGCAATGCGGACCGAAATGGAGTCCATGTACACCAACAAAGTATGGACGTTGGACATTGCTCCAGATGGGGTAAAACCCGTAGGATGCAAGTGGATCTTCAAAAGGAAGATTGGTGTAGATGGACAGGTTGAGACCTATAAAGCTAGACTGGTAGCAAAGGGTTTTCGTCAGCGACCTGGTTTGGACTATGACGAAACCTTTTCTCCAGTAGCTATGCTGAAATCCATTCGGATCCTTCTTGCCATTGCTGCTTTCCACGATTATGAGATTTGGCAGATGGACGTAAAGACAGCTTTTCTAAATGGTCATTTAGAAGAGTGTGTCTATATGGATCAGCCAGAGGGTTTCATTCAGGGTGGGAGCAGCGGAAAGGTGTGCAAGTTGCTCAAGTCCATTTATGGACTCAAGCAGGCATCGCGGAGTTGGAACATCTGTTTTGATGAGACGGTCAAAGAATTTGGCTTTATCAAAAATCCAGATGAACCATGCATCTATTGTAGATTTGTAGCGAGAACTGTAGTATTCCTCGTTTTATACGTGGATGACATTCTCTTAATAGGAAATGACATTCCTATGCTACAATCTGTCAAGGGGTTCTTGTCACACAGGTTCTCCATGAAAGACCTGGGTGATGCCTCCTATATTCTGGGTATCCGGATCTACCGTGACAGATCCAAGAGGATATTAGGACTCTCGCAGTCCAGGTACATCGACACCATACTGAAGAGATTCAGTATGGAAGATTCCAAGCGCGGTAATCTACCGGCTTGTCACGGGATCACCCTCTCCAAAGAGATGTCTCCCAAGACTGATTTGGAGAGGGATCGCATGTCTATTATACCCTACGCTTCTGCGGTAGGCTCTATAATGTATGCGATGTTGTGTACCAGACCGGATGTGGCTTATGCACTGAGTGTGGTAAGCAGGTATCAGTCAAACCCTGGGGAGAAACATTGGATAGCAGTAAAGAACATTCTCAAGTACCTGAGAAGGACTAAGGAGATGTTCTTGGTGTATGGCGGAAAAGACCTGCAGATTGAGGCCTTTGCTGACTCCAGCTTCCAGAGTGACAAGGATGATTCCAAGTCCATGTCGGGTTTTGTCTTTACCCTCAATGGAGGGGCGGTGTGTTGGAAGAGCTCCAAACAGGAAACCGTTGCTGACTCGACTATGGAAGCGGAATACATCGCTGCATCTGATGCCGCAAAAGAAGCTGTCTGGATGAGGAAGTTCTTGAAAGAACTTCAGGTGGTTCCGTCCATTGTTGACCCAATACCTCTGTATTGCGACAACAACGGGGCTATAGCTTTAGCGAAGGAACCCAGGTCCCATCAGAAATCCAGACACATCTTAAGGCGGTATCACCTGATCAGGGAGATCGTAGATCGCCAGGAGATCGAGGTCCGGAGAGTTGCATCAGAAGATAACACAGCAGATCCATTCACGAAGGCCCTACCCCAGACTCAGTTCGAGCGGCTGATCGAGATGATAGGTCTTCGATACGCCAGTACATGGCCTTAGTGCAAGTGGGAGATTGTTAGTGTATATGCCCTAGAGGCCATTACTGTATCATACTAGTTTGTATATTACTTAATGGAAGCTTGGGATATTCACAGTTGTATATACAATCTTGCTCGAAATGGTAGTATGCTACTTGGTTTGTCTCTGCTTTAATATGTGCATGTGTTTCTTTTAGCATATTGCAGGTATACATATTAGTAGAGCCCTTAGGATCTTTGCTTGATTACCAGCGTTGTGATGGCGCTCGCACTCGTGGGAGCTGGGTAATCTATAAGCACATCCTTATACAGGTCCCTGGTCGTTGGACTATCGAGACAGGGCATCGATACTCCGGAGTAGACTAGCGTATGCGCTTCTCATCCCAGAGTGGGAGACGGTCTGTCCCACAGCCGTTAGTACGTCGTACTTGGGATAGTATGCGGGTGCTCGTTAGGTTACGAGTACACTGGACAGGACTCGTCGGGAACTGTTGGTTGGTAATATACCTATCGTCAGTTATCAGTTCCCAGGTGACATGAGTACAGCTTAGTCCGCTGACTTGACACTGTCACTTCGCCTCGAGTGTGTTCCCACTGCACTTTGATTACTACCCTACCACGGCTCAAAGGAGTCGTGCAAACAGGTAGTTTTTGGGTGCAGTCCCGAAGCACTTGGAGGCAGTGACGGTTAGACAGGATTCGTCTCTCCCGGTATTGGGGGTTGACATCGCGCTGTGTCTAGGAGAGCCATTACACGAGTAGTCCCTGGCCAGGGCAAGCGAGATATACTGGTAGGTTTCCAGTGTTATCTCAGGGTGTTCTGGGCTTCACTCCGGCACGACTTGTACCGCTATTAGGGGACTGACGTTTACCGCCCCCCTAGGCCCGCCATGCGATGTATCAGACGAACAGATTGGACTGTACGGAGATTGTCACATACAGGCTCAGTAGGAGTGCAGATGGGGTTCACCTCGTCAGTCTTCTTATCGACATCTACCTGGGGACCGTTACGTACAGCTAGTGCCGCTTGCGGTCTGTGGTTAAACCCACTGCCAGCGTAGTGTCGAGTCTTTAGAGTCCCACACAGAGAGCTATTCGCCTTTAGGCAAAACGAGTAGAGGTCGCATGGTTTTGCGACAGGGTTCGTTCGCATCCGCGCACTTGTGCACGTTTGCTGTCCGGACAGTTTATACTAGCGGGCTTTGGTTTAAGCCGGATCCTAGTATATGATTTGAGATTGGTTTTTCTCAGGGTATTCGTGTTCCTCGGATCACGAATGCGGGTGCGTATGCACAGTTGCTTGAGATTGGGGGAGAGGACCTTGTTTAGGGTTAATGACTATTGTCATTTTATTAACCCTATTGCTTTTGTGTGTATTATTGTTAATTGATAATTAGCTTAATTATTGTGCATGGTTGTTGTTGTTGACCTATTGACTTCATTGACTTGTTGACCATGGTTGACACTTTGACCATCATCATTTGTTTTGGAAGATGCTCTTTGATCTTTGCAAAATTGAAATGATAATGGTCATTTCATGATTTACCATGACAATTTTCAAGCTAATTATACAATTAAAATTATACACACATATTAGTGAGAAAGGCTCACAAATAATTCATTCTATCATTTCATTTCTCTCTCTTGCTCATCCTCTCCCTCAAGCTCTCTCCCTCTCATGTGTTGAGAAACAAAAAGCTTGAGAAAAACCCTCTCTTGATCTTCTCTTCTCACTTCTAGGGTTCAAGTCTTAGCATTTCTTGCACTCTAGTTACTCCTAGCTTGGAGTTGAAGCTAAAGGTGGTGGCTTTCAAGTGGATCTTTCTTTGACGGGAGAAGACAAGCAAGGTGAACTCTTTCTACCATACCTAGGAGCAAGGAGAGAAGGACTAAAGACCAAAGGTATAACCTTTCATCACTTAGCTACCTTGTAGTTAGGGTTAGCTAGTTTATGTTTAGCAAAGATCCTCACAAGCATAGTCCATGTTGCCTAAGTCATTAAAAATCCGTTTTTTATTATGTTTTCCGCCTCCCGTAAGCACCGGGATGGGCAACACGGACTTACATACGTAACTCTTTATATATGCCTAGTCTAGCATGTAATATCATATCTGTATCCTTACTTTCTAAGGAAGGATATGCTTTTACTTTTGTAAGGGATGTGGTCCACATCCACCTTAATCAGACTTTGATTGGGTCAGGTACATTAGATAACGGTATATACGTATTAAATTAAGCTCAGGCTTTTAGTGTCCAGAAAACACTTAAAAGAAAGTCTCTGGAATTAAATCAGGCTTTCTTATGGCATTGTAGACTGGATCACATCAATGAAACACGGTTGACAAAGTTACATAGAGAGGGATATTTGAATCCGTTCGAATATCAGTCTTATGCTACTTATGAATCTTGTCTCATGGGAAAGATGACAAAGACTCCGTTCACTGGACACGGAGTAAGAGCAAGCGAGCTCTTAGGACTCATACACAGCGATGTATGTGGTCCGATGTCTACACATGCGCATGGTGGATATTCCTATTTCATTACTTTTACGGATGATTTCTCTAGGTATGGACATATCTTCTTGATGAAGCATAAATCCGAGGCCTTTCAGAAATTCCGGGAATACAAGAATGAAGTGGATAAGCAAACAGGAAAAGGTATCAATACACTGAGATCTGATCGAGGTGGTGAATACTTAAGTGCCGGTTTCCTGGGCCACTTAAAAGAGAATGGAATTCTCTCTCATCTTACTCCTCCATACACACCACAACACAATGATGTATCGGAAAGGCGGAATCGAACCCTATTGGATATGGTTCATTCCATGATTAGTAAGGCTGAGTTACCACGATCCGGCCTGCTTGCTTACCCGCTTACTCGAACTGAGTTCGAGTTAACCAAGCCTAAGTGGTAACAGCTGCATATCACACCATATCTTCTGGGGTTATGCACTAGAATCAGCTGCATATCTTTTGAACAAGGTACCAACCAAGAATGTGCCTACCACACCATATCAGATATGGAGTGGAAAGAAACCCTGTTTTAAGTACCTTAAGACATGGGGATGTCCAGCTTTTGTAAAGAAGCAGCATGCGAACAAGCTCAAAGCACGCTCAGTACTGTGTAAGTTTGTAGGGTACCCGAAGAACTCCAGGGGGTATCTTTTCTAGTACGCAGAGGAACAAAAGGTTTTTGTTTCTCAGCGTTCCCACTTCTTGGAAGCTGAATTTTTAGAAAATCAGACAAGTGTGAGCGCAATAGAACTGAAAGAAATTCCAGAACCACAAGCTATTACTGAAACCTTGGTAGAACCAGAGATTTCAGAAGAACCGGACATCCCAATACCACTCCGCAAGAGTAGTAGGCAGTCACATCCGCCCGAGAGATACTACGGTTTTCTCATAGACGGGGATCGAGAGGATTGCATCATTGACAATAATGAGCCTAGTAGCTTCCAGCAAGCCATTCAGAGCGGCGACTCGGTAAAATGGCTGGATACAATGCGAACCGAAATGGAGTCCATGTACACCAACAAAGTTTGGACTTTGGACATTGCTCTAGAAGGGGTAAAACTCGTAGGCTGCAAATGAATCTTCAGAAAGAAGATTGGTGTAGATGGACAGGTTGAAACCTATAAGGTTAGACTTGTTGCAAAGGGTTTTCGTCAAAGACCTGGTTTGAACTATGACGAAACCTTTTCTCCATTGGCAATGCTCAAATCCATTCGGGTCCTTCTTGTCATTGCTGCCTTCCACGATTATGAGATCTGGCAGATGGATGTAAAGACGGCTTTTCTAAATCGTAATTTAGAAGAGTGCGTCTATATGGATCAGCCAGAGGGTTTCATTCAGAGTGGGAGCAGCGGTAAAGTGTGCAAGTTGCTTAAGTCCATTTATGGACTGAAGCAGGCATCGCGGAGTTGGAACATCTGTTTTGATGATACTGTCAAAGAATTTGACTTTATCAAAAATCCAGATGACCCATGCATTTACAGTAAGATTGTAAGGAGAACTGTGGTATTCCTCGTCTTGTACGTAGATGGCATTCTCTTAATAGGAAATGACATTCCTATGCTACAGTCAGTCAAAGGATTCTTGTCACAGAGGATCTCTATGAAGGACCTGAGTGATGCCTCCTACATTCTGGGGATCCAGATCTATCGTAATAGATCTAAGAGGATGTTGGGACTTTCGCAGTCCACGTATATTGACACCATATTAAAAAGATTCAATATGGAAGATTCTAAGCGCGGTAACCTACCGGCTTGTCACGGAATCACCCTCTCCAAAGAGATGTCTCCCAAGACTGATTTGGAAAGGGCTCGCATGTCATTTAGACCCTACGCATCTGCGGTAAGCTCTATAATATATGTGATGTTATGTACCATACCAGATGTAGCATACGCATTGAGCGTTGTAAGCCGGTATCAGTCGAACCCAGGGGAGAAGTACTGGATAGCAGTAAGAACATTCTCAAGTACCTGAGAAGGACTAAGGAGATGTTCTTGGTGTATGGCGGAAAAGATCTCCAGATCGAAGCCTTTGCCGACTCCAGCTTTAAGAGTGACAAGGATGGCTCCAAGTCCATATCGGATTATGTCTTTACCCTCAATGGAGAGGCGGTCTGTTGGAAGAGCTCCAAGCAGGACACCGTTGCTGACTCGACGATAGAAGCGGAGTACATAGCTGCTTGCGATGCCGCAAAAGAAGCTGTCTGGATGAAGAAGTTTCTCACAGAACTTCAGGTGGTTCCAACCATTGTTGATCCAATACCGCTGTATTGCGACAACAACGACGTTATAGCTTTAGAGAAGGAACTCAGGTCCCATCAGAAGTCCAGGCACATCTTGAGGCGGTACCACCTGATCAGGGAGATCGTAGATCGCCGGGAGATCGGGGTGAAGAGAGTAGATTCGGAGAATAACACTGCAGATCCACTCACGATAGCCATTCCTCAGACACAGTTCGAGAGGCTGATCGAGATGATAGGTCTTTGATACGCCAGTACATGGCCCTAGTGCAAGTGGGAGATTGTTAGTGTATATGCCCTAGAGGCCATTACTGTATCATGCTAGCTTGTATATTACTTAATGGAAGCTTGGGATATCCACAGTTGTATTAACAGTCATGCTCAAAATGGTAGTATGCTACTTGGTTTGTTTCTACTTCAATATATGCATGTGTTTCTTTTAGCATATCGCTTATACATATTAGTAGAGCCCCTTAGGATTTTTTCTTGATTACCAGCGTTGTGATGGCAGTCACACTGGTGAGGGCTGGGTAATCTATAAGCACATCCTTATACAGGACCCTAGTCGTAGGATTATCGAGATGGGGTATCGATACTCCGGAGTAGACTAGTGTATATGCTTCTCATCCCAGCAGGGGAGATGGTCTGTCCCACAGCCATTAGTACGTCGCACTGGAGATAGTATGCAGGTGCTCGTTAGGTTACGAGTACACCGGACAGGACTCGTCGGGAATTGCTGGTTGGTACTATACCTATCGTCAGATAGCAGTTCCCAGGTGACATGAATGCAGCTTAGTCCGTCGACTTGACACTGCTACTTCGCCTCGAGTGTATTCCCACTGTACTTTGATTACTACCCTACCACGGCTCAAAGGAGTCGTGCAAACAGGTAGTAATTGGGTGCAGTCCCGAAGCACTTGGAGGCAGTGGCGGTTAGACAGGATTCGTCTCTCCCGGTATTGGGGGTTGATATCGCGCTGTGTCTGGAGAGCCATTATACAAAATCCCTAGCCAGGGCAAGTGAGATTTACTGGTAGGTGCTCCAGTAGTTTCTCAAGGTGTTCTGGGCTACACTCCAACACGACTTATACCGCTATTAGGGGTCTGATGTTTACCACAGGCTAGGCCCGATATGCGATACTCTTAGACGAACAGACCGGACTGTACGGAGATTGTCACATTCAGGCTCAGTAAGAGTTCGGATGGGTTTTCCTCATCGGCCTTCTTATCGACATCTATCTGGGGACCATTACGTACAGTTAGTACCGCTTGCGGCCTGTGGTTAAACCCACTGCCGGTGTAGTGTCGAGTTTTTAGAGTCCCACACAGAGAGTTTCCCTGCACTGGGCAAAAGATGTAGAGGCCGCATGATTTTACGGCAGGGCTACGATCACTTACGTGCAATTGTGCGCGTATGATGTTCGGACGGATAATACTAGTGGGCTTTGGTTTAAGCTGGATCCTAGTATTATATTGATGGATTAGTTTTGTCTCTTAGTATTCGTATTCTTCGGAATGCGGATGCGGGTGTATATGCACGGATGTGAGAAGCAAAGAAGGAGATGCCTCATTAGGGTTTTGACCATTGACTTGATTAAAACCATTATGAAGTGGTGGAAAATGTTTACTAATCTTTTTAGTGATAATTGTGTCATGTCTAATTGGTTTGACCATTTGACCTTCTTGACTATGGTTGACTTAGATATTTTTGTTAAGCACTAGATATTTTGCTTAGCATTAATGGCGACATGATAATGGTCAAATCATGATTTCCATCACAATTATCATGATAAAAGATTTATTTTCTTTTTTCCATGGATCATTATCTCATTTCACTCTCTCTCTCTTCAAGAGAGCTCCCATGTTTGCCCTCCTTCTTCTTCCTCACTAGAAATCCCTTAAGCTCTCATGTGTTGAGAAAATTAGGGATCTAATAGACAAACAAATCCATCATCATACTCTACATCACCTAGGAAATCAAGCTTAGCAAACTTGTTGCCCTACTTACTTCGGTCTTGAGGTTGAGCTCGGACTATAGACTCTCGGGTGGATCATCTTCGACTCAAAGAGGTCGTTGAAGAAGCCATGATCCGGATCGACCCATGGAGCCTACGGAGATGAGGAGGACAGCGGAGAAGACCCGAAGGACTTGTAGCATGAGGTATAATCTTCTAGCATAGTAGATAAAATCTCTAGTTGGTTGTTAGCAATGATTTAGCAATGATCCTCAAACATAGTCTATATTACCTTGTGATAAAAATTTGATTTTTACCTATTCCGCCTCCTGATTGATCTCAAAAACTATCTATTACCGCAATCAAGAACGGCGTCGCTTTGCAGCTGGCCGGTGAGTACGGGTCGGTCTACAGGGATGTTGTGAATTTCATAATCGCTCTTACGAGTTAATTTCAAACGGTGTGAATGGATTAATTAAATCTAAAAACTAAATTAATCTAGAGCAATTGAATTAAAAATCTAACTATCTAACTAGGGCAAGGAATTAAATTTAATCTAGGGCAGAGAATGAAAAATTATCTAGGGCAAAAATTGAAATTACCTACTTACTTTACAGATGGCTCTCTCCAAACATCAACGTAGGGTTGTCAGATCTGAATTTCTGAAATGAAAAGAGGCATCGATGCTCTCCAAAAGAAATCTAAATTTTATTAATAAAAAGAGGCATAGGGAGGCATAGCCTTTACAATGATTTAGAGTTCCTATTTATAGAGGATAGGAAACCTTAGGTTACAATTGATTCGCACGTCTACATTTACCAAAATATCCTTAGGAAGACCTAGTCAAAGTAGACTCCAAGCTTTGGTAAAATTTTATGTCTGTCTCTTTAAAAGGAAGTATTAGGCCTTAAAATTTCCTTTATGGGCTCTTCTGTCTTTGGGCTTCCTTATTATTTGGTTCTTTTATTAAAATAGCTTCTATATTTCTTCCAGATCTCCAGTGAATAATTACAGTGGACTTTAAACCGTTCACTTTGTAATCTTGGACCTTGCGTTGCCTTATATATTGTGAACTGTTCTTCGTCTAGGCTTGACTGTGATCCTTCTATTTGTTGGTCAAAAGTCCCTCTTTTGTATCGTCTTTTTGTCTTTTTCACTGTTTTTGCTCCAAGAACCTGTAACCTGTAATATATAGCAGACATGCGTCAAAAGCACCTGTTTATTTATAAAACGAATAAGAATGGGGAATATAATAATGTAATATTATGGTATGAACAAATACCCCCAAACATATCTTTTGCTCATCCTCGAGCAAACTTATTTTTTTTTTATTCTCGACAAAAAACCTAACTGCACTTTCTCAGGGAAACGCGATTGCACTGAGCACGTGCAACAAGCCGTTAAACCTCTAGGTGTCCCTGGTAGTAGGAGTGTTGTCTCCTGAGGGTTTTCAGCGGATACTACCCACAAAATCCTATCAATTCGGCCCGTTGATTTTTATTCTTCATTTAGGTTTTCTAACAAGGAATTCTATTATCTTCGACTCGTAAATTATCCACCCATATTCTTCACACTTCCTCATCATTTAATTTAAGATTATATATATTGTATAGACTTACTTAGCTTTCGGCATTTCTTAAGTTTTCCTTTTAGGGTTCCATCTCCACTTAGGAATTTCTATCAACTCTACTAAAGATACAAGTTCTATTCTTCATTCCTTTCTCTCATCTAAATCCCAATCGCATACCCCTATGTGTGTGTATAGATCACCCCTACACTTGGAAATTCAAATCAAGCAATCGTACTCTTGTCCGTTGTCCAAAGCACTTCTTAATGGGTGAATTTTAATGAATTTTGCTTACGCATCTTTCATGCGACCGTTAATACTTCTTGAGGTACCAACGACCGATTACAAAATGCGTTTGCACTTTAAAGCGTACTTCCTAGTCTTGCAACACCCAAGGCTTTTTAGCAGTGACTCCCAAACCAGTTGGTCTAAGGCACTAGGTGATGAAGCACCCTCGCTAAATATTTTTCTATTTTTGCAGCCTTAAGTAATCACAAAAACCAGTGTTCATTTTTTTTATTCTTTATTCACACTTGTGTATTTTTTTTCATTTTTCATCGTACTAAGGACTTTAGACAAGAACATTTCAAGCTTTCTTCTACTATTCCAAGTTTCAAGGTGCGTGATTGTGCAAATTGTAGGGTATATATTTTCAGAATCTAGACTTAAGCTAGGAATTATTTTTCAAACTTATACTCTAATAAAAATATCAATACTTTTCCTTCATTTCGACTTAGCCCAAGAAGCGAACTCAAAATTTTCCTATTTCTAAATAAACTACAAAGACATATACTTTCTACCGCTAAACTTTAAAGAAGGTTATCTTTAGGGTTTTTAATTTACTAAGTCTAAGATTTAGTTGTTCCTAGCTAGTTAACCTATTTGTCAAACTCAAGTTAAATAAAGCCAAAATTGAATACATTAATTTTTATAATTTTTGAAATTTTTCAGTTTTTATGGGTTTTAAAATAAATATGCAAATGCAAAAATATGTACAAATGAATGTGAAGGAAGAAGACGTACCGAGCATGTGCCCCCAAACTTAAACTGGACAGTGTCCTCACTGTCACGCTGTACCAAGAGGGTCAAAATTGTCGGCACTCTCATGTTTATTTATTTATAAAAAAAATTATTTTTTTTATTTTTTATTTTTTGATTTTTATTGTTAAAAGAAAAACAAAAATATATACAACAAAGTTCCCCCCAAACTTAAGCTTGGCCTTACACAAGCCAAAGGTTAGCACCAACCATTCAAAAATCTTAACGTGGAAATGGTCGAGTTGGTGAAAGAATGGAGTGGAAAGAAAGGAAATGAGAAGCACACGAAACCGTGTGGGAAGAAAGGTAAAATATGGTCTCGGTGGAGGAGAAGAATGGCGGAAAAGAGAAAGAAGGGTAGCACGATCTTGAGGGTGTAAATCGAGTGAATAAATTAGCGCAATTTGTGATGACCGATGTGTTAAAAGCGATTGTGCTAATCCATCAACCCGTCGAGAAATGGGGTCAAATTCCTCAAGATTCGCAAGAAAATATGGGTACATCGAACTCGGTAGTGGAGATGAAGGCGTAACGGTCTCTTGCACGGTCGGAACGATAGGAATGACGAAAGGGAGTGAATTAGGGATAGTCTCATTCTCACCGTAGTAAACTATCTCGAACTTGAAAGATTCCATCAATGGTTCGAAACGACTGTAAGCAACCGAGTCTGATGGTTCAACTAACTCATCTGAAAATTCAAAGGACTCAAACTCGGGCGGTGAGTCTTCAACATCGTCCGAAAAAGTGAAACACTCGTAAGTGTTGTCAGCTGTGAGATCTGTGTCAGATTCAAAGGAAAAATTTTCAAGCTCACAGTCTTCAAGCGTGATCTTGTGCGTGGTCGGAACGATGGAAAGGAGGGAGGGTGATATAACAATTAAAGGTTCAGGAGGATTAATTGGAAAATCCGACACATCAAACAAAAATGGTTCAACCTCAATATTATCCTCAATACTCTCCGCAATACTATCCTTATAATTCTCCTCAATATTTTTCTCAAAATTTAGCCTATCCATGCCATTATCATCAAAATCAAGACGCGTATGAAGTTCGGGAGAAACAATTAATGACTCGGGATGATGAATTGGACATAAAATTTCACTCAAATCGACAGGTTCATCATCCAAAATATTCCCGGCGTCTATATCCTCGATCAAGTGAAAATCAATATTTTCTGACACCTCATCAAAAGTATGGATATTTATCGATTTAGGTTCTAGATTGGAGGTGTAAAGATCGAAAAGATTAAGTGTGGTTTCACTCGAAAGGGGTTCTTCACAATCTGGCAAATCAAGCACTGCAAAATCACACAACTCGTTTTTATTTACAACTTGTGAATCATTTAGGACAATCGATGGAAAACCGGAGTTGTGGGCTTCAATTGGGTATGGGTAGGTTTGATTTGGAAAGGTGTAGAACTCACTCTCTCTTCTCAAATTCTCACTCTGTCCAACCGTCTCCTCATATATTGGAAAATTTGGAGCTAGTTGGAAATTAGCTACCGGTTCATTAGGTTGCATAAGGGCGGCAATGGATGCATCCACATTCCTAACCATTTTGTTTGTTGCTAAAATATAAGCTTCCAACGACTGTTCCAAACTAGACATGGGTTGTGAAGGGGTTTCGGTAAAAGATTCAAAGTTGTTTGGATTTTGGAAACTCCCAAATGGCTGTGTAGAAGCAATATCTAGTGAAAGTGGGAAAGTCGGGTAGGACTGGTAGGAATTGGATGGTTGGACAGGAGTAGGATCAACATGTGCATAAAAAGGTGAATGGACATGTTGATCCCTAGAACTGGATGTGTAGAGAGGGGTGAAATATCGGCTACGAGATTGAGCAATATGCTCAGCAATGGATATCGGTTTAGGAGTTACAGCAGGACTTGAAAAAGTGGTATCAACATATGAAGGTGGTAAAGGTGGACATGGTTGACACAAAGTGGGTTGAAAAGTCGAACCGTTTCTCCTAAACGCTTCTATTTGATCTTTCAACGAAATTTTTGGCATGAAGGGATCTTCCTTAAATCGACCGAAACAATTGACGTACGAAGCAAAATTAGGTTCGGGATACCAAAGTTCGGCAAGAGATTTATGATGTGGGGTACCCATGATGTCAGAAGGAGAAGAGAAAGAAGGTGGGTGTAAGTGGGATGCAAGGATTTCTTAGCGACAAAATTTTTGTAAGTTTTTATAAAAAAATTTCCTTTTTCCTTTTTCTCTTTATTTAGAACTGTTTGCAAAAAGATTTTCGAGAAAAGGGTTAAGACACACTTTCGATCAACCAAAAATACACAATCAGGCCTATGTCTAGGGTCACCTAGGTCAGCTAGACAGCTCCTGACTGTTCCAAAGGGCTAGAAATGGGACCTCAAACCGCTTCTTCACCGCCAATTGCGGCTAGGTAAGTGCCAGGTAAGTGGGAGGCTCCACGCTACAAGTAGCGATCCTAATTAAGTAACCACTTGCCTTAGACACACTTGCCTAGACACCACAAAGTCAGGTTAGGATAAACGGTCGATGCCTATAACTAGTCCTCTGTCCTATTAAGCTCGAAGTCCTTAAGGCTAAGTCTAGTATTTTTTAATTAAAGATTGGTCAATGCAAATGCCTTATGTGATTTCTGGGGTCCTGAGAAGGGTGATGAAATCCCCACCCAATCTGAATTGGTCAAAAGCCCCTTAAAGTCCGATTAAAGATATGCAAAACAGTAAATCACTTTCAATCAAATCTTTTTTTATTTTATGCGCGACGCAAAGAATCCTGCACAAGATTGCAGAAGATTTCACAAAAGATATATGTGGATTGGCAGAAGAGGGAAAAGGGGATCAAACAGTGCAAAATTCGCGCGCTGACGTGGCAAATGGACCGCGGAAACTCGGCGGGAGCGCGCTTGCGCGGCGGAAGGGCGGTGGTACGGAGGCTTCAGGTCTCCAAAAAAATTGTGATGTTCTGCTTTTCCAACCCCTTTCTGTTCTGATATATCTTTTTCTGTTTCGCACTCTGGATTTTTCCAGATCCGTCGATCCTGCAAAGATTCACAAAAAATACCCTTTCCAAAAAATAACAGATGATATATTTTTATATTTTTTTTATTTTTCAGTTTTTATGATTTTTTTAATTAAGATTAACTCGAAATTGCAAAAAGAAAATAACACGCCATCCCCGGCAACGGCGCCATTTGATTGATCTCAAAAATTATCTATTACCGCAATCAAAAACGGCGTCACTTTGCAGCTAGCCGGTGAGTACGGGTCGGTCCACAGGGATGTTGTGAATTTCCTAATCGCTCTTACGAGTTAATTCCAAACGGTGTGAATGTATTAATTAAATCTAAGAACTAAATTAATCTAGGGCAATTGAATTAAAGATCTAACTATCTAATTAGGGCAAGAAATTAAATTTAATCTAGGGCAGAGAATGAAAAATTACCTAGGGCAAGAATTGAAATTACCTACTTACTTTACAGATAGTTCTCTCCAAACATCAACGCAGGGTTGTCAGATCTGAATTTCTGAAATGAAAAGAGGCATCGATACTCTCCAAAAGAAATCTAAATTTTATTGATAAAAAGAGGCATAGGGAGGCATAGCCTTTACAATGATTTAGAGTTCCTATTTATAGAGGATAGGAAACCTTAGGTTACAATTGATTCGCACGTCTACATTTATCAAAATATCCTTAGGAAGACCTAGTCAAAGTAGACTCCAAGCTTTGGTAAAATTTTATGTCTCTGTCTCTTTAAAAGGAAGTATTGGGCCTTGAAATTCCCTTTGTGGGCTCTTCTGTCTTTGGGCTTCCTTATTATTTGGTTCTTTTATTAAAATAGCTTCTATGTTTCTTCCAAATCTCCAGTGAATAATTGCGATGGACTTTTAACCGTTCACTTTGTAATCTTGGACCTTGCGTTGCCTTGTACATTGTGAACTGTTCTTCATCTAGGCTTGACTGTGATCCTTCTATTTATTGGTCAAAAGTCCCTCTTTTGTATCGTCTTTTTGTTTTTTCACTGTTTTTGCTCCAAGAACCTGTAACCTGTAATATGTAGCAGACATGCGTCAAAAGCACCTGTTTATTTATAAAACGAATAAGAATAGAGAATATAATAATGCAATATTATGGTATGAACACCTCCCCGTAAGTACCGGGGTGTGTAACATAGACTTACACTATCATGCTATCATAATTGCAATGTTTAAACTGCCATCTCTTATAAGTTCACTGCTTCATGATTTTCCTTTTTATTGATTTTACTTGTCATTATACACTTTACACTTATAATCCCAACATATTTGGAGACTTAACGAGTACAAGTTCACTGACAGGTATTCCACCCTATTTCTTTCTTTCTTTGGAATGTTTGTCGGATGACTTAGGGACAAAGGAGATTGAGCTGACGGAAGAGGATCTCACTTAGCTTTCACCTCAGATGGACTATTAGCTTTCCTTTCAGCGTTTACATTTCAGTATGCCTCTTGTTAGGGCTTTCGTTATAATATCGTTTTTGTACTCAAAATTTTTGTCACCGTTTAAAACTCTGTGGAATTTGAATTGTAATAACTAGAAGTTGGATTTCCATTCTACTGTTTATGTTGTCATATTGTATATTACTTACCTACGCTTAACGTATTTGTTATGAGAAATGATTTTTTTGAAATAAATACGTCGCGGGTTTGTCATGTGACCATTACTGTCTTTTGGAAAGCGGGACGTGACAAAACGGTTCCGAAAACTCCCAAACAAAATGGTGTTGCGGAAAGGATGTATCGCACTATTGTGGAGAGAATTAATTGTATGCTTTCACATGCCAAGTTGTCCAAACCCTTTTGATGGAAGGCATTAAGAACGGTGGTGGTTCTTATTAATTTATCTCCGGCGGCTCTTTTGGATGGTGATATTCCGGATAAAGTATAGAACGGTAAGGATGTTTCCTACAAACACTTGAAAGTGTTTGGCGCGCGTTTGTCCATGTTCCGAAAGATGAGAGATCCAAACTCAATAGCAAAGCAATGTATCTTCTTGGGATATTCTCGTGATGAGTTTTGTTCTAGGCTATGGGATATTGAAAAGAAAAAGATTGTTCGGAGTCGAGATGTGGTATTTCTTGAAGAACAAACTATCGATGACATTAATGATGATGATGATGCTTATTCTCCGAATGGTATTATTGATTTGGATCCAGTTCCTTTCCCGACTGTAAATGACAACGGGGGAGATGTGCAAGAAAATATTGATGGTAATGCTAATAGTAAAGTCTCTACTTCCGATATTACTCATGATAAAGTGGGGGAGCAAGTCACTCAAAAACTACAAGATGCACCTCGGCTATCTACTAGAGAGTGGCAAGCTTCAAAGAGTTAGTTTAGTAATGAATATGTTTTGCTTACCGACGGCGGTGAACCGAAATGTTTTGATGAAGCTGAAAGTGAAAGTAACAACACTAGAGGAGGGTGAAGAGGGTTTTACAAAATTTCTTTAAATTTTTAACGAAAGCAATTTGTTCGAGCAATTCAAGCGCAATGAAAATGATAACAATAATAATGAATTTAGCACATATATAATTGCAGTATAGTTATAGTATAGAGACGAGAAATGCAAACTCAAACACGGCGATTTTAGAGTGGTTCGGTGCCCGTCGCCTAGTCAACTTACCTAAAGGCCCTCCCGCTTTTAAGACTTTTCCCAATCACTATAATCTTTCTTTAATCGGGCGTAGAAACCCTTACAAACACCTCGTTCTCCGGGTAGTGAAACACCCTTGCACCTCTTTCTCACGGATAGTAGATCGTCCTTACAATATTTAGATTTTTCTCTCTAAACAGATAAGAGAAAATGAAGCACGTACAAATTTTCTATAGGGTATAGAAAATGATGGACTTGAGAGGCTCTTTTAAAATGATTTGAGTAAGCGAGGTTCTTTCTTTTTCTTGCCCATGAAAGAAACCAACGTCTAATTAATTTGAATAAATGGGCTAAAAGATATATGAGCTTTGCCAATGTATGGTAGTATAACATGGATAAGAAATATTGCAAAATATCTATACATAACAAAAGATGCTCAGAATAGCGAAAGACCAATCAGCACGTCTTCTGGCACATGGGAAATATTAATAGGGAAAATTAAATATTAGTAAGGAATGAAATCAATATTTGTTGGCCTTTAAATTAATATAAGCCTTTTAGAAAATCATATGAAAGGTATTTAATAATTTATAATTATTTTATCAATACATAAAGTAAAATGAAAATTTACGTGTTTTCTCAAGCCCATCAGATCTAATCCTTTTTAGGTTAAAGTCCTTAAGAAAATAATAAAAAACAAAACCCCAAAAATCTAATTACACCTTAGTTGATCTTTGTGTCTTCTTTTCCATGTCGGCTTCAAATTTGATCCTGAAAAATCTAATTACACCTTTATCCTCCTTTTGGATATGACATTTAAGTTCGGTCCTCCGTCCTCCATTTGATGTTCCGTATAAATAAATCCGCGAAATAATCACGTAATACGAAACAACTATTTGGCAATAATCAAAATACCATCGAATGAGATCAACAAAAGCTTGTGAATGTGATCACAAAAAAGAGTGGTTGAAAGCTATGCAAGAGAAAATTGATGCTTTGCAAGCAAATCGTACTTTATCACTTGGTGAAGCTTCCGGATGGCAAAAAGGCTTTGAAAAACAAATGGATTTTCCGTTTAAAGCACGAGAAGAATAGCTCGCATTCAAGATATAAAGCGAGATTAGTTGTGAAAGATTTTGGCCAAAAAAAAGATGTTGATTACGATGAAACTATTTTTCCGTTGTGAAAATATCATCTAATCGGATTGTGTTTGTGCCTCCCTCTCCGGTGGAGAGAACAAGAGAGGGAGACTGAGTGATTAGAGCGTTGTGAGAGAGTGAATACTTCCCGTATATTATTCTCTAATCATAATGGAACCCGAGTGAGACGATTTCCTTGTGCACTAGGTCGGAATGACCGAACCACGTAAATCCGGAATGTTACTTCTTCTTCGTATGAATTGTTCTCGTCTATCTTTTGAGCTTGATGATTGGAGGGATTCATAATCCCCAACAAGTTCATAGGTCTTCTGTGTTGTGTATTTTCTATATCCGTGATCCTTCAAGGAGTCACAAAACACGTCAACAGTCACAATGGAAAATTAATCTATCAGTATCACGTACAAACAAACTACTTGAAAAATATTTACCAGACAATCTACCAAAACAATACAAATTATCAAAAGCACACCAAACAGCACAAACACAAGGTTTACCCGACGACTAAAACTTCCACTATTAAGAAAGAATTACAACAAGAACACTCTCTCCGATCACCGTCCAAATACAAAAATATAATCTCTCTCTGCTGGCCGCCCGGCAATTAAAAACCCTATCTGGATTAATATATAGCAGCCCTCTGTCTCGAAATAATACTCGGCCTCCACAGACTTCTTTTAAATTGCCGCAGCACACAAATAGAGGCTCTGACTATTTATAATTCCTTGGCTGCCACCTCATTGACTTAATATATAAGCATGTATATTAAGAGAACAATGGAGGAAAGATAACATAGGATGGGATTTTCTCATATGGCGCCGGGAAAATACATCATCCATCGTGTTTTTCGGCGATCGAAGCACATCATCTTCATCGTAATCATCTAAGATATAGGTACACCAAATTTCATGTGATTCTACGGCCTTTTCACCGTTGAATTAGTGGGTTCAAAATTAACGGTTTACCGACAATAGAACTTTTTACATTGCTAAATCAACGGTGAAGTGGTTGTAGAATCACATGAAATTTGGTGTACCCACATCTTAGATGATAACGATGAAGATGATGGGATTCGATCATCGGAACACACGATGGGGGGTGTATTTTTTCGATGCCATAGAAGGAAATTCTCTCCGATCGCCTCTTTCCTCCATTATTCTCATATATTAACAAATATATTTATCATTAATCAGTGATAAACTTCGAATTTAAATTAATAATTAATTTAAAATAATGAGTACGTGCAATGCACGTACTCATTATTTTGGGCTTTCTACTAGGGTTCCGAATTTATAATCAATTTCAACAATCTCCATCTTAATTCAAATTCATCACAATCTCAACAATTTCTCGAAAAACTTGGAACTCCTGCTCTCTTCGTCGCCATGCCTCATCAATCAATTAGGCAGATCAAGCCCAAAACTCCTTGTTGCTTGAGAATGGCTTTCATATTTAACCTCCAAAGGCTAAAAGTTGTTCCGCCCATCAAACGTGACCGCCTTATAATGTGTAGATTCCATCTCCCCAAATAATCCGAAAGCACTGAATCTGATGCTTTGATGCCACTTGTTGTGTATTTTCCATATCCGTGATCCTTTAAGGAGTCACAAAACACGCCAGGAGTCGCAACGGAAAATTAATCTATCAGGATCGCGTGCAAACAAACTACTTGAAAAATATTTATCGGACAATCTACCAAAACAATACAGAAGCACACCAAACAGCACAACTATAAGATTTATCCGACGACGAAAACTTCCACTATAAAGAAAGAACTATAACGAGAACGCCCTCTCCGGTCACCGTCCAAATACAAAAATATAATCTCTCTCTCTCTCTCTCTCTCTCAGTTGGCCGCCGGCAATTAAAAACCCTCTCTGGATTATTATACAACATTATGGGTGTTTGTGTGTGATGTGTGTGTGGAGGGTGTATTTGGGTAAAGATTACGGGCCAGTTCAAAAAAATTTTGAAGAAGAAGAAGAAGAAACAAGAAATGAAAAACTTATCAAGATATCATATGTTTTTCCTAAAATCCAGTGTGGACAATTGCCTATACTTACACATCCCTTGCCTAAGGTTGTACTTGCATTTGAGCCTTAAATCTCAATAGGCCCATAACATGCCATTAGAAAGGAAGAAACTTGTTGTGATACAGGAAGAAGCCAGATTGGGGGAAAACTTGAATGAGACGATTTGGGTATGAGAGGGAAATGAAGAATTTGGTGAGAGAATCATGAGAGTCATGCTTTTTATACGCAGCATGGTAGATTCCACGTAAGCTGCCGTATTGATAATTGATTATAAATATAGTAAGATTTTAGGACTTTAATTTCTACTCCATTTTGCAGCCAATCATCAACCATGTAAACTATATAAGATCAATCAAAATGGTAGGTTAATCATTTTCCGAAATATAATGAGGGATATAAGAAGAGACCAAAACAAAAGCATAATTTCCCTAACAGAGCTTATTTAAATTCTAACGAAATATTTTCTTATCCTTGAATGGAAACAAACCTGTCCTTTTTTTAACTCAAAAACATTTGAGAGAGAGAGAGAAAACCAATGAGCTATTGCTTCGTTGGTATGGACACTTTCTTTATCCGGGAGAGTATGGAGTTCAAATCCCAGAAACTTTGGAAAGAGAAGTGGCCATAGATTAATTCTTTAGGGACAAATTCTTGGGTCCACCGTGTGTGTTGTGTGCTTGTGTGTGATGTGTGCGTTGTATGCATATGTCAGGACTTACTTGTTGAAATTGATTGCAAATTCGGAAGCCGAGACGAAGAGCCCAAAAGCCCAAGACTCGGAGGCACGCGCATAAGGCGTGCAAGTGCAGCACGTGTGGATCGTGATACGTACGGATATGCGTGCGCAAGAGACAGTTATGGTGTTTTGAGTAGGCATATGTTTGGAAAAGATTTAATTAATTAAATTCTCAAATTTATCTCTATTTTAAACTAGTGTTTTAAGTAGACATATATTTGAAGAAGATTTAATTAATCTATTTAATTAAATTCTTGAACTTATCCTTATTTTAAATGCATACCTATACCTTTCCAAGGTTGCATCATATTGAGCTCTTACCCTCCCTCTCTCTCTCTCTCTCTCTCTCTCTCTCTCTCTATATATATATATATATATATTTACCCTAATTAATATATACCCACCTGGTATACCCACCTGTAAGTCTGCTGCAATCTAACAGGACTAGGAATTAAATAAACATAGACCACACAGAGAGAGAGGGGCCGACGTGGAATTAACTAACTGAGTGAGGTTGAGAGATTGAGAGATTTGTTTTGGGGAGATTGTTGTTTATATTTGGTTGAGATCGAGACGGCGGAAATTATCTCTTGTAATTCGAGATTGTTGCTAATTTTCACAGAAGCCAAAAAAAAACCTTGGAGAGAGACTTTATAGAGTAAATACCATCCAAAAAACAAAAACAAAAAAACAAACCAGGATTTCATAGACTAATATGGATAATATGGAAATGCCACAAATTTGAATACTTATTTGATAAAAAATAAATTCCAAAATACTCCAATCTGTGATGTTGACTGACCTAAGATTTTACCAACATATATGCTAACTGCATACGTAGCCCAACAACACCTGTCCTGAATACAAACCCTCCTTGTTCCTACTTTGCTCCTTCAAAGTCTCAGAAATCTCTCTCTCTCTCTCTCGCTCTCTCTCTCTCTCCTTCTTCTTCTTCCTCTCTCTCTCTCTCTCTCTCTTTCTCTCAAGAAGATGGCTGCTCATGGAACAGATGACAGCTTCAACATCCCAGAGATTAAATTTACGAAGCTCTTCATCAATGGCCAATTTGTCGACTCCATCTCAGGTAAATTTTCTCCCATCTTAATTACCACCTTTTTTATGATCGTTATTCATCCCTTTTATTTTGTTAAGTTCAGTTTTCCCCCAAATATTATTGCGATGCACGTGTACATATGTTAAACTAAGCAGCAAAAGATTTTTGATGATTGAAAACGAGCTTGGTTTTCAAATAGAAAATTATACATATAAAAAACCTTTTTAGTTATGAATTTTAGCTATATTAGCTACAAGATATACTGCGAAAAAAAATAACGTCTTTTAATGTTATATATTTTCGTTATATTTATATATATAAAACCTTTTTAATTGACTCTTTTAAGTTTAAAATTTTGAACACCCTAAAATCTCTCTCATCACTGCAACAATATCTAGAAGAATCATTTTAAAATCAAACTATTCAAATAGCGGGATTGGATTTAACCATGGATTATTATTATAGATCTACGTGCATACGTGCATGTAAAAAAATAGGATTAAATATTAGATAAGTTTATAAATAAAGATATGAGTTTTTATATTTAAATAAAAGGAATGGTTCAGAAATGATATCATGGAGTTCTGACATTATTAGCCTCTTATACATAATTTATACATAATTTTAAGCAGCAGGTTGATTACTTGATCCCAATACTTCAATATTTTTACTTTCTTAGTTGCATTTTTTGAAATTATGAACTTTATACGTGTGTCATAGAATCGATACTTTCTAAAATTAAGATATAAATTTAGAGGAAACGGGTACTGCAGTCACATAACTGTAGTGTCTGGGCTGTAGGTATTGTGGGGCCCAGAGGCCTATTTGTAAAATAGCCCATGGGTCCCAAAAAGCCTGCAATCTGATCACTGCAGTTATGAGCCTGCAGTTTCGATTTTAAAATATTGATGCTTTCTAACATGAAGAGAAAAGTTTATCTAATTTTCAAAGTTTGCAGATCTCGAAAAGATCTCGAAAAGGAAAAAAGATTTTAAAAACCTCAACTTGATTTTGAGAAATGGGCTCTTTTTTTTTTACTTTATCTTCAGCCCATTTGATCAAATTTGACCCAATAAAGAGTTTCTACGCTATTTATATTTAAACATTTTGTTGCAGCTCTGTCCACATGCAAAGGCGCAGATCCCAAAAAGTGCAAAATTGTTTTAAAAAAGATAAATAATATAAAGAACTTTTGTGAAAATTAGGTCAAATTGTTTATGTTTCTTTCCATATGAGAACTATAAATTGCAGAAATCTTTTGTTGATCTACACCTTGTTTTCTATAATATTGCATGAAGCTCTTACACCTCAATATCTGTCATTAAAATATTTTGCGGTTTCATTTTCTTATTGTATTTGATGTTGTTGAACCTTTATTGAATGGTGTTGATTTTTTTAATGCTAGTTGTAATTATTATTTTACATCCTCTTGTGATTTAATAAAATCAACATCATTCAATAAAGGTTCAACACCATCAAATGCAAGGAAATTATCCGAAATATAACCATAACGGTAAACAGTAGTCTCAAACATTAAAACACAACCATTGTTTTCTAATAACAAGGAAAAACCTAACTTTAGAATCGCAACAACAGAGACCAGATTCCGTCGAAAATCAGCTGCATATAAAACATCATGCAGAAGTAGGGACTTTCCTTCGCGCATATCCAGCTTGCACGAACCAATACCCTTCATAGCGACGCGGGCATTGTTCCCTACATATATCCATCTTGTCCCCTCCGGAACCCGATGGTACTCTACATACGCACTTCTATTTCTAGCTACGTGGTCCTGTTGCGGTTGAATCCACGGTCCAGTTAGGAAAAGATTCAGTTAGTAATGCTCATCTAGAAACAAAAGCATAATTTAAAGAAGTGTTTTCATTTAGTGCCTTGGTATCAGGCTCGGTGCAATCTCGAACACAGTGGCCCTTCTTCTGCCAATTGAAACACTTTACTTTGGTCATATCTCTCTTGCGCTTACGCTTGTCGGTCTTAAATTTCTTCGGCACTGGCCCAGTTCCCTTACCCTTCTTTTGTAGGGTTTGGAATCGGTTTATTTGGCGCTCTATAGGTATCCCGCGGGTATCGAAAGCACTTATAGGGAGCCTTATTCCCCGTAGTCTTCCTCGCCGTTTTGTAACTATCCTAGCAACAGATCATGGTTTTATAGGTTCTTGATCATCTTTCTTAAAGGCATTAGCAGCAACGGTGGTTAAGGGGGCTTTATGAGCAACACCATGATCGATCCCCGTCGGCCGTCATGAGAATAAAGGAGCGCTCGTAGGGAACAACATCAGAGAACTTGCGATTCAGGAGATCATCCATTTGTGTTTACTTTGCTTCCGTTATTTTAGGATTCTTGCATGGATCGGAATCTGTGCAAGAGATTGATGATATGTTGGTTGTCTTGTCATTAGACTACATTGGTATTAGAGCCCCATGGGTGTTATGATTTGTTCTCCAGGTTTTATTATGTTTAGGTTAGATTGTAGACCATTAAAAACTGAATTATCAATTGGATCTGAAAATTAGTATTTAAGCTTTCATAGATCTGTACTTAAATTAAGATTTTTTAATGAATCTGTAGAAAGCACATGATAGAACAGAGTATAATTCTAGTTGATTGTCATATGAATATGACCTTTGGGTTAAAGTTGATGTTTTTAAAGTAGAAAAACAAACTTTGATGACAAATTGATTTTGGAAAAATTAAAAAATGATTTTGTGTGATATTGGCGCCGCGGCGAAGAAGCGTAGGTGTTGGCCACCACGTTTGCGATCGCCGCCGTAGTATAAAGGCGATGGCGCGATGAACGCAAAACCCTCACCTTAACCTTAATTTTTGGATTTTAAAATATTTAAATTTTTGCAAAAAGTGTCCAAGAATTATAGGGATTTTTGTGAAAATTTTTATTTCTCAAGATCTTTTTCTAAAAAGATAGACATAACTTTTGTAAAAATATTTATAAAGATTCCTTATTTTCTAAAAGATTATTAAATCTTTATAGATTTAAACAATTTTTAATTAGAAAAAATCGCGGTTTTAGGTGAGCCAATCGCGCGGACCTGGCCCAACGTGTGCTCGGGCTAGGTCCAACGCACATGCCCAGCATGAGGCGCGTAACCGCAGCGCGAGGCACATAGGTGCAACGCGCAGCCAGCGGGCGCAGGTTGGCTCGCATGGCGCACGGGCCCAAGCCCGGGCTCGGGCTCGTGACTAGGTCCTGAGCGAGCTCACGAGCCAATCCTGGCACGGGCTGGCCTATATATTTTAAATAAAGTTTTTTTCTGATTTTATTTTAAAAATCCGGAAGATTTACAAAATTGCAAAAAACATGCAGGATAATGCAAAAAATTATTTTGAAAATTCAGATTTTATTTGTGGTTTTGAGACATACTTTTGGTTAGTGTGAGCCTAAGAAAAAATTAATTTGTGACTAGAAAGTTTTGTTTAACCCTTAGCAACCTCAGGTTGCATAATAAATTTAGTTTCAGTGGGGTTCGTACATATGCGCAAATCGTTCCAAGATAACATGTTTACATCTTAAATTTGGATTTAGGATAGTTGATCATTGAAAACTGAAATGATTAGATTTAGGACTCCTAATACTAATAATGTTAAGTGGGAGAATTTGGTTGAGATAGAGTTAGATGTAACTACCCATGTTTACAGCTTACCTTGAAATCGACATTCCATAATTTTAACAAATGAATATTTTTGTTTTTACATCTTAAGGAATGTGGTTCTAGAATCGCCTATCTTTCTTTTTCTTATTTATGAAAATAGATTTGTTACTATTACCTTTCGTTAAATGATGGAATTAAATACTGTTGCAATTACTCCAAGCTAGAAATGCGTAGAATCTTACGAATCCATAAATGATAGTTTTGTTGTTAGTGTTTCATAGACAAGCCAAAAGACCATCTGTTAGTGCCAAGATGGCAACGTTTCATGATGCAGCACTGCTGACATGCATCAATCATCATAAGCTTGGCGTATCAAAGAACATTCTACATAACGAAGTCATCAGTAGTCGTAAAATTACTTTTCTTAATTGCCAAGCTAATGTGGTAAATGAGTGTGATAGGTACAAAGTTGTTTACGTACCAAACGATTGTTTGATGTGTGGAGCGATATATTGTGCACTAGATATTTCGTTATCTAGATGCTAAGCAAATTGTGAGATGTGTCGTGTTGTAACACCGCTTAAATTGTTTGTTTTCCAATTTATGTAGATCACTTATAGGTTATATTTTCAGGATTTGAGATCTGAAGGTTACGGCTCCAATTTTTTCTGTTGAGCATATGATGTTGCTTCAGTTTGTCTGTCGAGTGAACCATGTTGTTCTAGTTTCCCTGTTGAGTGGGAGTGCTGCTCTAGTATATCTATCGAACAACAATGTTCGACGATTATATATTTTTTTCTACATAGAGTTGGTTATCTAGAAAGCGAACGTGATGATGATTGCATGTATGTATGGATAACTGAAGCTTATGGTTACGCTATCAGGGGCGATAACCCAAGAGCACTGCTCATGTGTCTGTAAAGTATACAGTGCGCATGGATTAGAGCCCTAAACTCACGTACATTTCAATCGAGTTAAGAAAAACAGAAAATAACGTACCAAAAGTTCGGTGATCTTATATGGAGAGCAAGATGGAAATAATGAAAAGAGCAAATCATAAAATATTTTGACTATGGGTATGAACAATTTCGCACGTTAGTGGATTGAGTTGAAGTAGTTCGTCGCGATTAGGTTGATGGAAGCAATTTGTTAGTCAAAAACATATGAGTTTAGATCTGCATATGGATGCAGATGGTTATCCATTTAATAACTTTCCTATCAGTTAAAACAATATTTTCTCTGACTTAAAATGGTTGGTTAGCTTAATGAAAACATTTTTGTCTCTTGTGTGATTTATGATTTTACGGGTTGATTTTTCTATGGATGTCTGTGAGACGTTATAGATTGGATCAATATATGAGTTGGTCGAATTAACCGTCTAGGTTGACTTGACCATGTAGATTGACTTGATTTGCATTTAGGCCAAACGCCGACTTACTTATTTAGGCGTTGCTTGTGTGGATTTGCTATAGAAGGTAAAATCATTAATATGTTCATTGTAATTAATTTACTCCAACAAACACAGATCAAATAAATACGAAGGCGCGTGTTAGTATTATCTATTTCAAACCTTACAAACGATTGCTCGACACATGGCTGCTGAACTCGCACGGAACAGAAGCGTCGATTTGTGTTGATTGGTACATCAGTGGAATGTTGAGTTCATGCACACTGGGTTGCGCGTATTTGATGGATCAGTTTCGGAAACTGAACTCAAGCTACGAGTATAGATTTGAGCAGTTTTGAAAATTGTGTAAGAAAATGGAACCGTCAAAAAGATGATGATCCCATACGCTGCGATAATATGGTGTTGCATATAAATGAAATAAGATACTTTAAATATGGTAATAAGCATGATGGTGCAAGTCGGTCTTCTTATATCTGTCACGCCCCGCTTCCCAGAGTGCGCTAAAATCGGTACGTGACAGAGCCAACTATGCTACCTGTGGTTAGGAAACATCCTTCCACAGTCACATTACGGCTGTCTGGGAGATATCAAGAACAGGAAAATAAAATAACTATCTAGTACATGTCCATATGCCAGAATAAACGAGTTAAGAAATAATATGCGGAAGTAATAGATCCAACAAACAAAACACCTAGAAAGTAAAACCGGATACTAACTGGATCCTCACTGCTCGGCCTGACGGCGGAAAATACTCCTGATTAGCCTGCGACGAAAGTAGAGGATTCGGGCCATGCAAAACCCAGACGTCAGAGCATCATAATATCAAGCAATAATAAAATCCAAGGAGTAGCAAGGCATGCAGGTACGAGTATGAACGGTAAAACAGGTATAACAGTAACATAAATAATGACAGTGAAGGGTAAGGCACAGATGATGTGCAGTGAGTAATCTAAACTGGTCTACTGGGTTAACTACTCTCAAGTCTTTAAAATCAATTTGAGAAATCATCGATGTAACTCAATATTATCCCGTGCATGCCCGGGACCACGGTCAAGATTCTCGGGCCGAATCCGAGATGTGCCGCTAGGCAGTAAATAGGTAACATGTATAGATGAATGATGTCAGCATCATCATCCCGGGGCTGGCCTAGCCCGTAAAACTAATCAGTATAAGTATTGAACTGTTGAGTTACAAGTCAGGTTTCATCATTGATTTTCCCATACCCCCAAGTTATGTGTTCAAGTCAGGTATTGATAAACCTGGAGCTAATGCCAACACAGGATCAAGCAAGTACAGGTTTGTCTGAATAGACAACAGGAAATGTCCGTAGGGACAACAGGTCAAGATTGTTGGGATTAGTAACAAGATCAGGTAACAGGTCAAGCTGTGGTACATCAGGTCATGTCAGGTAGTATACATGGATCCAATCATATCAAGTAGTGTACATGTATCGAGTCGTGTCAAGTAGTAGTGTATCTAGTCATGTCAGGGGTGCACAAGTATCACGTGGGTGCTCATAATCAAACTGTAATAAGCATGGGTACACAAAAACAAGTATGGAGTACTAATATAACAATAAAATGGAATAATGTGATGTGGTACGCCAATAGATATAAATTCAAGATTTGGATACACAATTATCGATTAGGGTACATCTATAGTTCCAATACTAAATAGGATGCACTTTATTAAACATAACGTTAACATCATAGTGTTATGTATTAATGTGATCTATGGATGCAATTATATATATTCTAAATGGGATGGATGCAAACGGGTATCCGTAATCAGTAAAGCTGTAAAAATGGTAATGTGGGATGTACAACTAAGCAATATGTGATGTAAATATTGATATGGATGCAGTATATTGTAATCTACTATGTAACAAGGTTAATTTTCATGAACTAGATCTGAAATGATATGAATGGATGCAAACGGAATATCGAAAAGTAATAAAACTAAATATGGGATGCATGATTTTAAATATAGGTATTCCATTTGTTAAAATAGATACGTCTAAAGTAATGTAGCATGTAATTAAGATTGGTTTGCATGCCCTAGATCTGAAATGCACTATACAAATGTAAATGGAACGTCGAAAAGCTGTAATATGAAACATGGGATGCTTGAATTAAAATACAGGTGTGATATTTATTTAAATAGGTATATAATTAGTTATATAGCATGTAGGAAGATTAACTTGCTTAGACGGAACAAGAACAGATGTGTACGGAACGTCCGTCATCGGCGAAATGTCGCGACGTGCGTACGGTACACGGAACGGTTCCAAACAACGCACGAGGGTGATCACGCAAGTCAGGTACATTCACTGGATCACTCGGATCGTCAACGACCAGCACGGCTCCGGCGGTGATCACCGGAATCAAGAAACAAGATCAAGAAAAAGAAAAAAGAAAGAAGAAGAGGAAGAAAAGGTTTTGTATTAAATAAGAAAAGAAAAAATTTAATAAATAAAATATATATAAATATATATATGCAGAGGAGAGAGAGAGAAAGGGGTTGTTAGTTTGTTATGAAATTAGTTTAGATTCAAATTTAAAAAAATCTTTTATTAGTTAACTAAATTTTAATTTGTATCAATTTATAAAATTAATAATATATAAATAAAATTTGATATTCTGGTAAATACAAATATAGTCCAAAACATGCCCGGGTCGGGTCTAAAATTCAGTTTTAAAATACGAAAAATATACATGTCGACCAAAATAAAAAATGAATGTCCGGATAATGAAAAATGCATACCCCCAAGAACGGATGCACGCACGTGCGCCTAACCATCCAAACAAGTCTGTTTCACTGAACGGGACGAGAACAAGATGCGCGAATGCTACCACAGGGCTAGGGGTATCATGCAGGCTATATAATGTATTTTTAAAATATTTTATGTGGCTTAAAATGTTATATTGTAAAAATGCAAATGCCAGATAAAATACCGGTATGCACTAAACATGAAAATGCACCAGTCTACGTAACAAGTCAGGATAATTCATAAATATGAATCAAATAAGTTCAAGCAAGCGGGCCAGGTCGAATGCAATGTAAAATGTAAAATACTATTCGCACCCAAAACACGATAAATCAAGAAATACCACAATTAAGGAAATACGGGAACTGGAATTGGTATAAATGAACTAGGTTGTTACATTATACCCAACTACAAAAAAATTTCGTCCTCGAAATTCCAAGAACAAGAAAGGATAGACAATCAAGAAACTATAAGAATAGATGTAGAAACTTCTGCCGGATTTCATCTTCTCGTTCCCAAGTTGATTATCCATGCGAGCGATTTCCCCAAGAAATAAGTACGAGAGGGATAACCTTTTTCTTAAGAACCTTTTCCCTTCGATCCACAATCGACATCGGTCGTTCCTCAAAGGTTAAATCTTCTCATACAGTCAACTCCGAATGATCCAGCACGTGTGTTTCATCTTGAACATATTTACGGAGTTGAGATACATGAAACACGTCATGAACATTCGCCAAAAATTGTGGTAACGTCAATCGATAAGCCACTTCTCCAACACGCTCCAAAATCTCGAAAGGCCCAACGAATTGAGGACTAAGCTTTTCTCGACTCCTAAAACGAATCACTCCTCTAGTCAGTGATATCTTCAAGAATACTAGATCACCAACAGCGAACTCTAGAGGTCTTCTCGATGTATCGGCCCAACTCTTCTGCCGATCTTGCGCTGCCTTCATATGATTCCGGATAGTGTTAACCTTCTCAACTGTTTGCACTACTAAATCCGGTCCCAACAATTTTCGTTCTCCAACATCATCCCAACAAACGGGTGAACGAAATTTGCGACCATACAATACTTCGAATGGAGCCATCTGAATAGTCGCCTGAAAACTGTTATTGTAAGAAAACTCCACCAAATGTAGATGATCCTCCCATGAACCCTTGAAGTCTAACATGCAAGCTCTCAACATGTCTTCAAGAGTTTGGATCGTTCTCTCCGACTGGCCATCTGTCTAAGGATGATAAGTTGTGCTAAACTTCAATCGAGTCCCCAAACTTTCCTGTAAGCTCCTCCAGAAGTGTGATAAGAAACGGGTGTCACGGTCGGACACGATGCTCACCGGTACTCCATGCAATCTTACAATCTCCTGCATGTACCGTTCCGCCAACGCTTCCGTTGACTGACCAACTCGAAATGGTATGAAATGAGCAGCCTTGGTCAATCGATCAATAATCACCCAAACTGTACTGTTGCCCTTTGGACTCCGTGGTAAAGCTGTCACGAAATCCATGGTTATATGTTCCCATTTCCATTGAGGAATCGGAAGTGGTTGCAATAAACCAGCAACCCTTTGATGTTCAGCCTTAACTTACTGACACACCAAGTACTTTGCTACAAAATGAGCAATCTCCCTTTTTATGCCTTCCCACCAGATATGTTGTCTTAGATCACGGCACATCTTCGTGCCTCCTGGATGTATGGAATACGCGGAACTGTATGCCTCCTTCATAACTTCTTTGCGAATATCTCCTTTTGGCATACACAAACGGCTACCATATCGCAACGAACCATCTTCATGAATCAACAAGCCAATTCGAAGTCCAGCTTCAACCTGTTCTCAAAACTTCTGCAATCTTGGGTCGTGCGACTGTGCTGCTTTAATATTATCGATCAATGACGACTGTACTTACAGCTGCATCAACTGTCCTGAAGAATGCGGTAGCACGATCTCCAACTCGAATCTCCGAAAGTCTTCCATAAGCTCCTTCTGTGCAGTCAACATCCGAATTGCTGGCAACCGACTAAGCGCATCCGGCACTACATTAACTTTTCTCGGATGGTACTTGAGATCAAGATCATAGTCGGCCATCAGTTCCAACCATATACGCTTCCTCATGTTAAGCTCTTTCTGTGTGAACACATACTTTAGGCTTTTGTGATCGGTGAATACTTCGACCCTTTCGCCCAATAAGTAGTGTCTCCAAATCTTCAAAGCGAAAATTACAGCTGCTAGTTCCGAATCATGAGTTAGGTAATTCTTCTCATGGGTCTTCAACTGTCTCGATGCATAGGCTATAATCTTCCCATGCTGCATCAAAACATATCCCAATCCTTTTCCAGATGCGTCGCTGTGAATCACCAATCCTCCTGAACTGTCTGGTACGGTCAAAATAAGAGCGGTTATCAATCTCTGCTTCAACGCCTTAAAAGCTGACGCACACTTATCCGTCCACACAAATGGTACTTCCTTGCGCGTAAGCTTGGTCAAAGGCTCAGCCAAACGAGCAGAATTCTCCACGAACCTTCTGTAACAGCCGGCAAGTCCAAGAAAACTTCTGATCTCTGCTACGTTCTTCGGAATCAACCAATTTTGAACTGCTGCAATCTTCTCGGGATCAACGGCGATTCCATCTCCGGATACGACGTGCCCCAAAAACTTCACTTCTTCAAGCCAAAACTTGCACTTGCTCATCTTTGCATATAATCTTTCTTGCCTCAATGTCTGCAGTGCAATCTTCAAGTGTTCCGCATGCTCTTCAATGCTCCTCGAGTAGACCAGAATATCATCGATGAACACCACTATAAACTGGTCCAAGAACGGTGAAAAGATTCGGTTCATCAAGTCCATAAATATCGCCGGTGCATTCGTGACTCCGAATGGCATCACTAAATACTTGTAATGTCCATACCGAGTTCGGAACGCAGTCTTGCAAATATCTTCTGATTTAACTCGGACCTGATGATATCCGGACCGCAAATCCAGCTTCGAGAATACTCTCGCGCTACTAAGCTGCTCGAACAATTCGCCAATGCGAGGGATCGGGTACTTGTTCTTAATAGTCACCCAGTTTAATTCTCGATAATCGATGCACATCCTCCTTGTGCCATCTTTCTTCTTTACTAGAAGAACTGGAGATCCCCAAGGTGAATTGCTGCTGCGAATTCAACCCTTCTCAAGTAATTCAACAACCTGCTTCTTGACTTCTTCCAACTCCACTGATGCCATTGGATAGTACGCCTTTGAGATTGGCGCTGCACCAGGAACAAGATCAATCGTGAACTACACATTTCGTTTTGGCGGTAAACCCGAGATGTTCTCGAACACGTCCATGAACTCTCGAACTACAGCTGGCGCTTCCTCCTTATCAACTTCCATCGACGAAATAACACTGTTTGTCGGCCTAGCCCTAAACTCGACTGGCCTGACAGAACCGCTTCCTCCAGCAAAACAAACTCCGGATGTCCGGGAATCTGGAAAATCACTTTCTTTGCCCTACAATCAATGTGAGCGTGGAGAGTGCCGAGAAAATCCATTCCCAAGACAACAACAAACAAAGGGATGCACCAGAATTGAATAATTCTAATGCGGGGAAGACATGATCAAGTAGGATACCTGAAACGATTTCACCTGAAGCCAAACACTGAAGAAGATAAGCACGGTAAACAGAGTTCAAGCTTGCGAAAAAACATGAACTGGAAAGCAAGAGAAGCAAGGCAATATAACGACCATGAAACAAGGAAGTGAATCAAGACTAGAACTCCAAGTTACTTAAATAGAGTACCGCATTGTAACCATGTTGCAGTTCATAGTTACAATCACATAACTCCGTTCAAGTCGCCCAAATCCTAGTATCAGAATCAAAGGAATAGGACGGAAGAAACAATAGGGAACCAAAAGAATTTCAACTCGAGATGCAAAGTTGTTTGCATATCGTCAGGACAGGGGTCAAGAGAAAGATATGATTCAAGAATCACGATAACAATGTGGCAGGACATGTTCCTAATCACGGATTTTCTGATTCGTATATTGGGTCCAATACCCAACTACAAAAAGAATCAAACCCGATTAACCTAAATAACCTGTCTATGATACCAAACAAACCCTGTCACACCCCGCTTCCCAGAGTGCGCTAAGATCGGCACGTGACAGAGCCAACCATACTACCTGTGGCTAGGAAACATCCTTCCACAGTCACATTACGGCTGTCTGGGAGATATCAAGAACAGGAAAATAAAATAACTATCTAGTACATGTCCATATGCCAGAATAAACGAGTCAAGAAATAATATGCGGAAGCAATAGATCCAATAAACAAAACACCTGGAAAGTAAAACTGGATACTAACTGGATCCTCACTGCTCGGCCAGACGGCGGAAAATACTCCTGATTAGCCTGCGACAAAGGTAGAGGATCTGGGCCATGCAAAACCCAGATTTCAGTGCGTCATAATATCAAGCAATAATAAAATCCAAGGAGTATCAAGGCATGCAGGTACGAGTATGAACGGTAAAACAGGTATAACAGTAACATAAATAATGACAGTGAAGGGTAAGGCACAAATGATGTGCAGTGAGTAATCTAAACTGGTCTACTGGGTTAACTACTCTCAAGTCTTTGAAATTAATTTGATGAATCATCGATGTAACTCAATATTATCCCGTGCATGCCCGGGACCACGGTCAAGATTCTCGGGCTAAATCCGAGATGTGCCGCTAGGCAGTAAATAGGTAACATGTACAGATGAATGATGTCAGCAGCAGCGTCCCGGGGCTGGCCTAGCCCGTAAAACTGATCAGTATAAGTATCGAACTGTCGAGTTACAAGTCAGGTTTCATCATTGATTTCCCCATACCCCCAAGTTATGTGTTCAAGTCAGGTATTGATAAACCTGGAGCTAATGCCAACACAGGATCAAGAAAGTACAGGTTTGTCTGAATAGACAACAGGAAATGTCCGTAGGGATAACAGGACAAGATTGTTGGTATTAGTAACAAGATCAGGTAACAGGTCAAGCTGTGGTACATCAGGTCATGTCAGGTAGTATATATGGATCCAATCATGTCAAGTAGTGCACATGTATCGAGTCGTGTCAAGTAGTAGTGTATCAAGTCATGTCAGGGGTGCACAAGTATCACGTGGGTGCTTATAATCAAACTGTAATAAGCATGGGTACACAAAAACAAGTATGGAGTACTAATATAACAATAAAATGGAATAATGTGATGTGGTACGCCAATAGATATAAATTCAAGATATGGATACACAATTATCGATTAGGGTACATCTATAGTTCCAATACTAAATAGGATGCACTTTATTAAACATAGTGTTAACATCACAGTGTTATGTATTAATGTGATCTATGGATGCAATTATATATATTCTAAATGGGATGGATGCAAACGGGTATCCGTAATCAGTAAAGCTGTAAAAATGGTAATGTGGGATGTACAACTAAGCAATATGTAATGTAAATATTGATATGGATGCAGTATATTGTAATCTACTATGTAACAAGATTAGTTTTCATAACTTAGATCTGAAATGATATGAATGGATGCAAACGGAATATCGAAAAGTTATAAAACTAAACATGGGGTGGATGATTTTAAATACAGGTATTCCATTTGTTAAAATAGATGCGTCTAAAGTAATATAGCATGTAATTAAGATTGGTTTGCATGCCCTAGATCTGAAATGCACTATACAAATGTAAACGGAACGTCGAAAAGCTGTAATATGAAATATGGGATGCTTGATTTAAAATACAGGTGTGATATTTAATTAAATAGGTATATAATGAGTTATATAGCATGTAGCAAGATTAACTTGCCTTGACGGAACAAGAACGGATGTGTACGGAACGTCCTTCGTCGGCGAAATATCGCGACGCGCGCACGGTATACGGAATGGTTCCAAACAACGCACGAGCGTGATCACGCAAGTTAGGTACGTTCACTGGATCACTCGGATCGTCAACGACGAGCACGGCTCCGGCGGTGTTTACCGGAATCAAGAAACAAGATCAACAAAAAGAAAGAAGAAAGAAGAAGAAGAAGAAGAGGCTTTGTATTAAATAAGGAAAGAAAAAATTAAATAAATAAAATATATATAAATATATATATGCAGATTGGAGAGAGAGAGAGAAAGGGGTTGTTAGTTTGTTAGGAAATTAGTTTAGATTCAAATTTAAAAAAACCTTTTATTAGTTAACTAAATTTTAATTTGTATCAATTTATAAAATTAATATTATATAAATAAAATTTGATATTCTGGTAAATACAAATATAGTCCAAAACATGCCCGGGTCGGGTCTAAAATTCAGTTTTAAAATACGAAAAATATACATGTCGACCAAAATAAAAAATGAATATCCGGATAACGAAAAATGCATACCCCTAGAACGGATGCACGCACGTGCGCGTAGCCATCCAAACAAGTATGTTTCACTGAACAGGACGAGAACAAGATGCGCGGATGCTACCACGGGGCTAGGGGTATCATGCAGGCCATGCAATGTATTTGTAAAATATTTTATGTGACTTAAAATGCTATATTGTAAAAATGCAAATGCCAGATAAAATGCCAGTATGCACTAAACATGAAAATGCACCGGTCTACGTAACAAGTCAGGATAGTTCATAAATATGAATTAAATAAGTTCAAGTAAGCGGGTCGGGTCGAATGCAATGTAAAATGTAAAATACTATTCGCACCCAAAACACGATAAATCAAGAAATATCACAATTAAGGAAATACGGGAACTGGAATTGGTATAAATGAACTAGGTTGTTACAATATCGTTTTGGGAAGATGCACTCTAGAGAGTTGAATGTTTATCAACTGTGTACCTTCAAAATTTAGTTCTCTCAGCACCATATTCTATCATGTTTATCAACAGTAGGAGCATTCGAACGACCCTTATTTGGTAATAAGGATGAGTCGAGACTCAGTGAGTCTGCGACACAATGGAATTGTTCAGTATTCTATCATCTATATACCTATAAGGAAGCTAGATTTCGGATCACAAAGTCGAGTTAGGACTTGATCTTGCTGATTAGGATTCAGGTACATTTGAATGTGGCTATCGAGTATGTCGCGCGGCGATGCGACTTTAAATCTGTGTGGTACTAATATGACGTTATGCTCCTGTGAGAGAGAAGTAGTACCATTGCACATTTTCATATGACGCGTGCTGACGATAGTAGTACCATAGGCTCAGGAATCGATCCTATCTCCCTGACTGTATGAGCCTTTATTGATCGGCATCTGGTTAGAATGTGATGATGCTCGATATCGGTGATCTCCCAGATCATGACACGTGGAAGATGACGTGTCCCAGGGCTCACAAGAAAAGACCTACAGTGGCCGACCAGACCACTTCTGTGCCCGTCCCACAAACAACTGCTGGCTCACCTCCGAGCCCCCGGAAAGGTTGGTCCCCTCGGCTTACCGGCTCGTCTCCGAGCTACTGCAAAACTAAGATACCTCGGCTCTTCCGCTCATCCGCGAGCTCTCCCTCCGAGGTCATCTTCCTCGGTCTCATCGACTAACCAACGACATCGCTCACAGGCGCAACCGCCATCCCGCGAATCTCGCCATGCACGAGATATCCGCCGGCCACATCCTACGTTCCACGCCACCACGATCCCCATTAACGAGCCTGTCTCGCCATTAATGGGAGATCCCGCTCATCATGCGGGTGTGACGTCGGGAGCGTAACTGCCGGCGTGATTCTCGCGCCTGCCCTGCCTGCTGCCACCGCTATATAAACCCCTCTTCCAGACGGTTCAAGTAAGCCATTTTTACTCCACTAAGCCGTTACTCTGCTCGGATCTCTAGTCTAACTTGACTGTCGGAGGGTCCTCGGTGGTACAACCACCCCAGGACTTCCTTGCAGGTAGCTCGGCAACCACAACCTCAAACCCATTGAGATCCACATGCTTCAGGAGCGACAACCTCGAGATCCAATCTCAGGCACTCATCGCCGCCATCAGCAGATCAACGGAAGGTAACATCTTGGCGCGATCTAGGTCGCGTCAGCTGGCGTCGTCTGTGGAAACTCCTTGATTCCACAAAAACAAAAGTTTGCTTTCCGATCTCAATCCAATGGAGAGCGATCATCATGAAGATCCAAGAACTAGCTGTCGCCTCCCCCTCAATGGAGGCGCGGACGAACCTCCCCCGTCTCGGGACCGGGACCCCTACAGGGGGAGAGAAGACTCCGTACGCGTCGGCACTGCCGACCACCGCGTCGCTACCTCCTACGACCACGGATCTTCCGGGCCAATACGTTCTGAGGCCCGCTGGGCGCCTCACAGTTCAACGCCGAGGTCCGTCGCCAGAGCGCCTCGCCCCGATATCCTTCGTGCACCTGTCCCTCCCGAGGAGATGTCAGTCAACTCGCCTGTTACCAGGCATGACCGACACCCCCTCCCTCGATGGGGTCGCACGGACGGGACTCGCCACGGCGGCTCGAATACTACCTCGCCGGGGGACCTAAGGAACCTTATTGAGAGGAACTGGAACCATGGCCAGACGCATGCCTCTAACAGCCGAGGCCAGAGATCAAAATGTGCCGAGTCGTCGAGGTACCACAGCCGACTCGACACTCTCGAGAAGAAGATCGAGGATATGAATTGGGAAGGTCACCGCTCGAGCGATGGGGCTAAGTATGCCGCCGACTCGCTCACCAAACCGTTCACCGAGGAGCTGCTCGCTGCCCACGTCTTCTCTCGCAACAAGCCCCCAAAGGTCTCCCTCTTCGACGGCAAATCTGACCCGAAGGACCATTTGGATGCGTTCACTGCAGCGATGAGCTTCCAAGACAACTCCGACACCGCCCAGTGCCGAGCTTTCCCGGCCACTCTCATTCGCTCCAGACGAGACTGGTTTCGAGGACTTGAGCCACACTCGATCTCAACTTTTGACGAGCCAGCCGCCCAATTCCTCGGTCACTTCGTCGGGAACAGGTGACAAAAATGCACAGTAGACCACCTCTTCACGATCAAGAGCGGGGACAAAAAGACGTTCAAGGCATACGTCACCCGCTTCTACAACGCCCTTCTCGAGATTCCAGAGCACCGGGACGAGACGGTCATCACGGCACTGAGGTCTGGCCTTAGGCACAAGGAGTGGTTACGCTCCTTTGTATTAGCGCAACCTGATTTGATGATTTAGCGTGCTTGCGCTTTCTAAAAGATAGATAAAAAATATTTATAACCGCAATCAAGAACGGTGTCGCTTTGCAGCTAGCCGGTGAGTACGGGTCGGTCCACAGAGATTTGGTGAATTTCCGATTCGTTCTTACGAGTTAATTCCGAAGGGTGCTCGGATTGATTATTAAATCTAAAATCCTAAATTATTCTACCTAGGGCAATTAATTGAAAGTTATAACTAAGGCAGAGAAATAAAATCTATACTAGGGCAGAAAAATAAATTTAATCTAGGGCATGAATTGAAATTATCTAGGGCAAGAAAATAAACAAATCTACTTACTTTACAGATACATTTCTCCAATCATCCATGCAGGGTTGTCAGATCTGAATTTCAGAATTGAAGAGAGGCACCGATGCTCTCCATAAAGAATTTTGGAATTTTTATTAAAAGGAGGCATAAAGTTTACAATGAATTAGAATCCCTATTTAAGGAAGATAGGAAACCCTAGGGTTACAATGACTCGCATATTTGCATTTACAAAAATAGCCCTCTCGGAAGACCGGTCAACGCCGCCACTTTATTTCGCTAAAAAATTAATTTTTTATTTCTTTAAAACTGCCGCAGAACCGCGGCCCGAGGCATGGTTTGGCCGCGGTTCCGCGGCCAAAAGGAAGATTTGGCTTCTGCAACTTCTGGGCTGGGCTCCTGGTGACTTTGTCTTCCTGTTTCTATATGTTTTTTTTCCATTTGGGCTTTTAGGTTGGTTCCAGATCTTCAGTGAACAATTTGCAATGGCTTTTTAACCGTTTGCCTTGACATTTTGGGGTCTTGCGTTGCCTTGTTAATTGTGAACTGTCTTTCGATGTAGGCTTGACTAAGATCCTCCCATTTGTTGGTCAAAATTCCATATTTTCATCGTCTTTACATCGCTTTCACTGTTTTTCTGTCCAAGAACCTGTAACCTGTAACATATAGCAGACATGCGTCGAAAGCACCCGTTTATTTGTAAAATATATAAGAATGGGGAATATAATAATGCAATATTATGGTGTGAACAAATACCCCCAAACTTAACTTTTGCTCGTCCTCGAGCAAACTTATTTTTATTCACTAAAATCCTAACCGCACTTTCGCAGGGAAACGCGATTACACTGAGCTCGTGCAACAAGCCGTTAAACCTCTAGGTGTCCATAGTAGGAGGAGTGTTGTCTCCTGAGGGTTTTCAGCGGATACTACCCACAAAATCCTATCAATTCAGCTTTTCGACTTTTGTTCTCCAATTAGGTTTTCTAACAAGGAATTCTATGATCTTCGACTTGCAAATTATCCACCCATAATCTTCACACTTCCTATCATCTAACTTAAGATTATATATTTTCTATAGACTTACTTAGCTTTCGGCATTTCCTAAGTTTTCCTTCTAGGGTTCCATCTCCACTTAGGAATTTTTATCAACTTTATTAAAGGTACAAGTTCTATTCTTCACTCCTATCTCTTATCTAAATTCCAATCATATATCCCCACATGTGTGTATAAATCACCCCTACACTTGGAAATTCAAATCAAGCAATCATACCCTTGTCCGTTGTCCAAAGTACTAATTAGTTGGTGAATTTTTAATTGAATTTTGCTTACACATCCTTCATGCGACCGTTAATACTTCTTGAGGTACCAACGACCGATTACAAAATGCGTTTGCACTTTAAAGCGTAATTCCTAGTCTTGCAACACCCAAGGCTTTAGCAGTGACTCCCAAACCAGTTGGTCTAAGGCACTAGGTGATGAAGCACCCTCGCTAAATATTTTTTCTATTTTTAGCCTTAAGTAATCACAAAACCAATGTTCATTTTTTTTATTCTTTATTCACACTTGTATTTTTTTATTTCATTTTCTTAGTACTAAGGACTTCAGACAAGAGCATTTCAAGGTCTCCTCTACTATTCCAAGTTTCAAGGTGCGTGATTGTGCAAATTGTAGGGTATACATTTTCAGAATCTAGATTTAAGCTAGGAACTATTTTTCAAACTTATACTCTAATAAGAACATCAATACTTTTCCTTCGTTTCGACTTAGCCCAAGAATTGAACCCAAAATTTGCCTATTTCTAAATAAACTACAAGGCATATACTTTCTACCGTTAAACTTTAAGGAATGTTATTTTTAAGGGTTTTAATTCACTAAGTCTAAGATCTAGTTGTTCCTAACCAGTTAACCTATTTGTCAAACTCAAATCAAATATGGCCAAAATTGAATACAATAATTTTTTATAATTTTCGCATAATTTTCAAATTTTTATGGGTTTTCAAATAAGTATGCAAATGCAAAAATATGTACAAATGAATGCGAAGGAAGAAGACGTACCGAGCATACCCCTAAACTTGAACTTGACAGTGTCCCCACTGTCATACTAAACCAAGATGGTTAAAATACTGGCACTCCCCTGTTTATTTATTTATAAATTTTTTTTTTGTTTTTATTTTTTTGAATTTTTTTTATTTTTTATAGAAAAAAGAAAACAAAAAGATATATACATATATACAACAAGCATCCCCCCAAACTTAAGCTTGGCCTTACACAAGCCAAAGGTTAGCACCAACCATTCAAAAATCTTATCGTGGAAATGGTATATTGGTGCAAGAAAATGAGAAGCACGCGAGACCGTGTGGAAAGAAGAATGGTAGAATACGGTCTCGGTGGGGGAGAAGAATGGCGAAAAGAAGAAGGAAGTGGAGTACGATCTTGAGGGTGTAAATTTAGTGAATAAATTAGCGCAATATGTGATGACCGATATGTTATAAGCGATTGCGCTAACCTATCTACTCGTCGAGAAATGGGATCAAATCCCTCAAGATTCGCAAGAAAACATGGGTACGCCGAACTTGGTATCGGAGATGAAAGCGTAACGGTCATTTGTACGGTCGGGACAATAGGAGAGACGAAAGGGAGTGAATTAGGGATAGTATCTTTCTCACCGTAGTAAACTGTTTCGAACTTGAAAGATTCCATTAATGGTTCGAAACTACTATAATCAACCGAGTCTGATGGCTCATCTGAAAATGTAAAGGACTCAAACTCGGGCGGTGAGTCATCAACATCGTCCGAAAAAGTGAAACACTCGTAAGTGTTATCATCTGTGAGAACAGTATCGGATTCAAAGGAAAATCTTTCAAGCTCACAGTCTTCAAGCGGGGTCGGAACGATGGGAAGGAGGGAGGGTGATATAACAGTCAAAGGTTCAGGAGGATGAATTGGAAAATCAGACACATCAAACAAAAATGATTCAACCTCAATATTATCCTCAAGACTCTTCTCGATACTATCCTCAATATTCAACTCATCCATACCATTATCATCAAAATCTAGACGCATATGAGATTCGGGAGAAACATTTAATAACCCAGGATGATGATTTGAACATAAAATTTCAAGCAAATCGACATGTTCATCATCCGAAATATTCCCGGCGTCTATATCCTCAATCAAGTGAAAATCAATTTCTTTAGAAACCTCATCAAAAGCATGGATATTTATCGATTTAGATTCTAGAGTGGAGGTGTAAAGGTCAAACGGATTAGGTGCGGTTTCACTCGAAATAGGTTCTTCACAATTTGGTAAATCAAACACTACAAATTCGCACAACTCATTTTTATTTTGAACTAGTGAATCATTTAGGACATTCGATGGAAAACAGGAGTTGTGGGCTTCAATTGGGTAAGGGTAGGTTTGATTTGAAAATCCTCTCTCATTCTCACTCTGTCCAACCGCCTCCTTATACATAAAAAATTTTTGAGCTAGCGGGAAACTAGCTACCGGTTCGGTAGGTTACATAAGGGCGGCTAAAGACGCTTCCACATTCCTAGTCGTTTTATTCGTTGCTGCAATGTACGCTTCCAACGACTCTTCCAAACTAGACTTAGGTGGTGAGGGGGTTTCGGTAAAAGATTCAAAATGGCGTGCATATGCAAAACTCCCAACAGGATGTGTAGAAACGGTGTCTAGTGAAGGTGGGAAGGTTGGGTATGACTGGTAGGAAGTGGGTGGTTGGGCAGGGGTAGGGTCAACATATGGATAAAAGGTGAATAGTCGTGTTGATCCCTAGAACTAGACGAGTGGAGAGGGGTGAAAGATCGACTGCGAGATTGAGCAATATGCTCAGCAATGGACATCGGCCTAGGAGTGACAGAAGGACTTGAAGAAGTGGTATCAACATATGTAGGTGGTAAAGGTTGACTCGGTTGACACAAAGTAGGTTGAAAAGTCAAACTATTTCTCCTAGACGCCTCTATGTGATCTTTCAAAGATTTTTTAGGCATGGAGGGATCGTTTTTAAATTGACCGAACAAATTAACATATGACGCAAAATTAGGTTCGGGATACCAAAGTTCGGCTACTGATTTATTGTGTGGGGTACCCATGTTAGAAGAAGAAAGGTGACAAGAAGGAAGGTTGGATGGTGCAAGGATTTATTTGGGGCTAAAAAATTTTGCAAGTTCTATAAAATATTTGTCCTTTTTATTTTCATTTTTCATTGATTTTTTCTTTCTCTTTATTTGGAAACATTTTGTTGCAAAAAGATTTTTAGAGAAAAGATATGCAACAGCAAAATATTTTATAGAAAAGATATGCAACAGCAAAATATTACTTGCAATCTATTTTATTTCAAGCGGGGCCCAAAAATCCTGCACAAGATCGTTATTTGGAAGGGAATATATTTCTAAAGTGCACAAAATTCTGCAGGCATTTCCAGAAAATATATTTCAAAATATACAGAGGATGAACAGAAGATCTTACAGAGCAAAGTTGGTCTGATGATGTCACAATTCCACCGCCCTTCCGCGGCAAAACATGGCTCCCACCGCGATTTCGCGGTCACATTAACTGCACAGTGCCCTAGAATTTTTTTTTGGAGCGACGAATCGACAAGATGGCCGCGGTTCCACGGCCTAAGGTGGGTTTTGGCCGCGGAATCGCGGCGGGATAGGGGATTTGGAGCTCCAAAATTTTTGTACTCTTCTGTTAGTTAAAATCCCTTCTGTTCCGATACCCCTTTTTCTGTTTCGCTTTCTGGAATTTTCCAGATCCGATTCTGTATATCCTGCAAAAAAATTCAACCACAAAGTATCCCTTCCAAAAATAACAAATGATATATATTTTTATATTTTTTTGATTTTTCAGATTTTTATGAATTTTTAAATTTTATGATTAACCCGAAATTGCGAAAAGAAAATTCTACACCATCCCCGGCAACGGCGCCATTTGATTTGAAGAGATTTAGCGTGCTTGCGCTTTCTAAAAGATAGATCAAAAATATTTATAACCGCAATCAAGAACGGCGTCGCTTTGCAGCTAGCCGGTGAGTACGGGTCGGTCCACAGGGATTTTGTGAATTTCCGATTCGTTCTTACGAGTTAATTCCGAAGGGTGTTCGGATTGATTATTAAATCTAAAATCCTAAATTATTTTACCTAGGGCAATTAATTGAAAGTTATAACTATGGCAGAGAAATAAAATCTATACTAGGGCAGGAAAATAAATTTAATCTAGGGCATGAATTGAAATTATCTAGGACAAGAAAATAAACAAATCTACTTACTTTACAGATGCATTTCTCCAATCATCCATGCAGGGTTGTCAGATCTGAATTTCAGAATTGAAGAGAGGCACCGATGCTCTCCATAAAGAATTTTGGAATTTTTGTTAAAAGGAGGCATAAAGTTTACAATGAATTAGTGTCCCTATTTATAGAAGATAGGAAACCCTAGGGTTACAATGACTCGCATATTTGCATTTACAAAAATAGCCCTCTCGGAAGACCGGTCAACGCCGCCACTTTATTTCGCTAAAAAATCAATTTTTTATTTCTTTAAAACTGCCGCAGAACCGCGGCGCGAGGCATGGTTTGGCCGCGGTTCCGCGGCCAAAAGGAAGATTTGGCTTCTGCAACTTCTGGGCTGGGCTCCTGGTGACTTTGTCTTCCTGTTTCTATATGTTTTTTTTCCATTTGGGCTTTTAGGTTGGTTCCAGATCTTCAGTGAACAATTTGCAATGGCTTTTTAACCGTTTGCCTTGACATTTTGGGGTCTTGCGTTGCCTTGTTAATTGTGAACTGTTTTTCGATGTAGGCTTGACTAAGATCCTCCCATTTGTTGGTCAAAAGTCCATATTTTCATCGTCTTTACATCGCTTTCACTGTTTTTCTGTCCAAGAACCTGTAACCTGTAACATATAGCAGACATGCGTCAAAAGCACCCGTTTATTTGTAAAATATATAAGAATGGGGAATATAATAATGCAATATTATGGTGTGAACACAACCTAAGACCATGGCCGAGGTAAAGGCTTGGAACGAGTGCGAGGTCCAGCTTGAATCCGAGGTGAACGCAAATCTCCTCCGGACATAGCAAACCGACCAAAAGAAGAGGCCAAGAGAAGAGAGAAGGGGACCTGAGCGGCAAAAGCCCTATCACCCAAAGTTCCGGGAGTAAACACCGCTCAACGTTTCCCAGACATAGCTACTAGAAGAGTGTCACGCCCCGCTTCCCAAAATACGGAATACAATGGTGACATGGTCAGCCATGCTCCTACGATCAAGGAAAAATCCTGTCGTAGTCACATTTCGGCTTCTAGAATTATATGGTAATCAGTAAAATACAATACGGGTAAAGAGAATGCAGTCACTAAAACTATCGGAGGTAAAGAAATCTGAGTTCAATGAAAGTAAGCAAAAGGGCAACTAATCAGGAATATCAATGGAGAAATGTAACTGGTTCACTAGTCTGGCTCTTCACGGTCTCCTCGAGATCAGGAGAATCCACCTCTATCACTGAGCATGCATACTCAGATCGTCAGAGCGACACAATAGCAATATTATAATAATAACAAGAGACAAGGAAATAAAATAATGACAGTAGAGATGATAAATGCAGGCAATCAATATGTCAATAACTGATGCAATGTATGATCTGTGTCCCTATCGGTCTCTAGTCACATTGAAATCGAGTTGTGGAAAGGTTGATCATGTTTAACGAGGGTCTCGTACATACCCGAGACTACGGCCCACGACGCCCGGGACATAACCCTGTCAGCCGGACCACTAGGTCCAACCTAATATATATAAGAGTCGTTATTCGAATGATTATCCTCTAAAATCGCTATCCTCGTTAAATAAAATTTCCTTTCCACTTCGATTTCCTCTATTTCCCCAGGTTTCTCTAATTATGAGTATGGTCCAGTTGTGTACAAGTATGCATCAATAACACGATTTTATTCACTCTTCACTGTATGGTTCATTGTCACGAATCACTCACTATTCACTGGCATACTTGACACAACCACACCGATACTGTACACGTTCGACAATGCAATATACACTGAGAATTAACACGAATGTTCACTATCACTAGAGGTCTTGTAGTCGGTTAGAACTATGAATCATGCCGCTAAACAGTTTATGTGCAATACAAGTCGTTATGCATCTTATGAACATAGAAAATTCATATTAAATCATACATTCAGAATTAAGCAAAAAGATACAAAAGAAGTAATAAGTAAACTCAGTCGGCAGTTCAACAAAATTGATTTCAAGTCAATCGGGTTTTGGGTTCACAAGTTACAGTCGTTCATTTTAAGTGTTCGCTGCTGGAAATTCAGTTCCTGAACTGAAGGTCCATTTCGTAACATAGTTTTCACCCTGTTAGGATCAAAATTAGGCATCGCTATAGTTGAACAATATTTAAGGTTATCGGTTAGGTTTCCAACGCACTAGACAGATTGATAATATCCATGGTGTACTGGAAGTTATGCATTGTACAATAAAGGGGTATACGTTCTGTCCCTGTTTGGGATTGCTATATGTTCTATTGATTTAAAATATAATTAAAATAGTACACGAAAGTAAAAACGAATGAAACTAATTTCAATGGTTAGATAACAGATTTATCTTCGCTATGGTATAGGGTTCTGCATCATAACATTTTCATACAGCAGGATGAAAGTATTACAAAACGAGAATCGACAGCCAGTGCTGCTCTGGACTGCAGTCCAGAGCCGCACTCCGAACCAGTTTCCGTCACCTTTTTAGCATAGAAAAAGATTAAAACTCTTATGGTGTTCTAGGTAGTCGAGTCAGATTCGATATGAGCCCTCGACGCAACATTCCGATTTGTAATCAATTAATTGTGAATTTTACGAGTTTCAGGTACGGGAAAATTTCAGTTTTACGGGTCTAAATGGGAAAGGCCTATCACGTCATTAAAGATCGTATTTTCCAGCCAAATCATAACACGACATTCGTTATTACTCAGGCCATCCTATGTGATCAGTTTTCGTCAATTTAATGGGGGTTTTCCATTCGGATTTTGCATCGAACACATGCATTACATTGATTCGCACGAAAAGCATATACGGAATTTATTGGTAATTTGAATTGAACTAAGTAAAATTAGCATGAAGCAAGCGGTATACTTGCCTGACGACGTATCGATGACGGTACAACAGCGGCAACGATGGGGTCAAGACGCAAGCACGACAAGGGTTGGCCTCGGTGGAGCTTGATTCTTGGACTCGATAGCTCGGTGGGTACGACGGATGTGCGCTGGCGTTGCGACGGTTACAGCTGTGACGATGATGACGGAAACAGAGACTGAAGCCACGGCTTTTACGGCGACGATGACGGCTGGAATAGCGTCGATTGACGATAGAGGCAAGTGCTCGATGAAATGGCTAATGCTTGGTTTGAAGCTTGGGCTAGCCTCGAGGCTTGGACTCGGCTGGAGGTGGTGGCGACGGGCACTGTAGCTCCAGCAGGGAGGAGAGGGGTGAAGAGGAGGGATCATCGTCGAAGGTGAGGTAGTCGGTAGGATGCTGGAGATGGAGGAGGAGGCTTCGAAGGTGACCACGGCGGTTGGTTGGGTTCGAGATGAAGAGATGGGTGCCGTCGGCTTAGCAAGAAGAAGAGGACAGGGGTCGGTTGAGATGGTCGGTGGGTGGTTAAGTGGAGGTGAGGAGGGAGTTAAGGTTGGAGGGAGGTTGCTGGGTCGATGGAGGTGGCCGGAGGAGGCGAGTTCGGTGGGTGATGGGTGGAGGTGGCCGGAGGTGGCTCGAAGTTGGGTTGTCGGGAAGGAGCTCGAAGCTCAGAGGAGGAGGGCAGCGGTCGGGTGTGCAGGTGAGGTGGGGAGGAGGGACTCAGGGTTTTGGAGAGAGGAGAGAGGGGAGAGGGAGGAAGGCCGGAGGTGATGCCGGCGGTGAGGGCGACGGCGACGGGGCGAGCGCGGCGTGGGCGAAGGCGAAGGCGTGGGTGCGAGCTCGTGAAGGCGGGAAGGAAGAGGTGAGAATATGGGATCGAGAGGAGAGATAGGGGGTGATCGTGTGTGTGATAGAGAGAGAGAGAGAGAGATGTATGAGAGGGAGAGGGAGAGAGACGTGTGCGAGAGAGAGAGGTAATCACACACACACACACACACACACACACAGAGAGATTTTTAAGAAAATTAATAGAGAATTAAGGAAATGAATGAGGAATTGAGAAAGGGATTTAATTGTGTTAATGAGAGTTTATGGAGGATTTTCAGTTTAAATTTGTAATTGAAATTTGAATGGTGAAGTTTGAATGAAGGAAATTTTAAAGAGAAAAAGAAAGAAATAACAGCTGTGAAAAGAATGAGAAAGATGGGGGTCAGGCTCTGTGTGTGGGTTTGGGCTTGGGGAAAAATGTGGGCCGGGTCTTGGACTTGGGAAAATTATAGAGGGAAAGAAAAATGGGTGGGCATGGGCTCAAGAAAATTTTAGAAAGAAAAGGTGGGATTAAATAGGGACTGGTTCTAAGCCTTAAGCTCGGTAGTAAAAGAGTTAGGGAAAATATTTGGATGGAGTAAATTAAATAGAACAATAAGAAAATTTATTATTAGAATACGGATAATGGAGTACAAAAGAAACTGGGTATTACAAAGAGGTTAAGGGCGAAAGGTTCTTCAAGCTCCCCCCGATCTTGCGAATGGCCTCAAAGCGAACCCAGGGCCCCTACTGCGGTTTCCATAGGTCGCTAGGTCATTCCACAGAGAGCTGTAAGCAGCTCCGAGACTACATCGAGGAGCTCATCCGTTCGGGGCACCTCGCAGCGTACCCGAGGGACAAGCGGTAAGCCGACCGCGAGCAGGAGCAGCGTCCCCTTCCCGCCGAGCTGTCCATCGGCCAGATCATTGTAGTGTCGGCGGAGGACACGTCTAGTACCCACGAAGCTCGGTACCCTATGCCGGTCATAGATACCAACAGACATCCGGGGGGCTCAAGCTGCACGAATAAGAACATCTACTAGCATGTATTTTATTTTCAGAGCTATGTATATCTTTCTTGAGATCTTTTGTTTATATAATAAAGGGATCAATAAAGCATTGCAGAAAAGAAAAAGAATCTTATTCATTCAAAAGGTACTATAGGCTTCTCAGCCGTACAAAAAAAAATTACAACAGCGGGAGAATGGGATGCAGAGAGCACTGCTCGTAGTACTATGAGGATATTTCCGCCAGTCGAGCCCTCACGGCGTCTAACCTCTCCCTTCGATGACCCTCGCTAGCGTCGGCATCGAGCCTCAATTGGTAGCACTCAAGGATGAGCGCCTTCAAGCGATTTAGCCGGCTCGCAGAGATCGGGACGAAATGCCTCAGAGACCTTAACTTGCCAAAGACCTCGTCTTTTAGCTGCTCGGATAAGGGGTTGTAGAGCCCCGGCGACGCTCTCCAGATGGAGTACATCAACAGCTGAAGTAGGGAGGAGTGCCGGGGGAGCAATCAGCCGAAATGATCCTCGATCCGGCCTATCACCAACAGCACCGTGTCATCAGTACAATACTGATCGTAGAGGTACACGTCCTCGAAGTTTATGATATTAGGAATGGTGAAAGGGAAGTTTTCCATTCTTGCGTTTGGGGTGTGAGGAAGGGAGTAATCAACAATCTTTCCATATTATAACCCATAATACCACCGGAGTTCAACGGCCGCCCACCCGCAACTGTGCCGCCACGCGGCGAACATCGCGTCGTTCGATGCGAAATTGAAACGACGCGGTTTAGGCGCTTCACCTCCTCCACACGTTCGTGGCACGTGTCACTAGCGACCGTTCATTTTCCCAAAGTCCTCACCAAGAGGCAGTCGAGCGGCTACCCTGCTCGGCTATCCCTGGCTGGTAGCTCCCTACCCCACAACGCCAGAGATCAAAGCCCTCGCTAAGAGGCAACTGAGCAGTTTCACTGCTTGGTCCATCCTTAGTAGGCCGACCACGACCCCTCCCGTGCTGAGGATCTAAGCCCTCACCAAGAGGCAGCCGAGTGGCTATCCTGCTCGGCTATCCCTGGCCCGTAGCTCCCCTACCCCACAACGCCAGGGATCAAAGCCCTCACCAAGAGGCAGCCGAGCGGCTACCCGCTCGGCTATCCCTGACCGGTAGCTTCACTACCCCACAGTGCCAGGGATCGAAGCCCTCACTAAGAGGCAGCCGAGCGGCTGCCCTGCTTAGCCATCCGTATCCGGTAGCTCCCCTACCCCACAACGCCAGGGATCAAAACCCTCACCAAGAGGCAGCCGAGAGGCTACCCGCTCGGCTATCCCTGGCCGGTAGCTTCACTAACCCACAGTGTCAGGGATCGAAGCCCTCGCTAAGAGGCAGCCGAGCGGCTACCCTGCTCAGCTATCCCTGTCTGGTAGCTCCCTATCTCACAACGCCAGGGATCAAAGCCCTCACCAAGAGGAAGCCGAGCGGCTACCCGCTCGGCTATCCCTGACCGGTAGCTTCACTACCCCACAGTGCCAGGGATCGAAGCCCTCACTAAGAGGCAGCCGAGCGGCTACCCTGCTCAGCTATCCCTGGCTGGTAGCTCCCTACCCCAACACACCAGGGATCAAAGCCCTCGCTAAGAGGAACCGAGCAGCTACCTTGCTTGGCACCGTCCTTAGTAGGCCCCTTACGGCCCCTCCCGCGCTAAGAATCAAAATCCCTCGAAAGAGGCAACCGGACCTGCCCTTCCTCGGTTATCCCTGGCTGGTAGCTCTCTACCCCAACACACCAGGGATCAAAGCCCTCGCCAAGAGGCACCGAGCAGCTACCCTGCTCGGCAACCCCCCGCTGGAAATTCAATACCTTAAAACTCTAGGGATCGAATCCCTCTCCTAGAGGCGCCAGGCAGCTACCCTGCTCGGTCGATCATCAGCATGCCTCTCCAAGCTTCCCATGCTAAGGAACATGACCTTACCAAGAGGCATCCATTTCTACATCTAAGCAATCTCCACCTCGACTTCGGGGCCATGGAGATACCGTCTTCGTACTGGTCTTTGCACACTCGGCAAACGAACAGATTCAACTCGATGTGTGATCGCTAGATAAAGAACCGACATAAAACGAAGGCAGTGCTGCGCAAATACGAGTGCTTACCGACAAAGGAAAATATGAGCACAAACACTACTGCAAAAACAAAAATCTTTATTCACAAAGTCAAAACTTTTACAAGGGTACTATGGGCTACTCAGCCTTACAAAAATGCCCGAAGGCCTACAAAATACCCAACGCAACAAAAAGATGAAAAAATCATGAAGACAAGGGGCTTCAGGCCTCAAGGCCGGGCATAACCTCGGGAAGCCCAGCGCCCACCATAAGAGCCTCGGTGTCGCCCTCGTCGGGTATCCCCCCGGGGCTGTCCTCCTGCTAGTCATCCTCTCGGGGATATTCGGCTCGGAGCTCTTCGTCAGCGAACTTCGGCATCCGAGCCTTGACGGCGTCAAGGGCCTCATGCCAGATGGCAGTGGTGGCCGAGGCTAGGACGGTGTAGAACTGTTCCGACATTTAGAAGTTCTCCACCGCCTTCGCCGCTCTGAGGCCGGCTCACTTCGCCTTCTCTACCTGTCATGACCCAAAATTTGGATGTGACCGGCACTTAGATTGTATAATATTTAAAGATATCTACACAACCCGAATAAACCAAAAACCAAGATCAAAACCCCCTTTTTTTGCGGAACTTTAGGAAAATTTAGTTTTTAAGTAAAAATCACAGTTTTAAGTATTTAAGATTTTAACCGTAACTTCCTATTGAAATAATAATAAAAGCAAGTATAAAGTGTTTAGTTTGGTTGCATCCCTGGTTGGGATCAACAATGTCAACAGCGGAAATATATATACAACTTTATGTGACATCAATAAGAATCTCAGACATAAGTAAAAGAAATATCATTTCATATAACTAAACGATCTCATCTGTCAAATAATATACATACAACCATCTCTCGTTCTAAGTCATAATACAGGGTCTGATGGAGATACTCAAGATTCAATATACAATACCAAAAGAGAAGGTTACTATATAGGTAACCCACCTAGCAAAAGATACAATAAAAGATGACAAGTGGATCTGTACTGCGGCTAACCGTCCACTCTAACCCTGTAAGAAATTGTGGCACAACGGGGTGAGTTGCCAACTCAGTGAATATAACTAACATATAACGGATGATAATGTAAATATGACGAATTAGAACTAATTTCAACAATAGTGAATGCGATGCATGATAATAGGTGGAAGAATGAATATGTAATACTCCATGTATGAATCAAAACCGAAATCTTATCAATTATTTTCCAAATCATGTTCATTTTTCCGTGTCTAATCATCGACGCAAATCTTTGGTGTTCCATCAGGCATCATTTCTCGAACGATCCTGTAATCAATAACACCGGTTGGTATCATCTAGATATCCGCCGTGTTCATAACTGTCTCCGGAATTGAGTATTCTCGTTAGGCTCCCCGCCTAAAGTGCGGCTTTCCTGCCCCTAGGTCTCGACTGGGTCCACCATGTATCCAACTGTATGGCCACCAACTCAGTATGGATAAAATTGTAAATCCGTAACCGTATGACCCCCAACTCGGTCCGGAATAAAACCAAATCATAAAACCGACATATCATGGTGGACGTGACACATAATCATGAAAATCACTGATTTTTCGTAACAGTGTATGAAAACTTAAAACCATAAATTCTCAATAATACAAATGCTTTTTATATCAACTACTAATACTTGAATACGAAATATGATGTCATATATGCTATTACTACGAATATTGATACTGATAAGAATCATTTTTAACAGAATAATTTATAAGTGTTAAGTGACATGTTAATATCGACGAGATATAGTCTAACATGTAGATATGTGCATGTGCAGCATAACTCGTCGATAATGGTGCAGTGTTCTAACAAGTATTAATCATGGAAGTATATATAGATTTAAGAATGCATATGATAAATTTAACATACAAAAGCAAAACTGGTATTTAAACCTAACTACGGGCATATCACGCCATCTTTACAAAATCCCCCGGTAGATATTTAGTCTACTCACCGGAATACGTCATAAACTACTCAGAAATCGCCAATCCTTTTTTCTTTCCTTACCGTCCCCGAAGTTCCCGTATTTGAATCTAACATCCAAATTTACTTGTATAAGGAAACGGCTAACTTCGATACGGCAAAATCATGAAAACACAAGTTGTACGTTCTAATTGCACTACGTACGACTATTGCAAACGATCTAACACTCATTTTAACTGGAATTTAACCCAAAGTTGTTTCGTAACAGAAAACAAAACGCGTTACGAATTTACCGTGTCATATTTTAGAACTTTGATCCCTTTTCCGATATTAGTTCCCAGATTTTATATATAGTTAAATTAACTATTTTAAACAATACCAAAATATCCTAACAATGATACCGAGACCTACCCAAAAACCCAAAACCCCAAAGTCCACCAAAAATCCGGCGATGCCGTGAAAGGTTCCTAGGCACTCTAATAAGGTCTCACAAGGCATCGAACATGCCAATTTAAAAAAAATGGTGCCGAGAAACCCTAGACTACGGATCTTAGACTAGATGTTTAGGCGAAATGATAATCTAGTTGACAAATTAACTAAAAGTTAGGATGCTACAACCTTTGTAGATCCGGATACCCACTTCTTTAGCTCCACGAGGGCGTCCTCTCGCTGTCCATCTTGAACCTTGGACTCTCGTGACGGCTTCATCGGAGAAACGTGCGGAATAGGTCGTCGGCTTCGTATCAAAGACGATCTACGTCGAGGTTGCACAAGCTCAAGCTCCGACTTCACAAAGTTGTGAAACTTGTGAAGAAAACACCCAAAACAACTTGGCAAGAGGTAGAGGGTGAAGAAATAGGAGGTGGGTTCATTTTAGATTTGGATTTCTCTCACTAGATCTCAAGTTGCCATTAAAGTAGCAAGCTTGAAGAAGAAGAAGAAGAAGATGGTTATGATAAGTTCTATCTTAAAAAGAAATAGAAAATCAATACTTATCATAACTTAAACTAGGGTTAAGTGTAGAGAATAAACCATGGTGAATTAAGTGGGTTAGGGTTAAGCAAGAAGACAAGAATGGTTAAAGAAGTCAAAGCTTCATGAAGCTTCAACTAAAGACAAAAGAAAGCCACCATTCTCTTTAAACTTATCCAAATAAATGAATAAACAAATAAATGAATAAATAAATATGCAAAACCCTAATTATCATAATAACCATGGTTTAATTCTATTCACTTAACCATATGATCAAGCATCATCAAACATGATACAAAAAAGTGCACAAAAGTATATCACATATACAATGTGCAATCCAAGTGAGAAAAATCCGTTTAAAGTGAACCAATACTAGTTAATGCAAAGTAATATATCAAATATATAATTATACATTAAATCATTAAATCAACACTTGATTCAATGATCCGGTCATGTCGCACATGACCGACTAGTATTCAATGTATCGGCTTATCGAATCGATCTTCGATTCGATAACTAGGTTATATCGAATATAACCATTCGATACATATATCGCGAGAATGGAATACGGTATCACATACACGCATTATTCTCGGTCCTGCACATATCTCATATGCGCTCCTATTTCGTTTCGCTTGAGCCAGGAAACCTCTGTGTAAGACTCTAAAGACTCGTCAATACGCCGGTAGCAGATGATGATTATATCAAACACCCACAAGCCGCAAGCGGTCTGCTAAACGTAACGGCCACCCGGGTATTGAGCGATCAGAAGATCGACGAGCTAGCCCGCTCACACTCCTGCGAATCCGACCAGTAACACTTACCATACAGTCCGGTCTCTTCGTCTGATATGTCGCATATCAAGTCTAGGGGTGGTAAACGTCAGACCCCAATAACCCGATAAGTCGTGCCGATGTGAGGCTCATAACGGGTCGAGAAACTACTGGTAACACTTACCAGCAAATCTCTGATCAGCCCTAGCCAGGGACTTCCCTGCTACGGCCAATCGAGCACAGCACAACATCAACCCCCAATACCGGGAGAGACAAAACCCCTCCTATCGCTCATTGCCTCCATGTGACTCGGGACTGTGCCCAAAGACCACCGTTTTGCACGCCCTCATGGACGTGGTAAGGTGGAGATCAAAGCACAGTGGGAATCACACAAGACTCTATGACGATCTCGGGTCTACAGACTAACATGTACAAGTGTCACCTGAGAACTGCCATCTGACGTGAGGTATAATACCATCTGGGAGTTCTCGGCGAGTCCGTCCAGTGTACTCAGTCTCCACTGAGCACCCGTATACCATCTCTGATGTCAAACACCAATGGATATGGGATCATCCATCGCCCATCACATGGGTCGAGAAGCGTATACGCTAGTCTACACTGGTATATCGATGCCCCGTCTCGATACACCCACGACTAGGGACCTTGAAGAATGTACTTATGGACTACCATGTCCCCACTAGTATGATCTGCATCATAGTCCAGGTAGTCAAGTACATATCCTAAGGGCTTTACCAACATGTAACTATAAGACAGTATAAAGAGACTAGTGTACATGTTAAGATAAAGAGTAACCAGATAGCATACTATCATATCGAGCAAGAAAGTCATCTCTATATATGTCCAAGCATCCAATATAATATACATCATCTGTACAATACTGGCCTCTAGGGCATACATACAACTAACAGGCTCTCCCGCTCGTCCACGAGCTCTCCCCCCGAGGTCATCTTCTTCGGTTTCATCGACCGACCAACGGCATCGCTCATAGGCGCAACCGCCATCCCGTGAATCTCTCCATGCGTGAGATATCCGCTGGCCACATCCCACGGTCCACACCACCACGATCCCCATTAACGAGCCTGTCTCGCCATTAATGGGAGATCCCGCTCATCACGCAGGCGTGACGTCGGGAGCGTAACTGCTGGCGTGATTCTCGCGTCTGCCCTGCCTGCTGCCACCACTATATAAACCCCTCTTCCAGACGGTTCAAGTAAGCCATTTTTACTTCACTAAGTCGTTGCTCTGCTCGGATCTCTAGTCTAACTTGATCGTCGGAGGGTCTTCGGTGGTACAACCACCCCGGGACTTCCTGCAGGTAGCTCGGCAACCACAACCTCAAACCCATTGAGATCCACACGCTTCAGGAGCGACAGCCTCTAGATACAATCTCAGCCACCCATCGTCGCCATCAGCAGATCAACGGAAGGCAACATCTTTGCGCGATCCAGATCGCGACATGATCAACATACCCTTAGTAACTTTAACTGTCAAGCAGGGAAAGCCGTGAGCGTGCTCTACTTTGGATGCTATCACAAGAGTACATGATTATCATACAGTACCAACAGGATAGTGTTAGGAAAGCAGGTGATTGGTTCACCCAATTTGACGAGTCAAGAGGGTGATCAAACAGACATATCTCCTTGATTGCAAATCGTGCACAACTCTTATTTGAGCCTATGAGGCGGCATTAGAATATGGTGATAAAAAAGTTACCTAGGTGTTTGAATACGCTCCTTGAGAGATTGGAGATATTTTGGCAGTTAGACTTGCTGATTGGATCTGGGATGCACGATATCCGAGTTTTGAATGATATTGTTTGTTCATAGGGAGATCTTTGTATCGGTCTTAACAGATTATGTCTGCAAGGCTACCCGCTTGCGGGTATCGATGGTATTACGGTGGTGCTAGCATTGTATGGAGAAGATTGATGCAAAATGAACTTCTAAGTCCAAGCAGACATGACAGCGTCTACTAGATTGTATGAATGGGAGCATGTTACCATTCGGGTCATGGGCCCGACCCGAAACCCACCCAATCGAGTGGGCGGGTCATGGGGCCAGTGACCCGACCTACCCCGTGCCCCATAAAGTCGAGCTATGGGGACTTGGGCTCATGAGGGCGGCGGCTAAGGGTTGGGGCCAAATCCTTTAAAGGTTTGGGCCCTTGCTCATTCAAGCCGCCTTTACCTATATAAACAATAGGTAGAGACTATGGTTTGCAACAATGGGTAGCACACATCGATAGAGAGAAATAAATAAGAGCGTGCCACCTTTGGAGAACTAGGACTTCATAGGTTCTTGGTTGTCTTTTTCAAAGTCATTAGCAGCCGCGGTGATTAAGGGGGCTTTCCGAGTAACACCGTGATCGATCCTTGCCGGCCATCACTGGAATAAAAGAGCGCATGTGGAGAACAATATCAGAAGACTTGTTGTACAGGAGATCTTCTATCCTGCACATGTATATAAGACTATAGTGTTGTGTAGGCCGCTAGTTATGTTTACTTTGCTTCCGTTGTTTTAGGATCCTCGCATGGACCGAAATCTGTGCGAGAGATCGACGATATGCTGATCGTCTTGTCATTAGCCTACCGAGGGGGCGAGTGCCACCATAGCCTAATAGTCAAGACTCTTTCCTGTTCACCAAAATGCTGAGCTCAAATCCCGCTTGCACTAGGTTACGACTTATTATAGAAAAGATGTGAGAAAGTAGATACTCTCCTGGTTTCCTTGCTTCAAATTCATTTTCAATTATTTTGGGAGCATCCTCATTCCATCTTGTCATAAGCCTTTCTTAGAGTATTACAAATACTATACTAGATGTCACACCCTAACGCCACATATATAAAATATTTACTAATTTCATGTATGGCATGCCGTAACCTTCTCAATGAAACTGCAAGGCATTACTTTCAAACCAATAAACATTAAAGTCTCCATATATACCTAATATTACTCTTTTCTCAACCGTCACCGAAATGTCCAAATTAACTTTGATCAGTACCACTTGCATTCTCTAAAGAAAAACATTTAGGGCTTAATTAATAGATTTTATTTTGTGGGTGTTCTATGGAAATTTGGCAAATCAAGCATGGTTTTCATTTAGCTGTTAGGATGTATACGCCTTCGTAATGGATAAGATATGAGTTTGTGCTATAAAATTTTGGAGAAGGGGTGTATGCATCTCAAAGGCTAATACCCGTATGAGTTGGAAAATTAATTAAGTGGGTTACAATGCGGCTTAGTATTGAAGTTCCGTTGGGCCGGGTTATGTTGAGCGTGCCATATGATATCATCAACCCAGGTCATAAATGCGGATTTTCCATCTGGGACTACAACTGTGTGAAGTTTGACGTATGTCAACCGGGATAGAGATATTGACCATATGGATTCATAAGCTATCCTAGATTTTCATGCACGAAAGTTATTCTTATGTCATAAGTATTGCATTATCTTGTATAAAATTCATATGCCATAATCTATTTATTGTTGAGCAAAATCGATTGCCTTATGTGGTATTGCGTGTAACTATTTCCCTTCCAAGCATTATAACTCACCCATCTTTTATGTGACGCTGATCGAAATGCTAAAAACTTATAAGAGAAAATATGATTAGAGAATATTAGGGCCATGGTTTGAAATCTCGGCTGATCCCGATCCGAAATGGCCTATTCCGATTCAAAAATGATTGTCTAAGTTTCGATCAGTACTGAGTTATACTATTAAGTTTACAATGGGTTAGTGTCTTAGTGGGTTGAAAATAGGATATTGAATTACGGTACTTGACATAATTAATTACTAAAAAGTATATAAAAAATATTTTAGAATTTTTACTAAATATTGTAAGAACCATTTTAGACATCATCAATTGGTAATAAATTTACCTAATTGTTATAGTTGTCGTTACTTTTTATTTAAAGAATTTCCTAATTATAAAAAGACATCATCAATTGGTAATAAATTTACCTAATTGTTATAGTTGTCGTTACTTTTTATTTAAAGAATTTCCTAATTATAAAATTTTGTTATATGATATAAAATCCAATATTTCCTATCTAAGACGTAGGTATGACTGAGATGGCTGATTCCAATCGATAAAATAAATAGCCAATACAGATACCGATCAAGATTTTAAACCTGGATTAGAACATATCTCATGTTGGCACCTCATAAAGGCCAAAATCATGTAACATAGGGATGCCGTTTCATGATGAAGTATTCAGCTTTTATTGGTTTAGTAGTCATCTTATTATCAAGTTGCTAGGAAAACATTATTGAAAATAAGACCTTTTGGAGATCTTATCGTGACAAGGGATATGTTATTATTTGGAAATGTTGAAGTTTTTCATATAGATTTAGATTTGCGGTAAGAAGATTAGGTATTCCGAGGCATCGTCTTTTTGAGATTGCGGCGTGTCAAACATTAATTGTTAATGTTCTATCCATGTAGTTTTGGGGCGTGACAGTATATATATATATATATATATATATATATATATATATATATCCTTTCCGATGCATGCTTTCTCTTTCATATCTATATCACAGCTCTTGTACCATCACAACTCCCTTGAATAATTGTCAAGAACAATTGTCATTTGATATTCTTCGATAACATCTCATAAAGATGTGCAAATTCTTGTTGCCATAAGTTTTGAAGTAGGTTTTAGAAGTAAATAACTAGGCTTGTAGGCTTAAAATCTATTAATGCAACGGCTTCTTTTTCTTGTTCCTTTTGTTTTGAATATTAGATAAAGATCACTTAGAATATCACCATAAAACCTTTCAAAAATATTCTGTAATCTTTGATAGATAATGCTGAGAATTCCACCATAGCAAAATTTCGCATTTCTTTTTTGTTTTGACTTTTTTAAAATGGGTTATTTATTACAGGAAAGACATTTGAGACAAGAGATCCGCGCACAGGAGATGTGATAGCAAACATTGCGGAAGGTGATAAAGCCGATATAGATTTCGCTGTGAATGCTGCAAGAGACGCCTTTGATCATGGCGAATGGCCTCGCATGTCAGGCTTTGTACGAAATCGCCCCTTTGCTTGTTTTCCAAATTATGGTGTATTTCTTCATCATATCCTTAACTATCTCTGTTTTTCACTAAACTATGCTATAGTTTTGTTGTTGCATTAAACTCCCTTAAGTTTGGTTTTCAAAGAGTATTTCACTTGAACAATCTCTTATACTAGTATGTTTTTTCACTTAAACATAAATGTTTGATTTGTTGTAATTTATTATGGACATACCATATTTCTTGTAATTTATTATGATATACCATATTTGCATATCCAAGTATGTTCGGAATATTTTGTCAATACACATGTACATTCCGTGTATATATGTATGCGACAAAATATCTCATCCATACTAGGATGTTGCAGTTTGAACAACATATTGGAACAACAAATACAAATCAAACAGTTGTGTTTAGATTTTTGATGTAGTTGGAACTTTATAGGACTCTACATAAATAAACAAAACTTTACATCCTTAAAATGACAATAAATGTTTCATATGGATTTATTTACTTTTTCCATCATAAGCAGGAGAGGGGAAGGGTTATGTCAAAATTTGCAGATTTGATCGAGCAAAACATAGAAGAACTAGCCGCACTTGATAGTCTTGATGCCGGAAAATTATACAAATCGGGCAAATTTATAGACATCCCAGGTGCAGCAAATATGCTCAGATACTATGCAGGTGCAGCCGACAAAATCCACGGAGAGACATTAAAGATGTCTAAAGAGTACCAAGGGTACACATTGAAGGAGCCTATTGGTGTAGTTGGGCACATTATTCCGTGGAATTTTCCGTCGACGATGTTCTTCCTCAAGGTTAGCCCGGCCTTGGCAGCCGGATGCACGATGATTGTTAAGCCAGCAGAGCAAACGCCACTCTCGGCACTTTTCTACGCTCACCTGGCGAAGAAGGTAATTTTATTTTGGTTTCATGTAGTGGAAATTTAGCATTTGTTGTAAGGAATGATCTCCAATCTTATTTTATGATGGCCGATGTTTAGATAGTTGAAAGAAAAGGGTTATAATTGCAATGTTGTCGGTATCACTTATACCCTCTGCTCATCGACGAATACCCCTAAAAAACACTCAAAATTCTCCTATAAACAGCAAAAAAGAAAGATCAAGAGTTTGATTAGAAAATATTTTTAGTGCTATAAGCGGCAGGAAAATTTTCTGCAATTAACTATAGATTTAATGAGCTGCATCATTTCTTGCATTATGCATCTACATGTCCAAATCATATCGAGAGTTCGAATTTTTTCTTTCTTTTAGAATTTTTAAACAAATGCCGCATGCAGCTCTATTTCCTGACATTCAAACAACTGCTTTGTACCTAAAAGAGAATTGCGCTGTATGCTAATCTAGTAGCTAGAAGAAAATACAAGATTATCCAGTGTTTAATAATTTTTTCTATGCAAGAGTAATAATTTTCCTTGAACTATTGTTTGGACATGCACGGATATCACATGTTTATCCCAATTCTATATGCATCTGAATTTTCAGATGCCAAATGTATGTCTCATACCCTTGAGTGGCTTTTAGAAAATAAAGCTCTGAAATATCCTTGCCACTACATCAAAACTCCGAAGTTATGATGGGAGTTGAGGGAATAGAACCTGGGTTGCTCTGCCATTGCACCAAAACTCCGAAGTTATGATGAGAGTTGAGAGAATATATTTATATTCTAACAAAAGCACCATTGAAAACTCCGAAGTTATGATGAGAGTTGAGAGAATATATTTATATTCTAACAAAAGCACCATTGATGTGTTGCACATTATGTGCTATGTGTAGCTAATGAAATAGCTTGACCTATATTTTGAATCGGTTATATTTTCCCAAATTGCAGGCTGGCATTCCTGATGGTGTGCTAAATGTTGTCACGGGTCTCGGCCGTACTGCTGGTTCTGCTATTTGCTCTCATATGGACGTCGATAAGGTACGTGCATTTGCCATTTTTTGGGAGAGAGGAATAACAGTAAATTGGTTCGGTTTCCCACAAACATAGATATGTGCTACCTCATTCAAAATTGATTTGTAGCAATACACAAAAGTATCTTAGCTAAGAGTTTCAATGTTCCGTGCAGAATTATCAATTTGTTACTTTCAGCAGTTGCCGTATTATATTTTTCAGAAAATAATATGAGAGCTTTCACAAAACACATTGCTTCCGATTTTTACTCAGAGAGCAATCTAAGGTTTTTTAGGAGAACAAACTCTCATTAGATGAATATTATCATTATTTATAAGGACGCCGACATCATTTGATAGGTCGATTCGAGATCATAACGAATGATCTATCTGATAACTTATTTTCAACTTTGTTTCAGGTAAGTTTCACTGGGTCAACAGAAGTAGGAAGGCTCGTAATGGAGGCAGCAGCTAAAAGCAATTTGAAGCATGTGTCGCTAGAACTGGGTGGCAAGTCCCCGGTCATTGTCTTTGACGACGCTGACGTGGTCATGGCCGTTGATCTCGTGTGCGTGGCCACGTTCTACAACAAGGCATTTACCCTTTTCCCCAACAATCTTCACTTGTCTACCTTCAAACTTCATCTTTCTTTTTTTGGCAAGATTGCAGGAAATACCCTCATTCTCGGCCTTATAACAAGAATTTTATCATAATAGTGGTAATCCACCAAGCTTCATTAAAGTCATGAAACATATAATCCATACAAAACCTGCATCTCGACCGCTAAATTTATCCGTTGAAGTCAATTTTCCATTCCCAAACTAACTGTAATTTGCAGAGAAACAAAAAGTATAGGGGTATTCTGGGAGTAAAGTTTGGTGTAACAAAAATAATAACATAGTTACACTCGAAGGATGTAACAAACAGGTTTTAGAAAGAAGGGTACTTCTCGCAATCCAGTCTTTTTTCTGTTCAAATGAACCAAGACTTGGTGTGTTCATGAAATACCAGGGAGAAATTTGCATTGCGGGTTCTCGTATTTATGTACAAGAAGGGATTTACGACGAGTTTGTGAAGAAAATGGCCGAGAAAGCTAAGAGTTGGGTGGTTGGAGACCCTTTTAATCCCGATGTTCATCAAGGGCCTCAGGTATCATCTAATATATATTTTTTCTCTAATTCAAATTAAATACATTATGATTTGAGCTTAGATTCTGCTTAACATTATTAAGCTTCATGCATTGATTTGAAAATCATTTTCAGGTTGATAAAGCGCAGTATGAAAAAGTACTTAATTACATAGATCTTGGCCAGAAGGAAGGGGCAACTTTACTTACAGGAGGAAAGGCTTGTGGGCAAAAAGGGTATTATATTGAGCCCACAATATTTACTGATGTCAAGGTAAAAATAATGCATCTAATAATTTCAAAAATATGAAAACCGCAAACTTCTTGGTGTTTTTAAAGCTTCGATCCTCGAGATCAACATGTGATGCGCCGGCCTTTCAATCTCATAATGCAAAAAAGAATATTTTCTCATACGACGACTTAAGATATGTATCCACGTTTATCAAGCTGACATATAATATCTAATGAAATTTTCGCAGGAGAACATGAAGATAGTTCAAGAAGAAATATTTGGTCCCGTCATGTCTCTTATGAAGTTCAGGTAATTTCTAGCCTCTAGTATTTACCTGAAAATGCCGATAGTTTATGGAACTTTACTGAAAATTAAGGCTCCAATTCCACCACATACACACCAGGACGATCGAGGAAGCAATAGAGAAAGCAAACAACACAAGGTACGGTCTAGGTGCAGGAATAGTGACCAAAGACATAAACATCGCCAACAGGGTCTCAAGATCGATTAGAGCCGGGACCATTTGGATCAACTGCTACTATGCTTTCGACAACGACGTCCCTTTTGGGGGTTACAAAATGAGTGGTTTCGGAAAAGATACAGGGTTGCATGCCATTGAAAAGTATCTTCAAGTGAAATCTGTTGTCGTCCCGATTTATGGCTCCCCATGGCTCTAAATCAATTATTGGAAGATTGGAGAAAGGATAACATGTCTAAAATTTTATAAGAAAATATGTTATAAGTTTTATAGAAAATAATAAAGTTACTAATATGGATATTTTTCTTTATATCTGACTTTTTCATTGGCATTGATTCCAGATTAGTTCTGTTTTGCGAACATGGCAGAGTATATATTTTCCAAGAAATAGCAATTTCAGGGCTCGACTTTTAAGGGTTTATCTTGTTGTCTGATAAAACTAATCCATCTCTACTCATGTCTTCGACTACGCTATATGTCCATAAAATACTGTCATGGAGAATAGCTTTTGTAAGAAATTACGGTCATCGCTGCAAAACCAAACAACGTACTTGTCAGTGACGTTTATATTTCATCGTAGACAGATTTTACCATTCTATTATGATAGAACTATATTTTAGTGCGATGGTTATTTTTCCATACTGGTGCATATATAAGGAAAATGAATTTATGCAGGCCTTTGATTTTAAAAAAAACCCTTTAAAGATCATCTATTTAAGGTGCTTCGATGCCGTACTTTGCTGTTACATCATGTTTATTGAACGATATCTATTCTCTTCTGTTGTTCCAAAAATGAATATATAATCTATCACCGACGGCATCGCAGCTGCCGGCAATTATGAAGCCAATGTTGAGCTATTAAACCGGCGTGCCCGTTGGTGTTGTTTATGCCTCATCACCGTCGGTGATGTTTTCTAAGTAGTGTTCTTAGCTGCTTCAAGACTAACTAGTCCAATTTGGGAGCTATGTATTGATTATTTGTTAGTTTTTCACATATTGAAGTCTGATTCAGTGATTCTGGTCTATAGTGGAAAAGTTCAAAATTCAAGTCAAGTGATTTCTGACTATTCTTCTTATTACCACTCAATTCCCATTCTAACAAAACTACATCCAAGTCAACAGAATCAACAAACTACCATGTAAATTTTTTTGTATGCAAGCCACGAGAGCAAACCCAGTCAACAAAGTGCTTCAAAATTGTCAGGTACAAAAGAAAGAAAGAAAGAAGAGAGCCCTTCATCTTCCCTTGTATATAAGCACACACTCATTGTATACTCAAACTTATACAAAAAGTTCAATGAGAGTCTTTGCTCTTTTCTTTGCAACTTTTTTCTTATCTGGGCTAATGCAGCTTGCCCAAGGACAAAGCATAGGCGCTTGGCATTCTGTCGATGGCAAGTCGATCGATCAAGGAATAGCTTACGTGCTTATACTAATAACGCTTCTCGCCACATATCTTGTTGTTGAGTATGCCTCGTATTCTTGATCCCTACCATCGATTCGGCATTTCACAGAGATTTGAAGTTGAGCCGGCTCAATGTATCAATGAGCCGGCTCACAAGTCGTTCAAAATTAGCATTTGCTCTCTGGATACAAGAGATGGCTCAAGACAATTTTGAGCTGTCTCACAAGACATTAAGAATGATCATTTGCTTTCTGTTTGCAAGAGATGGCTCAGGATATACCTGAGCCGGCTCACGACTAGTGTGGAGTTCTCTATTTGTATGAGCCGGCTCATCATCAACTTGAGCCAGCTCTAGAGCGGATCGGACCGAAAATCTGTTGTTTCAATATAATTAGGAAATTGGTTATTCAGTTGTAGTATTTTGTAACCCTGGATTTGATAGCTTTTGAGATAATCTTTGAGAGAACCCTTTGTAATTTGAGAGCTAAGGTTTTGAGAGAGATTTGAGAGATTCATCCACCGTTCCATAATTTTGTCGATTAATAAAGCTTCTTCTTCGCCCGTGGTTTTTCTCGAAAGGGTTTCCACGTAAAATCTAGTGTCTTGGTTAGTACTTTTATTTCCATTACTTTTGGTTTATTTGTTCTCTTCTCTTTATTGTTTGCTATTACTTCGAGGTCGTATTTATCGGTATAAGAGCCACTTTGTAGTTCTTTGGGAGATTTGATGTTTTGTTTGAACAGTTAGGTTTTCGATCTCACGATCTAAATTTACGGTGGGTAACGACACTTGAGTCCTCTTCCCTATCTTCATAGACTGTGATTTTGAAGTTTTAGGATTTGCAAGCACTCAAGGTATTTTCTTTTGATCTTACATCATGTCTCCAATGATTATGAAGTTCGATATTGAGAAATTTGATGGGTCTATGCGTTTTAGTATATAGCAAGTTCGTATGATTGCCATATTGACACAAAATAATTTAAGAAAGGCGATTTTTGGGAAGGATTCAAGGCTTTCCACTATAACGGAGGAAGCATGTGAGGAGTTGGATGTGTTAGATTTATATATATTTTTTCAAGAACGAGGGAGGCGGTTATATATTTATATTTGAGTGTACACGGGCTTTTGATATAAGTGGGTTCCAACAATAAGACTCAAGCCTTATTGAGATTTGTCCCATCTTATATCTTATACCCATGTACCTCTCATAGTTTTTCCATTGTGAGACTATTTTAGTCTCTCACATCTCAACACTCCCCCTCACGTGCAACCATCACTTTTTCTTAGTGTGGTTGTCACATGGATTACACAAAACTTGTAGAGTTAGATCTCTCAGAGGCACTTTTTTTATGTTTGTAGCCTGCTTCTCTCAGAGGTATTGTCGAGATCCTGATGCACTTTTTTATTGCTCTGATACCATATATATATATATATAAGAACGAGGGGTGGTTATATATTTATATTTGAGTGTATACGGGCTTTTGATATAAATGTGTTCCAACAATAAAACTCAAGGCAACAAGGTTTCGGAAGGCATCATCCATACCGTTTTCAAAAATTTGTCATGCTAAATAACCCTAATCCTTGAATCTTAACTAGAGAATTAGATGATACATGAATGTAAACAACTTTACATCTAGTGAACAATGAATACAACCTTTGTAGACCGGTCCTTCACTTCACATGCTCCGTGTAATAGTCCCGCAACTCCACTAGGCTCCACTTGAGGTTTTGGATGAGCTTCCTCCGATGACCTTCGTGCCGAAGATGATCCATGCGAAATCCCTCAAACTCAAGCTACCTCTACACTAAACTCTTTAGCGTAGAAAACACGCTACACTCGATCGCTAGTCAAGTGTAGAATGATGAAGTAGGGGATGTTAAAAGCTCACAAGTTTGTGTTCAAGCTTCATGGTTCACATCACATGTGAGGGTTGAAACTTGAACCATGACATGAGGAGGAGGAAGAAGCTAGAGAGCAACCATGGGAGCAACTCAAGAAAAATGGCTAAGTCTTGAGAATGAGCTAGAATGAATGGTAACTCTTGACCCCTCACTAATTCAAGTATGGAATTATGCAATATAAAATTGCAACCATACTTGAATAATGAGTTAAGATGAATAAACAAAAGTAAATCCCATACTTGCAACCATGCTAAGATGAATAAACAAAAGTAAATCCCATACTTGCAACCATGCTCTTATTTTCCACCTCATTTCTATCACAAAATAAAAATTCATATGCCATGCTTCATTATATATATATATATATATAATGAAGAATAATTAGTGACCTAATGATATTAGTTAAAATATAATTATATCACATATAATATATATCACACTATTAAATCAACACTTGATTTAATAATCCGGTTATATCACATATGACCGAATAATATCATTTATCTGTATATCACATTATCAAATCAACACTTGATTCGACAATCTGGTTATATCACATATAACCGAACCGATAACAGATAACTGTCAGATTA